>OZ005740.1:128239189-128919304 GCA_963930735.1 Dioctria linearis | reverse complement strand
GGAAATCGAAAACTGGTGAAAGTTAGATTAGCTATGGTACTAGGTAATAGCTTATATTATAATATTTTATTAAAATGACGTATGATTTCTGACCTTATAGTTCTTTCAGCTGGTTCGCCCTTGTTGTTGTATAATTGTTAAAACTCTTCTCCTCCTGGAGTCGTTCTAGACACTGCTGGTCTTATGATGTTTTCTTCTATGAGACGAAAATCGAACAATGTTATATTTTTTGTTATCCCAGTTGTGTGTTAACTGAGGTAACCACTGGGGAGACCTAGTGCTTGCACAGACGGGCAACCGATGTAATATCTGGGTAGAAGGCTTTACCTATTAGCTGCTAGTTGCACTGACGGGTAACTGATGGATGCTCTGGACAAAAGGTTTGCTCTATTAACTGCCAGTTACACTGACGGGTAACTGGTGAATGCTCTGGACAAAAGGTTTGCTCTATTAATTGCTGAAATTTGTCCGTTAATCAAGACCGGGTTCGCTTGAATGCTCCTTCCAATTACGTCGGGGTCACCAATTGTGGATGATATATAGCTTTATCCCATAGGATAACAACTATTCCACTTAATCTATGTTGAGGATTGGAATACCAACGAATTTCTTAGACAGGGTGCTCTGAGTAGCACGCAACTAATGACTCTGAATAGGCTGAAGAAAATCTAGAAAGATCTTCTTTATTCTCCGTCAGCTTTAGATACGGCTACAAAAAGAAACAGGTTTTTTTAATAAGGCTATAATATTTTCTTCTCCTGTAACGCCGTAATGCTGTACATCGAGGTCAGGTCTGTACCCTGACTGGTTTGAAAACCATTGCATTAATAATAAACTGGCGATTGATATAATTTATTTCTTTATTATTTTTTAAAATATTTTGAGATGTATCCTTTTACAAAATTTAAAACGAGAGTGACTTAAAAACTAACATTGTTTTACTTATTTTTTATTATGCCTACTTACTAATACATGGGAACTACTTGATCACGCTGCACAGGCTGAATTTTCAAGAACAGTAATAATGTAGAAGTGTCCTTAACACATCGGATCAATACAGCGGCTCAACGCATAAAAGTATTTCCGTTAAAAGTGTTCCGCGTCGACACACACCCATTGCCTCCTCCACCCCTTTTTTCCTCCGCATCTGGCTTCCAACATAGTAAAAATATACAGAAAAACTCCTGCGACCTTCAGAATGGTTTGGTTTCGAAAGCCCATTCAGGATATAAATTATAGCGCATTTCGTTATTTGCTAAAATTCATCAAATTCTGAACAAATTTTTCTTACATATGAAAATCGACATACCGGACGAAATATACTGCAGTGGATGACCACCAATTACCCAAATAAGTGGATTGGATGGCACGGTCCTTTTCCTTGGCCACTACGGTCTCCTGATTTAGCACCCGTTGACTCTTACCTCTGGGGAACTATGAAGGAGGTTGTGTACGCGTCGGAAATATCACCAAGAGACGAACTTATATACAGAGTCCCAGAAACTTGCAACAAAATTAAAGGTCTAAGAATATTGAGATTTAAGAATAAGAATTTGTGAAGATTTTTGCCAAAATATTTTAAGAACAAAGGTCATATATACATATACCACTGCATTCATTTAGCAGCTCACCTGAATTCTTATTGCAAACTATGAAAAATATGTGATATATTCATTTTATAAATTTCTTATGTATCTAAATATATACGATAGATTGTGCAACTATTCATACACCTTTCTGTTCCGTATTTAGTTTAAAAATTGTTTTCTTTGACTTGCAAGACCCCCAAAAGTAGAGAAAATCTAATTGAATTTCACATCTTGAGAATATATGTAAAGTAAAGAAGGTGCGGGGTTTACCATGCGCATCTCCCTTACGTATACTGTATATACTAGCCTATTGGTACTGCTATGCTATATGCCTCCTATCAGCCTATGATCTCGATATGCTAGTGTCGATACTTTTAATATATCGATAATGTCCAAACCGATACTTGCAGCTATCGATACCAGCTTTTTGATACCATAACCATAACTTAATATCGATACTATCTTTCGATATCGTGTCTCTACTTATACCTAATTAGCTTAAAAGCTGGAATCCATTTTCAGTTTAATGTTTCTTAACTTAAGAGTTAGCTGTTAGTAGTTAGTTGTTTAATACCTATACTGTGCTTATATTTATATACTTATTCTAACAGCATTACGTATTATGTGACATATAAACCTAAGACTAAGAAGAAGTACATTACTTATAATTATTTTAGAAACAGGAGACCATTTTCAGTCCCATGTTTGCAATATTTTTTTTCCCTAAAAAGTTCAGTACACCTATTTATACTTAGCTCATTTGTTTAACAAAAGATTGCGTTTAGTATGCCTACGCCTAAAAGGAAGGAAGAAGAAGAATTGATAAAAACAAAGTACATACATTTTAATTATGTTACCTACGCAAGTACACTTAGCCTGTAAGTTCACAGCTTGGGGTAAATAAAGTTAGATAAGTCTTTATCTGAAAATAATTCAAATTAGTGGAGTTCCTTCATTATGTGCCTAAATATTACTATTTAATTTTCCTCTAAAGCTATTATTTGTCTTGTTTGGTGGCCACTGGTCGTAAGTCCCAGTATATCAAAGTAAGCCAGATTTGTGGATTATTTTCATGAAAATATTTTCTTGTCAGAGCTGTTACAAAGATTTCATAAAAGCAAGATGTGATTAAAAGATAGTTATAAAACGTTTAGTTTTACACATTTTTACTTGTTTTGATTAAACCTTATTTTGTACTCGTAATCGTTCTTATAAAACATAGAATTTTGTATGCGTAACTGTTGTTATTAAGACTAAGAATTTTGTAAATTTTCATGTGCTTATGTCAAACAAATGGTTTAAAAGTTTGTCATTGAATTTTAAAACAAATTTTAAAGTTATTTTTATTCGTAACAAATTTGGTCTTTCTAAAAGAGTTGGAAGAAAAGGAATTTTTAATGCGGCTTTCGCTGAAGAGAAAGCAAAGTTTTCTCGAGGGTGGTAATTTATGGATTCGTATCGTATCTAAGCAAGCCAGATCCGTCTGTCCTATAATTTCTGTCTATTATTGACCGTCAACAGATCCATGTTTCTTATCTTATCAATTGCCTTTAGTGCAGAGAGACTGGTTGGGAAAATCGCCGTTGTATTTTCTGATGGGAGGCCCACCTAACCGCCTCCCAGATAGCCAAAATCTCTACCGTAAAGACATTCGGCCAGGTTGGCGGTAGTTTCTGAATGGTATTTTCGGCTGTGTTCATGTTTTTTTTGTACTTCTCTTCGTTTGTAATTATCTGTTTTGTACTTATTCTCTACATGTAAATCCACAAACTTTTTCGTCACGAACGACTCCCGGGACACACAAAGCTATTTAGCCAGGCTAGTGAGTTGATAAAAATTATTTAAAATGGAGAAGAAAAATGCGTTTCGTAAGGCAGAATGCTTATACTCTTCAGCACTATTAGGCTTCTGTCTGGCGTAAACGCTTTGAAAAAACCAAGTTAACCTGAGCTCATGTAAACTCATAATAATTCTAAGTATGAATTATATGAGGCAACCTCCCTCGTATTCAGAATTGTTTGATGTTATGTACCATACCCATACTAAAAAAATATTTAGTTTAAGGGTACATTATTTTTTACAATTCACAAGTAGGTACCAGTAAATATATTTGTAGTGGCCAGTGCCAGTACTTTTCCAGTAGCAACGAATTCTTGCTAGTACCCTATTTATAAAAACAAGAAATTTCAATTATGTATCAGTAAATTTTCAGCTTTTAAATATTTGCTGACGTACCTACTATAATTATTAAAACTCATTTTTATTAAGTCAATGATTCAATTTCACATAATCATATGTAACCTACCTAGCAGTCTTAAAAATCCGTCTAATATATCATATTCATCTTTATTTTCTTACATATGGTCTAACAAATACTCCAATTTGCTTTATGTTGAAAAATGTTCTCGGAATAATCATCAAGTCTTTGTCTTTCCACAAGTAATTTTACCGTCTTAGCTTACAACTTACTGTCTACTGTCTTAACTCAATAATTTTGTCACATGTGTAGCAATGGTATTGTATATCATTTATCACTTTGGAGCAAGAATAATATAATTTTGAAAAAGTTGTTACCTCCATTTCCAAGAACTTATAATCATTATTAATTCTCTCTACACTTTACTATTTTTCCCAAAACTTATTCACAATGGGGAATGTAGGAGCAGGTTTTTACAGTTCTACTAGCATTGCACATAAGAATAAAGAGCACATATTTCATACAATTAATATAAAAGCATTCAATTATATTTTCTAATATTTTTCGACTGTTTAATACCTTACACAGACAGGCTAAATCAACAATCATTCGTAATTAAGTTTTTCAAAAATCTAATTACCCAAGATTTCTTTTTAATTAAATGAAGTTTCTGTTAATTTTTATATTTATTTGAGAGTACGTTTTTAATCATTTAAATTGAAATTCAAAGGTAAGGCGATTTAAGCCTGATTGCCGTAAAGTACAGAGAAAGTCAGAAAAAACCTAATGTTCACAGAATGTATGTAGGTACTCAACAAAAAAACCTTATCTTTTTCAATAATAAGAATCTCTTTATCCCTGCTGGTACTGCTGCTTACCTTATGTACCCATTCATTGATATGAGTGAAGTCAATATAAATTCCAAGAGCAGAGCATACCACTTTCATTCTGCAGCATCCTTTATTCTATGTACAGAAAAATACAACAACAACAAAAGACGCTACGACCATCCACCCAAGTAATATGAGGATTGTTTGTATATTGACATACTCCAAAAGTTAGCAAAGATTAATATCGCCATAGGAAAACGATTTTATCGACTGAAGTGACAGAATTGAGGGTACAGCCTCTATGCTCAGAGCTCTATAGCTACTACAGACTGCAGAAGGAGGATAAAAATAACACGAATTTACGCGGCGGGAAAATTTCCTTTTAATGTGCATACAATGTAATTAGAGGTTGGTCTCAGGGGAGTAATACTCGGAGCGGATTTCCTAATGTGGCCCTGCACACGACCTCTGGACATCTGAACTGGATCTGGATATGCTTGTAAAAACCATTCTTTATGAAACAAGTCCTCCACACCTTCTTTAGTTAGTTCTTAGTGACGGTAAGGTAATACTTCGTTTTTCGCTCTCAGAGAAGGACTAAAGAAATATAAAATTATTCGGGGCACAAATGATCTGGCAGTAGGAGGCGCGACAAGTAATTATACTAGGTCATTATAATATGGTGTAATTAGTTGCTATTATGAACTACTGTGTAGATATTTACATTGCAGCATGCAATGAGGAATCCATTTTAGTTTTCTTTGAATTAAATCGAATAATTTTTCAATAATTTTTCAAAAAATTGAAATTGGAATTTTTTTTTTTTCAATTCGCCAAGACATGTTTGTGTTGTAATACTTGCTTTTGCTTTTGTTTGCTTCAGAGTTCGAGACATAGGAATCACCACAATTAAGACTCTCCGAATTAATAGTGTAAAACATGCTGCACGGCAGAGTGATGCAAAATATACAACACTTTCAACTATGACGTTTGAATGACTTAAAGGTTTTGCTCATATACAAAAATATCAAAATGCACATAGATGAAAACATTGACAGATTTTTAATAACATCTACATAGCCGTCGGACTAACTAACCATAACAAATGCCATTATATAGCTACTTACAATGACCTAAAACTTCAACCAAGAATTACTTCTGTAATTATCTCCACTCTCCAGCTCTACCTTACAAGTCTCCAAATATAAGAAGATATCCATCATATTGTACGTAAACAAGAGGCTTGGATATATCCTTTTTACTACAATCTACTGCATCCGTTATATTCCAATAAAGGGAGTCACCTCACCCGCTTTCATCAGAAAAAAAAATTTCCAATAACATAAATATTGCCAGGGAACAAGGATTGTAAGAAGAAGTAAGTTGTCCTTTTATATTCTGAAAAATCTCCACACATCATGAAATCCCAGAGCTGAATTTGTAATGTGTAAAGAATCGACTTAATTTATAATTATACTCATTGGATGATCGCAACGAGAGGAACAAAGCAGGAAAATGTAGCGATTAGATGACATAATCAAGAAAGAAGAAACTTGTCCGGAATTAGTACAAATCTAACATATGATCATTTCACTCACAAATGAAATGTAATAACAAAAGCACGCTATTATTTTATTTGGACACTAGTCTCTTGAAACTCAATTGGCAGTTCATATATAAAATAATTGAAATCTTGAGCTTTAACCTTTAAACACCGTACATGGGTCCAGTAGACGGAAGCCTTCGTTCAATATTGAAAATTATTTACTTCGCCCGGCTCGCTTCATTCAGTGGTTACAGTACCATTTGTTTGATTCATTCAGTCACTGCTTCATACCAATGCAAAAAGTTGTGTCGAGTGAGTGTAACGAGGTGCAATGAAGCAGAACGGGTCTATTAGACCCATGTTCAGCATTTAAGTAATTTTATTTATTTCTAGTTTTTCAGAAAAACTCAGCAGGAGACGACAATTTGGAGGAATTCATTTCGAAGCATCTGGACGAAGTAGAGAGGGATATGAATGATATAGAGGACACACAATACGATGAAAACTTCAATTTGGAACGCGTTCATAATATAGAAACTGAGGAAGATACATTTGAAGATGACAGTGATGGGTATAAGTTTTCTCAGGACGAAATTTCCAAGAGCTAAAATGAGATACCGACGGTTGCAGGGGAAATAACATAGTTGACAGAGAACTTTATGGTACTATCGTGGAAAGAATCGTCATAGGTTGCCAAAGATTGGTTTTGCCAGAGAGTCTGAACACCGAAACAAATTTTATACAATATTATAATGCATTTGCGTGGTCTACGCAAATCAGTTCTTGCATTTTGAAATCAACCAGATCCTATTCAGATATGGAAGCTGACATCAGATATAGATGAGATGATTGACGAAGTAGTAATATGGCCAATTAAAAAAATTAGTTTTATAGGAGCGGATTTAAAGATAAAAGCAGAGCGGAACTAAGTGATCTCGATAGAGTTGAGACAAATTCACTTCTAGGTCTGCTGATATATACATACATCTATTTTTATACGCTACAGAAAAATGGGTTGGGCTGGTGTCCAACATTATATTGAAAGTTATTTTGATTTTTGCATGTCCGTCTATCCGTCAATCTGTCCGCTCTCACGACAACTCGAGAACGCATTCATTTAGAGAGTCGCATACGGGCTTTTAAAGAAAAAAGAAGATTTAAGTTCGAAAATGCGGCAAATCGCGCCATTCTTTTGTAGGGTTGCCATACCAAATTATCATATTTCACTATATAACGGGTCTTTCAAATTGAGTTTTCAAAAGTAAATAATTAAAAGACATAGAATTTGAATTAAAACTGAAAAGTTTTTATTTATTTTTGAAATGCAATGATATCTCCCATGTGACCACCTCTTGCGTCTCTACAGTACCTGATTCTTTTATCAAAATTTTCAATCACATTCTGGCATAGTTTCGGATCTATCTCACCAATACCTCGAATAATTTCTGCTTTCAATGCTTCAACGTTTCGAGGATTATCCTTGTAGATCTGTGCTTTCACATGGCTTCAGAGAAAGAAGTTTAACGGTGTCAAATCACAGGATCTTGAAGGCCAATTCATGTCACCGAATCTGTAAATAATACGGTCTGGAAACTTTGTATGCAGTAACTGCAAAGTTTCTCTGGCTGTATGACATGTAGCCCCATCTTGATGAAACTACATATCTTTGTTATGAATATTTTCCAGTTTTGGCCATAAAACAGTTGTGATCATGTCGCGATATCTGGTACCTTTTACGGTTATGGCTCTTCCAGCATAATTTTCGAAAAAGTATGGACCAATCACACCAAACAGTGACTCTTTGTGGATGCGTTCGCCTCTCTTGGATCACGCGAGGATTTTTCTCTACCCACATGAGGCAGTGTTGTTTATTTACGTAGCCACCGATCTCGAAATGTGCTTCGTCCGAAAAGATGATTTTTTTTCGTAAATCGTCCTTTTGTTCCAGTATCCAATTGGCAAAGTCCCGACGCATGGAATGATCTTGTGGTAGCAATTCTTATGTCAGTTGAACTTTGTAGGCCTTCAACGCTCTATCTTTGTGCATAATACGCCATACAATTGACTCAGAAAGTCCCAATTGTTGTGAACGTCGGGATATTGACGTGTTGGGGTCAGCTGAAACACTATCACTCACAGCACCAATATTTTCTTCTGAACGACCATACTCACGAACGAGCATACTGACGTCTTTCTCGATCTTGTACTTCTTGAAATTTCCGCACAATATCACCAATTTGTCGCTCGTGAACATATTTTACATATTTAGGAATCTACCAGCAGCATTCGATTTAATGCTATTCACTACTGTAATTACATAATTAATATTATTTCTTATGAAACTAAACTGAAATTCATCTAAAATAAAATTCCCTCTTTTATCACTATCAAAATTAATAGCGATCTGATCGCGCGAGTTAACAAAAAATCATAATAAAGAGCATCAGAAACATTCGCACAACAGCGCAATTTCGAGGTGATAACTCCATTTCTTTTGATGTTATTCCACAGAATTTTATTAATGAGCTTAATATTTAGAATGCAAAAATAATAACACCCTTTAGTTTTTGCGGATATAAGACACGGTTCTGTTGCGTAGTGAACGATATTTTTTGTGAAGAGCCGTTAACCTGTAACATTTCCATTTATCATAAAGCATAGTTCGAGTTGCAGTTAGATTTCGAATGTGAGAAGAAAACCTACGTATCTATGATAGTTTTAAAAATTTGATACAGAATGGAGAAAATTTATTTGATCCTCTATATGAAGCAAATGAAATACCATATTTTGGGTTTTTAGAGAATTTTAATATTGTTGTTTTTTTTTCTAGTTGAATTAGATTGGAAGTAGTGCCTTTTTGTTAGTCTTACAATATCAGAAGTAGGATTAATATCCACTAGAGTGCCTTCAAAGCTGATGCCTTGTAAGTTGAAATATGAATGATTGATTGCGTTAAGATGGGTAAAAGAAAACGGTCTTGTCATTTCCGAGGTCGCAGCCGAAGCCCTAATAGGAACCGAAGTCCTAGTCACAACAGAGGCTGTGGTTGCAGATCTGATTCGTCTTGTGAAGAGCGTCGTTACACTCAAAGAGGATATATGTGATGAATTTCATGAATTTTACGAATTTGACAAAAAAAATCTGCAGCATTTACTGCATATAAACAGTTACTTCTTATCTTAATAATAATCTCTGTCGGATATTGGCACATGATGTGAAGCCTATATACTTCAAACATTAGGAGAGTTATTTAGACACAATGCACGGACAGCTGAAAAAAAAATTCCATATTCATAATATTGAATATCGGCCACAACACGTATCAGCAGTGCCTCAACCTGAGGCAACATCTAAATTGTATACAATTATCGTGATACCTAATTTTGAAAGAAATGACTGTTACGGTGCATTTAGGGTTAGCCCTCCATAGACGCTGCCCTCTCGAAAACGGTTCTATTTGCATGTATGTCGTGCTGTCCTT
Organism: Dioctria linearis; assembly: GCA_963930735.1. NCBI lineage: Eukaryota > Metazoa > Arthropoda > Insecta > Diptera > Asilidae > Dioctria > Dioctria linearis. Next base: position 128,909,661 of record OZ005740.1, on the reverse strand, counting down.
TTATAATATTTTGAAGTAATGCTGCAAAAGGATCCTTTTTTTATTTCAGAAAACAAAAGAAAGTAAATGCTGCCGCAAGGAGACTCCCCTTAATTTGAAGGATCAATTGGTGGTCCAGGGAATGAATGCTTCAAGCTGAACGAGAGAGAGACAGCATAGCGGTCCGCATAAATCTTTCGTTGCATACTAAATTTGTAATTGTCATCACGTAGTCATAGTTAAGAACATTTTAACGTAACACGAAAATTAACTAGAGCCCACTTTTGAGACAATCAAGTACTGTACTTGAAGCTGTAAATGGAGTCACGAGAATTGTTGTCAATAGATTAAAAGTATAGCTCTCCTTATCTTTCGCCCTGCACCGCTTACTTTGGAAAATCGAGCTCTTTCGTATTTTGGGTTGCCAATTGAGTAAATGCGATGCTACTTCCCAGGTCTCCGACGAAGAACAATAAATAGTTAAAAGCCTGATTAAAAAAAGGAAAGGAAAAAAAATATAAATAAATTTTAAAATGAGCGCCAACCTTCAAAATGCATCTTACGTATTATTCAGAACACCACCCAAGTAAACGAAATAGACGAATTACAGTCCAGTGGCCCGTTTTTTTTTGTCGAATTCTTCCGAATGGGGACGGGAATTAAAGGATGACGTCAGCGCTTCTCTCTCTACCTGGCAAGATACGGACGAGTGAAGTGGTTTTGTTCGAAAAAGTGTTATTAAAAGGCAGAAAGAAGGAAAATAAATTGTGGCGATTCATTCAGTTTTTGTTTGATAAGTAGCAGGACAAAGTAAAGGGAATGAAGTAAAGCGAAAGTAGATAATATTGTGGAGTCAGAAGAAAAATATAACCCAGGAGATTTGGAAATAGCGGTAGAAAAGAAGAAAGAAAAGAAGGAAAATAAGAGTTTCCCGTTTTAAAGGCAAGCCAATTTTCCCGAGGAGTAGAGACCGTAAGGTCGAAAGATAAGTGATTTGTTTTACTTTGGAATATATAAATGTACATATATATATATATATTGATATATAACGTTATATTTCTTCCGTGGTTCCATGTAGGAACAGTAATAATTTTCCTTTTTGATAACCATAAATTTTAGCTTAAGTTGAGTGCGGTTAAATTGTCCTCTGTAATATGGTTAATTATGATGTATGGCACAGACAATTTTAAAATTGATAATAAAAATTGAATTTAATACTCCCAAATTAATGAAGTCATTGGATGGTCCATAGTACCGTATGATAACGGCATGTGAAATTGTCGTGACTTACTTGCGTTTTCTTGGTGTATAATTGCAACGCTCAGGGTAACGGTTCGTTTTCCCTCTATCAACGTGAGTTTCGTGGTTTCGCTCAGCAATAAAAATCACGTGGTGCCCTAATAGTACTCCACGTTGAACTTACGCCATCTCCACTAAGCGGAAGCCCGAGTTACGTTGTGTTGAAGATGGGACGTAACAAATTTGGCGCCCAACGTGGGGCCCTACAGATCAAAGTCGAACCATAAGGTTAATAAATTTATAGTTTTATGAATTGTTGGTTTATTTCGTACAATATATATATATAAAAAAAAATCGTGATAAAGGCATTGAAAACTCCGAACCGAAGTCTCCGTGAAGTTTACCTTGTTTCGAGCTGTCCAGTGAACCGTAGAGGTAGATGTATGGGAAAGAAAGAAATAGCAGGTTGTTCCACTACAAATATTTTATACAGGAAAGGGATGTTATTCGAAGTCAGTCGGAATCAATCAACGACGCTGCTATGGACTTAATATAATTATTACCCTATTCTAAATTTTTCAAATTCTATGTCATGGAATTTCGATCGTGAATGATAGAGGTAAAAGTCAAGGAAGTTTTTCTTTACATATAAAATATCAAAGTTACGGAAAATTTACTTAAATATCGTGTTCAAGGGAATACGAGAGATAGCTGTAAGTTTGCAATAGCCTTTCGGAAAGTGAGAGCAACGCGCAGGTCGAAGGTGGTAACATATTTTTTTTTTTGTAAATATTTGAGCTTGGGGCTGGTGGGGTAGCGCATGATGGGAAAGCATATATAAAGCGGAACTGAAAGGAAAAGGAAATTACTTTTCATATTCGCCGGGTTAATTCGCAAACTCCATCATTCTTGGTTGCAGCTGCCACATTCAATCCGATTTTCGTTAATATATTTCTTTTGAATTTATATATTGTTTACACTAAATCTGATAAGCTAATACAAAATTCTTTGAATACTAACTTTAGGTTTCATTTAAGTTAATGCACTGGATTTCATTTTCGTTTCTCTAACTGATAAGGGGATAGTATCTAAAGAGGGGAACAATACAACTTATAATTTTTTTTTGTGGTCCATTACACCGTCAGGGGAGTTGCTAAACAACTCAACAATTGGCCCGAAGTAAAAAAAAATTTCTTTTTAATCAATTTATGGTTGAGGAATTGTTAAAAATTGTTTGTAATGCTGACCAGCCAGCGAACATAAGAAAAATCGCCAGGCAGTGAGGTACGAACACAGAATTTGAGTCGTAAAAGGAAACTAATTTCGTGTCGAGGTAGTAAAACGGTGCTTACCATCAACGGTGCTTACCATCATTACGCCGGGACTAATTTATTCAGGTAGTCATCAATGAACATGGGATTGAATTGAAATGAATCGAATTACAGGCAGCAGGCATGTATTGCGCTGCAGGAGATAAGTTGCTCTAAATTACTATTCAATATTTATATATATACATTTTACAAAAATTTTCTCGATTTAATCCACTAACCCCTTTTAGATTTGTCAATTTTTGTTGTATTATATATATATAAGTGTACTCTCGTTGTGCTACATGCAAGGCACTTTAAAATACAGCGTACCTGCACGAGCTTTTCCCGAATGCGACGACAAATAATTTGCTTTATCACTAATTGGAAAGGGAGGAATTTGATTTGTTTTTTTTTCTTTTTTTTATTAACGTACAAGCAATAAAACGTCTAACATTCCGGGAAGATTTGAACAATCGGAATTTACTAAAATCCAGCAAAAGAGGTTGGAAATTCATGACGCAGGCTGATAATCCAGTTGATTTCAAATTTGAACCAGGTGGTTATTGACCTATGGCTATATCTAACCTAGTTGCAAGAGGGGAATTCTTCTTGACGCGGGTTGTTGTTGTTATTTGCTTGGAAGATTGTTGATCGTATTAGTACGGATAGGTTCGCGGAATACCTGGATTTTAATTTCGGGACTTGTACGGACATAAGTAAATTGAATTCTTGGTCGATATACGGACATGTATGTATACGTACTTAACATACATTAGCGTCACTTTTCCTCCAGAGAGTTAATGCCACTAACGTGGATAGATTTCCATTTATGAGGTGTACTTAGAGCATTTAGTGCCGAGAAGATAGTTCGTGGTTGGATAATTAGCGATCACATTCCTTTTAAGTTGACGTTTGGCAGGAAAATATTTATGAAGTGGGCATATTAAGACTCGACTTGATGTCAGGAGGGTCTGATTAAATTTGGGTAATGCTGTATCACTTAGGATACAGTAATTGATTCCTTCCCACAACTCCAGCTAATTATGGTACTTTTATTGAGGATCAGCCAGTGTTTCTATAGAGCGTAACTAAGTACTTGTGTATTCTAGTGTTTGAGTAAAACTACAGGAAATATTACATCGTTCGGGCTATCCTACACTTAACGTGGCCTTGGTAGACACATATTTACGGCGTGGTTGCAAAGCTTTAATAATATAGGCTTGGGGTCGGTACTATTACGGGAAGGCTATTTCCTTCATTCTATTCAGATAGGGTGGAGTGTGATGCGAAAATTTTCTTTGTTTTTTTTTGCCCGCGTATATAGGGCACTTTTTCCACTCGATAAATTTTCATATCCCTTATCTTTTTTCTCACTTTTTTTATTAATTTTCCAAAATAATTCCATTCGAAAAATTGGAATTTTAGAAGATTAACTTAGGTACCGAAATACTTCTAAGTAATTTAAGCAAGTAAAGCGAATTTTTGTTTTTTTTCTCTCCCCTCTCGTGGGTCCTGTTTATTGATAGTAAATTGTAATTAGGTAGCAGAGATGGAAATTAATAGGTTGAGTAACGAGGAGCTTGTGTATGAACTCAAGATAAGGGGCCTGGCCATAAGGAAAGTAGATGCTGCTTGAAAGCAGAAAAAGAGGGTACATCTCTGCCCATTAGTCCCTACCCGTACACATTCGAAGACGATGCAAAGGCTTTTAAAGGAAAAATTGAAGAAGTGAAAGGGCTGTTGGATAACTTCGAAGGTGAGTCAGGTTCCTCGGATTTTGAAAAGATTTTGACGAAACTCGAGTGGGCCCTAGCGAGACTCGGAAGAATGATAATTGAAAATGATGAGCAAACGCAAGAAAAGGCACGGCTCCGGGTTGAACTCGTGGTAGCACTAGGGTCACTACAAATTAAAGCAGACGGAGATGAAGACGACAGCGATTCTTCCGATGGTAATGCAGACTTGTCCATGCCAGTCAAAGTCTTCAGTAATAGTCATGCTAGAGTTTCGATATGTAAATGGGAAATCAAATTCTCAGGGGAAACCCGTCAATCGTCGAACTCTTTCCTAGAGCGGGTCATTGAGTTGGCAGAAGCAAAGGGGGTGACAAAGAAGCAGCTTTTCCGTTCGGTTCTAGATCTGCTTACAGGACCTGCTCTGATTTGGTACAGGGCCAATAAAGAACAATTCAAATCATGGTCGGATCTCGTAAAAAAATGAACACAATTCCTAACTGCGGCCTATGTCGAGCGTTTACTCGATGAAATTAAGAGGGGTACCCAGGGTATGGATGAAACTATAGGTATTTACGCAGAAATGATGTCGAATATGTTCGCTCGGATGACGGTCCCCTTGACTGAAAACCAGCAGTTTTTACGTCCTCCCGCCGTGCTTTCCTATAAAAAGGGGAAGAGCGGGCAGGCGGAGAATTGGATGTAGTCGATTCAAATAAAAAATATTAATTCACAATTTTATTTATTTAAAACTTTCTATAAAATTTAACTTGATTGCTTTTGAAAATTCGAATTTAACACTATTTAACACTATGTATGTAGAATCAAAGATGTATGTAGAATCAAAGAGACGAGACTCGGGACGATCCGACGCGCGCAAGTATATATCCAAAACTCGAACATCTTTTCTATATTGCCCGTTTAGGTACCGCTGACGCCTTTAGCGCAGCGCCAGAATATTTCCACTTTTGCCCGTTTTATCACGTAGGCCATCGCAACTTTGTATGTCTGAAATTTAATATGCCACTTGTGTGCACTTATCTTTTAGTAAAATTCTGTTTATGTTGCTTTAATCGTTACAAAAATTTAGATTTTAGGACGGCGATAAGTAACAAATGGAGTATGGAAAAATGAAAGTGCTTGAATAAGCAATCGTTACAAAAATTTATATTTTAGGGCGGCGATAAATGACAAATGAGAATGGGAAAATGAGAGTGCTTGAATAAGCAAAAAAAAATATGGGATACATATGTGATGGTTATGATGGCACCATCATAACACCATCCCCCTAAAAAAAAAAAGGAAACTTATGTCCTGAAGGGATCATGAGTTTTCTTTGTGCGGCATCGTCCAGAGTCCCTCTCTATTTGAATATTAATCTATTTATTTTTTTATGTTATCGTACATCATAGTACTGAATTTAAAAAATGAAACAAATTAAGACGAGATACAAATACGTAATTATTAATTTATATATATTTTATCTATGTTATAAAAAATAAAATGAAATAAAAGATTAAAAATTACTAATGCATACAAAAAATATGCTTTTGAATAAATGATTACGAAATATTAATTGTTTTTTTTTTTATACATTTAAAGAAAATTAAGGAAATGATTACAAAATACTAATGCATAATCTACTAACTTATGTTATTGGTTATCATATTAAGTTTTTAAACAAAAGAAATAGAAGGATTGAATGATACAAAAACTTATTCGTTTACTTTTTTTTTTTTTTTTTGATAATTTTTTTTTTACCAAAGTATATAAAAATTACAAAACTTATGCCTAGTCGCTACAATATAACATAGAGCTGAGGAAATTAAACTTTAAATTGTACATTTTTGATTGCATCCTTTTGATGACTTAATCTCTAATTAAGGAAAATCTAACCTCACCTGGTTCTCTTTCGATCATTTCTTGCTCGTTTTCGGTTTGGATTTCTTCACCATTCTCAACGGTTTCGGCTACGTCAGTTTTGCATTTACACGAGAGGAGTCTTTATACGCGTTTATAGTTTCGATAAAGGACATATATCAAAATGATTAGTAGCACGGCGTAACCCAATGCATAATGGTGTATCTCGTGGGTGTCCAGTGCTTTAAGTTCAACATTCTCTTCGGTCTTCAATGTGTTAATTTGTTTTGACAACTCTTCTAGATCCTTGTCAGCTGTATATTTAACAAAATTTGTGGCATTGTTGCCTACCCTTGGATAGGATCTCGTTTGATTTACCATATACGAGATGTTTAAAGGGGGTACGAAAAATTTCTTTAATTTATTGATTTTGGAGGTGTAAGCTTGAATAGTGAAATCTCTTGTCCTGAGATAACAAGAGTCCGTTAACTCTACGATTCCAGTGCCAGTGAGTATATGCGGATAAATTTTATCTTGCCGCACTACATCGACTGTCATATTAAACCGAGTTGAATATAGCCATTTATTAACTTGCAATAGTTGGATCCAAAAGGATTTTTCAGAAGATTCTCGTAGACCCCACGTGCTTGGGAGATTACTTTCTCTTCGGAGAAGTGCCAATTCGCACATGTTGTTGCTGGCTTGGTAATTGAAAATTGGGTGCACTAGTCGGGACAAAAACAGATCATGATTTTCTGTTAGACAGCTGGCAAGCTCTGTTTGGGACATATCGTAATAGTGTTCTCTATAATAGTCAACTACTAGATAGTCCGTGGTAGGTTGTATAAAAACAAATTTTTCTCCAACAGGTGTGGGCAAAGGGATAGCCTTATATAATTGTTAGTTCTCTCTGAATGGCAGAGGTATTTTCAGTTCATATATGATTATGTCATTTAGCACACCGGCTTTAATTTCACTTATGTGATATATAGGTAAGAGGCTGTTGCCTTTTAGATGTTTGGATAATCTGACATTACTTGTCAATTCTTTTCGTATGGTGGTAAGAATGTTTTCTAACTGATTGGGTGTAATGTTATTAGGGTGTAGTTTACCATGACGAACGTCGGTAACCAAATCGATGATAATGTTAAATGTGTTTTGATAACGCATTATTACAAGAATTGTAAGGGAAGTTAATGATTCTAACTCATTAATGACACGGTTATCCATAGTCATATCATAAATTTCACCAATCATCATTTTGACCAATCGTAACTTTGTGTTTAGAGCTACCAACTGTGATTCCATAGCACTGTGGGTTTTATTAAGAATATTAATAGTTGTATCTAAAATAGTAGTTTGGTTTCTAATTAATGTTAATAGGCGCTCTTCATTTTCTTTTAAGGTGTTTATTTGTTTGTCGTAGAATACAGCATCTTCTGAATTCAATGTACCAAACAATGACTTACTTATAGTGCCTATAATATCAAAAGGTGATCGTTTCTGTCTAGACCCTTCGTGCAAAAGACTGCTTTTATGGGTTAGTTCCAGCATCAAGTGCGTCATCGCCATGACTGCACTATTGCACAACTGTACAAAACTACTTTCATACTTTCAGCACTTAAAGAGTAGCACAGACTACTTATTTCGTTTACAAGCCTGCCCAAGTCCACCAAAGCAGCTTTCAAGTGGTACAAGTCGTACAATCTTATCACTTTCCACTCATTTGCATAGAGCTCAACCTTGCCAATCTCCTCAAAGTAAATCCCTGGGTTGTGACCAAGGTTGGTTATGTTGATTCCACCCCCGTATACTGGCATAGCGAGTAACGTGCTCAGGAGAAGAATTCTGAGGGAAGAAAGGATTGCGATCGAAACGTCATGACTATTTATTGTGCTAATCGATGAAAGGTTTGAGTTCACTGTTGTGAACTACTTTATGTTTGCTACCGATCCTTATATTTGAGTTTTCGGGAGAGATCGCTTCGAAAATTTCGTACGGACCCTCCCAAAGCGATGATAGTTTTCCCTTGAGTAGACGATTTTTAATAAGGATTTTGTCTCCTACATTAAAACATTTTGCTTCCGATTTCTTGTCGTAATAGACCTTAGATTTTTTCTTTTGTTTGAGTATTGACTCCCTTGCCAGTTTATACGCATATTGAAGGCCAGTCCTCAACTCGTTCGCGTAATTATCATAATTATAGCATATTTTCGGTGGTTGCTTTAGTGAGCTTGGAATAAACAGTTGAAATCCATATAAAAGTTCGTAAGGTGAGTAGTTGGTAGAGGTATGTGGTGTAGTATTATATACATACATCGCGTAAAGTAACCATGTGTCCCATGTGAGTGGGTCATTGTTAATATAGTGCCGTAGGTATTCTGCAAGTGTTCGGTGGCTTCGCTCTAGTGCGCCGTTACTTTGTGGGTGGTATGGGGTATTCTGTATTTTTTTTATCTTTAGTAAATTACAGACTTCAGTGAAGAGAAGACTGAGAAAGTTACTGCCTTGTTCAGTGAGCAAGGATTCGGGTACACCGTGACGACATACGATTTATTGTACAAAAGTTTCCGCAACCGTGCGCGCTTCCATATTTATAGAGGAAACCCTTCAGAAAACTTTGTGAGGTCATCTTGGAATGTGAGTATGTACTTATTACCTTCATAACTCACAGGTAGAGGCCCCACTATATCCAAAGCCACTCTCTCGTAAAGTCTAGAGCTAGTGGTAGTAATCTTCATTGGGGGTCACTGAGTGTTTTCTGAGTTTATTCCTTCACGTCCTTTAACATGTTATGCCAATAATACCCAATCTTTAATCTCTTTATGGTTCTGGATATCCCCTGGTGTCCTCCGGTACCTGAATTATGGTATTCGTGGAGCACTTTTTGTATGTCTTCCGGATTTCTTAATCTCACTCTTGTATCACTGTATAATATTATTAATATACCGGTCCCTTTAAAGGTATCTGATATAAGATTTTTGAGTTCGATTCGGTCGATAAATGTGCTTTCCTTAAGTTATTTTCTTGCAAGAATAAGATAGTTTCACTTAATATGAGTGCTAAGTTTTCGCGATTCTTTCCGGAACGCACAGGAATGAAAGTTTTTGTTAAAAGGTAGTAGTCTAGTTTCCTCAGCACTGTCTACTAGCGGAAAGAAAAATATTTTATGGTTGACTTCACTATTATTCAGAAGTGATTCTGATTTGTCTATTATCCGTACATGTTCGCTTATTCCAACTAATTCTTCTTCATCGCTAACAGAGTCATCCTTTTCCTGAGGTGCCCATGTTTGACTGCGAGTAATCATCTTAATGTTTTCCGGTGTTTTTTGAAGTTTCTGCTCTTCCCAGATTCGACTTAAAGCGTCGGCATTAGCATTCAGTTTGCCTGGTTTGTATTTGATTTGATATTCAAATTCTTCAAGTTGGATCTTCCATCTCATCAATCTTCAAGATGATTCCTTACAATTCATTAGCCATTGTAACGGCTTATGATCTGTTACGATGATACAATTTCTGCCATAGATATATGGTCTAAACTGCTTCGTGGCATAACTGATTGCTAGTAACTCCTTTTCTGTTCTAGAGTATCTTGTCTCTACCGGATTCATTGTACGACTTGCATAGCATATGGGTCTCTCACTCTCTATTTCGCCTTGTGACAATACGGATAAATTAGAATTGGAGTTCTTATAAGCTTCTTTTGAGCTGTTGAAACGCTTCGTCACAAAGGAGGTCCCATTTAAATAACACATGTCTTTTTAGAAAATATGTGAGGGGTTTCGCAATTTTAGAGAAATTCGGTATGAAGCGACGATAATAGCCAACGAATCCCAGCGACGATTTTACGTCCCTTTCCTTCTTGGGAGTTGGATAGGACTTGACGACTTGTATCTTTGCTGGATCGGGACTTACCCCATTCTCCGAGATAATGTGTCCTAAATAGGCTAGCTCCCTTTTTATGAAATTACATTTCTCTAATTGTAGCTTTAAGTTGTGCTTTCGTAATCTATCAAGCACCTTAATCAGTTTTCGATTGTGATCATAAAGATCATACCCATAGATTACCATATCATCAACGTATACGAAACAATGAGTACCATGGAGTCCCATCAGTACGTTGTTCATAAGACGCTGGAAAGTGGCTGGTGCATTCTTCAATACAAAAGGCATACGCTTATATTCGAAATGGCCGAAAGGAGTGCTGAATGCAGTTTTCCCTATCATTCTGGTCTACCAGTATTTGGTGGAAACCACTTGCCAGATCTAGCGTACTAAAATATTTTGCTCTACCTAGTTGATCTAGGATATCCGTAATGTTTGGCAATGGGTATGCATCACCCACGGTAATTTCATTGACCTTACGAAAATCTACCACTACTCTCCAACGTTTTTGACCAGTGACGTCTGCCTTTTTAGGCATAAGCAGCAATGGAGAATTCCACGGACTAAAAGTATGCTCAACAATATTGTTTTCGAGCATTTCGTTAACTTGCCTGTGGATTTCCGTTTTCTGTGTATCGGGCAATCGATATGGTCGTACAAATATTGGAGCTTTATTAGACTCCGTCTGAATTTTGTGAGTTATTGCTTCAGTAAAAGTCAATTGATCTCCTCCTAAATGGAATACATCGTTATATTCGCGACAGATCTTCAAAATTGATGTGCTTTCTTCTGCATTACAGTGCTCAAGATTTAATGCATCTTCTATTTTCTGAAGGCGTTTCTTTATTAAATTACCATATTCATTACCCTGTACAATATTATAGGAGTTCAAGTCCTCCCATTATAATTTCCCTATTTAGTTGGGTTTTGCTTTCGTTTGTGTTTATTATGAGGACTTTTGCTTTGGAATTTTCGAGTTTTATTATAGTATTACCAATGTAAACTCCTGGTGCAACCTCTTTATTTTTTAAAACTACCTCTTTATTCACATTAACTGGTACGGTTATCACCGTTTCGCATCTTGCTGGAATTTCGATTATTTACATAGCTTTAGCGACTTTATCACTGTCGTCGTTAAAGCTTAGGCTTGTAGTCCATTCTTTCACATTACTTCCTCCAGTACCACTGGAAACAAATTCCGGAAGACTTGGTTCTGAAATGATTATATCATTTCCATTAAAATTTTCCGTTATGAATTGTTCTGTTATTGGTTTGATTTCAAGTACATCGTGTGCGTAATCAATTCTACACTTGTGTTTTCACAAAAAAATCGTTTCCGATTAAGCCATCGTATGCGAAATTAGCGTTACAGCCCAACAAATAGAATGTGTGGGTTAATTTGTAAGGGTATTTCGTGTCGTCAAAGATGAGAGTACCACTAATGCTACCTTGGGTTAAGACAGGTTCCCCAAACATTGTGGATATGGAACACTGATGCCCAGCATAAGCATTTGTTTAGCTTGTCTCGACTGTTCTTATCAGGCTTACTTCGGCGCCGGTATCTATAAGAAACACTAAGTTAGTTTTTAATGAATGAGAAAAACGCAAACAGATTGCCGCCCCGTGTTTGGTTACATTTAATGAAATTTTAATAAGAAAATCTGAGGTAGAACTTCCAGATAGGCTTAGCATTCGTGGTCATCGGCTGTTACTTGGATACGGGATGGATTGCCCATTACTTCCACCCGGGACATCTCGTTTCCCGAATGTTTCATATTATCTCTTGAATTGGAGTTCATTTGACTGTTGTTGCAATTTGGACCTTTACTGTTTTGAATTCCACTGGGGATGTGATGCACATTGTTTGTTCTTCTACTGTCAGGATATTTTTCTTGATTATCATACTTTTGATAACCAGTGTTTCGATTAGCATTTGCCCTTTGGTTATAGTGAGTTAAATGGAAATTTCTTCTGTCTGACGAGTTAGGAATGACTTGTTCTTTGTATCGTTGTTGGGTGTTTTGTGCAAGCCGTAGGCGACAGTGATTATACGAATGGTTTGGTTTTTGGCAAAAAGAGCACATCAAATGTTGTACTTCGGCCTTCACCTGGCGAGGTACAAAATTGGGAACCGTCGTATTTCGGTAACAGGTTTCGATTGTATGGCCCCTTTTGTTGCACCTTTGAAACACCGGAATGGGTCTTGGTACCGGTTGACCAACATTTTGTTGAAAATTTCGAACGGAGCTTAAACGATAGCCTTGGTCTACAGCGTAAGCAACCGAATCCTTCAAGGCAGTTTTGTTGTGAGCTTTCACAAGGATTTTCCGTCCTCAAAGGCTTGCACAGTTAGTTTGTTATTTTCTTCGACAAGGAATTTTCGTATATTCTCGTCTTCAACGTTATTATACGTTGCTTGATTTAATGAAGACAATAAATGTGTAAGTCTTTGGCCATATTATTTTACGGTTTCTCTAGGGCTCTGTGAGCGTTTCTTATTTCGTTTTGGATAGTAGAGCGTGATATTTCCTCCTTGAAATTCCCTTTTATGTCTTCGGCCAATTCTTCCCATGAACTATAAGTTTTATGTTGGATGAGTTCGAAGGCGGGACCTTCGAGTTTGGTTCTCACTATCTCTAGGAAGAGCTTTTTCTCTTCAGGGGTTTTAGCAGATTTGAAAATTATTCCACCACAAGAAATGAATTTGTTAAGTTCTGACGGGTTCCCGTCGAAAACTGGCACTAAATTATATATATCGGTGATTTGAACCTTAATGTCCATGTTCTGTTCGTGAAAATAGTTAGGCAGTTCTTCGAATAAAAGTGCGGTAACTGCTTCTGTGCGTGCCTGGCTTCGAGTAATTACCTTAGGATCGTTACCACCTAGTTCTTTGGTTTCACTATTCATTTAGTGTACCACAGTCCCGAAATAAGAAGTTTCACAGCACTATTGTAAATACACAAGGTATAAGATAGTCTATGTAGGCAAGGATTATTCTTCCACACCTCAAGGATTTATGAAACTTCCTAGGTTTGTATCATTCTCAAGAAACGTGGAATTAGAAAGTTTGTGGAGACCAAAATATAGGACTCCCAACAGTAGGTAACTAAATTCGACACAACAGCGCTTACCCTACACACAAAAGTGCTTATGCAGATGTCACCTTACAATTTTATTTTGCTTGGAATTATTTACTTAGCACTATTTCTGTTTTCAGGTTCCCCTTTTCTTAAAAAAAAAAACGTTGAATATTTTTGCTAAAATGAAGTTATTTAAACAAAGGTATTTGGTTTTATAAATGCTAATGAATTCGTAATCAGGTTGTGATAAAAATACGGCGACAAATGTCACAGTGAATAAAATTATAATTTTTGTTAGCTACTTCCCTGACAACTCTAAATTAAATTAAAATTATAAATAATATTGTGCCTGAACATATAGCCAAATGTGTGAAGAAAATTTGTGTTCACTTCTGGAAGAACTAATCTCTTATAATCCGGACACACTAGATCTAAGAAAGGATCCAGAGGCGGCCGATTATTGGTTCGAATGTTTTAAGGATCTGGTCAAAAAATTTGCAATCCAAGCGGAATTGAGCCAAAAAACCGATCCCACAACGTCGTTTATACAAAAGGGATTTAATCGTTGAAAATAAAAGTCATGCAGATCTAATTATTCAAAGAACAACACAAGAAATGACTCGAGAGAGGTTTTTGTCACCAATTTTCTAAACAATTACACTTGTTAACACTCAATAAATTTTAAACTTTATATCAATTCTAAGAAAATTAATTACTAATATAGGGACTATATATATTCATGTAGCAGGTAACTGTTGAAATTTCATGATCACTTACGGGCTATATCTTTCGATATTAAGGGACTGCCCGTCCCTTTCAGGATCTCATCAGTGATGGGTCGAGACCGTCCGTCCACCGACCTTCGACTTTAATCACTATCTACACACTTAGGCGATGCAAGATTAAAGGACTGTCCGTCCTACTCAGGATCTCACCAGTGATGGAACGAGACCGTCCGTCCACCGACCTTTGATTTTTTTTTTTTTCGTAATATTACGTCTACATTTATTTATAAACCTTTTACCAGAGCTCTATTTATTTTTCAACATTTAGTTTAGTAAAGTTTATTTATATAAACTTTTGTAAAATTTACTGATTTTAGATTTAAAAAAAATTATTTATTTAAAACTTGTGGAGAAATTTATTTATTTAAAATTTTCTTAGAAAATTTATTTATTTCAACTTCTTGGAAAAATTATTTATTTAAAATTTTAGAGAAATTTTATTTAATTTTAATACGTTTTTTTTTGCAAACTTTATTTATTTCGATTTCTAGAAAAATTTATTTATTTAATATTTTAAGAAAATGTATTTAGTTATTTAATGCATTTTTAGCAGAAATTTATTTGTTCACAATATTATGAAAATTAATTTACAATCTTTAGAAAAATTTTATTAAATGAAGCTCTTTTTTTTTTTTAGTAACATTTATTTAACTTTTAGAAAATTTTTACACTTTTAAAACTTGCTTTGCGCGTCGTTGCAACTTAAATCGCGATCGGCACCGCTGCCTGCAGTGTTACGTCCTCCCGCCGTGCTTTCCTATAAAAAGGGGAAGAGCGGGCAGGCGGAGAATTGGATGTAGTCGATTCAAATAAAAAAGATTAATTCACTATTTTATTTATTTAAAACTTTCTATAAAATTTAACTTGATTGCTTTTGAAAATTCGAATTTAACACTATTTAACACTATGTATGTAGAATCAAAGATGTATGTAGAATCAAAGAGACGAGACTCGGGACGATCCGACGCGCGCAAGTATATATCCAAAACTCGAACATCTTTTCTATATTGCCCGTTTAGGTACCGCTGACGCCTTTAGCGCAGCGCCAGCAGATTTCCACTTTTGCCCGTTTTATCACGTAGGCCATCGCAACTTTGTATGTCTGAAATTTAATATGCCACTTGTGTGCACTTATCTTTTAGTGAAATTCTGTTTATGTTGCTTTAATCGTTACAAAAATTTAGATTTTAGGACGGCGATAAGTGACAAATGGAGCATGGGAAAATGAAAGTGCTTGAATAAGCAATCGTTACAAAAATTTATATTTTAGGGCGGCGATAAATGACAAATGAGAATGGGAAAATGAGAGTGCTTGAATAAGCAAAAAAAATATATGGGATACATATGTGATGGTTATGATGGCACCATCATAACGCAGTTAGGAATATTAAAAAGGAACATAGCACTGTTTTATCAGACTCACTTAGGCTTGACAGATATTGAGACTGTCCAGAGAATGTTGAGATGGGGAGAAAACTAGAGTCTATTCGAAGTTCAGTAGAGATTTTCGTACCACCTCCATCGAGACTGGACCGTCGGATCCGAGGAAATGTTATAGATGTGGCAAACCTGGGCATATCGCTAGAGTTTGTAAACAAAACGTAAGATGTTATGGATGTGGTACGGAAGGGGTAATCCGCCCAAGATGCACGCGCTGCAATCGTAATAATCAAGCTCCGAGGAACGCGGTAAGTAACGGCGCACCATATGTGTCGGGAAACGGGAACGGAGCTCGAGTTTAAGCGGCAGATGGAGCAATCCGCAAAAGGCCGCAATTACATGGGATTCAGACGATACCCAGGGAAGGTTTGTAGGTGTGAGTGGTAAGAACGCATTAAACACTTTGTTAGATTATATCTTTGCACAGGCAGAGAACGATGTGCATCCTCTTTTAAAGGTCATAATTTTTGATGTACCGTTTTGAGGATTACTTGATTCTGGAGCCTCACGGACGATAGTAGGGGATCCTGGATTGGAGATTCTGAACAATATGAAACTAAAGATTAGGGAAACGATAGCGAAAAGGGTCAGTTTAGCCAATGGGAGGTTTGTTAATGTCCTCGGGGAGAAAAGCGTGCCTATTGAACTGGAAAAGCGCGTTAAGGTTTGCGAAGTTCTAGTCATTCCGGAAATTCCTCATACTATCATTTTTAGAATAGATTTTTGGAAGGAGATGAGCATTCGAGCCAATTTCAGGAATAATTCTTGGCAGTTCGTAGACGGGGAAGTAGAACACCAAATAAACGCTCTACAAAGCCAGTCAAATTTACTACCAATGCAGCGGCAGGAACTAGAGAAAATTGTCAGAAGTGCCATGCTTAAAATGGGTACTGGACTTGGTTGTACCAGTCAGGTAAAGCATATCCTTGAGACAGACTCGCGCCCAATCAAACAACGATATTATCCCGTGTCACGCACAATACAGAGAATTATCGATGAAATGCTTCGAGTGGGAGTAGTGGAACCATCCAACAGTGCTTGGGCGTCTCCAGTGGTGATGGTGAAAAAGAAAGACGGGAAGTATCGCTTTTGTATTGATTTTAGAAAGCTGAACAAAGTTACAAAAAAGGATGCGTACCCGCTGCCGTTTGTGTCGGCAACGCTAGATAAACTACGGGACCCGAAGTAAATGACATCATTAGATATCAAGTCGGCATTCTGGCAGGTCCCACTCGATGAAAGCTCTAAACAATACACCGCTTTCACGGTGCCAGGTAGAGGGTTATTCCAGTTTAGAAGGATGCCTTTTGGCCTCAGTAATTCTCCGGCTACATTGCACATGCTTATTGACCGAGTACTTTCAGGGAGTTTAGAAAGCAAAGTCTTTGTGTACCTTGATGACGTGATCATCGTAACCCAGACCTTTGAAGATCACATAAGGGCTTTGGGGGATATTCTCGATAGGCTCCATAAGGCAGGATTAGTGATAAATTTCAACAAATGCGAGTTTTATAGCCCGGAGCTTAAATATCTTGGTTATGTTGTGGGTAGAAATGGTTTGCAGGTAGATCCTGAGAAGGTTCGCTGTATTCTAATTATTAACAATCTCAAGAACGTTTCTGAGGTACGTAGATTTGTTGGCATGATATCGTGGTACAGAAGATTTGTACCAAACTTTTCTACCCTTATTACGCCAATCACAGAGTTGTTGAAGAAGAAGAAAAAATTCATTTGGTCGGACGAATGTGAACAAGCGTTTCGTAGGGTTAAGGGCTGTTTGATGAGTGCGCCTATATTAACTTGTCCTGATTTCGAGTATCCCTTCGTTATTCATACGGATGCCTCTGGGTACGGCCTAGGTGCAGTTCTAATCCAACAGATTGAGGGACAAGAGAAAGTTATTGCATATTTGAGCCGCTCACTTAACCGTTGTGAACGAAATTTCTCTACGACCGAACAGGAGTGTATTGTGGTATTGTGTATTGTGTATTGAGGTATTGTGGGCAATAGAGAAATTATGCCCATATATAGAGGGGACAAAATTTACGGTAATCACAGATCATGCCTTCTTGGTCTGGTTACACAACTTGAAGGATCCCACCGGAAGGCTAATACGGTGGGCCATGCGCCTACAACAGCATGAGTTTGAAATAATTCATAGGAAAGGTAAGGAGCACTTTTTGCCCGATTTGCTTTCACGTTCTGTTCCCATGGTTGATTGCGTTGCACATGGTAGTCAAAGTGAAGATAAATGGTACAATAAAATGATAAAAGTAGTAACAGAGAATCCTACAAGGTACCCAGACTGGAGGGTTGAAAATGGTAGATTATGGAAACATTGTCGCCCCAAATATTCCGACCTTGCGTTTTACAATGACTATTGGAAGGAAGTTATCCAGTAGAGAGAGAGAAAAGATCTGATCTTTAAGGCCCATGATATAATCACTCCGGGGCATAGGGGTGTACAAAAAACGTACGATCGGTTGGTCCAAAGATACTACTGGCCCAAAATGAAAACTGCCGTGTCGTCCTATATTAAGCGTTGTAACACTTGCCTTAAGTTATTTTCTTGCAAGAATAAGAGAGTTTCACTTAATATGAGGGCTAAGTTTTCGCGATTCTTTTCGGAACGCACAGGAATGAAAGTTTTTGTTAAAAGGTAGTAGTCTAGTTTCCTCAGCACTGTCTACTAGTGGAAAGAAAAATATTTTATGGTTGACTTCACTATTATTCAGAAGTGATTCTGATTTGTCTATTATCCTTACATGTTCGCTTATTCCAACTAATTCTTCTTCATCGCTAACAGAGTCATCCCTTTCCTGAGGTGCCCGTGTTTGACTGCGAGTAATCATCCTAATGTTTTCCGGTGTTTTTTGAAGTTTCTGCTCTTCCCAGTTTCGACTTAAAGCGTCGGCATTAGCATTCAGTTTGCCTGGTTTGTATTTGATTTCATATTCAAATTCTTCAAGTTGGATCTTCCATCTCATCAATCTTCAAGATGATTCCTTACAATTCATTAGCCATTGTAAGGGCTTATGATCTGTTACGATGATAAAATTTCTGCCATAGATATATGGTCTAAACTGCTTCGTGGCATAACTGATTGCTAGTAACTCCTTGTCTGTTCTAGAGTATCTTGTCTCTACCGGATTCATTGTACGACTTGCATAGCATATGGGTCTCTCACTCTCTATTTCGCCTTGTGACAATACGGATAAATTAGAATTGGAGTTCTTATAAGCTTCTTTTGAGCTGTTGAAACGCTTCGTCACAAAGGAGGTTCCATTTAAATAACACATGTCTTTTTAGAAAATATGTGAGAGGTTTCGCAATTTTAGAGAAATTCGGTATGAAGCGACGATAATAGCCAACGAATCCCAGCAACGATTTTACGTCCCTTTCCTTCTTGGGAGTTGGATAGGACTTGACGACTTGTATCTTTGTTGGATCGGGACTTACCCCATTCTCCGAGATAATGTGTCCTAAATAGGCTAGCTCCCTTTTTATGAAATTACATTTCTCTAATTGTAGCTTTAAGTTGTGCTTTCGTAATCTATCAAGCACCTTAATCAGTTTTCGATTGTGATCATAAAGATCATACCCATAGATTACCATATCATCAACGTATACGAAACAATGAGTACCATGGAGTCCCATCAGTACGTTGTTCATAAGACGCTGGAAAGTGGCTGGTGCATTCTTCAATACAAAAGGCATACGCTTATATTCGAAATGGCCGAAAGGAGTGCTGAATGCAGTTTTCCCTATCATTCTGGTCTACCAGTATTTGGTGGAAACCACTTGCCAGATCTAGCGTACTAAAATATTTTGATCTACCTAGTTGATCTAGGATATCCGTAATGTTTGGCAATGGGTATGCATCACCCACGGTAATTTCATTGACCTTACGAAAATCTACCACTACTCTCCAACGTTTTTGACCAGTGACGTCTGCCTTTTTAGGCATAAGCAGCAATGGAGAATTCCACGGACTAAAAGTATGCTCAACAATATTGTTTTCGAGCATTTCGTTAACTTGCCTGTGGATTTCCGTTTTCTGTGTATCGGGCAATCGATATGGTCGTACAAATATTGGAGCTTTATTAGACTCCGTCTGAATTTTGTGAGTTATTGCTTCAGTAAAAGTCAATTGATCTCCTCCTAAATGGAATACATCGTTATATTCGCGACAGATCTTCAAAATTGATGTGCTTTCTTCTGCATTACAGTGCTCAAGATTTAATGCATCTTCTATTTTCTGAAGGCGTTTCCTTATTAAATTACCATATTCATTACCCTGTACAATATTATAGGAGTTCAAGTCCTCCCATTATAATTTCCCTATTTAGTTGGGTTTTGCTTTCGTTTGTGTTTATTATGAGGACCTTTGCTTTGGAATTTTCGAGTTTTATTAAACTCCTGGTGCAACCTCTTTATTTTTTAAAACTACCTCTTTATTCACATTAACTGGTACGGTTATCACCGTTTCGCATCTTGCTGGAATTTCGATTATTTTCATAGCTTTAGCGACTTTATCATTGTCGTCGTTAAAGCTTAGGCTTGTAGTCCATTCTTTCACATTACTTCCTCCAGTACCACTGGAAACAAATTCCGGAAGACTTGGTTCTGAAATGATTATATCATTTCCATTAAAATGTTCCGTTATGAATTGTTCTGTTATTGGTTTGATTTCAAGTACATCGTGTGCGTAATCAATTCTACACTTGTGTTTTCACAAAAAAATCGTTTCCGATTAAGCCATCGTATGCGAAATTAGCGTTACAGCCCAACAAATAGAATGTGTGGGTTAATTTGTAAGGGTATTTCGTGTCGTCAAAGATGAGAGTGCCACTAATGCTACCTTGGGTTAAGACAGGTTCCCCAAACATTGTGGATATGGAACACTAATGCCCAGCATAAGCATTTGTTTGGCTTGTATCGACTGTTCTTATCAGGCTTACTTCGGCGCCGGTATCTATAAGAAACACTAAGTTAGTTTTTAATGAAGGAGAAAAACGCAAACAGATTGCCGCCCCGTGTTTGGTTACATTTAATGAAATTTTAATAAGAAAATCTGAGGTAGAACTACCAGATAGGCTTAGCATTCGTGGACATCGGCTGTTACTTGGATACGGGATGGATTGCCGATTACTTCCACCCGGGACATCTCGTTTCCCGAATGTTTCATATTATCTCTTGAATTGGAGTTCATTTGACTGTTATTGCAATTTGGACCTTTACTGTTTTGAATTCCACTGGGGATGTGATGCACATTGTTTGTTCTTCTACTGTCAGGATATTTTTCTTGATTATCATACTTTTGATAACCAGTGTTTCGATTAGCATTTGCCCTTTGGTTATAGTGAGTTAAATGGAAATTTCTTCTGTCTGACGAGTTAGGAATGACTTGTTCTTTGTATCGTTGTTGGGTGTTTTGTGCAAGCCGTAGGCGACAGTGATTATACGAATGGTTTGGTTTTTGGCGAAAAGAGCACATCAAATGTTGTACTTCGGCCTTCACCTGGCGAGGTACAAAATTGGGAACCGTCGTATTTCGGTAACAGGTTTCGATTGTATGGCCCCTTTTGTTGCACCTTTGAAACACCGGAATGGGTCTTGGTACCGGTTGACCAACATTTTGTTGAAAATTTCGAACGGAGCTTAAACGATAGCCTTGGTCTACAGCGTAAGCAACCGAATCCTTCAAGGCAGTTTTGTTGTGAGCTTTCACAAGGATTTTCCGTCCTCAAAGGCTTGCACAGTTAGTTTGTTATTTTCTTCGACAAGGAATTTTCGTATATTCTCGTCTTCAACGTTATTATACGTTGCTTGATTTAATGAAGACAATAAATGTGTAAGTCTTTGGCCATATTATTTTACGGTTTCTCTAGGGCTCTGTGAGCGTTTCTTATTTCGTTTTGGATAGTAGAGCGTGATATTTCCTCCTTGAAATTCCCTTTTATGTCTTCGGCCAATTTAGCAGATTTGAAAATTATTCCACCACAAGAAATGAATTTGTTAAGTTCTGACGGGTTCCCGTCGAAAACTGGCACTAAATTATATATATCGGTGATTTGAACCTTAATGTCCATGTTCTGTTCGTGAAAATAGTTAGGCAGTTCTTCGAATAAAAGTGCGGTAACTGCTTCTGTGCGTGCCTGGCTTCGAGTAATTACCTTAGGATCGTTACCACCTAGTTCTTTGGTTTCACTATTCATTTAGTGTACCACAGTCCCGAAATAAGAAGTTTCACAGCACTATTGTAAATACACAAGGTATAAGATAGTCTATGTAGGCAAGGATTATTCTTCCACACCTCAAGGATTTATGAAACTTCCTAGGTTTGTATCATTCTCAAGAAACGTGGAATTAGAAAGTTTGTGGAGACCAAAATATAGGACTCCCAACAGTAGGTAACTAAATTCGACACAACAGCGCTTACCCTACACACAAAAGTGCTTATGCAGATGTCACCTTACAATTTTATTTTGCTTGGAATTATTTACTTAGCACTATTTCTGTTTTCAGGTTCCCCTTTTCTTAAAAAAAAAACGTTGAATATTTTTGCTAAAATGAAGTTATTTAAACAAAGGTATTTGGTTTTATAAATGCTAATGAATTCGTAATCAGGTTGTGATAAAAATACGGCGACAAATGTCACAGTGAATAAAATTATAATTTTTGTTAGCTACTTCCCTGACAACTCTAAATTAAATTAAAATTATAAATAATATTGTGCCTGAACATATAGCCAAATGTGTGAAGAAAATTTGTGTTCACTTCTGGAAGAACTAATCTCTTATAATCCGGACACACTAGATCTAAGAAAGGATCCAGAGGCGGCCGATTATTGGTTCGAATGTTTTAAGGATCTGGTCAAAAAATTTGCAATCCAAGCGGAATTGAGCCAAAAAACCGATCCCACAACGTCGTTTATACAAAAGGGATTTAATCGTTGAAAATAAAAGTCATGCAGATCTAATTATTCAAAGAACAACACAAGAAATGACTCGAGAGAGGTTTTTGTCACCAATTTTCTAAACAATTACACTTGTTAACACTCAATAAATTTTAAACTTTATATCAATTCTAAGAAAATTAATTACTAATATAGGGACTATATATATTCATGTAGCAGGTAACTGTTGAAATTTCATGATCACTTACGGGCTATATCTTTCGATATTAAGGGACTGCCCGTCCCTTTCAGGATCTCATCAGTGATGGGTCGAGACCGTCCGTCCACCGACCTTCGACTTTAATCACTATCTACACACTTAGGCGATGCAAGATTAAAGGACTGTCCGTCCTACTCAGGATCTCACCAGTGATGGAACGAGACCGTCCGTCCACCGACCTTTGATTTTTTTTTTTTCGTAATATTACGTCTCCATTTATTTATAAACCTTTTACCAGAGCTCTATTTATTTTTCAACATTTAGTTTAGTAAAGTTTATTTATATAAACTTTTGTAAAATTTACTGATTTTAGATTTAAAAAAAATTATTTATTTAAAACTTGTGGAGAAATTTATTTATTTAAAATTTTCTTAGAAAATTTATTTATTTCAACTTCTTGGAAAAATTATTTATTTAAAATTTTAGAGAAATTTTATTTAATTTTAATACGTTTTTTTTTGCAAACTTTATTTATTTCGATTTCTAGAAAAATTTATTTATTTAATATTTTAAGAAAATGTATTTAGTTATTTAATGCATTTTTAGCAGAAATTTATTTGTTCACAATATTATGAAAATTAATTTACAATCTTTAGAAAAATTTTATTAAATGAAGCTCTTTTTTTTTTTTAGTAACATTTATTTAACTTTTAGAAAATTTTTACACTTTTAAAACTTGCTTTGCGCGTCGTTGCAACTTAAATCGCGATCGGCACCGCTGCCTGCAGTGTTACGTCCTCCCGCCGTGCTTTCCTATAAAAAGGGGAAGAGCGGGCAGGCGGAGAATTGGATGTAGTCGATTCAAATAAAAAAGATTAATTCACTATTTTATTTATTTAAAACTTTCTATAAAATTTAACTTGATTGCTTTTGAAAATTCGAATTTAACACTATTTAACACTATGTATGTAGAATCAAAGATGTATGTAGAATCAAAGAGACGAGACTCGGGACGATCCGACGCGCGCAAGTATATATCCAAAACTCGAACATCTTTTCTATATTGCCCGTTTAGGTACCGCTGACGCCTTTAGCGCAGCGCCAGCAGATTTCCACTTTTGCCCGTTTTATCACGTAGGCCATCGCAACTTTGTATGTCTGAAATTTAATATGCCACTTGTGTGCACTTATCTTTTAGTGAAATTCTGTTTATGTTGCTTTAATCGTTACAAAAATTTAGATTTTAGGACGGCGATAAGTGACAAATGGAGCATGGGAAAATGAAAGTGCTTGAATAAGCAATCGTTACAAAAATTTATATTTTAGGGCGGCGATAAATGACAAATGAGAATGGGAAAATGAGAGTGCTTGAATAAGCAAAAAAAAATATATGGGATACATATGTGATGGTTATGATGGCACCATCATAACGCAGTTAGGAATATTAAAAAGGAACATAGCACTGTTTTATCAGACTCACTTAGGCTTGACAGATATTGAGACTGTCCAGAGAATGTTGAGATGGGGAGAAAACTAGAGTCTATTCGAAGTTCAGTAGAGATTTTCGTACCACCTCCATCGAGACTGGACCGTCGGATCCGAGGAAATGTTATAGATGTGGCAAACCTGGGCATATCGCTAGAGTTTGTAAACAAAACGTAAGATGTTATGGATGTGGTACGGAAGGGGTAATCCGCCCAAGATGCACGCGCTGCAATCGTAATAATCAAGCTCCGAGGAACGCGGTAAGTAACGGCGCACCATATGTGTCGGGAAACGGGAACGGAGCTCGAGTTTAAGCGGCAGATGGAGCAATCCGCAAAAGGCCGCAATTACATGGGATTCAGACGATACCCAGGGAAGGTTTGTAGGTGTGAGTGGTAAGAACGCATTAAACACTTTGTTAGATTATATCTTTGCACAGGCAGAGAACGATGTGCATCCTCTTTTAAAGGTCATAATTTTTGATGTACCGTTTTGAGGATTACTTGATTCTGGAGCCTCACGGACGATAGTAGGGGATCCTGGATTGGAGATTCTGAACAATATGAAACTAAAGATTAGGGAAACGATAGCGAAAAGGGTCAGTTTAGCCAATGGGAGGTTTGTTAATGTCCTCGGGGAGAAAAGCGTGCCTATTGAACTGGAAAAGCGCGTTAAGGTTTGCGAAGTTCTAGTCATTCCGGAAATTCCTCATACTATCATTTTAAGAATAGATTTTTGGAAGGAGATGAGCATTCGAGCCAATTTCAGGAATAATTCTTGGCAGTTCGTAGACGGGGAAGTAGAACACCAAATAAACGCGCTACAAAGCCAGTCAAATTTACTACCAATGCAGCGGCAGGAACTAGAGAAAATTGTCAGAAGTGCCATGCTTAAAATGGGTACTGGACTTGGTTGTACCAGTCAGGTAAAGCATATCCTTGAGACAGACTCGCGCCCAATCAAACAACGATATTATCCCGTGTCACGCACAATACAGAGAATTATCGATGAAATGCTTCGAGTGGGAGTAGTGGAACCATCCAACAGTGCTTGGGCGTCTCCAGTGGTGATGGTGAAAAAGAAAGACGGGAAGTGTCGCTTTTGCATTGATTTTAGAAAGCTGAACAAAGTTACAAAAAAGGATGCGTACCCGCTGCCGTTTGTGTCGGCAACGCTAGATAAACTGCGGGACCCGAAGTATATGACATCATTAGATATCAAGTCGGCATTCTGGCAGGTCCCACTCGATGAAGTTCTAAACAATACACCGCTTTCACGGTGCCAGGTAGAGGGTTATTCCAGTTTAGAAGGATGCCTTTTGGCCTCAGTAATTCTCCGGCTACATTGCACATGCTTATTGACCGAGTACTTTCAGGGAGTTTAGAAAGCAAAGTCTTTGTGTACCTTGATGACGTGATCATCGTAACCCAGACCTTTGAAGATCACATAAGGGCTTTGGGGGATATTCTCGATAGGCTCCATAAGGCAGGATTAGTGATAAATTTCGACAAATGCGAGTTTTGTAGCCCGGAGCTTAAATATCTTGGTTATGTTGTGGGTAGAAATGGTTTGCAGGTAGATCCTGAGAAGGTTCGCTGTATTCTAATTATTAACAATCTCAAGAACGTTTCTGAGGTACGTAGATTTGTTGGCATGATATCGTGGTACAGAAGATTTGTACCAAACTTTTCTACCCTTATTACGCCAATCACAGAGTTGTTGAAGAAGAAGAAAAAATTCATTTGGTCGCACGAATGTGAACAAGCGTTTCGTAGGGTTAAGGGCTGTTTGATGAGTGCGCCTATATTAACTTGTCCTGATTTCGAGTATCCCTTCGTTATTCATACGGATGCCTCTGGGTACGGCCTAGGTGCAGTTCTAATTCAACAGATTGAGGGACAAGAGAAAGTTATTGCATATTTGAGCCGCTCACTTAACCGTTGTGAACGAAATTTCTCTACGACCGAACAGGAGTGTCTAGCGGTATTGTGGGCAATAGAGAAATTATGCCCATATATAGAGGGGACAAAATTTACGGTAATCACAGATCATGCCTTCTTGGTCTGGTTACACAACTTAAAGTATCCCACCGGAAGGCTAACACGGTGGGTCATGCGCCTACAACAGCATGAGTTTGAAATAATTCATAGGAAAGGTAAGGAGCACTTGTTGCCCGATTTGCTTTCACGTTCTGTTCCCATGGTTGATTGCGTTGCACATGGTAGTCAAAGTGAAGATAAATGGTACAATAAAATGATAAAAGTAGTAACAGAGAATCCTACAAGGTACCCAGACTGGAGGGTTGAAAATGGTAGATTATGGAAACATTGTCGCCCCAAGTATTCCGACCTTGCCTTTTACAATGACTATTGGAAGGAAGTTATCCAGAAGAGAGAGAGAAAAGATCTGATCTTTAAGGCCCATGATATAATCACTCCGGGGCATAGGGGTGTACAAAAAACGTACGATCGGTTGGTCCAAAGATACTACTGGCCCAAAATGAAAACTGCCGTGTCGTCCTATATTAAGCGTTGTAACACTTGCCAATCGATTAAACCTGAGCTTAGGAAGCCAGCAGAGCTTATGGTTTCTCGTGCAGTCGTTAATACTCCCTGGGAATTAATAAATGTGGACCTAATTGGTCCCTTCCACTCAGCCTAACTGAGTAACTACAGAATACCAGCTATCCGCTTAAGTCCGCTGCGGTTGGTATTATCTTGATTGGTTCAAACCTTGTTGTCTTGTTACTTTTATTTTCCATATATGGTGCCACCTGATACTGCTGGCAACCCCAAGTACAGGTTATTCCACGCTTACCGTTTTTTTTGGACTCCTCACAATGGGAGGTGGTATTAATGTGTGATGTTGACTGGTCCATGGTGTTGGTATCTTACAGTAGTAGGAAGTCCAGTGGTACAAACAAGATTACCAAAGAGGGGAGCTCCTTATTTTTATGTCACCGCAGCAGAGTGATCCGAGCCCAGGTTAAATTTCCACCTACCCCTTAACTTGTTGCTGTTAAAGTAGCTTTAATGGTATATATGATTCCGTTTTGATTATACGAGATTTCTACGACTTTCCTCAAAACTAGTGGACCTTCTCTGAAATTCTATATCGTACAAATATACATTTGAAATATTCGAGTTCCGTGGCATTCGTAACTATTATTACTCTTCAACAAAAGCACAATACGAAAGGGGAAAATTTGAAGGTTACTTGCGAACTTTAATAAATCCCCATTTGGTAGCACCACTATTCATTAAGATCCCAGCTGAGTGTCATTACCAAAATGATCTCTATCAAAAGTTCTAGAAAGAGGCGATGCATAAATCAAAGCCGAACTGGAGGGAAGCCCATGTGTGGCCATACAATACCGAATATAAGCGAGCTACGGACGCTAAATTGAGGTCATTAGGAAGTTTACCATGAAAAAAAACATTTCCATTGTTTTTCTTGTTGCTAGGGAGATCACCAAGTGGAAGTGATCAAGACTTCTGGGACTATAGGCTGCCAGTGTACATTATTTTATACGAAAATTGAATAGAAAGAAGTTATGTGTACCTGTA
The DNA here is from genome assembly GCA_963930735.1 of Dioctria linearis. NCBI lineage: Eukaryota > Metazoa > Arthropoda > Insecta > Diptera > Asilidae > Dioctria > Dioctria linearis. The sequence continues at coordinate 128,882,179 of OZ005740.1, read as the reverse complement.
CCTAACGATTTTAATTTGTACATATTTGAATTCCTGTATTGAATTTAGGTTAGGTATTCAATTAATATCTTTTATTTCCAATCCGTCAGGTGATTCCGTTTAGGATTCATGAATCCTTCCTTAATTGGACTCCTGTAATGTTTCATTTCATAGAATTATTTTATTACATTTTCTAATATCACAGGAAGCGTACACGCTTGTTTTGTTTTTTTTTTTAATTCAATAACCAAGGGAAAGGAGGTAGGCACTGAACTGTACACTCTCTGCGCACATAGATCACATCTCCTATAATTGTATTGTATTTGTAGGATAAGAGGCACAACTTCGCTGATTTTGAGCATCCTCGCTAAAATGTGGCAGCAACAAATGAATCTTCGTTCCTTACTTTTAAGCTTCTAACCTGCGCCTGATTCGTGAGGCTCTATGTTATCATTTCCCTGTCAGGCTTAGTTCCTTCGATAGGAGGACCAACTGTTTGTTCCGATTTTGGAAATTCGTATTTGAATTTACTTTATAATCGAGAATTTTTTTGTTTTGATAAATTAGATAATTAAGTACACAGAAGTGTAGGTTTGTTTTCATTTATGTTAAGCGAGCCTTGGAGTTGAGTATGGAAAGTCAAATGGATGACAAACAATTGTAAGGTGTTAAACTTGTTTATAGCATCCAGACTGAACACAGTGGGCGCGACCCTGCCCCTTAACTTCTCTGATCCACTAGTACCAAGTATCGTAATTAACAGTAGCAACTATAGTCATATAGCAGCACCGGTATTAATAAAAGACACATGAGGTAACTGCTGGCTGCTCCTAAACGTATAGCGAATTTATGTTCTGTTTCTTTGGTTACGTCAAACCAAGCACGTGGACAGGCAGTCCGCCAATATTGCTTTTCTTCGTGTATAAAAGATCATTGAGAACATTGAAATTAGCTTGAGTCAGGAAATAAATAAATTTTACGAGAGCACACTCTGGCAGCATATAGTCTATCAAGGCAGCCTGTTAAAATTGTTTTCCCCCAATCTCTGTTAATATTTCCATATCACTCAAATATCAATAAACCATGGAAAATCCGGTATCTCCTTTTATATAATCTGAATAATAAATCTTACGATCGAATCAACCGAAATTTTTCTAATTAAATTCAAGTTGTAAAAATTTCTAAGATATTCTCTTGTGCTATATCTTTTCTGTCTAACTATATCTCGTACTCAACCACACAACTGTGTCGGTTGTAATACTTGCAACGTAATGTAATGTAATGTAGCAGGGAAGATCCATCAGAAACCACCAGAATATAAATTGGAGCTTAATTAAACCCCAATAGTATGTTAAATATAATAAGAGATTCCATTCCATGGCAACAGGTGGAGCGTTTCTGTTTTCTTATTCCCAATTGATGGAACCATTTCCTCCTTCAGAAATTACCTTTATCCGTTTGACTATATATGAGATTTCTACGAAATCTCCTGGAGGAAGAGGAGGCAATGTTACGGTGCATTTAGGGTTAGCCTCCATAGACGCTGCCCTCTCGAACACGGTTCTATTTGCATGTATGTCGTGCTGTCCTTTTTAATATTTTGAAGTAATGCTGCAAAAGGATCCTTTTTTTTATTTCAGAAAACAAAAGAAAGTAAATGCTGCCGCAAGGAGACTCCCCTTAATTTGAAGGATCAATTGGTGGTCCAGGGAATGAATGCTACAAGCTGAACGAGAGAGAGACAGCAAAGCGGTCCGCATAAATCTTTCGTTGCACACTAAATTTGTAATTGTCATCACGTAGTCATAGTTAGGAACATTTTAACGTAATACGAAAATTAATTAGAGCCTACTTTTGAGACAATTAAGTACTGTACTTGAAGTTGTAAATGGTGTCACGAGAATTGTTGTCAATAGATTAAAAGTATAGCTCTCCTTATCTTTCGCCGTGCACCGCTTACTTTGGAAAATCGAGCTTCTTCGTATTTTGGGGAATAATAAATATTTAAAAGCCTGCTTAAAAAAAAGGAAAGGAAAAAAAATATAAATGAATTTTAAAATGAGCGCCAATCTTCAAAATGCATCTTACGTGTTATTCAGAACACCACCCAAGTAAACGAAATAGACGAATTACAGTCCAGTGGCCCGTTTTTTTCGAATTCTGCCGAATGGGGACGGGAATTAAAGGAAGACGTCAGCGCTTCTCTCTCTACCTGGCAAGACACGGACGAGTGAAGTGGTTTTGTTCGAAAAAGTGTTATTAAAAGGCAGAAAGAAGGAAAATAAATTTTGCCGATTCAATCAGTTTTTGTTTGATAAGTAGCAGGACAAAGTAAAGGGAATGAAGTAAAGCGAAAGTAGATAATATTGTGGAGTCAGAAGAAATATATAACCCAGGAGATTTGGAAATAGCGGTAGAAAAGAAGAAAGAAAAGAAGGAAAATAAGAGTTTCCCGTTTTAAAGGCAAGCCGATTTTCCCGAGGAGTAGAGACCGTAAGGTCGAAAGATAAGTGATTTGATTTACTTTGGAATATATAAATTTACATATATATATATATTGATATGTAACGTCATATTTCTTCCGTGGTTCCATGTAGGAACAGTAATAATTTTCCTTTTTGATAACTATAAATTTTAGCTTAAGTTGAGTGCGGTTAAATTGTCCTCTGTAATGTGGTTAATTATTACGTATGGCCCAGACGCCTTTAAAATTGATAATAAAAATTGAATTTAATACTCCCAAATTACGACTGAAGTCATTGGATGGTCCCTAGTACCGTATGATAACGGCATGTGAAATTGTCGTGACTTGCTTGGGTTTTCTTGGTGTATAATTGTAACGCTCAGGGTAACGGTTCGTTTTCCCTCTATCAACGTGAGTTTCGTGGTTTCGCTCAGCAATAAAAATCACGTGGCGGCCTAATAGTACCCCACGTTGAACTTACGCCATCTCCACTAAGCGGAAGCCCGAGTTACGTTGTGTTGAAGATAGGACGTAACATGACAATAATTATTTGTTGACAACTCCATCTCAGTATGCTATTGAGACAACTAAACCATTGCCGAAATTTATGACCTATGGAAAAGTCAGAGCTAAAATTGCCCATGATCCATCCGATCAGCATCAAATTGCTAACGAAGGCCGAACTTACATTGAACAGAAAATTTCATGTTATACTATTTAGAAATATTTTCAGAGTTTGGAAGACTTTCTTCGGTTGTGATTATCGCAACGAGGAGGATTCAGTTTTGATAGTTCCAATCAATTCTTGTATAAAGTGAAACCTCTATCAGCTCGAATGAATTTTCTTCTTTTGGTGGCGGAGAGAGTTGGAAAGGAAAATTCCATTCGAAAATGGATGAAATGCTGTATAATTCCAGAGCCATATCATAACTTAGTTAAACTCATAATATGCAAAAAAATTTATACTTACTTAGTAAATCTATGTAAACCTAAGCACCAACAAATAAGTGGATTAGAAAATACATAATTCAATTTTGTTTATTTTGTTACTTATCAGCTGCTCTAAATCATCCATATTTAAAATAGATGATAATACAGCACTCTGTTAATTGGAGTTTTGCAATTTTACCATAATGATGGAATTTATTTGATCTTGAGAGATGAATTTTTCCATGGGGGAAATGGCCACCACAGTGAACTGTCGAGATAATCACCTTTTGATGTTAACGTTGTTATGATGTGCTGAGTCTTGAATGTTCGTAAATCTAGTGCATACGGTTCTTGTTGTTAAAACAGACACCACAGCTAACCACCTTCAGAGAGAATGATCACTTCTTGACGCGTGGATGATATGTCTTTTCTGATGAATGACGTTTGTATGGGTCTTAATATCATACAGAATGTGATGTAAGTGGGGTTAATAACCCGGTTTCCACCTGATTTTAACGAACGTTTGGGTGTAGATCATTATCTAAACTAAACAAAGGGGAAAGCCATAAATCAAAGTTAATTATGCAAAAACAAAACAAAAGCGATAGCTCGCTATCCTCAGGACTTTTCGAAATTTTTTCCGGCGAATCACACTCGATCCTGTCTCTTACTCTTGTATATCTTCCTATAGGAACGGATTCCATACGGCTGGACAAAAAAAATATGTTATTAAGAAATTCAGTTGAACTATGTGAAACCGCTTGTAAACTTTCGAGTCAATATGCGTTCTCCAATATTATACAAATATATGAAAAACGAAATTTTTCTCTGATAACCCAATGAAAGACTAATCCGATATTACTTTTTTTTCGAATTCATATCTACAAATCTTTTCAAGGGTAATCGAATGAAAGAGTTACCTGATTTGGCTTATTATCGAACTTAAGTCCACAATTTTTATACGAAAGATATACGCAAGCTTTCAGCACTATAATGCAAAGCGTTGTAGAAGGACGTGCAAAAGCATAATACCATTTCATATACATATTGCATGTGTTTCCTAGACATTTTAGAGTAAAGTCATTATGTTTATGCATTACAAATGAAATAACAAACTTACTATAACCCTACCCTTGTTTCATGTATGGTATAAAATTATTCGAAGCCTACTTCCAAGTTACTGAGAAGAATGAAAAATATGTATATCTGTAAAGAAAATCACTATACAAGAGCTTTTCTTTAGTTTGTCTTTGCCGTGAATCTAAAACATAAATAATGAACAAAGCCGGCTAAATGTCACTAGTTGCAGATGTGACATTTTAAATTTGCTTTTAGATATAAAAAAGGACTTGAGCGAAATAAAGGCTTTAAATGTTGTTTCGTTAATATTTAGGTAAGTAATTCTTTTGTAAATAAATAAATTGTAAATAAATTGTAAATAAACTTTAATATTTCGAGAAACGTCGTCAAATAGTCCAAGCGGCAAATATCATTATAAAACAACATTTTTGCAAATATTCTACAAAACATCGAAAAGTTGAGATTTGATTTTGTTGTGAAAGCATCAGCAGATGGAAAATCAAACACCATATGCATAACCTCGATAGCGACACCCGAAGGAGAGATTTTCGGAATAGCAGCTGAGTTTCAACCTGCAAATCTGCACCAAGTAATTACAAATACTCCCAACTATACCAAGGTAAGAAATTCATTAAATAAAAGACATCACACAAGAAGAATATGGATAACCTTGACAGATGAAATATCGAAAATATATTTAGATGAAGAACAAAACTTACAGTTTAATGATTTTTACTTAGAAAAATAATTCTGAACCTGTACCTAGTGGCTCAAATGAAACTTTGGAAAAATTGTTACAGAAATTGCTTGAAGATAAATCAATAAAATCTAAAACTAAAAACTTGGGGAAAATTGCAAAGGAATTCATGATTGAGAAATTCACTGGCAGGAACTCAAATGCTTACCAATGGAATAAAGATTTTAATAAAGAATGTGAACGTTTCCAAATCAAGGAAGACAAAAATAAAATTGAAATTCTAAAAAACTTTTTGGAATACTCTGGTGTAGATTGGTACAGCTGCATGCTAATGAAACTTACTGTGGAATCAGAATGGAAGAAATGGGAGAAAAATTTTGTGAGATGTTCGCAAACAAAGGATGGTCACCGATTAGATATGTTTTAGATTTTAAATATCAAACAGGTTCGTTACTTGAATATGCTCTGAAAAAAGAAAAATTGTTACTAGAAGTAAGAAAATCAATTGATACTGGGACACTCATAGACCTTATTGCATTTGGCTTACCTAATAATGTGGATTTGAAATGTCAGTAAACCATCTAGATCTATACCAACAAGCAGAAATTGATAAGTTGATAGGAAAATACAATCCAGTCTTCGCTAAGGATAAATATGACATCGGTACTGTACGTGATTATGAAGCTCATGTTGACTTGATGGTAGATAAATATTGTTACAAACGTCCGTACAGATGCACACCTGAAGAAAGAAGAGAAATAGAAAATCAAATCTCAAAACTTTTAAAGAAAAATTTGATTGAGGATTCTTATAGCCCCTTTGCTGCTCCGGTAGCTCTGGCATATAAAAAAGAAGATGATCGAAAAACAAGATTGTGTATAGATTTCAGAGAACTGGACAAAATTATCGTCCCCCAATCACAACCCTTTCCGTTGATTGAGTATTTAATGATAAAAACTGTAAATTGTAAATATTTGTCTACTTTGGATGTAAATTCAGCATTTTGGTCAATTCACTTGAAAATTCAAGATAGATACAAGACAGCATTTGTAACACAAGAAGGCCATTTTCAATGGACATGCCTCCCATATGGGTTAAAGACTGCACCAGCAATCTTCCAAAGAATATTGGGAAACATCATTAGAAAATACGAACTCTCTAGTTTTGCAGTAAATTTTATAGATGACATCTTAATTTTTTCAAAAACTTTTAAAGAACATTTATTACATCTATCAAGATTAATGGAGGCAATATTAACAGAAGGCTTTAGATTAAAATTTTCGAAATGCTCTTTTGCAAGTAGTTACGCCAAATATTTAGGTCACATAATAGAAAATAGTTCAATCAGGCCTCTGAAAGATTATTTAACTGCTGTGAAAAACTTTCCAGTACCAAAAACAAGAAAAAATATACGACAATTCCTAGGAAAAGTAAATTTTCATCATAAATTTGTACCAGACAGTGCAATTATCCTGGACCCATTACACACTTTATTACGGAAAGATGTGAAATTCATATGGTCTGCAGAATGTCAGGGATCATTTGATAAAATAAAAGCATTGCTATGTTCCGAACCAATCTTGAATATCTTTGACCCAGGACTACCAATAAAGATTTTCACGGATGCTAGTAGCAAAGGGGTAGGAGCGATATTAAAACAAGTAGATAAAAATGGGGACAGTAAGTCAATTGCTTATTTTTTAAAAAAACTAACTGAGACTCAAAAAAGAAGAAGGCGATATATCTAGAATGTCTAGCAATTAAAGAAGCTGCGAAATACTAAACCCTTAGGAAATATAAACATCAAGGCTAGAACTGATGAAGAATTAAGCGACTTAACGTACTATTTATCCCAATATAATTTTAAAATTAAATATAACCCAGGAAAATCAAACCAAGAAGCAGACTGTTTAAGCAGGAACCCAGTTCTAGAACCTTATGATAATGCTGAAGATTTTTTAAAAGTAGTAAATTTAATAAACCTAGAAGATATAAAAAATGATCAGCACACAAACCCAGACCTACAAAAAGAAAAACTTATATTTGAAAATGAAATTTACTACAAAAAGAATAAAAGAAGGAAAAAAAATCATACTATCAGAAGAACTTAGCAAATCTCTAATAAAGGACGTTCACGATACTTACTGCCATATTGGGAGAACCCAAATGACAAGTAAAATAACACCATTCTACACAGCAAAGAATATCATCTCAAACATTAAACAAATTTGTGATGAATGTGAAATTTGTATAAAAAACAAATCAAGGAGGAAATCAAAATTTGGCTTAATGTCACATTTAGGTCCAGCGACACACCCTTTTGAAATTATATCTATTGATACAATTGAAGGCTTTGGAGGATGACGGTCAACGAAAAAATACTTACACCTTCTGGTCGACCATTTCACAGGATATGCTCATATTTTCACATCAAGAAATCAAAGCTCCAGTGATTTTATTAAACTAATGAAAAATGTGACTCAAAGCAACAATATTGATATGGTATTAACGGGTATAAATTCCAAAGAATTTAAAGAATTTCTGAAGAAGGAAAACATAAGAATGGTTTTCACTGCTGTGGATTCACCATTTTCAAATGGGCTTAATGAAAGGCTAAACCAAACTTTAGTCAATAAGATAAGATGTAAACTAAATGAAAATGATAAAAAAATAGTATGGGCTACTATTGCACAGGAATGTGTAGAAAATATAACGAAACAGAACACACAGTTACGAAATTTGCTCCAAAATACCTCTTGGAAGGCGAAAATGCGAATATTCTACCACTTGAATTGAAATCAAGGTGTACAAAAGAAAATCTGAAAAGAGATAGGAAACTAGCTCTGGAAAACACAATAAAATCTCATAATTATAATAAAAGAATATTCGACCTGCATAGGGATGAATATAAATTGGAAGTGGGAGACAGGGTCTACGTGGAAAACGGAAATCGACTAAATAGGAAGAAAATGGATGAATTGAGGATTGGTCCTTATAAAATTCTGAAGAAGATTTCCAGTTCAATCTATGAAGTGGATATCGGACGAAAGAAGGCAGGATCGAGTCTCTACCATATTACAAAACTATCTCCAGTGTTTGTTAGTGAATGAACAATTACATACCTAATCACATGCAATTGTTAGTCTTTGAAGGGGAGATGTAAAGAAACTCACTATACAAGAGCTTTTCTTTAGTTTGTCTTTGCCGCGAATCTAAAACATAAATAATGAACAAAGCCGGCTAAATGTCACTAGTTGCAGATGTGACATTTTAAATTTGCTTTAAGATATAAAAAAGGACTTGAGCGAAATAAAGGCTTTAAATGTTGTTTGGTTAATATTTAGGTAAGTAATTCTTTTGTAAATAAATAAATTGTAAATAAATTGTAAATAAACTTTAATATTTAGAGAAACGCAATTACGTCTTAATCATTGTCGTCAAATAGTCCAAGCGGCAAATATCATTATATATCAATTACGTAACTTGAAAATTATATACTTCTCGCATTCACGCAGCCTCCCTGAGCTATGCATATAATGAAAAGATTTTACAATTTCGGGCAAATGATCCGAAAAATAATGAGAGAAATAGCAATGAACGGCTTTCATTTAGAAGTGTGAGAACTGCCTTTGTTCCTATCAAATCTATATTAATCCTGGTGTACCTTACTGAAAGCAGTATACCAGAAATTGGTAAAAGCCTCACTATAAAAGGAAACTTTAATGCAGGTCGAAATATGTGTATAAGTGGGTCTATGTACTGTTCAGGCATTACCAGTGCAATTCTCACGTAATTAAAATGACACTAGCCAAAAGTTGGGCTTATAAATATCCTACCGTAGCCTTCAAACACCGTGAGAGATAGCCCATCATAGCTTTATCCTACCATTTCGTTAATGAAGTTTTATAGTCAAGAATGCATTTCTCCTGCTGACCATCGCTTTAGTTCTGGTACCATTTGCTCTTACAAATTTTGTATAAAGTCCTGAGTACAGTTGTTTTATTGTGCTTGTACATACCTACTACTGCCAGGGGCTTGGTATAGCGACCTTCCAACCAATCTTCCACTTTGCACGTCCATGACGAACTTAAGGCAACTATATGGAATTACATTCGATTGCATTACGTATGCAGGACGCGATCTCATCAGGTTGGTCTGGCTTCATGTTAGAGCTCTGTCTATATGTATGCATATAGAGCAGAGACCTCAAGTTAGACTACAGGAGGATGGTAATGGAAGCCATTTCTCACTTATGAAGGTTCCACCACTTTTACTTAGTTTGCTATATTATAGGTGTCTAAGGTTCAAATTCCACACTAGCTTTATAGAAGTCAGCTTGTCTCAAATTGAAGACCTTGCTATAGGGGTTGAGTTGTATCCCAAACAGCGAGCTGATTCTGTTGGCTTACTGTAACACTGCAGTACTCACTTTTTCGAGGTTGTTTTCCAGTCTTTTTCATCTTTGTTCGAATGTTCTCCAGACCTTTCTCTTGTCAGTGCTCCTCTACTTTGCGGATGGTGTTGATGATGTTGATGGTAATGACGAGTCCTGCATATCCAATTCGTAGACGATGATCCCAGACTTTTTTCATTTTTCTCACACGACTATGGGAACCGTTAAAAGTTTGTCCCTGTGTCCTCCGACACCCCTTCATCCACTTGCAGTTATTTTAGTAGCACACTTCAATTTCACTTTGACAGCTATATGAATTGCCATGCAAATGGAATTTTTGTTTGTAAAATTTATTTATGTGCTCCTTCACTTGTTCCAGCGGAATCCAAGACGAGAGGCTACTTCTGTTCGCACCGAGAACGAGATGATTTTTTCAAGCCAGTCCATCATTAGTGGTTGACTCGTTGATATTCATGACCTGTAAAATAATTCTTTCTGAATAATTTGCATTTATAGCGCGCGCAAAACGATTATGCGTTTTTTTGTAATTCAAACCATCATGATAATTAAATTATTTATTTTGCGTTTGTTTCAAGAATACTGATGCAGGGACAAAATATAAAATGCGATTCCATATACATATGTATGCTGGAAAAAAGTTTTCCGTTTTTAATGTCCTGTCCATCCCTGACAAAACGGTTCCTTTTTAAAAAAATGTTTAAAATTTTGACGAGATTGTTTAATTTCCATACATTCTCAAAATATATGCTTCGAATTCGAAGTCGAATATATATTCTCAAAATATATACTTCTTCGGAAACTTATCCATTGTATATCAGGATGGGAAGCCCTTAAGCTACGTTCGCAGAGGCTATAATTGTTGGCAAAAACGGACATTTTTAGTGAGAGTGTTATTTTACGACTTCGAGTTGTGTAATTAAAACTTGTCTATCAATCTAGGTTACCTTAACCTAGGAATTGAACAAATCCTTGGTGGCGTAGTTGTTAGCGGACGGAGTTACAAATAATGTTGATGGAGGTCGAATCACAAAGATGACCCAATATTTTCCATCAGTGCCTTAGTGGCTTGCTTACCCCAAACTGACAAGAGATTGGACACATTACAAAATTAAACTAATTCTAAGCTCTTGAGTTTTGATAAGTACATCTAGTGACGAAATATATATATGTCTAGTTCAGAGGTGACCAGTTGTATAATTATTTGGATGTGCAGTTAGAATCTGAGTTAATGAGTACTTTCAGGTTTACCTTAAATTATATAAATGTGTGAATCTTCGTGTTTTGATCACCAGTCTGATTAATCTCGTCAGAGAATCTACGTGAGTGCCTTCATTACTTATGTTCGATAGCGTCAACAGAATTTGATCCGTAATGAAACCAGCCAAAACACACCACACGCACATTTCAAAAGGCTGTTAATGATTTCGTATCTCACAAATATTTTTCCACTTCACAGGAAAGTCACAGATTGTGATGGGTTGGAGATGAAGGAACAAGAATAATAATAGCCATAAAAACCTATGTATATGAAATAACTAAATAGCCAATGGGAGAGCATTTTATAAAAACGTGTACAATAGTGAATCAAAATTCTATACTCGTGAACATCTAAGAAGAACAGTTCGCCAGGTGGAAGATTATTTCCTCAACGAGCTTAGAAAACATCAATATTAGAAACGACCAAAACTTATCATTTAATATTCCTGTATAATATTAACCGCTACTATATTGCTGGTTGATGTTAAAACTGCAGGATCGCATAATATCATAAATGGCACACGAACTAGATTTTATACCACAGCAGATTGTGAAATGGGTGATGTATTCCGGAATTGGCCACAACATATTTTAGATCGTGTCGGGGGCAAATTTTGTTTTAACAGAAGTTGTGTACTCTCATTTGATCGACCTCCTCAACACGTCAGATTCGAGAAAATATGAATCATTCGACCTATCCATCATTTCAATTTTAATTGTGTTTTTCTACCAGAGATATCCCGAGTTAGTTATACTGATACCCTGAAGTGTATTAAAGGATATTGCACATCAGAGAAAATGAGAATATTATAAACAAACGTATCTTTATAACTACGGAGAATCTAACTAAATATGAATGATCATGATAAAGATAAAAGCATTAGTTATATAATAATTTCGAAAATCTGAGAGAAAACGTTTATTGTAGGTATATACGAATAAAGTACCTTATATAATAAAAAAATTGAAAACTGCCAATAATGAACGAAAACACGATCATAAAATTCATTATTTCAAAAACCAAAAAAATTATAAATGTGTAAGGCCAAATCAGAAAGTCATTCTTTGTGATATTTGTGCCTTTCCACAATAAGATCTCCCAAATGCTACCTAGATCTTATGATAGACGTATAAATTTAATATATTAATACATTTTAGTATAGTTTAAGCCCTTGAATTCCATATAGTCTACGGCCAGTACAAAATGGTCTCCTACATGCGATATGTGCGGAATGAAAATGTTACCTAATTTCTGATAACTATAGGTCTTCCTAAGAGATTAGACGCCGCCAATCAGTCTATATGCCTTTGTCTGGTAACGGGTATCAGGAAGTACTAACATTCGACTCTAGCTCGCTCTGGTTATGGTCACTATGTTATCAGCATCAATAAAGACCAACCAAAGAAATATATGTACATAGCACCGCCCCATTTCGGTTCCATGCACTAGTGTCCTTTCATTGTTAGCTTTTGAACTAAAATCTTGCACATTCTTTTGCATGCGATTTAATAGAGAATAAATTTGACTGCGATTTAGTACCTACCGGTTGATTATACTTTTTGTTCCAGCACTCCCCATTAAAATTGTAGTGTTATGTGGAAATACAATAAAATTTGGCTGCCTTGTGCTTGCTATTCCTGGATCGACCCGAATAAGCTTGCCTGCCAGTACGAGACTATGAGCTTGTTCTCTGCTCCCACCAGATATCGTAAGCTCGATTACAATAATTTCCGTTTAATTGAATTTTTAATTGAAAACTTTTTTCGAAACTGATTCTGCACTGATAAGTTCTTTAGTTCGATTTTATTATCCTTTGGTGGGCTTAACACTTGATTGAGCTTATTGTACGCACAACGCACTCAGAATTTCCGCTTAAAGCTCATGTAATTCGATGATCATCTCAGGAGATTTCAATAATCTAATTTTTTTAAAACTTAGCCTATGGGGTAGCTAATTTTTGGTTTAGATTTACTTTCGATTGAACTTACGGAAAATATTTACTTGCATCGCGTTTTGTGGGTTAAAAGTAACTTAATTTTCTTCTTCGGACGACCTGATATTATATTGAGCTTTTCCAAAGTAAGCATGAGATTCTAATGTTCTGAAACATGAAATGAAGCAATCCAACTAGGCCTTGTGTAATAAATAATAGGGATCATTGCCTTTGTATTAACATGATTTTGAAAATTAAACTGATTTTCGTAAAATGTATGTAAGACTTCTTAATATTTTTCTTTATTTTTGATTGCAGCATTCGCTCTTACTGGAAGCGCTAATTGTTTTCACAATTAAAAGAGCTAATCGGGTAAGTTTGAATTGATAATGTTTTTTTTTTTTATGAAATTTGTCAAAGTGATTAAGTTGATTTGAAGTATTCCACCGATATTGCTGCAGGTTTTAACGTAGAAAATTATTACACAAAACACAACATGATTAAATCAATTAAAGCTTCCCATAAAACTAACTTCAATAAACTATGCATTCTGATGTTAATTTCAAATTGATCCGTAACTCTGACTTATTTAAAAAATTCTCCTTTTCATAGTGCGTATTCCGAAAGGTAGTGCATAGCGGTATTTCATTTAACACATTTGTAACAAAAGTTTGGTTATGGAAATTTTTCATTTTTCCTCTATTTGTTTAAATTATATTAGCTTAAATAAACATACGAACAAGATTTTTTTTATATTATTTAAAATTGCGAAGCTACGTGGTGGTTCGCAACGCACCGTTTGTCTATTAAAGAAAAAAACTTTTTGTATCTTAAATTTTTTAGCAAGAAATAATTCTTTGGATGTCTATTTTATTGTTTTTGATTAAAAAAAAATATAATTTTGAAATTTTGTAAAACGCCTCAAAACAATTAGCATGTAGTGCAATGTTACATAAAGAACACTTACATATTGTATGTGAATGGCATTGTTTGCACCATAATCGAGTTTCTTCTTTCACTGGCCCGCTTTTGATAAAATGTTTGGTTTTGCCATACTTTTTCCTTTAGATAGTGGTTTTCCGTGACGAATAAGGACTGCTTTAGCTAACCGCCGCGACGCCGAAATTCAAGCTGATCAATGTTGCAACCGTAGTTTTTCGCTAAAGTCCAGGCATTAGTTGCAGCCAAATCTACCATCCATAATACGGTTGGCATCTACCACTTTTGCCCCGAAGGCTTATACGGTAGTTAGAAATATGACCGCCCATATTTCTATTGTACATTCTAACAACACATGGCTGAGTTATGTTAGCCCTTTGACCTTGAGAGTGTACATACCTCCGAACTGATACCCTAGGCTTTATCGATGGATATATCCATTTCGACAAGGGCAAATTTTAAAAAGGCTTCATTTATGGGCGTACTTTGGCAAAATGATCATTGGTTGCTTGAATTATGTTATTGTCGCAGAAGTGTACATTCGTAAATATATCTTCGAACTCATTTGGGCGCATCCATTTTGCTACCAACTAATTCCAAACATCATCTTCTTTTTCCCTGTACATGCGTCGGGGAGGTAATGCATTATAACCTGATAAAATTAATACACCACAGAACATGTAGAAGTCTTCAACATCGAAACTAATCGCATTGTTTTTTCCTTAGCTGCGCAATTTATACTATTACGAACAACTGTTTCCACAAATGATTTATATATAAATAACTGAAAGTAATCAGTTGGTTCAGTTTCCTCCCTAAAACTTAGCTGGCAAGTTTTGGTTTCCTTCCATGAAAGCCTAGACCGTTGGTACATAAATGCTGCTAAAGATAAATTATCTTCATTGACTGGACTCCATTTTTGTGAAAAGCTTTTCTGCTGTATTATCTCAGAAATTGTAGCCTCAACTTCATTTATCTGGAGTATTGCAGCTTCGACTAAATTTTCAATCTCGTCTTCATCGTTATTACTAAATCTTACTTCAACCCCAGCCTGTAATTGCTTTTTTTTTTAAACGGTTCGGGTCTGAATTTTTTTCATCACCGGAATCTGCATCTGTTTCGCTATTGACCTCAGCAGTCTCCAAATACACATCACTGGGCAACTGAATTTCATCTGGCAAGATATCTATTGCTACCAATATATCTGCACATTCACGCAACTTCTCCTGCAAAAAATAAATAAAAATGACAAATGGTGAATTTGCGAACCACCTATAAAAGACGCCTCCAAAATCAAGAAAAAATATTTTGTTCATATCTTATATATACTAAACCGTAAACTTTAATCTATTGTGAAAATAAAACAAAACAAAATTATAAGAAATATAACTGTTTGTAGACTTACCAATATATTTGAGATGCAGGGTCCATGTTAACAGCACAACACATTTCATCCAGCTATTTCAGTACGCATTTGCAAACACAATAATTCACAAAATACTACATTTTTCTTGTTTTACTAACTGATCTTTTTGCGAACTCCCTGTTTGAAGTCAGACAAGACAAAGAATGTGGAATAAAAATAACAGGACAAATACCGCTGAACCATTTGTCAGAAATAGGTTAATAATATGAATTATCCTGATCCATTTGTTATTCTTAAGTGCAACAACCTATATGCATTTTGGCGGAAAAATTAAAAAAAAATAATATGTTTTTTTCGAATTTTCTGACCTGGAAGTGCTACAACTTACGATAGAAAATGACAGGAAGGCTGGTTGGACATTCATTGTAAAGCATAGCAGGTTTGCTATCATCTGAGATGAATGCCGCCTTGATAAGGTATATATCAAGAAATTTACAGGGTGTAAAGTGGAAACAGCACTAATAATCTTAACCCCCCCCCCCTTTCCTAGAAACGACGCGTCTTACACTACCCTTCACCGTACATTTTTTTCTTTTCCTAGGTGAGTACTATCACCTCCTTCTCTATGGATAACCTACACCGGAACACCGTGTATATGAAAAATCACACAATTTCGAGTTTAAAAAGTGTTATTGTTTCTAAGAAATTGGTCAGCGATCATAAATTTTTTTTTGCCTATCTGATTTTCCTACGGCAGCGGGAAATTCGCTGACAAAACAGGTAGTACAATTGCAACGACAGCCAGTGAGCGGCGATTATGAAAGAAGAAGATACCGAAATTTCATTTGTTATTATAGCTTTGAGCGTTTTGAAACAGATTTTTATCGAGAATATTTTATATTAGTTTGAAAGAATTTCAATGGACCAAAGTGTGGAAAGGAAAATTTAAAATACAGATATTGAATAAATTAAAATCAAACTAAATGCCAAAAATATCACAACGTTACCATTACCATGTTTTTAAGCGCCTCGAAATATTCATCCAAACCATGTCTTTTTGTCAACTCGTCTATACTGGTTGTCTTGTATATCATAATTTATTTTATGATTTCGCACTTTCTCAATCAATTTTTGATCAAAATTCATTGTTTAAAAATTGGAACCTTGACAAAAATAAATGCCACAACTATTTCATTCATTTGATTTTTTTGGTAGTACTGCAGCGACGACGGCAAAATTAGAAATAGATCAATCCCGACGGCAATTTGCAAACTGTTCTTAAGAAATTGAATGACAACGGTCCAAACGAATTGGTGCATTGATTCTGGGCGTTGACTCTTTCGGACAGCGGCACATTCATTCAGTTTTCATAGAAAGATCTGAAAATGTCTCTTTAGATTTTTCATGCACTATTGGCGGCTGACAATGGTTCCAAAGAGTTATATTGATTCACTATTGGTTGCTGAAAACGATCAGGTGGATTGATGTCACTAAAATTTATTCTACAATTTTTCTTCACAACTTTTACGGCAAGACTATAAAAATTGAAACCATTCGCTTTTCTCTGCCTGCGGTAGTTACCGTTGCTTTGCTTGTACTGTCGTGTTAATTCAGGTAGTGTTGTTTAATTTAACTTCACGTTTTCTTTTAATTTATTGGAGAAGAATAAACTAGCTACACTAGTTAGCAATGGAGGTAGTAGCAAAAGTGGAAGGCAGAAGACGAATAGGAACATTTATAACTTTTTTCAGAAGAAAGCAAGATCAGTTAAGTTCCCATCAAAAGAAATAGTCGGTGACATATCATCGCACATAAAAAAAAGTTATGTTAACGACCTTTTTGCAAAAATAATAGAGGTTAAATTAAAAAAAAGGTAAGAAAATCCGAAATTTTTAGTTTATACAACCATAATTCTTGATGGGAGAGGAGTATAGGGCTAGTTGAGCAGTCGTTGAAAGGGCCATGAAGTTCTGCATACAAGGAGCCCTTATCTGTAACCGTACGCCCTGTAGGTTTTAAGATACAGGGTGTTTTGTGAAAACTAGCTTTTTCCTTAATCACCCTGTAACTCCTAAACGGTTTGTAAGGCCCCCCTGACGTACAATTTTTGGTTCATCTAGGTAAGTACTATCACCTCCCGCTCTATTGACCTCCTAGGGGGAAACACCCTGTATATATAGGTATATACATTTTTAATGAACAGTACGATCTTAGCTCTTATGCGCATCATGAACGATTTGTTATGGTTAATCGAATTTTCTGTAACCGTTTCGTGAAACATAATAATTGAATAAAACTAGTAGCCTTGTGTACATGTACTTTTATTTTCACAAGTTCAAGCTTTTTATAAATTCTGACAGCGGTTTCGGTCCAACTGGACCATCATCGGAGAATAGACAAGTGCTACTGGTATTCATTTACAAATTGAAGAATCTCTTCGTTTAGACTTAAAATTAAAATAAAATACAATGATATGCACACACATATGTCCATCAAATGATTATGAGGAGAGGATTGCGAATGTAGCTGAATCTGGTTGATGAACATGTTTAACAATTAATTTCACTAAATCAGGTGTATATGAAATACCTTGTGAGGATTACGAACGTAGTTATATTGGACAAACTGGTAGAAGCTTTAATACAAGATTTAGTGAACATATAAAATCTTTTAAACTTAACAGAAATGATTCTGCTATGGCCAAATATATCAACGAATTCACACATACTTGTAAGAAAGAAATCTTAAAAATTCTTCATATTGAAAATAAGGGGAAAAAACTTAATATTTTGGAACATTATGAAATTTGGAAAGAAATACAAGCAGGAAAAAACATACTGAATGAACATGTCGAGCCAATTCGTTCAGTTTTGTTAAACATTCGCAATCCTCTCCTCATAAACATTTGATGGACATATGTGTGTGGCTTTTATTGTATTTTATTTTTATTTTAAGTCTAGACGAAGAGATTCGCGAATTTGTAAATGTATACCAGTAGCACTTGTCTATTCGCCGATGATGGTCCAGTTGGACCGAAACAGCTGGTAGAATTTATAAAAAACTTCAACTTGTGAAAATAGAAGTACAAAAGGCTACTAGCTTTATTCAACGATTTGTTATTTATCCAGAAGCAATTTTAACGCTTAGCCGATCGATCGGGAAGACCTTCTCACAATAAAGTAACTCGAAAATACTTTCTTGTTATAATATCAGATGTCCCCACTTGTAACATTTTGAACAGTTTTCAGGGATAATACGTAAGAGCATACAGCCATTACACAATTCAACGCGAAACCGATCACCTTGGGACCCATCCATCTCCGATTTTAATGCAAATGCGAAATGAAGTCTAATGCTTTATATTTTTTTTAATAAATATAGCAGTATACAATTTTTCGTTGATAGTATTTTTTTTTTATTACATAGTATTATTCATTATTAGAGAGGATTTCGAGCACTTTTTTTCACTTTTTATTTTGAAGCTAGAAACAATATCAATCTATGTACACAAAATTACGATGGCGTTTCGATTCGTTTTGAGATATGATTTTTTAAAGTCACCGTATACCCAAACTAACGGACTATGGGAGCATTGAACTGAGGGGAATATATTGTTTTTTTGTTCTACTAAGGACCTCTTGCACTTTTTTTTTGTATTTTTATTTTGAAGCAAGAAGCTTTAACTATCTATGTGCATAAATATCTCGATTTTTTTTCCGGCAATAATAATAATAATACTTTATTTTGTGCTGTACGAAGATTACAACATCTTATCATAGTACTACTGTTAGGAAATAAAATATACAAACTATAAATTCACTATTCTTAAATATACTAAACTAAACTATCCGTATTAACATTTCAATAGAGGAATATTCCAATTATCCCAAAATATGAAGGCAATCTCCATCTAAAGCAAACTATTATAATCCTTTAACAAGTTGATATATTCTCTGCTGGAGCCAATGTGCTGAATATTACTTGGAAGATAATTCCATTTGCGGATAGTCTGGACACTTCTAAAACGATCAATATAAGTTTCAATCGAGATTCCAAGTAGTATACATGAACGTACCGAGGAAGCTTCTAAATGATTATAAAACAAACATGAACAGAATACGTATAGCCAACAATGATACAATTTCCTAATTATCCAAATACTTTACGAATATTGCTGCCGACATTATTCCTTATTACATTCGTAATATTGTTACGAGCGTGGCCCTACTTCGTTTTTCTTTTTTTTCAAAAACAATCGATTAAAAATTATTCACAAGTTCTTCCTTTATTTAACTATATTGTTTACTTTTATAACATTCACAAACAATTACCAATCAAATCTACTTTAGTTATAGCTAGTACTGTACTTCTAATTATTGCAATCCAAATAGTTTACTTCGTTCACTTCACCGTGTGGTTGATAGATAATCGTTGGATATTTCTAGTGATATATAAATTTTCCGCTGTCTGTCTCCGTTTTAAAGTTATGGCTCAACAAAGTTAATTATTTGGAATTTTAATTCGGTGTTTTTTTATTTAACTCCGACTCTTATAGATAAATATGTCATCAACACCAATTCTCATATTGAATTTAAGAAACCCAAAAGCTCATAATCAGAGGTTGTATCGTTCAGTAGTTACGGGGTGATCTATCTTGATTCGGTGATTATAGAATTTGTAATATAAAAACATATCCAAATACTTTAAATGTCATTTCTTTGAAACCATTAGGATTTACCTCTCCCACCCATACAATATTTTGCTTGTCTAACTAAGATCTTATCGCTAGCCTTCAGATGTAGCACCACATACGGGACACCCTGTATACGTACAACTCTATTATATGTGCCTTTTAAAAACGGATCAGATAACCTTTTACTATTCAGTCCACTGACGTATTGTAATTCCCCCGATGTAAACACATTCCTAAAAAGAAAGAAAAGGGAACCCACAAAGAATTTAAACCTTAACAAAAGTTATAAAAAAGAATACTTATCTAAACTCTTATTATCCAAGGCAGTGCCACAACCTCAAACCTGGGTAAAAAATTGCTGCCTACAAAAGTAAAATGCTGCGACAAATATCGATACAGGCTGAATTTCCTCCATCATGGCTACTATTATATCTAAAAACAATCAAAAGCGCGAATAAAAACAAAAAAATTACATACATAATATTAAAATGCACCACGTTACATACCTCCGTGTATTTATATTTTAACACGTCAAAAAGTCATGTCACGACACAGTCAGCTGATCGCGCCTCAGTCAAAACATAAGGAAATTCATCAAACGTTGCTAGGGCAACACCGATAGGCTATATAAAGTTGACGAGCCGCAGCAGGAAATCTTTCTTGGCTCAAAGCTCATCTGATTCGGAGACTAATCCAAGTAACAAGAACATTATTCCCAATAGAAGATTAATTCTATATTTCAGAGACTAATCTGAAAATCCTATCATTTTCAATACTCCTGCCCAAACCTAAGCAGAAGAATAATTCTGAGCAGAGATTAATCTGCAATACTTCTGCCCACACCTAAGCAGAAGAATAATTCTATGCAGAGATTAATCTCCAATAATCCTGCCCACATCTCAGCAGAAGAATAATTCTGCGTAGAGATTAATCTGCAATACTCCTGCCCACACCTAAGCGGAAGAATAATTCTGTGCAGAGATTAATCTGCAACATCTCCTGCCCACATCTAAGCAGAAGAATAATTTTGCTGCAGAGACTAATCTGCGCGTATTCTTTATAGTAGCATATTGCTACACTTCTGCGCACGTGCAGAATAATGTCAGAGACTAATCTGACTCATTTTACCGCATACAGCACTTTGCTACCCTTGTGCCATAACGTACGAGCAACGTTATTTTGCTGCCCTTGCACCCTCACGAACCATAAAAAGGCTATTACTCTATAGAAACATACTGATACCACCTTGGGTACAATAAATCTATATTCAGAGACTAATCTGATTTAGCTTTTCTATAAAGCATTTTGCTGCCCTTGTGCCCTCACGCACCAGCAACATTAACATTTTCTTTTTCTTTAGTTCTGATGACAGATAATTAATTCTAGTCTTCTCTCTGTTTTTCAGAACGAGTAAATTGTTGATAGCGCCTGGTGGAGGAGTTCAGTGAGCTAATTTGTTTGTTTTTTTTAATTTTAATATTTTTACTTGAAGCTTTTTTTAATTGTTTAGTTGTTTGTAGGTTAGTTTTAGTTTTGGAGTTTCATTGAATTGAATTTACTGTGATATATAGTTTAAAGCTAATGAACTTTAATAAAAATTTTGTATTTGAAATTTTATGACTGAGTTATCCTTTAAAAACCAGCACTACCTCCCACGTCCGAGACAAGATCTCACAGTTACTTCTTAGTTATTAAGGATTGTAACAGGATTTTTAATTTCTAACAGACAAAATCATAATAAATACACCATTTCAAATATTTGGTTGTTGAGAAAACATAAAATGAAATTTAAAAATTTGGAATGATATGGAAAATTATCTTTTTATTTATTTTCGTAAAACGTTAAGGAGGTAAATTGATAATTGTGACTGTGAAATATAGTCTCGGACGTGGGAGGGAGTGCCGGTTGTTAAAAGGACAACTCAGTCGTTTTAACAATTCAAATGTAAAATTTTATTCAACTAAAAATTCATGTCCTTAAAACTAAATATCACAGTAATGTAAAATTCAATTAAAAACTTCAAAAAAAAAAAAATAAGAAAAAACAAATTAAAAATTAAAATTCTATTTAAAATTGAATGACGTTTGAGCCATATTGCCTCCGTCGTTCCTTCATTTCTGGAAAAAGAAGAAGAAAACCGTAATTTATTATCTGTCAACAGATTAAGGGTAGAAATGTTAATGCTGGTATTGCCTGTGATCAGCAGGGACATAAAATGCTCCTTGTTAGTGCGTGAGGGCAAAAATGCAGCAAAATACTTTATTCCCGTGCGTGAGGACACAAGGGTAGTAAAAATGAGTTAGAGAATAAAAGTGCTGCGGATTAATCTCTGCGCAATTATTATTTTGTTTTTTTTTTTTTTAAGACTGGGGGACAGGAGACCCCATCCTAAGCACGGAGGCCATAGCGCCAAATTGTGCTGTCCTGTTAGAAGCCCATTCACGACAACCTTCCTGTTCTCCTAATGAAGCCCATCAGGTCTTGGTGAGGAAGGTATCCAATCTGCTCCGGGCGAAGGCCGGACACGCACACAAAAAATTATTTCAGGCTCTCCTTCCAGGCAGGACAGACACTCATGAGCGTGAAGTGAGCTGTGGCCGGTTCTACATTGTTTCCTCCCAAGTCCCATAAATCGGAGATATTCCCATTGGGCCCATTGAGAAACACTTTTGTACACCTGCAAGTATTCAGGTTCGGCCATCTCTGCTCATGCTTTCTATGAAGATGCTCATTGCCGAAAGACCCGATACTCGAGGTAGGAATGGCTACGGCGGGTTCTGGTTCGAGAAACGGAGTATCAGAGCCAGCCCTAGCTAAAAGGTCGGCATTTTCATTTCACACAGCTCTTTTGGCATCTGGCTGAATGACCAGATCCACGGGTGGCAGATTAAGTAGGATCTCAAGAGCAGCAGTAGCCATAGATCGCATGGAGCCCGTAAAACCCAAACAGGCAAGCCTTTGCAGGTCTGTCAGCTTCCGGATCGCACAAGCGTCCTCGGCCACAGAAGGCATATATAAGGATGGATATAACGATCGATGTCTACATCCAGTGCACCACCCTAGGTCTCATGCCCATGTGCAGCTAACGGTTCGCCCGCATTGATCGAAGAGCCTCGTAGCTGCGTTAACTCTTTCCTCTATGTGCAATCTCGATGCCAGCTTCAAGTCGAGGAAGACGCCAAACTGCTTGACATGATGAGTGAGTTACGGAGTGTGTCGTAAAAGCTTTGGAAGAACAAATTACTCAAGCTTATGTCTTCTGGAGAAGAGCCCCAAACTTTTCTTTTTTTATTGAATTCACTGCCATATCACGACGGGTGCACCAGTCCGCAAAAAGGAATGAGGAGAGCTATATGGTTCGAACACTCTTCGAGTCCATGTCAGAAGCCTACCAGGCTTCGGAACGAAGGCAACCCTCACCTTCCTCCAAACCACAGGGACATATCCAAAAGCGATAAATACCCCGAAAATTGAGTCGATGTACGGGACCATTTCACCTTGTCGACATCAGCTACCTGGGCAGCAGTGTACCAATAACCACCAGTGAAGAGAGGTAGGGTATGTTCGCCACACAACTGCAGGTCTTCTTCAATCCTACATGTTGGGAAATGCGTCGAGAGAAGAAGCCTACAGGCTTCCTCCTTCGATGCTGTAAAGTAGCCATCTGGCCTTTTCATAACGGGTCACTGCTAAGAGCCCTAAGCAGCCTCTACCGGTTCACGATAGCTGTCAATCTCCTCTCAAAAGTCTGCAAAGGCCTGTCTTTTTGACTTCCTAGCAAGCCCTTTGTAGTTACTCTGAGTGTCGCAGTAGAACCGCCAGTCTTCCTCCGAGCCGGTCCTCGTGGCTTTATTAGAAATCTTCTGGAAGCCTTACGGAGTTTGTGAAGACTGCCATTTCACCACGGCATAGGTTTCCTTCCAATGTCCGTACTAATGGGACAGGAAGCTTCGAAAGTCTCAGTCAAAACGGACTGTAGTCTTCTAACTGCCTTCTCCGAGGCGGCAATACTCCTGATTTTTCCGCCGAAGAGGCGAGCATGGAAACCAGTATCCTATGGTATTTCACCCAATCAGTTCGCTTTGGATTCCTGTATGGTTCCACTTCAATGAGGTCCGCAAACAAACAGAATTCAATGTAGCGGTGATCAGAGAGAAACTTTCTTCGCGATACCCTCCAGCTGTAAAACAGGGGAAAAGCTTCAAATCACGCAAAAGTCACATCAATGACTTCTTGTCTTCGGCTGGTAGCAAAGGTCGGATCATTGCCCTGATTCAACAGAACCAGGTCCGCTGAAGTTATGAACTCCAGCAGTTGTTCACCCCGATTGTTCGTTTCTGAGCTGCCCCTGACAGTGTCACGAGTATTGGCATCACAACCAAACACGACTCTAAGCCGATTAGACCTCGCATACTCTACCGCTCGCCTCACTCCTTCAGTAGGAGGGGGAGAAGCGGAGTTATACAGGAAATATGCTGTGACAATAAGTATTTCTCTATTGACTCCATCCTTCTTGAAGGAGAGCATGATGAATGTAGTGTCCCTATCGCACAAATAGGGCATTAAGGTCACCACAACGTCTTTTGTCGCAACAACACAAGCCCTAGGAGTAGAGCACGTGGTGTTATGCGCCTCTGTTAGACCGCGGATACGGTCTTTCCAGACCGAGGGCTCCTGCACAAGTGCCAATTTTTGCTATTGGGGTTTTGTACGCAAGTCAGTCAGGCAACGTCCTAACATAGCAGACGCCGCTTTACTGTGTTACAGGTTAATCTGGGTGAAGAGAAGTCCAGTCATGTGGATTACTTCCTAATGTCCTTCCTCTTAATGATCAAGGTGAACTTAACCTTTCCCAGGTGAAGATACGCCCACATCAAAAGCCTCCCCAATGCTTCAGCCGCCTTCTTGTCTATTCCCAAGATAAGTCAAGTCCCCTTTTCCCTTTTCGGTTTCTTGGAGTCCTCCGGATCAGGGATCCAAACCCTCTTGCGGATGAGAGGGTCGATTTGACTGGCCCGCCTTAGGGCGAACCGAGTTCCATCAACCTCTTTCAGGTCGTCAACCGTCCGCCTCAGCCATTTCAACGAATTCTCGCCTTCACGACTGATCCAGATGGACCCATCCTGAATAGAGAATCCGCCGAACGCAGGTGCTACAGCCGATTTCCTGGAGATCGCATCCCAAATTGCGCCCTGAAACCTAAACCAGATGAGCTCTGGACAAAGTATGATTTGTTGCTGCGTCTCGTCGGCTTTATATAGCCGCCGTATCCAGTTATGAGTTCTCGCTTCTCGGTGTTACCCTAGCGACGGTTATTGCATTTGCTTCAACTGATTGCGGTGAGAACATCTGATTTGACGTAATGTCGGTATATGACATTACGAAATGTAAATATACAAGAGGGATATATACTTTAGGTAAGTTGATGATATTTTTGTAAAATTTCGTAATAAATAATAATAATTTTGAATGTTTTAGGTGTTAAATCTATTTGGTGGAGTGTTTGGACTAAAAAAGGAAAGTTCCTGGTTTATATAAGTGGTTTTATCTTTATTCATTTTTTATATTTGAATTCTTTGTGTTTCTTTTGTCTTTTTTTTATGAGGAAATATTTCGTTGCGGGAACGTAAATACTTCGGTGGACTGAACAGTGACCGTTCTACCCTGAAAACTAATGCGTGGGAGATTTCCGATATGACAAAGCTGCTAAGGCCAGCAGACCATTTATAAGCACCTTTTTTGTAGACTTTTATTGTCCAAGCATAATGAAATTGATATGTACGATATTTATGATGCAAAATTAAATGTTATCCTTATGACATACTTGAGGCGCTTCGAATTTTTCGTTTAGCAAAAACTGAACCTTTGTTATTGTAATTTTATTTGCCAGCTTAAGTGAAGCACCATCGAATAAAATTGCTTCGGGCTTCTTGATAAGCGAACATAAAATTATTTGGCAATTTTTCCGCTTAAATTCTTTTGCCAAATAACATGCTAAGTCAAATCTCGCCCATTCTAATTTCCATTCATAATTCTGCGTGAACTTGCACATCTGTTAAACCAGCGGTTACCAAACTAAGGTTAGAGTGGCACAAGTAATTTCTTTGAAACTAAATCAATTCGTGAAAGCAGTTGCATACCGAACTATTCGTGGAAGCAAAATCACTCACATGTATAACATAAGCTGCTTCATTTTCTATTTCATGTGGGACCGATTTTGTTGATAGGAGTGTGACGATGACAATTATCTTAATTTCAAATTAGATTTGTGCTCTAATATCATATTATAAGTTCAAGTTAAAAGCTTACCTCCCATAATATCAAATATTCCTTAAACCGGGTTTTTAAGAAAATAAGCAATTAAGCAATTTTAGTTTGCCCGTCCCTGAGAGTAGGTATGAGGGACAGAGAAAAGATTATGTAAAATGGTAATATTTCTTTTTAATCAAAACTCTTTTACGTTTTTATTAAGTAAGGTATATAATAAGGATAGCCTTCGGGAAGATAAGGATTCAAGTTTAAAATTACTTTGAAGACTATTATCCTGTATGGATATCTATAGCATATATAAATCATTGTCTAGTTTTTTTTTCAATAAGATTCAATATAAAACATTTTAGAGAATCGAATTAGCACGCACTATGGATTTCAGTTTCATGTTTTGGGAAATATTTCTCTAGGTATTAGGTATTATACATATAGCAGCAAACTATGATGACAATGAAACCTTGTCAAGCAAAAATGTTTGCTTCCAGCTGTAGCTACTCGTATGTAATTTGTCATTGAAGTTATGATTAGTTTATTAATCAGATAAAGTTTGTGTTTTGTGTTTGTTTGTTCACTGTTCAGTCAATTCTAAAGTGTCATTATTATACGAGCAATATTTGTTTTGCAGTTTTAGTCTTGATAATGCATACAACTGAAGACTAAAACTATTGTGCTACCAGTGCTGGCAGCGGCGACAGGGAGCCTAAAACACGAACTTCGGGGAGGTATGATGAGAGTTACTTGGGTTTCAACAAAAGTATTTCAGCTTAAATTGTCTATAGTAAATTCAAAAAGCATTTTAAAACATAACATCAAAATTTACCTGCAAACCAAAATTATTGTCAGCAGACTTAGTAATTTTAAATCTATCCAGCAAAGCTTTAGTACCATCCAGAACTCTTCGGACCTTTTATTAGTTTTCCCAACAAATTTTTAAGTATAAAAATCTTTTAATAGTAATTAAATTGTAACGATGTATATCAAAAATTCAAGAAAACTTAAGCCAGCAGATGACAGACTTTTGACTGTGCACTTTAAATTGATAAAATAACTTATAGAGATGCCCATCTAATTGCATATGTCTGACACATTGAATATGATAAACTGGGGGAGAATTACTTTCTTATGATATGAACCTTTTCTTACAAATAAGACTGCACAGTACATTTTCAACATACTTGATATTTTCGTTATCTAAAAAGGCATATTGTGGGAGAAATGCGTTAGCGTACATATGCTAACGCGTAATCTTTGGAAGTACACTGTACCCAGAAGCCAAGTGAACACATTTCATAATAAATCAAGAGACAGCAGGGTTGCTGGACGTACGATATTTCTTGTACATGCACGCGAAGTTCTATTCAGATACGATGCAAGTATTTTCGTTCAACAAAGTACAACAATTTCGGAATTTCGGTGTTAATTTTCCAAACAGAATTTTTTACACTGTGGCAATACCACGAACAGTAAAATATAATTTTAAAAAAAATAAGAAGAACGCATCCTGGTTGGCGAGCAGATAACTTATGTCGATTTCAATGGGACTTCAGTGAAACACCAGTGTTGCACTTTTCTAGCAGTGCCGAAAATGATCATTGAGACAATTTTTATAGTAGAAGTGCATCAGTAAGTTTCCACTGAACTTCTACTACGCACTGGATTTTTTTTTCTCAGTGTTACAAATGCATATTATTGAAGTCCAATTGAAGCCTGCTCTGCTAAACTACGCTGTCATGATTATTTGTGGAACATAACTTACACAACACTGGAGTTGTTCTTCATGATAGTGTCAAAGCGCACGGAGATTACCAAATCTAAAACCACTTTACTTATTTAATTTACTTTTAATTGGTTTTATTAAATTACATAATCACTTGACGTTTGTAAGTTTTGTAATGAGTTCACAATCATCACCCATATTACATATGTCCCCACTCGCATAATTCCGCATCATCCATACGGCTATACAAAATACAAATTAGGAAATCCCATGGACAATATAAAACGATCGAATCAAATTGCATGGAATTTCCATATGACAATTTCGTCATACATACAATGTACTGACCTACCCAAACCGGCCAAGCTAAATTGTTTCGCCTCACCTGTGGTATTTATTATTTGTGAGTTTTTTAATTTAAGCGCTTGAGTTTAACAAATTATATTCAACTAAAATCCACTTATATTACTACATACTACACTACTTTCTAAAATACTAGTTAGATATGACAATGTCATTAATTATAACGAGCGCTTCAGTTACATGAGTTGCGGTCGGCAGCAAAGGTGATAGAAAACTCTCTGAGAGTTAAGCAAAAAGGCATTCCGTCAAATTCAAGGGGGTGCGTTCGTGAATTGATACTCAATATAATGCCAGGCATATACTACAATACCCCCTCCGAGTAATATATTTAAATATATTTGGTAAATTCAGAAAAGAGAAAAAAAATCGTTATGTTATTTAATTCATGTTACCTTAAACAGACTTAAATGGAAGTTGTAATCCATTATATGTACCTCGACATGGTTTGTGTTTAATCTTCTAAAGAAAATCGGCGATACCGTGCGCCGGTTTCAACCTATCTATAGGTACTGTTTGATTTTTTCCGTTTACCTCAATGACATATTGTTTTCGTAGGCGTTTAATAACTTTAAATGGACCTTCGTATGGGGGCTCTAAACTCCTCCGTAGCCGATCTATTCGAATAAAATCATAGTCAGTATTTTTTTAAGTCTTTTGGGATGTATGGTATTTATTAGTTGTGGGGTTTTTTTAATTTAAAACAGCTAGCGCTTGAGTTTAACAAATTATATTCAACTATAATCCACTGCTATTACTAGATATTACATTACTTTCTAAATATTAGTTAGATATGACAATTCATTAATTATGACGAGCGCTTCAGTTACTTGAGTTGCGGTCGGCAGCAAAGTTGATAGAAAATTCCCTGACAGTTAAACAAAAAGGCATTCCGTCAAATTCAAGGGGTACGTTCGTGAATTGATATTCAATATAGTGCCAGGCATACACTATACACCCATCCAATGGCAGCGGCATCAGTGTACATATATATGTACAAGAAACAAGTCGCTTAAGCAACACAGTTACGCAGTATGCGTGGAAATCCGGTTGCTCACTTCTGAACAGCTTTAGCGGTGCGGTATGTTGGTGTTATTTGATGTATACACGGAAGTATATACAAGGGCATTGCGCACACCCATTGCAGCAGTTTTCCACTTGTCATGAGTGGAAGAAATATTATTTCATGTTATGATACTTACCTCATGAGTCGCGGTATCATTACATTTTCAAAGGTATAACAAATCTAGGAAAAGGTAATTTATTGTTATGATGATGCAGACCCTTAGGTAATTATGTCTAATTTTGTTCTACTACGAAAGGCTGGATCTGCTTCTTTAAAGAGGTGCGTTTCAAAGCCCACAGGCAGTCAGTTTTTTGAAATCTAGAATCGATCGTCTAAGTATCAATTTGTAGTAAGAGTGTTCAGTTTTCTAGTTGATATTCAAGTGTTATTTTAATAAAGTGATAAGTTATAAAATATACTTCGATACTTACAAAAGAAGGTGCTGCGTTTTTTTTATAAAATATACTAGCTAAACAGTGACTCCCGACAAGAGGTAAGGCGCTGCTATATGACTGGTGTGTATCCTGCAGTGCTAGCGAACTTCTCCTCATGAGGAAAGTACTCGTACATCGCGAAGCTTATTACGACCCAAAAATCAAAGCGTAACAGAACAGTTTGTACAACTGGAGTTACAATCTTACTTCCGAACTCCGACAAGAAATGTGATTACTTGTCACCGCGCGAATGGTCTTTGCAATTACAATAATAATTAATTTGTACTACTCGGGCCATTGAGTAATAATTCTTACTCACTGGCCACAGGTGTAAAATTTCAAAATAGTGCCGCCATTGATTATTTATATATGGATGGGCACAGAATCATTGACGTCTTAAAAACGAGATGTTGCTGCTTGCCAAAAATGTGATTGAAACATTTATTTAATGGTAAAAATACAATTTTTCCAGCATATAACATAACAATGTTTCTACACTAAATCAAAACTCTTTACCAGTCATTAATAATTCTTTCATTAGAAGTTTTCAAGCTGGAAATAACAAACGAAAGACACGTAGCGACATCTCCTTTCTAAGACGTCAATGATTCTGGGCACATTTATTTATAAATAATCAATTGTGCCGCTTAAATTCGTGGTCACCGTGATTACATATTGTTAGGCGCCACAAAGAGATACAAGTTGGAAATGGAAACAACTTTGGGTTAGACATCCCAGTAAACTTTGGGTTCGGAGAACGGTATATTCAGGAAGATTCTAGAATGGTTTTTGGAGTCTAAATACGGCGCTACTCACATCCAGGATGCGAGTCTTGTTTCAGACAGTGAAATGAACGAAGTGAACTATTTGGATTGTGATAATTAGACGTACAGTACTAGCGATAACTATAAAGAGTTGATTTGATAATTTGTTTGTGAATTTGTGAGAGTAAATAGGAAAGTTGAATAAAGAAAGAACTTTGAATGATATCTGAAATGTTGTTTTAAATAACGAACTAAGGCCACGCACGTAACAATGTATTTAATTCAGTTCCACAAATGCATTGCCATTACTTCATTGTCACACAATTCACAGCGGTCATTCATAGGTCACCATGAAATTATACAGCTGATGAGTGTTATCACATTGGATTGCGTTCGACCTACAAATATTTTTACAACATTCCTCCCGCTTGTGAAAACGCCGTCGTCGTGATGGAAGCTCTGCACCATTATAATTCTGTATTGTTTAACATGTTAAATATTAAATATTATATATTATTATTTGATTTTTACATTTTTTTTCTACCCTAACTGTCTAACCCTAATATCTAATTTGACATATTTTCTATTATATACTTTTTAATTACATGTACATATAGTTGATAAACGAAAAAAAAAGTAATCGTTATTACATAAAGTTAAAACTTTTTAAAATGCTATACTTACACATATATGAATCATTATTACTAACAAGCTTCTTGTTTTGTTTTTTTGTTTTTTGCGTTGGCGTCAAATTTCTAACCTACGTCAAAATTTTCGTTATTTTTTAACTTGACATTGTACATACTTGAGCGTTATTATTACATATGTATATATAAATTTATTTTTGTTTTCTTATTTTTCTTTTTTCAATTTCTTTTTAGGTTTGATTATTGGCAATATAGACTTTTAATTCCTTCAGTTCAATGATCGTAAAAAAAGTAACAGCAATTTAAAGTTGGTAAAAGAAAGAAGTAACAAACAAATTTTTCTATAGGCAGCGATAATTTTTTTAAACCTTGTAAAGGTATCACACGCTTGGGTCGCTTGTTGAACGTGAGTTTTCAGTACTAGGATGGAGTGATATTGTTTGATTAACGTTTGAGTTTGGCTCGTTCGTTTCCGGGATTTGATTAGAGACGGTGTGAATTTCATATATGGGGGCTGTGTCCAATTTTGAATTTTGACTGAGGGTTTCTTTTTGTGAAGGTTATGTGTTTCAATTCTACTCACAGTGAAGGTTTGACTGCCTTCAATTTATATGTTGGGGGCTTGGACAGATGATCTTTTCTGGCCTTTGTATTTAATATACCTTATAATTAGAAACAGAGTAAGCGCAATAGAAAATTCTACCATAATTCCAATGTTAGTATATGTTTGTATACTAAGTTTTTCGCGTTTCCTTTTTTCTATAGTTTCCGCAATTCTGTTGTAGTTTCTTCAAGACTTTTACTTGCCTTCAAGAGCTCTTCATTGTGATCTCCGGAGGTATTTATTTTTAGACCTGTTTTAATTCTCCTTAACATTTCTTCTAGGTGGATTTTTGGGGGAATTTCGCAGCTCAGGTTGGTGTATGGTCGTGTGATAGCTGACCCTACCCTTGTTATGTTCGAACCAAATCGGTTCGAATATATTTTGGTTTTACCGATTACTTTAAAAGGAAAACATCCTAAAAACAAAGCATCAAATTTTTAGGAAAATTAAATCTAATTTGATTACTCTTAATCAAAAAACAGGTACACAACCTAACAAAGCCATGTATTTGTCATCTACATAAGACATTGCACAAATACAATTCAACAATATAGCCTCATTGAGCAGATCAAATTAAAATTCTTATCATATGATTGAAGCAATTAGATTCGTGCTAAAAACAATTGCTGAAAAAGAACATATGCAAAAATGCCATGCTAAATTGAGTTCTAAAAGCAAAACAAATTCAATCTAATTACACATTTTCCCAAAAATAGGTACAGCATCTAACCAAAGCATGTGTTGTTATGTACCATACAATGCATGGCACAAATACAATCCGATCAAGCAGATCAATTTGGAACCCTATCATCATTATAAGTACTATCGAACGGGAATTCAATTTAACACAGCAGCATGGGTTGCTTTAATTTCTGTTACTATGCATTTTTGTTCGTTGCAATGCATATTTTATCTCTAGTACCGTAAAATTACAGAATCACGGCCAATTCTTGTGATCATGCGCCTCCGCTACTCCATCATTGGTGTATTGGTGTCGTGTGCAAGCAAGGGCTATATAAACAGCAGTTTGACTTGATTCGTTCTCTTTTGTGATTTAGCAGTGCAGTGATCAACTTGGCGATTTATTCCTTTGTGTTCTTTCCTAGTGATTTTTCCTAGTGTTATATTTTATTACTAAATTAAATACTTTGTTTAATTGACGGCTAAAATAAAATATTCTTATTCTGGGTACCGACTGGATTTAGGAGTTTATTTTAGATAGCGATTAAACTAAAGGTTTTTTATTATGGGTAGCGACTGCAATAAAAAATATTACTAATAATACACTTTGTTTCTGGTCTCGACGGAAATAAAGAATCTTTCTTCGGGTCTCGACTGAAGTTAAGATACATAATAACATTCACTTTAAGTCGGGTCTCAACTGACTTAAAGAATATTTTCTCTGATACTAAGACTGAGATAATATAATAATAATTTTTTTTTATGTATATACGACTCTTTTATTATTTGCTCTTTGGCTCTTTTAAAAATTTCTTAAAAATACGTGGCAAAAGGCTCTACAAAGTGTAAAAAAATGACGCTAGCTAAACTAAATGGTATAAAAAGTCAATAGGGACAAAAAACAACATTTAAAACAATTATAACAACTAATAAACATCAAAAAAGACACAAAAATGTAAAAAAATGTCACAAAATTCTCAAAAGAGACTAAAAAACGGGCACAAGAATTTTGAAAAGGATCTAAAATATGTACAAAAAATTTAATAGTCCCAATTTTGACAATTGGGTAAGTGGCAGTTCCAAGAAGTTCCAAATTTCCAAAATAATTGCCTAAACGAACGAATTTTCAACATAAAATTTTGAAATTTAGCACCGAAACCGAAACCGAATTAGAAAAACCAAAAAATCGAACGAACGTAAAAATTTAGCCGGTACCGTTATAGAGTCCCGCGAGGGCAGCCTGTAGTATCGTAGACCTCTACAAACTGCCCTCATCATCCCTCCAGCTTAGCATCTCTAACAGAGTGCTTGTCCTTCCCACAGCACGTGCAACGATTCCTAAGCGGGGAGAAGCCCCGTGGACTAGTGTTGCAAATGCTGTGGCCTGCTATCACCAGTGAAAGACAAGAGCTCTGTCCTGCATCGACGATAGTGGCTGCCATGTGCAGTTGAATGTGTCAGCGTTCGTTGCCAGATATTCAAGACGTAAACGTCTCTTCAATCTGTCAACGAAGTGGCGCTTAAGTGCGTGTGCGTGGTATTGTGGGTCAGTGTTCTGATTCCCATCTTCGACTCTCATGCAGTACAAGTGAATTGTAGATTTGGCCAGTGTCAACAAAAAGCCAATCAGACAATTCACCCGACTACAAACCTTTGGCCCCCATTGAAACGATGTTCTAGTAATGCTGAAATTCGGGTGGATCAACTGACACATATCGCGCACGAGATCCATCAGATCTTGCAAAGCCGGGCAAGTAAAGAATCTGTGAAGCAGGGTGCCTTCACCAGCACAAACTGTGCAAATCCTCTGAACTCGGCGGTCGATATGTGACAACTGATTAGGATGCATAAGACTGTGATGCAGCAATTTGAGTGCTATATCAGCATCTTTGTAACTAGAAGGATAACTGTAGACTACTCTGCAAGTTATCCCCCCCATCACGCCCATATTCACCCCGAGGTGTGTTCGCCATCTGTTGTATCCTGTATACTCCGGAGGTCTTATGAACATAAGCACATCACGGAGCACACGTGTTGTAAGTGTGCTGAAAGGTGTGTGTGGTGGTCTGTTCAGAACGAAAGCATCTTCCAACTTAATGCCAGCATCACTGGTCCAAGTTGGCGAAATCTCTCCCGCGCAGAAGCAGCCAGGTCGTGTAATTGTGAAATGTTAGTGTTTATTCGACAGTTTCCAGAGATATCAATAATATCTCCGAGAACTGTCAGTGTATGCGTGTCAGCTTCAAAACCCCGAGCATTACTGAACACTGAATCTATTAATTCAGGATTAAACCTGATTGGAATCGACGCGAATTGCGTGTACCTTAGAGCATTCCACGGAAGGTGAAATGCTGGCCTGATTCTGCCCCAGGTCTGAATCGTTGAGATTAGATCCTGTGGCCAGTCACGACGATAGGGTGGTAGAACCGAGAGTAGGTAGTAATACTCCCCTATGCCGATCCCTCCCAGTACATTCACCCACAGTTGAGAAATCAAGCTGTCTCTCTGGCAAAACACTCTTTGGAATGCACGCACTTGGAGACACCTTGATTTCAAAACCAAGTTAGTGAGACCTAATCCACCTATCTTGACTGGCAGACAGAGCGTGCTTTCAGCAACCCATCGTCTTCCGCACCAAAAGGCGTCTATCGCTTTTGCTTGAAGAAGACCTACGAAGCCCTCATCAAACGTCTCAGACTTTAGCAGATGAACGATGGACGAGGTAATCAAATAGTTTATCACGACTGACCTACCCATTAAGGATAATGGAAACAGTCGACTACGCCATGAGTTTACAGCTCTAGAGAGTTTCTCAAGAGCGATGCGGCTATTATTTGATTTACTCTCGCGTCCGATATACACACCTAAATACTTCAGGCAAGTATTAGTCCATTGGATGTTCAGTGGAGTATCTGTACGATCTCTCCACCTTCCACACCACAAGCCTTGACTCTTACTAAGGTTGATTTTAGCGCCCGCTATACGTTCGAACTGTTCGAAAACAGCACGAGCGACCGGAAAAGCTTCATATCCTGTCACGAAAATAGACAGATCATCCGCATACGCCAACATAAGAGGCCTCATATTGGTATATGGTAGACGAACCGCATACTATCCGAGCATTCGCCGAAGATTCACCAGTAGCGGCTTCAACGAAATATCATAAAGCATACCTGACAATGGACAGCCCTGTCTGATACCTCGATGAAACGAGATAGGAGCCAGAACTTGTCCTTGATGCTTAATCAAAATTGCTGAATCTCTGTACAATTTCTCGACGATATCGCGCCACCTGGGCGGAAACCCAAATACCTCGAGAGCAGTCAAGAGATACTCATGCGAGACGCTATCAAAAGCCTTTTGTTGGTCTAATGAAATCATGGCCATGTGTGCACCTGTCTGTTCATGGTAGGCAAACAAATGCTTAGCTACCGCGATGTTGTCGTAGATACTACGACCAGGTACACAGTAGGACTGTTCCGGGTGTATTACCGAAGCAATCACTGAGCGGAGTATCGCCCCTAATGCTTTGCAGACGATTTTGTAGTCTACGTTGCATAGGGTTACTGGCCTCCAGTTCCCCATCCTCTGCAAATCTCCCTTTGGAATCAAGCGCATAACAGATCTCCTCCAACTAGAAGGAAAGTCTGAATGCGTCTCAACCGCCGAATTGAAGACTTCCAAAAGGTCAGGAATTAATAAATCCCTGAAAAGTATGAAGAATTCTGGCGTCAAGCCGTCATAACCAGGTGAAGTGTGTCGCCTTAGATCCTTTGTCGCAGCAATCATATCCTCCAATGTGATTACTGTATCCAGGAGCTCCTTACTGTCTTCAGAGAAAGTGGGAATATTCTGAAGGAACTCATGAGTGGTCGAGGATGTTGTTGACGTCGATTCAGAGTAGAGACTACTGTAGTAGTCTCGAATATATTCTGATAGCTGTTGTCCGTTGAGGACTTGTCCAGATTCATCAATTATCGATTCGAACTCAGAAGAAGCAGTACGACGTCTAGTCGCCTGAAAGAAGTACTCAGTTGGAGAATCGCCTTCTCTCAGCCAGCGCGATTGGCCGCGCAGCACAAACTCCAAGCTGTGCTTGTAAGTCTGTGTCGCCAAGCGTTCCTTTATTCCATTGAAATAAACAATCAACCTAGGCTGAGTTGGGAGAAGAGCTGCCACCCGAGAGACCTCGGCCGAAAAGCAAGAAGCTTGATAGCCACTTCGATTGAAACTCGTCTCGATAAAAGACCGAATCTGGAGCTTTCCAACATCCCACCATTGACTAAGAAAAGGAAAGTCAGCTTTCCTCTCTTGCCAATCGTGCCAGAAATCAATGAACTCATTGATGAACTGCTCGGAATTCAACAAATAGTTGTTGAATATCCAGTATGCAGTTCGTCTTTCAACTAGAGTGCTGGTCGCCACTACAAGAAGATGATCACTAATCGAACACACTTCATCAGTGACACCAACGAAATGTTCTAGTATTCCAGGTGAGACGTAAAGTCTATCAATTCTGGAGCCTGCGAGACTTCCATGGATATTTCGCGAGACCCTCGTGTATGATCTAGTCGTAGGATGCATCCAACGATAGATATCCACGAGGCTGAAAACACCGACAAAATTCCTCAATCGAGTAGCATTGACAGAGTTAAACTCAACTCCAGAGTGCCGATCCATTGAGGAATTCAGAGTGCAGTTGAAATCACCCCCGAGGACAGTTTCACCGCTAAAATTTACCAGACAGGACTGAACACTATCAAGAACTTGTCTTGTAATGTCCTGGTCATGAGGAAGGTATACGTTTACTACCTTGATATTTTTGTCTTGAATGACAAAGTCCAAGGAAGAAGCGAAGCCTGGGAAGATATCTGTATAGACAGGAGACGATAGTGTAAATTTGTTGGATACAATGATTGCCACCCCTGAGCCTCGGCGAGGCGCAGGTGTGGCAAGCATTGCATATCCAGAGTGTAAATAAGCATAGCGCTCAAGTTGTGTATATGTGTCCTGTGTGAAATTCGTCTCCTGTAGAAGTGTTATGTCTATATCGAACATTTTGACATGTTCGATAGTGCTGTGTAATCTTGTATGAGCACTTAAACCCCCGGTGTTAAGACAGCCTATCTTACGCATTCAAAGAGATAAGAAGCTCAAACGATGATGGTGCGACGTCTACTAACGAGGAGAGTCGACCAAGCGATGCTCCTGCATCAACTCCTCCACCTTCCTATGAAGTCGTTCTAACCGAGCTACATGGTTGTCCTTCCTCCTCTTCTTGGACTCCTGTTGTAGGATTCGAAGCTGAGGAAGTAACAACCCTGGCCTCTCCAGCTCCCTTTCAAGAATGCTCCAGATTTTATCTGAGTTCTTCTTGTACTGGAGCTGGGCAAGAATTTCGGAGATCTTCTCCCTAGGAATGTTTTCCATCCCCTTCGAGACCTCAAATTGGCTACCAGTCGAAATGGTGCTACCACACGACTCGTAGCCACCGAAGCTCGAGAGACCAGTCTCCTCCAAACCGGTCATTTCGCAGTCCGAAAGCCGTTCCAGAGATGCTTCCGCCTCCCTCACAACAACCTTCGAACCGCAAGCACCACTATCATCCTCCTCCGAGTGGTGCCGTTTTGGAGCGACTGGCTTTGCTGGCTCTGGAGGAGGCAGAATCACCCGGTCAACTTTCTTTCTCCTCGTCCTCTTTTTTTTTACTAAGTGGCTAGTCGACTCCTCGTCGGAAGTAGCCGTGTTTTCACGTGCCGACGTGGCACCGTTTATAGCCCTAATTTCTTTTACCTCTGAGAAAACTTCAGGCACCTTAACCACCGGCTGCTCCAAAACAGCAGGCTGAGTGCCGGGCGAAGACTCCTTCTCCGAAGCCACTACTGTACATAGCAGTGGCTTCCTTCGAAAGAGCCCTCCCATCAGCCTTCCTCCCACTTCTCTTGGGGCAGTCAGCAATAAAATGCCCTACCAAATGGCAAGCATGGCATTTCGCTTCGGTGCCAACGTCTATCCAGTATCTCGAGCCGGATATGCTCAGTTAAAAGCCTGACGGAAGCGTACACCCCTTATTTAAAGTGATGGACGCTTCCCGGCTAGTACCGAAGATACCCCGCCCGAGACCCTCGTCCCCAATTTTAATGGGAATGGCGCGAACCTTTCCATGAACCTTCCCGAATCTCCCAAGGAAATTCGAGAGGTCTTCATGTTGGCCTCGCATAGGGACCCGCGAAAACACGACCTTCGTGGGCTTCCCTTTTAGCGGGAATGGAACGAGGTGTCTACCCTCCACCACGATGCCCTCAATCATAAGCTTGGTAGCGCTTTCGAGGGTCGTGGTGTACACCTCGACGATTCCTCCAGCTATAATTCCCATAGAGAATAGCTGCTCACAAGAGATGACGCGGAAGATCGCCTTCAGGTATGCAGACTGAGGACATCCTCTGATGTGCTAAAGCTGCATCCCGTAGCTCTCGTCCTGCTATCTCCCGTCAAAGAAGCCCTGGAGACCCGCACTGGTCTTGGGCCGAGGCTTACCTGCGTCCAATGGAGCTGGACGAGGAGTGATGCCCCTGCTCTGAATTTCAATTGTACTATTATTCCTGGAACCACCACTTACCTGAGCATACGAAATCCCTGACGCTACAGGTTGGGGTCGTAGTGATCCTGCTGTTACTCCTGTCATTGTTGGCTGCTGCTTCTTTGGAGCATTCTTCGTTGAAGACAGAGGTGGCCTCATTATAACTTTATCGGGCTTTGGTGCTGAACTGGAAGCTTTCTGGACAACTTCCTTTAACGTGGGATGTCCATGGCCTACTGACGTGGACGGGACATTTGCTAAAGCTGCAGCCGCAGATGCTGCACCAATAGCTTTAGTCTTTGGAGCTAATGTTCCGACCTCTTCTTGGACAGCTATGGCTGTCCCCGCAATAGCCTTCTCCGTGGAAAACGCCTGTACATTTTCGCTGCTCTTGGCCTCTTCAATTTGGCCCTTGACGGCCTTTTCTTTGGGCCCTTGCATTGCTTTCTTGGAAGAAGAAGGGTTAGCATTCTTCTTCACGCTTGTACTTATTTTGAGGGGATCATCATTCCCCCCCCCAGAATCGCTGCTGCTGCACTCATCTTGAGTGCGGCAGTATATGTTTTTATTTTTTTCAATAAAATATTTTTATACAATTATTATAGTAAATTTTTTCACTTTCAAATTTAAATCTTGCTGTCCAAACTAAAATTTCTTACAATTTCGACGTTGTCATGGCAAGGACCGAAATTAAATTAATTAATTTTTCTGAATGTCAGAAATTTTTTATGCTTTTTTATGCAGTTTTTTTTTAAGGAAGGACACACAAAAAACTCCTTGAGCAACACACTCACACACTGTTCGTCACTTATTGCGCCTTTTCACTTGTATTTTTGCGCGTTTTTTCCGATTTTCACGGACTCAAAATTGACGCGTCCGCACTCTTTAGAATAATAATAATAATTTATTCGCTGGATGATATACACAAGATTTACAATCTTTTGTTCTATAATTAGAAAGATGGCGCTAGATATAGTTATAAACCAAATGATAGAGAGAAAGGAATACAGCTAAAAATTATTAATATCTAAGGGTATAACAAAGAGAAAAAAATTGATGCAAAAAGAAGAAAACAACATATATATGCAACATAATATGAATAATTAAGCAAAAGTACAAGTAATAACAAATAAGTTTATACTATTTTCCAACACAGAGAGACAGTGGAGAAAATATAAAAAGATAGAGAAAATCATGTTAAGTGAGTGTTAATAAGTTTCTTGAATGCATTAACAGTGCCCACAGCTTGAATATTAAGAGGAAGACAATTCCATAAGCGAACCACTTGGATAAGGTAAGAACTTTCCATTACTAATTTACAGAAGCGCGGTAAAATTATATTTTTATTGCATCGGGATGACGCGAATTGCAACATTTCCCTGAGATACTCCGGCTTATTCAACTGAAGTAAGTTATACAAGAATATCAATTTTCTTTTATTTAAATACGACAACAATGAACAACCGACCAAAAGATGCCGAAGATGTGAGACATGGTCGAACCTTCTTAATCCATATATGAACCGAATGCAGTCATTGAAAGCAACCTCCAACTTACGTGCACATGAGCTGTCCAATCTAGGAAAAATCAAACTGCCGAAAATGAAATGAGGCAGTATCAATGTGTTGACTAATTTACAACGTGCGCTACTTGATAGAATGTTGGCTGAAAGCCATAATCGTCGCAGTACTGCATAAATTTTTCTAATCGTCGCACTAACGTTGTCACACCTCATATTATAGTGAAGGATGATCCCAAGATTGGACACCTTACTAAGACTAGGCAATGGAATATCGTTTAGAGTAACCGGAGGAATGTCAATTTCTTTACAGGTTGCATTATAGAACGTTATACACTGTGATTTCCCTGGGTTCAATAACAAACGATTACACTTAGACCAGTAATATATCCTGTCCAGGTCAGCATTTATACGTGCGATGCAGTCCTCGAGAAGACCGATTGGTCTGCTTAGATAAATCTGTACGTCGTCAGCATACAGATGGATTTGGACATCGCGAATCACATCTGGAAGATCATTTATAAAAAGCTAAATAATAGTGGACCCAGTATTGAACCCTGAGGAACACCACGCGTGACAGTGGAAGCACCAGACTGAATACCATTGACTTTAACTCTCTGGCTGCGGTCTGACAAGAACTTGCTAACCAGGGCGATGGCAGAGCTACTAAAATTGAAAGATTTTTGAAGTTTCTCTGTAAGCAAGATGTGATCAACACAGTCAAAAGCTTTGGAAAAATCCAACAATATCAACATCGTGAGGTTGTCCTGGTCGAGGGCAATTCTTATGTCTGAAGATACCTTGAGGACCGCAGTTTCGCCACTATGGTTTGGACGGAATCCCGATTGCCAACGCGTCAACAAGTTATTTTCTTCGAAAAAAGAAAGAATTTGCTTGGACATAACCTTTTCTAGCACTTTGGACAGGAAAGATAACAGGCTTATTGGGCGAAAATCCGCCAAATATTCAGGAGAAGTTTTTTTTTGTATGGGTA
Source organism: Dioctria linearis (assembly GCA_963930735.1). NCBI lineage: Eukaryota > Metazoa > Arthropoda > Insecta > Diptera > Asilidae > Dioctria > Dioctria linearis. The sequence continues at coordinate 128,840,789 of OZ005740.1, read as the reverse complement.
GCGTGGTGATAAGTTATCATGACCAGCTGCATCAGATTTAATGGAATTCAATGCGATATATAGTTCATCTAGATTTACCGCACGGAATGAGAAAGGATTTATATTATCATTGCGTGCGAAATTTGTGTATGGGGTGGCAAGTGAATGAGCAGAGATCTCACCAGAGGTTGACGGGAGTATATTAATACATGTGGTGAAGTATGCGTTAAGATCATCTGGACTAAAAATACAATCTGATTTTTCCTTGCCAAAAACCCCAGCCTGCCTTAGATTACGCCATAGAACCCTTGGCCCTAGTTTAGTATTGAATTTAGCACTGTAATACTGATACTTTGCACGCTTAATTGCGGCGTTGACCCTGTTGCGAGCGACAACGTTAATAGATCTGGATGCATTAGTGTTTAGACAACTGTGTTGTTTATATAAGTGCTCTCGTTCAATAATTAAAGCACGGATTGCAGGTGAAAACCATGGACAACCCTCCCGCTGAATATATTTTGTCTTAGTAGGTACATATTTTTCATACAGGTAGGAAATCAGCGAAGTAAGAGTCTCCACTTGATGATCGACCGAGGTTGAGTTGTAGATTATATCCCAAGATAGATTGGAACACTCTTCAATTAAAGAGTCAACTTGTATAGGATTGTAGTAGCGGAAGGAGATTCTATTTGGGAGTGGAGCTATTCCTAAGGAAAAATCATAATTAACAAAGAGAATATCATGATCCAATGAACTAGGCGGACTGATTTGGTTGTCAGAGACAACTTTATCATTATCTGCGACAAGGATTAAATCAAGTAGCGAAGGATTTGAAGTATTGAAATATGTAGGATAAGAATTTATTACACTAAGATGGAGGGACGAAACAAAATGCGAAAACCGGTTTGCTGAGCTATCCTGACGTAATAAATTAACGTTAAAATCACCTCCTACAATAACGTTTGCATAGTGTTGAGTTATTCTCGACAATGTGTACTCCAACTCTGGAACATTGCCGCAGTCAAAAGATTTCGGAGGACAATAAACTGAGGCTAGTACGCATTTTTCACTACCGGAGTCTATTTCGACACATAGGAACTCGATTCATTGATCCCGTGAAAACGAAATCTGTTTTGCCTTTATCCAGTCACGGATATAAATTGCTACGCCTCCCCCTGGCCTACAATTACGGTCATGTCTGAATAACTTATATCCCGGTATAGATACTAAAGAAGATGGAATTTCGTTGTTCAACCAGGTCTCGCTCAAGAATATAGCATCAAAATTCAAATCCGAGAAAATCTACCGAAATTCATCAATTTTATTGCGGATGCTTCTTGCGTTTATAGTACAGATTTTGAGCCCCCGGGAATGCTTGACTAAAATATTTAAAAGAGTTCTCACCTTATCCAAGCCGGAACAGCTATCCACACACATAGAAATAGGCGTCACTGACAATGCACTCAACTACCTTGATAACGATTATATTGGTTAAGATATTACTACACACGACTCTCTGTACAAGAAAAAAGAAAACTTTTAAAACTAAAACTTTTAATGAGAGCTTAACTACAGAAAAAACATAGTTCATGTTTAAGAAATCACTACACACGAATCTCTGTACAAGAATAAAGAAAACTTTTAAAACTAAAACCCTTAACGTACGTTCAAGAAAAATAGGGTTCATACAAAAGAAAGATCTAATTCGATTAATTAAGAAGAAATAGAAGTAATGTTCATATACAGCTATAAAAGATGAAAATAACATGAAATGGATAGCTTTGTACAATGAAATTATCATATTTACAGAGCACCGAGTCCACACTTCGCGGTACAAAATTTATCAGCATTAGCGAGTATTTCTTTTGGTATCAGCGTGAGCGAGTATTTATTTTTGTAGTAGGCTATGGAGTTGATCATAATTGAAAGTTTTTGTTTCATGATCTTCATTGCACTTTCTAACATGTAGGAGGCCATTCAGCGTTCTCACTGAATAAAGTTCCCCTTGCTTGCGATGCTTTATTTCCTCACGAAGAAGGTAATTGTTAATCGGAGTTAAACTCTCATTGATGTAAACAGAGCTATCAGACGAGAGGCCCTCTAGATGCGATAACTTAATGCCTTTACGTTTACGAAAGGCAGATAAAAAGACTTTTTGTTCAGAATGACTGGAGAAGCGAGCTATTATTGGCGTTGATTTCCCCTGAGACTGCACTTGTATACGAAATGAATCCGTGAACGTTGATATGGGATGATCGATCAATGCAGCAATACTTTTGACAATAAGCAATGGGCTCTCTCTAGGCAGCTGGGGTATTCCCCTTATTACAACGTCATTTAACCGCTGAAAGCGAAGGAGATCATCAATTTGCGATTTAAGAGAATTATTCTGCTCTTGGAGCTTAATTATAGACTCCTCTTGCTTCAAGGCCTTATCATTCAAGGCACGGATGGACTCATCAATTTTTGTCATAATTCGAACCTCGAACTCTTGCATTAGGCCATTAATTTTTTTAAAGAGATTGTATTCCAGAGACTCCATAAGTTTTGCAAGTACAACCGGAGATAAATCTGCTGGGCTGGTGTCATCTGCTTTTACAGAGCTGCGAGTGGTGATCTGGTTTCCATCATCCGGATTTGAGGTTGATGGGTTCTTCTCTTTTTTTGTCCCCTGACCGACATGTTATTTAGATAAGAGCGACTTTCTCACAAAACACTATTTTGAATGCAACCAAAGTAACTGTTAATTACGGGAGATTGAGCACAATATAACACAATATAATTTCTGTCTTTTGTTTTTTGCTTTTAATTGAAAATTTTATAATAAAATATACGAAAAGACAAAATAACCGGTAAGTATAACCAATTAGATCTGTGTAAAGGATTTAAATACACTCAGAACTCGAAGAACTTGTTATTAATTATTAACTCGAATACTCGTATAAAAACTGAAAGCGGGAGCCGATTTAAAATGCGTCTATTCACTAGCGTACATACTTCATAATGTCCACATACTAATATATTACTAACAAATCACTTTATTGCGGGTCTCAACTGTAATAAAGTCTCTTATTGCGGATCTCGACTGTAATAAGATATTTGCTAACTCAAATCACTTTATTGCGGGTCTCAACTGTAATAAAGAGTCTTATTGCGGGTCTCGAGTGTAATAAGACAATTACTAACAAAATCACTTTATTGCGGGTGTCGTCTGTAATAAAGAGTCTTACTGCAGGTATCGACTGTAGTAAGACAATTACTAACACAAACACTTTATTGCGGGACCCGACTGTAATAAAGAGTCTTATTGCGGGTCTCGACTGTAATAAGACAATTACGATGAAAACCACTTTATTCCGGGTCTCGACTGTAATAAAGAGTCTTACTGCGGGTCTCGACTGTAATAAGACAATTACGAACAAAACCACTTTATTGAGGGTCTCGACTGTAATAAAGAGTCTTTTTGCGGGTCTCGACTGTAATAAGACAATTACTAACAAAACCACTTTATTGCGGGTAACGACTGTTGTTCCGTCCCGGAACAATTAAACTAAAACTAAACTTACATACTAAAAAACTCACACACTTTTTTCCCACGATGATCATCGGCAATAATTCCCTCGATATCCCACGAAGTACCCAGAAGCAAAAATCTAAAAGAAAAACAAGTGCGGGTATTTATAAACTCAACAAATGGTAAAATCTCAGATCTTTTACAAATTTTAAACGATCTGAGACTTTACCAAGAAACAAATACTCACTCATTAAACAAGTTAAACAATCCCGCGCCACAGTCATGTCTCCACCACCTAAAAAGAAATAGAAAACAAATCATTAATGAAATGAATAACATAAACATTAAAAAGAATGTAAACACTTACCAAAACATCTGCCATGAACCACTTTGACATTTCCAATATGGCGGCCCATAGCATAGCAAAGTATTCCGATTAAAACTATGATGACGCCATTTTTGGACCAAGATGGATAATTTTTGGACCAAATGCATGAAAATTCACACGATGACGCCATTTGTGGACCAAATACGTAAAAATTCACGCAAAGACGCGGGCGTCATTGGCAACAGCACCGGCAGACACAATTTCTATTGTGTTTCTGCCTATAAATAGCGAGCGATTGGAAACATACAATCACTTGCGATTTGACCAAGCGACAAGACAGATCGGTGGCTCTGAAACCAAATTAAGTCTTGATTAACAAAACCAAGGGAAGTATTTCTGACTCCCATTTATACTAATATTTTTATATAAACTTAATAATACTTCAGCACCATATTCTGGGAGTCTTTGAACCCAGCTACAATTAGTCTGAGCAGATCTGTGACGCTCATTCTGTCACCCCAACCTCATTTTTATTTTTTATAACTAATAATTAATTTTTCTTTCTTCTGATCCACAGATTAATGAATAAATCTCACCAGTGGAGGTCAAGAAATAAAAATAAAATTTAAATAAATATATTAGGGGTAATACTAGAACATAATAGAATTAGTGAACTTGAATTAATGAATTGCAATTAGTTAAAGTAAAAATTGGATTATTTGTACCTGAATTTGTAAAATATATAAGTCAATAAATAGTGAATTCAGTTAGTTTGAAAATTCATTCGGTCTTATCATTTCGGAAACCGGCACCTGCCTCCTTTTTTATGCTAAGCCCACATTGGGACTTAACATTGGCCCTTCAAAGCCGGATAAGACAGGAAGATTTCCAAAATGACAGAGATCGCTAACTTTACATTATCACTAGTCGCGATGAACGATCAGATAAAAAAATCCGCCATATAGCACACCAAAGGCAGGCAAAAAATACTATGCGGCACGCATAGACTCTAGAAAAACTCCGGAAATCTTTCACAGATCTGCATATAGCAATCTGGACGACCAAAGATGGCGCGCAAAGTGACTACGCCAAGGGAGAATAATATGAGGAAACCGAGCTCATATATATAAATCTCCTCTCCACTCTATTAGAGGAATTAGAGGGGTCATTCCCAGCACTCCCTCCTAACACAAATGAACCCAGAGTTCAGTCAGTACGACCCTCAAAGCCTGAAACACGGCTTCCACCAATCCATATACCGACATTCGGCGGTAATTACAAATCATGGCGGACATTCCATGATTTGTTCAATTCATTAATTCACACAGACCTAAATATATCCAAGGTCCAAAAACTACACTACCTCAAACTCAGCGTCACTGGCGAAACTGAACGCTTATTACGTCAGAGTCTTCTCCACACACAAAAAAAAAATTTGCTATTTTTCTTTACGTATATAAGGTGGGTTACACCATGTTTATTGAATTATGCTATTCCTTAATTATATATTAATTTCTATTAAGAAAGTAACACATTGCTTTCACTATAAATCTATTTTTCTCTTGTTTTTCAAATCGCACCTATAAATTTTTATCTTGTTACTGTCTATTGTAATCACATTTATTTAGAGTATGCGGCTCAGAAAATATAAATAAACAAAAAATAATTTTAAGGCGAGGATGGAGATGCCGTTGATCAGTTTCATGTTTGTTAGTATTCGTTAAATTGGGAACGGAAAGGAGAGAAAAAAAAATGAAGAAAGTCATTAAGCATCAATTGATTGTATGTTGATACGTTATGAATGCGAGATTGGAGAGAAGAGAAAAAGAAAGGTGTTGTTTAATTGTTCTGATAAGAGTGGCTTGTTTAATTTCGAAATCGCGTGGGTAGATTCGGGGGTTTTAATGTTTTGATATGATAAAAATTGCTTGGGGTGCAACTTTGTAGTGCATAGATAGATTTTGCGTGCCGTAAGTTTAGTTAGTTCCAACATGATTTTTGCCGTGGCCATCTCGAGAGCGCCTTATAGGGCTCCTAAAGACTACGTGGTGGTGATCGATGGAATTTATGTTGAGTCGGTTTGGGCCCGATGGAAGGGTCCAATCCGGCTCAACTTCGCCTGTCCCGGCCGGGATACGCTGACCGTTTGGGGAGCTGAGCCCCGTGCCCTACAGTACCACACTTGGAGTTTCTCTTTGTGGCCTCAGTACGATATGTCATTGTCGGCGCTGGGTAAGTTTTTGTGACCATTTAGTTTTGATTTGCTTACTAATTTTCTATTTTGTTTGTTTTTAGGGGCCAACCTGGTGATTATTGGCAGGTCGTATTATTACCCCACCCCGAGTGCTCTCCATTGGTGGCCCCCGCTCCTGCGGCAGAGTGATTCCGGCAGACATCATAATTAGTGTTTAAAAAAAATTTTTCCTTTTGAATTTTTCATCGCCTTCATGTTTTTAATACGGATTGTTTAATAAAAAAAAGTTTATCATAAAAAGATCTTGTTACTAAATTACTTTTCCTGTTCGTCTCCCTGGCCCACATTTTGCGTTGTAAAGTTGATTGTTTTTTTTTTTTTTTTTTGGTGTTTGTAATACCTCTATAGGATTCTCGTCGTTGTTAACTTGATTTGTGCAAATTTGCAGTTTTGTGCTATATTGTTAGTGTAATATTCTCTTTGACTTCGGTTAGATGGTTTTTTTTTTATTTGTTTTTTTTTTCTGATATATATATATATTTATATATGATTACTATTATTTATTTATTTCTTATCCAACAGGTGATATTTATTTTCTCTTTTTTTTTTATATAATTTATTTATTAATTCCTGTCAAGAAAATAATGGGTACTATAATAAGTATTATTCACAAATAATTCTTTTTATACTTTTTTTCTCTCTGATTCTTATAATGAATCCTTGTTTTTTCTTTATTTATTTATTCAATTACGTTAATTTAAATATTAACTACATTTGCTTCGTTTTTGTTTCTTAAACTCCCGGTTAATACATATACCCATTTTTGTTCTTTTCTCAATGAGGATGGGGCTTTTTATGATGGTAAAAATTAAGAAGAGGTTATTACTGTGTCCGTTAGTTAGCGTTCGTAGGTTAAACGTTTTCAGCCGATTTCCTTTTAGGTGCTGGGGTTATCTTGAACGTAAGTTTTCGTGGTGAAGCTCTAGGCATATCTTCTAATTTAGATTCCGGCGGAATATTCTTAGCTTTGCGGGCCCTTGATTTATAACTCATGTGTAGATATATGCAGAGAATAGATACGACCAAAGACACTGTTAAATATGACAGTGCGTAATGATGAATATGATGACTATTTATGGGATTGAGAGGAATTAATTCTTGATGTTTTTGGAAACGAATGGATTCTAGAAGTTCATCTAGATCCATATTGTTTGTAATATTTAAAGTATGTATTTTTATATGCGATCCTATTGAGGAGGACGTCATATTCGATATTATACTGGAAATGTTTATTGTTGGGATAAAATAAGAATTAAATTTTGAAACTTTTACGCTATGTCCGTGCAAGATGAATTCCTTGCTTCGTACATAGCAATCTGGATAGATATACATTGCTCCTGTTCCTTGCAGAGCTTGTGAGCTAATGGAATTTTCGCAAATAATATCTATGTGGATGGAATCTTTTAGGGAGAAAAGCCAAGCGTTCTGCTGCGACAACTGCATTCAATAGTAATTCTGTTCTAATGTAAGAATTTTACATTTTGATAGGATCAGTTCCTTCTTTATCAGATTTACCTCACATTGGTTTATTTTTGAATTTGAGTTCAGGATGGGGGATGAAATTTCGCAATAAAAATGAATGAATCAATTATGAATATCATGTTGTGTTAATTTGACATAATGTTCACAATTGTAGTCTATAAGGATATATTCCTTTAATGGGTTAATGTACACGAAAGATCCGTTGAGGGGTGTAGGTAATGGCATTGCTTTAAAAATTTGATATGGTTCCTTGAAAGGAAGGGGAATTCTGAGCTCTATAATTATTTTATTGTTGAAGGTATTTGCGGCTATTGTACTTAATTTGTATATCTGTGTAATAATATTTTCTCAGGAGTTGATGGGAAACATTATTGAATTTGGTAATTCCTGCCTGATGTTCAATAAAAGTGCTTCAATTTGTCTAGGTGATATAAGTGTAGGATGAAATTTTCCGTGTCTTGAATCAGTTAGGATGTCTATTAACTCTGTCTGAGTGTTCTGGTATCTGAATGCCATTAACGAAACTAGGGAAATAAGTGATTCGAGTTCGATAGATAGCTTGTTACCAAGTGTTCTATTTTCTAATGATGAAGCGGCTATCTGTATCGATATCAATTTTTTATGCATGACTAGGAATTCCTTTTCAATTGCGGTTTTAGTTTTGTTGAAAATACTTGCGGTTGCTTCGACTATCGCAGTTTGGCTTTTCATAAGTGATAGAAGGGAGTTTTGGTTAAGGGTGAGGTTACGGATTTGTTCATCATATAGCTTGGCGTCATCTTCGTCTAATGTGCCGAAAAGGGCTTTGGAGATTGAGCCTATTGCATTAAATAGTGCTCTTTGTTTCCTATTTTGGGTCACAAGTAACATATTCTTATATTCTATGTTTGCTAATATAAGATTTATTTGTAACAACGTACCATTGCAGGTGTGGGCCATCGCTGAATTGCTATTGAGTTTCTGGCAAGTTGCTGTAATTTTTTGGGCGATGAACTGGATGTTGTTGAATTCTGATTTAAAATTCGCCAGGTCGTAATACGTGACGATTTTCCATTCGTTGGTGTAGAGGTTGGCTCTGCCAATCTCTTCGAAGTAAATGCCTGCAGTAGCATTTAGCTGCTTTATCTCTATTCCTGAGCCGTAGATTATGGGGATGAAAATTAGAATGAACGCTATATGCATCATTTTGGGAACCTGGAGGTTGACACTTTGTTAATATCTCTGAATGATATTTGAAGATGATGAAGTTTTTACTCTGAGAAAAGTTTTAGGTTATTGTTGTGGACTCTTTTGTTTTTATTATTGATTTTAATAGTGGAATTTTCAGGGGAATTAATCTCCATGATCTCATACGGACCTGACCATAGTGGTGAGAACTTGTTATCTCGTACTCTGCTTTTTAGTTAGACTTTGTCGCCTACCATAAAAGATTTCTGGATGGAATTTTTGTCATATTGTAGTTTTGATTTTTCTTTATTGGCCATGGCTATGTCTTTAGCAATTTTGAAGCTGTGCTGTAGACGCGCTTTTAACTCGTTTGCATAATTGTCGTAATTGTAGCAAACGGTTGGAGAAGATTTCAGATTGTTTGGAATTTCAGCTGGGAATCCGTAAAGGAGTTCGCGTGGAGTATAATTAGTACTCGAATGAGGAGTGGTATTGTAGATAAACATGGCATAAGGAATCCATGTATCCCAGTCTTGTGGATCCTTTGCTACATAAGATCGGAGATATTCTGCTAAGGTCCTGTGGCTTCTCTCTAATGCACCATTTGTCTGAGGATGATATGGAGTAGTTTTGAGCTTTTAATTCTCAGCAACTTAGATACCTCGGCGAACATGCCACTTATGAGGTTAGAACCCTGATCTGTGAGGATACTTTCTGGAATACCATGTCGACAAACTATTGTTGTCGTGAAGGCTTCCGCTAATATCTTAGACTCGGTGTCGACTATGGGAATAGCCTCAGAAAATTTTGAAAGGTCGTCTTGAAATGTAAGGATGTATTTGTTTCCAGAATGAGAAATTGGGAGAGGTCCTACAACATCTAGGTACACTCTTTCGAAAGGTTTGGAGCTAATACTTGAGATTTTCATTGGAATTTTTGGGTTCCTGGATACTTTGTTCACCTGACAAAGTTTACATTTCCTTACATGCTTTATGATGTCGTCTGACATGCCTGGCCAGTAGAATTGCTTTTTGATTCTTTTAATTGTACGGGAAACACCTTGATGGCCTCCCGTCGGTAGTGAATGAAAATCTTTTAAAACTTGTTCGATGTCATTAATGTCGGATAAATATTTAATCGAATCTTGATGGAGCTTTATGTTTATTTGCTTATTAGCGAAGATCTGGACAAAAGCGTTTTTAATAATTATTAGATTCTGTGGATCTAATATAGGGAAGGAGATATTTATTTGTTTTAACTGATTTGCTTCTGTGTATGAGCAGATTTCAGTTAAAATCTTTTCGAGGTCTGATCTATCTCTTTGCGATCGGCAAGGTAAATTAGTTTTTGATATAACTATTGATGAGTCTTTTTTCATGAAGAAGTTCAGTTCAGTTTCTGAAAGTGGGGATTTATCTGAAAATTTTAGTTTCGAATCCAACACTCTTTCAAGCTCTGTATCTTGCATTGGCAAGATGAAAAATTTAGGATTCGCATACTTAGTTAGTAGAAGAGGAAAATTTGTCTCAGTTATTATGACTGAGGAATTGTTTACAGGTGATGGAGTTGGTTTTGGAGTAGTTACACTTGCGTTGGGAATATTTATATTCGCCTGAGCTCTGGCTTGATTTCTAGTTACCACATTTACGAATGTGGTCGGTTCTGCAGAATGTTCGGAATTTTCCGGAATTGCTCTACTGAGAGCATCTGCATTTGTGTTGAGCTTACCTGATTTGTGGACTATCTTGTAGTCAAATTCCTCAAGACGTATTCTCCATCTCATCAGTCTTGAGGAGTGATCTTTCAGATTCATGAGCCATACTAATGGTTTATGGTCGGTTATAATTGTAAACATTCTACCATAAACGTATGGTCTGAATTGCTCTACTGCGAAAACGATGGCTAAGTCCTCTTTTTCTATTGTTGAGTAACGAGTCTCTGCACCATTGAGAACTCGACTCACGTAGGCGATTGGATGATCACCTTGATCATCAACTTGTGACAGAACTGCTCCGATGGCGTAGTCACTGGCATCGGAGGTGACAAAAAATTCTTTGCCGAAATCAGGATAAGATAGAATTGGTGCTGAAATGAATTTATTTCGTAATTCGCAAAATGCCTCGTCGCAGATTGCGTCGAACTTGAAAGGCGTACCTTTTTTCAAAAGATTTGTGAGTGGTTTGGCTATTCTCGAAAAATTTGGGATGAAGCGGCGATAGTAGCCGACGAAACCAAGGAAGGCTTTGATATCTTTTTCCTTCTTGGGTCTGGGATATGACTGAACTGATTTATTTTTGCAGGGTCTGGTTTGACTCCATTTTCTGTAATTATGTGCCCTAAATACATAATTTCTTTCCTTAAGAAATGGCACTTGTCGGGTTGAAGTTTCAAATTGAAGTTGCGGAGACGGCTAAATACTGCTGTGAGTCTGGAATTGTGATCTTTGAGATTGTATCCATGGACTACAATATCGTCCACGTACACGAAGCAATAGATGCCTTGAAGTCCAGATAGAACATTGTTCATGGCTCGTTGAAAAGTAGCAGGGGCTCCTTTTAAACCAAATGGCATACGATTGTATTCGTAGTGGCCATAGGGTGTGCTAAAGGCAGTTTTCTCCCTGTCGTTCGAGTCCATTTTTATCTGGTGGAATCCATTGGCTAAGTCGAGTGTGGTAAAATATTTCGACTTCCCCAACTGGTCTAATATATCTGTGATATTGGGCAGTGGGTACGCATCGCCAATAGTAATGTCGTTAATACGACGAAAGTCTACCACTACTCGCCACCTTTTGTTTCCATTTTCATCTGGTTTTTTATGAACCAGGAGAAGTGGAGAATTCCAGGGACTATGTGAAGTTCTGATGATGTCTGACTCAAGCATTTCTTGTATTTGCCGATTTATTTCCGTTCGGCTTGCCTCAGGAAGTCTATAAGGCTTGGTATAAATTGGCGGTTTGTCCTGGAGGGTCTCGATTTTGTGGGTAATCGCATCTGTATATGAAAGGAAATCCCCTTCTATGAAGAAGAGATCGTTGAATTCCCTACAGATATTACGGATACTCTCAGATTCCTCTGAATTACAGAGATCCAATTTTATAAGGTTTTGCAGTTTAATTATTCTGCCCTTAATTGGATCTCTTTCAGAGTCTGTGGAGATGACCACAAAGTCATCCAAGTCTTGGTAAACTGGGTTCACCTCGTAAGGTGCCAGATCGGCGTCCTCCTCATTTGTGTTGAGGATTAGGACTTTTGCCATACCGGTGACTGGTTCGACTATCGAATTTCCAAGAAATAAACCTGGCCTTTTTCCTTCTTGAAACAGACCGATTCGTGTTGAATAGAAGGAGTTGGAATTTCAGTGATGAATTCTGATCGAGCCGGAATTTTAATTTTATTTAATTTATCCGATTCTTTCGGATTTTTAAAAGGAAGGAGATATGATTCCAACTTTTGTGGAATTTGGAAGGAGTTATTCGATGATTTCGACTCGATAGAATTTGAAGGAGATAAAACTTTATTGAAGTTCTTTGACTTCTTTTCTGATCTATTTCTGGAATTCACTTTTTGTGAATTTGTTGATGAAGGAGATAGAATTTTATTGTATTTAGCCTTTTGTGCGGGTGTAGATGGAGATATACTTTTATGTTGTTGCTTCATATCTTGTGAAGCTTTGGACGGGGATAGAATTTTATTTAATTCAGCCTCTTGTGTGGCTATAGATGGAGATAGATTTTTACCTTTATGCTTCATTTCTTGTGAAGCATGTGCTGGCGATCGATTTGCATTGCCTTTCGAAGCAATTGAAAGAGATAGATTTGTATTAATGTCCTTAGTGGAGAATGTTATTCCTGTATATAACAAACTTTTAGTTTGAGACCTCTTTCCTGGGTCTTCGCTTTTCAAATAAACGTATGGGTAGTTTGAATAGTATTGTTCATATGGATAAGATGAATCAGATTCATTAACTTCCAGAGAAATGAATTTATTTTTATAGTCGATACTCGCATTGTATCGAGATAAAAAATCATAACCAAGCAGGCCATCGTATGAGAGGATGGAGTTATTTCCCAATATTTGAAATGGGTGTTCTAGGATGGAGTTATTTTGCGCAGATTCCAGTGTTAATTTCGCGAAAATGAGTCCTTCTGTTGAAGTAGACTCTGTGAATAATGTGTTTATATTGCTGTAAGCTTCGGAGCAGAACAGATGTCGACAGGCAAGGAAAGCGTTAGTGAATTTTTATTTATTTGGACGGGGATATGTATTGATTTATTTTCGTCTAGTTTCCTGTCGATATTGCCTCGGGCTTTCGATGAATTTGTGCCGTTGTTTCTATTTGCGAGGGGTTGCCGAAATTGACCCCCCGCTGAATCCAGTTTCTCTGCCTGGATGCCGATGCAGTACGATTATTCTTCCTATTTGGAGAAGGTGACCTAGCCGAGATATTGGCATTATTATATCTCGGCGGTGGAGTTCGACTTTCTCGGAATACTGGCTGCTACCAGTTCCTATTTTGAGGCTGTCTGTCAGCCGTGTTTGTTGGTGGAGTATTGCTCACCTTTTGGGAATTATTTTGATTTCCTGGGCTGTCGTTAAAGCGATTATTATTCGCAGCTCTTGTCCTGCATTCTTCAATAGAATGGCCCATCCTATGACAATATCGACAACTAGGGACCTGTGATGGAGATGTAGCATTCTTAAAATCTGGAGGACGTTGTAATTGCGAGTTTAGCTTCGGAACTGCGTTGAAACTTTGGGTGGAGCGTTGTATCACTGGGCAGCTTGATGCAGCATGCCTCAGTCTATTGCATTTGAAGCAGCGAAGACTTGAATTTATTGCTTGCGCAAATGGAGTTTGATGTATCTTGTTTTGTGCTTGGGAAACAAGATGTGTGATTTTAATACAGAAAAGGATTTTTCGGAATGCACTTTGGCTAAAGTTTGGAGTTGTTGATTGGATAATCCGTCCTCTATTGCACTTACTGCCTGGCTCTCATTATCTTTTAATAAAGATTTTAGGAGTACCTTATCTGTTGTGTAAGAGTGGGTTGCCTCATTTAGTCTGGATAGACTTGTGTTAAGTCTTTGGAGAAAATCCATTACGCTTTCCCCTATTTTCTGCTTGCAATTATTGAATTGCGATTGTAGGGCGGATCTGGAAATTTTTTCTTCGAATGTTTGTTTTAAAATCGATTTTAGAGTAGGCCAATCTTCGACTTGATTGTACCTGAAGATATCGTATGCCTCGGCAGATAATTACTCCTTATTAAGCTAAGGAGGGAGTGTTTTTCGTTCGCCGTCGATGCTGTTGCGTATATATCATCACAGCTTGAAAGGAATCTGTGAAGATCTTTGGGATTTCCATTAAAATTTGGAATTAATGACCTTGCGTCTGATAAGGAGAAATGCGACTGGTCTCTAAAAGAGACATTATGGTGATGGTCTGTGAAGTTATGTGTAGTATTCGTCACATTTTGGAATCGCGAGTCCAATTGTTCTTGCAGCGCAATTACAGTGTCTGAGAATGATGTTTCCATGTTTATGTAAACATCATTTGCGAAGTATTCGCTGTCTTTGTCGTTTGGGCCAACATTCAAGATTATTTCATTGTGTGTTTCTTCAAAATCATCCCAATATTTGTGCAACGAGTTTAATTTCTGGTTTAGATATGTCTGGGTTGCAGTTGCAAGTGAATTATTATCTATAGACTGGATAATATGGGATAATGTTTTTTGTCTATCTTCTTGTAATCGAAGCCGTACTGTATTTGATTGATCTTTGTCTGTGCTGTCTTGGTTATCAGCTGCAGTCGTTTTTTGCGAAGTCTTTGGAGGTGGGACGTAAAACGGGTTATTTTTGCGCTCTGTGTGGGCTGATATGGATTTCAACCTATCAGACAGAGTTGCCTTTGTAAGATTGTACCAGTCCTCCGTTTTGTCATAGCATGACTGCTTAAAATAATCATGAGTTTCAGTAAAATTTTCATGATCTTGAATCAGGGTTTCCATTTTTTCAAATGAAGCCCATACGTCTTCCAAATTTTGGAGTTTTTCAGAAGTAAAATCTGAAGTCCTTTTACTTTTATTCGCTCTGTGATAATCGGCCAGAATTTGTCTAATTTCTGCCATTTTTGGGACTTGTGACAAACAAAGCTCGTCGAAAGAATTGGTGTCGTTAGTCATGTTGTCAGTTATATAGGATGCAAAAATTAGGAAAAAGGGGAAAAAATATTTCCGCAAAATCTAAGGAGTATACGCTAAGATGAAGACAAAAACACGTAATTGTCAAATTTAATTGTACTCAGTTGTATGTATTGCAACTGCTAAACAGCAGGTTGAAAGAAATTTAATTCTGAATAGTCGTATAGGATGGATTTTGTTCAAAAATGTATTGTATCTATATTAATATAAGAGACTGTAGTGCTCTAATAACTTGTCAAATAACTAAATCAAATCGAATCTGTAAGAATTTGCCTTGGTTGATTCTTATTCGCGAATATTTATTTGGTAAAAGTCGGAGAATTGGGTTGAAATTTAGGATAATATTTATTAAAATTTTTTGTAAAAGAAGTAAGGAAAAAATTTGCTTTTAATTATAATTAAATATATATCTAATATATATGTGTGATTATAGTATAGAAGATGTGGTAAAAAGAAAAATTCTTTTTTCTTAAAAATGTTGTCTTAATCTTTTGTAATTAAATAAAATGAGCAGTTGCATCAAAATTTCTATCTCCAACCAAAATCTTTCTCCTGATCAATAGACTTAAGAATTGCTATTGCAGGGGATTGATGCTTGGTTTATCGAAGTCCTCTGCCCAGCAAGTATTTTGCGTACACTCGCAAAAAATAAAAAATTTTTTACACAAATCAGGAAAAATTTTGTAAGAGAAAAAAAAAATTGTTTTCTTTTTCTACCTTAGTATTTATCCAAGTATTGGCTTTTAGTTCCGATAGCTGTAGATGATATTGATAGAGATGTGATATTTGGAGTTCTTTGTCAGGCGTTCTCGTTTTTAATAATGTTGCTGAGGAATGGAGATAATGATGATGATGATAGTGAAGATACGTCGCGTGTCCGGGACGACGATTTCTTGTAGTCTTCCTTCTGGGAATCGTCTTAGTGAGGCAGGGATGAAGCCTCCTTGGGTCCCACGGTGAGCGCTTAGGCGCTTAAACTTTTCACGCCTCTAAGTACCTCCTGGGTACCCGGGATATGATTTTTTTTTTATTATTTTATTATTATTTTTTTCTTTTATTTTAAGAAAAAGAATTATTTTTATTTATTTATTTATTTTTTATTACACTGACTTGGGTTGAGTTCCGCTGCCACCAAAATGTTGTGGTTTAAGTGCCGTGCTCGGATCGGAGAGCACTTAACCTGATATTAATAGATAAACACTTTTTTTTGATAATTTTAGGTCATTTATATGAAATAATCTGGTATTAATAGTTAAACACCTTTTCTGATAATTTTATGTCATTTATATGAAATATGATATAATCTAGTATTAATAGTTAAACACTTTTTCTGATAATTTTATGTCATTTATATGAAATATGAAATAATCTAGTATTAATAGTTAAACACTTTTTCTGATAATTTTATGTCATTTATATGAAATAATCTAGTATTAATGGTTATGATTTTATAACACTTGTATGAAGTAATTGGGTATTAATAGTTAAACACTTTCCCTTTAATTTTGTAACATTTGTATGAAATAATGTGGTATCGATAGTTAAACACTTTTTCTATAATTTTGTAACATTTGTATGAAATAATTTTGTATTAATCGTTAAACACTTTTTGGATAATTTTCTAAGTGCCCGCTCCGCTCGGCGTTTTGAAAAACAACTCCCCGAGGTTTCGGCAAATTGCGCCCAGGTACCCACGATATCTTTAAAAGCTTTTTTAATTATCTTTTTGCTTTCTCACGACGTTGAAAAATCGTACGTGAGAAAATGCACAAAAGTTTTGATGCAAGCTATATGCATCTATGCAAAACTGAAATCCGATATGTACTTGTGCGCCCGTCTTGAAATATCATTTTAAGAGGGCGCGAATAATTTTTGATAATTGTATGTATGTATGTACATACATTTAGATTGGATTAAGTAGGTAATGTACGTATGTACATAGTACATACGGAAAAAAAGTAAGAAGACACTGTATGTAGGTAAGTGTGCATACCGTGTGAGTGGAATGTGTGTCTGATAACAAAATGCAATTTATGCTAAATTGCATTTTGTTATAATGTGGGAATGCATTTCTGAATGCATTTTGAATTTTTTATTGAAATTTAAAAATGAAATAATTTTTCAGGGTCAATTAGTGGTACATCAATATATCGTATTGGACGATATATTGATGTATCGGTATTATGATTGTGATTCGGGGCATTGGGCACATTGAGTCACAACACCAGCTCCTCACTTCGGAGGGCTATGGGAAGCCGGCATGAAGTCAATAAAAACGCATCTAAAGAGAACACTACAGAATACGACACTCACATACGAATAACTATCTACGGTCATATGCCAGATAGAAGCATGTGTAAACTCTCGACCATTGACACCACTCTCAAATAACCACAATGACTACAATGTGCTGACACCCGGTCATTTCTTGACAGGCAGGAATAGCAAAGCTATTCCAGAGCCATCTATATCAGAAAATTGCAATCTACTTAAACGAAGGCAGTACGCACAAATTTTGACGGAGCAGTTTTGGAAGAAATGGTCTATCGAATACATCCACAATATGCAACAACGCACAAAATGGAGAAATACGAAAACCAATTTAAGGATTAATGACTTGGTTTTAATTCATAACCAACATTGCCCACCAACGAAATGGTTACTAGGAAGAATCACAAAGATCCATACAGCGGCAGACAAATTCGTTAGAGTCGCCACAGTTAAAACTGCATCACAAGAATACTGTCGTCCGATCACGAAATTATTTAGATAACCAATAGCAGAAGAACCAAAAAACAGCAATGAAAGCCAGGAGTAATTTACCATTTTGTTGCCCATACGCCCCAACAGAAGAAAAATTACAGCGCCATCTATTCGAATCATGATAAAATAAAATGCCGATAATACAGTGCACTAGCAAAAAAACAAGCCAAACTTCATCACTAACAAAATGCGCCAAGAAACTTGACAACCTCACAAGAAGGCAGAAGCGACAAAGGAACTAACCATTTTTTCATTTTATCATTTTTTATTTATTTGCAATTATCTATTTTTATGTTTTTATTTTTTATTAACAAACTCGTAAGTTCTATCGCTTAATTTTCATCTTTTACTTTTTATTTGCCTTTTAATTTTTTGCACAACTTACAATTTTTTCTTTTTGCTTTGTTATTATTTATTATTTTTATCTTTTTTTTTGTTGTCTTCATCATGATCACTAGGAGAATGAATTGCCTACCCGACCCAGACGACTGCCTAGACATCGACGACGTTCCGGAGCTTGAAAATTCTTTGAAGGACAAGCTCCGTATAACAGACATGCCCAGGCGCCCGAAGACGTACTTTCCGCCCTTCGAAGCCATACAGGTACGCCGAAAGATCAGAAATCTGGCTGAGGAAATATCCACCAGAAAACCGACAAGGCCAGCTAGACCTCCTACAGGGGCACGCAAACAGAGTCTTCAAAAAACAGAACGGCCCCTCGAACTTGTGGCTGGCACAACACCACATAACAAGACAAATCGCAAAAGGTCAGCACTGACGGCCTTTACTACGACAACAACGGCAGCAGCGACAACGCTTCACGACACATCACATGACATTCCGCACAAAAGGCCAGCATTGATGGCACCATCGACAGCACCAGTGGAGGCATCACCAAAGGGGGCTGCCTTAATGCCTCAAAGGCAACACCCGACTCCAGCACCACCAAAGGCATTCACAAAGCCGCCAGCCAATTTTGTTGTCGACCCTCGGCTGTGGGAGCAAATCCAACACCAAAATATTCCATGGCTAAAAATCATGGCAGCTAGAAAGTGCTACCGAATTCCAACGGAGGACGGAGATACACTTCGTTTCCTGAAATTAGCAACAGGACAAATCAGGGTGCGCTTAAAAATAACAAACAGTAACGTAAGTTTGCACATAATTCATTTATTAATTTATTCTGGCTAACAAAACATAACTTCTCTCTTTTCGAGAGGCGAGAGGATGCTCCGTCCCGGAACAATTAAACTAAAACTAAACTTACATACTAAAAAACTCACACACTTTTTTCCCACCATGATCATCGGCAATAATTCCCGCGATATCCCACGAAGCACCCAGAAGCAAAAATCTAAAAGAAAAACAAGTGCGGGTATTTATAAACTCAACAAATGGTAAAATCTGAGATCATTTACAAATTTTAAACGATCTGAGACTTTACCAAGAAACAAATACTCACTCATTAAACAAGTTAAACAATCCCGCGCCACAGTCATGTCTCCACCACCTAAAAAGAAATAGAAAACAAATCATTAATGAAATGAATAACATAAACATTAAAAAGAATGTAAACACTTACCAAAACATCTGCCATGAACCACTTTGACATTTCCAATATGGCGGCCCATAGCATAGCAAAGTATTCCGATTAAAACTATGATGACGCCATTTTTGGAACAAGATGGATAATTTTTGGACCAAATGCATGAAAATTCACACGATGACGCCATTTGTGGACCAAATTCGTAAAAATTCACGCAAAGACGCGGGCGTCATTGGCAACGCCACCGGCAGACACAATTTCTATTGTGTTTCTGCCTATAAATAGCGAGCGATTGGAAACATAAAATCATTTTCAAACTGTGTCTCTCAGTGGAAAAATGCGATTCAGATCGGACGTATTTTATAAGTGTGAAAAATAAATAAAGCCATAATGGAGGCAAATGCCGCAAAGGCATAGCCTTTTAAATCGAGCAGCCGAGATACAGACTCAAGTGCCAGTGAAGTGGAGTTATAGACTCGCAACACCATTGTGAAAAATAAAAGTGTGTGTGTATAGTGTAGCATATAGATACAATGACCGAAGTTTCGGCAGATGGTCAGAAAATACAACCATATGAAATCGAAATAAATCAGCATGTACAACGCATAGTGAAAAATCTAACACATACGAAACAAAAACCCAGTAAAGTAATTAAAATAAAGTGTACGGAAAAGATTAAATCGCTAAAAAGCAAAAAGAAGAAGAAAACTAAAAAAGTATTGCAGACAAATATCTCCGAAGCAGAAAACGAAATGCTCACCGACCAGAAATCATTTCTACAAGAAACTCTAATTCAGCAAGTGGGACAACAAGCTTGCCAAGAGCAACAACTACATCAAGACAGTATGCCACAGAGAGGGAACCAACCTAACCAGCAATCATCACAGCAACGAATTGCCTTCTTCCCAACAACATCTCCACAACAGGATAAACAACAATACCGTCCAATAACACCACACTAAGGAGCAGAAAACTTGCATCAACCGACACCATCCCCACGAAAGATAAACATGCAGCAAACAAGCCAGGACACGGACATTAATTACATATCAATGGAAAATCAATAACTGAAAATGGAATACAATAATCTGCACAGTAATTACTCAGAGTTATTACAAAAATTTAATGAATTATCAAATAAAATAGAGTCATTTTCTAACCCTAAAAAAGGAGACAAAACTTTTTCTTCCATCAAAAAGACAACTACTGCCACAGACAACAACCCTTTTGCCGTACTGGATCCATCACTTTTAGAAAATCCGGATTCGGAAATGAATCAAACCGATAACTTTAACAGCAATAATGTAGAAAAAAAACAATAACAAATAACCAAATCCCTGATAAATCAAACAAAATTCCTCCAATTGTCTGTTACAACATTGACATCAAAGAATACTCAAATAACCTGAAAAACCTATTAGGCCACAATAAATGCTTATTTAAGAAAATAAACTCAAATGCAACACATATTCTTACGCACAATCTACAAGACTTTAACAAAGTGAAACACGTAATAAAGCAAAGCAACACCAAAAGTTCCTGTTACACTCCCCAAGAAGAAAAACCACAATGAATTCTAATTAGAAACCTTGCGCCTACATATGACATAAACGACGTACAAACAGCCCTTACTGATCAAAAGCTAAACATAAATATAATCAAAAATTTTAAACTAAGCAACACTGGCAACTGGATAGTACAAATCCATGCAAACGACAATCCCAAGAATCTAATCTCACTCCGATACCTGCTAAATCAGACAGTAAGAATTGAAAAATTCAAATCGAACAAGATGACTCAGTGCAAAAAATGCCAAAGATTTGGACACGTAGCACTCAACTGCAATATGGGATACAGGTGCGTAAAATGCACCGATGAACATGAACCTGGACAATGCAGCCGCAAGAGTATAACAGATGAAAGTCAACCAAGATGCTTGTTCAAAGAAAGGAAGAAGCTCTAAACAACAGAAAAAACAAACAGCAAGCATACCGAAACCTCACATAAACAAACATCAGCTACTCCCAAATGCTAAAAAGAAACATGCCTATTAACAGCACAATCCCTAACACCTCAGTTAACACCAACACAAATAATAATAGCAAAAGTACACTTAACTTAATCAACCAGGAATGCCAATCGATATTTGGGCTTAACCTACACAACTGTCTGAATAAGTTAGACCAATTTCTTCCCCAATACCGGCAACTAAATGACAAAAATTCCAAAAGATAAGCAATGTTACATTTACTATTAGAACTCACAATCAATGCCGAATAACCAACTGAAAATTCTTCTACTAAACGCAAACTCAATAGTCTCTATTCATAAAAGGCAGTTTCTAGAAAACTTCCTAAAAACGCACAGGCCTGACATAGTACTACTAACAGAAACAAAACTGAACAAAAAACACAACCCCCAATTCAAAAACAATAAACTAGCCAGGACGGACCGTGCAAATAAGCAGGTGGAGGAACTGCTATACTCATCAAGGACAAGATAGAGTACGAACGAATGACCATCATTTCACTACAACTCGAAACAACAATAATAAAAATTAGATATTCAAGCAGGAACCTGTACGTAGTATCTCTCTAGAACAAAAACGGAAATACAAACTTTAACACAACAGACGATGGGCAAGTAATAATAGGAGGAGATTTCAACGCGAAACATCCCCTCTGGAATTTAGGCAATACAAATACTAACAAAGCTGGGAAAACACTACATAACTGGCTTCTAGAAAACACCCTCAACTACGACCTCAGAATTGAGTCATCCCTTCATCCCACATTTCACAGCTCCCGATCTCACTCCTATCTTGGTATCTTCGTAATATCTAACAACCTCAACACAGACTACCACCCCAACTACATGGACAAACTTAAAACCCTAGACTTTGACTCTGACCACAATGCAGTAGAACTAATGATCCAAGCTAATGATATTACACTAACTCAACCACGTACCATATACAACTAATCGCGCACAAACATACCTCTATTCAACAGTCTACTAAACAACTCAATATGCAGTATCAATTTACCGACAAACAGGAACATAACCCCATAGAGAAACTAGAAGAATCAATTAAAAATGCTATAGAAAACAGCGTACCTAAAATAACATTGAAAACAAGAGAAAGCATACCATTGCCAATGTCAATCATAAACCTAATCAAATATAAGAACACCTTACGTAGGAACTGGCAAAGACAACGATATAACCCTAACCAAAACCTGTTAAAAGCACTAATTCGAGATATCACTAACATAATTAAAGTCAGGATAGAAATACACCATAAAACATATTGGGAAAACAAACTCACCAACATCACAATGGACCGAAACACCTTTAAAACAATCAAAAACATAGCGGGAATAAAAAACAACATAACACTCCCAAGAATAATCAATCCAAACAACCCGGATGAATACATAACTAATGACAAAGACAAGATCGATGTTTTAGGGAAGCACCTGGAAAATACGCACAAGCAAAGTCTTACCATGGACACAGACATGGCACACTTAGACAGCGAAATACATACAACCTTCCATAGTAATTACACTCCTGTGGTTAACTTCAGCAGAAACTTCCCAGCAATTGCTACCACCAGAGCCGGATTTACTCTTGCGGGGGCCCAAGGCTAAAAATATTATGGGGCCCTATTATAATTTTTTTTGAAAAAAGAAGTTTAAATAGCTTTCTGCTATTATAATAGTTAAATTTCGAAAATAATATTACATTTATTCATATATAAAAAATAAAACAAAGTAGAATTCATAAATAAAACAAAATTAATTTAGAAGCATTTTCTCCTAGATTTTTCTCTGCAAAATCTTCAACAATGGTATCAAAATCCATTTCGTGGAGAAGTTCGGATTCTATAGCCATTAATGATAAGGCATTTAGTCGGTCTTGTCCAGTGCAGCTTCTTAAATGTTTTTTAACACGAGATAATGTTGAAAATGATCTTTCACCCTCGCAGTTGGTCGCTGGGATAGTAAAATATATTCTTAAAACGATTCTAACGTTCGGATATGTTCCCAACATAACGTACTTATCCAGGTGGGTCATTAAATCTACAACTATAATATCATCTTCGGTATTTATCGTAGGAGAAAACTGCAAAAATTCGTCCACGAATTCCATTTCTAAATCACCAGGATACGCCTCAACTAAACGTATACATTGGTGTCTCAATTCTATTAAACTTAATTTCTTGAAATCTGTTAAAAATCCGAACAGTTCTTTTAATTTCAAATAGGCAAGTTGTCGTTTACGTAGTTCAGCAGCCAAAGAATCAATAATTACATAAAATATTTGAATTCTAAATTTATCACGAGCCCTCAGTTCAATATTCATTGTGTTTTCTTCATCAAACATTCGTTTTCGTACTCTATCTCGTGTTTTTTCACTAACATAGTCATGTATTGATACAAGTTTCTTCGCTTGCTCTTCCATTTCATCAAAATTATCACGCGTTGCAAGAACAAAATTTAAAAGAGATTCATACAGTTTCACAACACTGAGAATATCAATATTAACGTGTTGAAGGGACTGATTTGTTGCGTTGAGTCTGCTTATTAATGTGTACCATATAACTGTTAGTATCGCTGTATCGAACTCGTTCATTTTGTTATCCAAATTTTGGGCCTCCTGTCGCGTAGTTCTATTCTCAATATTATCATTACAAAGTTCACTTAGAGCAGCTCTAATTTCTGCATAACCCTTAAAAATAGCTTTAATTGCATCTGCTCTAGCGCACCATCGAGTTTGAGAAAGCGATTTAACAACGAGGCCACCTTTCGGCAAACAGTTTTTTAATTTTTTCCATCTATATGTCGAAGCAGAAAAGAAATTGTATAATGTTTGAATAAAGCCAAAAAAGTTGACAGCGCCTAAGCAACAGTCAGCAGCACAAGCACCTACGAGATTTGCTGAATGTGCCGCACACGGTACGAAATGGGCAAGTGGATTTACATCTTTTATTCGTGCTTGTACGCCTGTGTAAATGCCAGCCATGTTTGCAGCATTATCATAGCTTTGAGCTCTACAATTATTAATATCAAGACCAACATTTTCTATAAATTTTAAAATTTGGTTAGAAATATCTTCAGCACCGTGGCTGTGGAGCTCAAGAAATCTGACAAATCTCTCGACTGGTTTTCCATTCGATAGTACATATCGTATAGTAAATGTAAGTTGGTCGACATGGGAGATGTCCGGAGTAGAATCTACACTGATGGCAAAGTATTTAGCACTTTCAACTTCTGCGATAATTTTTGACTGTAACTTTTGACCCATAACTTGAATTAGCTCCTCACAAACTGTTTTGGATAGATATGTTGTACTTCCGGAGCCGTTTCCGCCATATCTTTCAATATGGCTAGCCAGAAATGGATCAAACTTGGCAATGGTTTCAAGAATGCCTAAGAAATTGCCATTAGATGGAGATCCAAGTGTTTCATCGTCGCCACGAAAGGCAAGCCCTCGTTCTGAGAGAAATTCAATGACGCGCTTAAGAACGTTACGCCAATAACTTTTTTCCATTTGTCGTTGTTTGACAATTTCACAGTCAATTCTGCCAGAATGACTAGACATTGTACACCAATCATTAACGTTTTCTTTATGATTTTTGCTGTTTTCATGCGATGTAATTAGATTCTGGCAGTTTTTCCAATCTCCAAACCCACTTCTAAACGCAGACTCTTGTTTGCCAAATAGTTTACAAGGTACACAAAATACGTTTCCGGAAGAAGGGGAATATACCAACCATTTTCTCGTAACCTGTTCGCCATTGCACATTTTTCTTTCAAATATACTCAATGGCAAAAATCTAGATTGAGTGTTTTCTTTTCTTAGGGATTTTGAATAATTACCGTTCAAATTTTGATTTATGGGCCTTCTGATGACTTGTTCACGTAATTCTTTAGTTATATTTAACCATGTGGCCGGATCATCTGTTGTCACCAACGTATTTTCGAATCTTTCCATCGAAATTGAAGGTAAATTGATTTGTGCGGTACCAATGCTGACATCTTCAGTTAAGGATGATGATGATATATCAATGCTAAGACATTCAGATCGCACCACGGTATCTGCAGATTCTTGATCAGGAAGCAATGTTGCTGATATTTCTTTTTCACCGCAATTTTTGTTTCTCTTGGTTGTTTCAATAGTGCTAAAATACTCACTTAATTTCGGAAGCGAAGCTTCATATTTTTCCAGTTCAGCTTTTCGTTTTCTTTTTTCCGCACCACTAGCATATATTCTTTTGGAAGACATTATAAAAGCTAGGGATGTTCAATATTATGTCTCTGTTATAGAAAACCAAAGTCTAAATTTAAAAAAGAAACACAGGAGA
The DNA here is from genome assembly GCA_963930735.1 of Dioctria linearis. Taxonomy (NCBI): domain Eukaryota; kingdom Metazoa; phylum Arthropoda; class Insecta; order Diptera; family Asilidae; genus Dioctria; species Dioctria linearis. The sequence goes on along the minus strand of OZ005740.1, from coordinate 128,815,184 downwards.
AAGTGAAGTACTTACGCTTATGTATATAAAATTCTCACTTCACTATTAAATTATTCAATAAACTTCAACTAATAACTTTTTGTAGTTAACTAAAAAACCTATATTTCGTCTGAAGCACAATCAATAATCTGAAGCAATGATTTCAATTTATTGTTGTGTTTGTAAACGCTTGAAGGAAATTCCAAAGCCAACCTTGTTTTGAAAAAAAAAAACTGCAAAAACTTGTTTTATAAATTTTGACTATAAAAAAAATTTTTAAAGTAAAAATTTCAATTTTAATATTAAAATGTTAAACCTTTTGATATAAAAATTGAAATTTGGGGCCCCAGCCGGACGGCGGGGCCCTAGGCTTCAGCCTTGTCAGCCTAAGGGTAAATCCAGGTCTGGCTACCACCCAAGCGCAAAACAATCAATACAATACAGAATTAACAACACCCACCGACATACGGGAAATGATAATACACAGTAAAAACAAAAAATCTACAGGCCCTGACCACATATCGAACTATCTTATCCGAAAAACAAAGAAAGAATTCTGGACCTTTCTAGCTGTCCTATTTAACCAAATCTATAACATAGGATATTTCCCGCAAAAATGGAAAATAGCCTATGTAATCCCCATAAAAAAACCCAATAAACCAGCCAACCAAATAACTAGCTATAGACCAATATCACTACAGCCGACAATCAGTAAAATTTACGAACGTTTTTTAAAACAGAAAATACAAAATCACGCAGAGGACAACAATACGATCCCCGACTTTCAAATGGGCTTTAGGCAAAATCACTCAACCAACTACGCACTAGCAATACTAATGGACCATATAACTAAAAATTTAAACAGGAAAAAAGCGACACTAATGTGTAGCATAGATACAGAAAAGGCCTTCGACGCAACATGGATACACGGACTAATCTACAAAATGAGAAACACATTTCAATTTAACGAACATCTCTGTAAAAATATATACAGCTACTTAACCAACAGGAAATTTAGGGTTAAAACCTTGGACACAATTTCAGAACCCTTTGACATTGCTGCAGGAGTTCCACAAGGCTCAGTTCTGGGCCCCATACTGTACAACATATATACGGCTGACATTCCTCCACCACCTACTCCTCTGAAAATCATCACGTACGCAGACGACATCATCATATATACATCAAACTATAAATTCCTTCCTATGAAAGCAGAAATGAACAAGTATCTACACACCCTACACAAATACTACGAAAAATGGAAACTAAAAATAAACACAGACAAATGCCAAACGATAATAATAAAAGGAAAAAGCAAAGACACATATCCTAATATAGTAAGACACATCAATAAAAACAACATAAAAATTAGAATCAATAACTAACCTATACAATACACTAAACAACTAAAATACCTAGGAGTAATCTTCACAGAAAGCCTCACTTTTAACCACCATATTAAAGACAAATTACACAAAGCCAGCTATGTATTCTCCGCATTCTCCAGACTAATAAAGCCCACAAAAGCTATACAAAACAGGATTAAAGTCATCTGTTATAAGCAATTGATAAGACCTATAATTGCGTATGCATTTCCCATCTGGTTCGATATTAAATCGGCCCAAATGGAAAAAATAAGAACTTTCGAAAGAAAATTCCTAAGATTTGCAACAAATCACAAAAGAACGGAGGCAAACAACTACAAACAAATCAAAAACCAGGAACTTTACAAACGAACCGACACAAAAAGAATAGACACCTTCCTAATCTCAACCGCCATAAAATTTCTGAATAGACTCACCGCAATAAATAACCCCATAATAGAGCAATACTCGGAATATCTGGAAGACAACACCGCTGAAATTCCAAAGAATAAGGCACCACATGTCCTAAAATGGCTTCAAACCAAAAACCTGCTATATGACGCTGACAAAAAACTTATCTTTTACCACAAGGCAGCTAGGAGAAATGAACTCATGTATAATACGGATCAATTAACTTAAAAAAGAATAAAAATAACTCTGAGTAATTACTGTAAAACTCTTTTCTCTGTCTAGCAAAATAATAATAATAAACGCATATCATTTCAGCCAACTAATGAAGTTACCTTTTCAGCTTCCGTGTAAAAAACATTTAATATAAATATGTTATCACATAAGCTAAATAAAGACTTCCAGATAGTAATAGCAGTAGTATTAGTCCTAGTATTAGGTTTAGAGCAACCCACTGTAACCTAGTTTTTTTAAGTGTCTCTTTTCTAGGTAATATATAAACCACAACAAAATTCTAACTTATACATCATAGATACTAGGTAAATAAGATATTTTATTAAGCTGGTAAAGACTGTCTCAAGTAGTCTGTAGCATATAATTAGGAAATAATTCTATTTTAAGCTTTAAAACATGTTAGACTTACGACACAATAAAACTGACTTTATCTTAGACATAAAGTCACTTGCGATTTGACCAAGCGACAAGACAGATCGGTGGCTCTGAAACCAAATTAAGTCTTGATTAACAATACCAAGGGAAGTATTTCTGACTCCCATTTATACTAATATTTTTATATAAACTTAATAATACTTCAGCACCATATTCTGGGAGTCTTTGAACCCAGCTACAACTAGTCTGAGCAGATCTGTGACGCTCATTCCGTCACCCCAACCTCACTTTTTATTTTCTATAATTAATAATTAATTTTTCTTTCTTCTGATCCACAGATTAATGAATAAATCTCACCAGTGGAGGTCACGAAATAAAAATAAAATTTAAATAAATATATTAGAGGTAGTACTAGAATATAATAGAATTAGTGAACTTGAATTAATGAATTGCAATTAGTTAAAGTAAAAATTGGGTTATTTGTACCTGAATTTGAAAAATATATAAGTCAATAAGTAGTGAATTCTGTTAGTTTGAAAATTCATTCTGTCTTATCATTTCGAAAACCGGCACCTGCCCCCTTTTTTATGCTAAGCCAACATTGGGACTTAACAACTGTAATAAAGAGTCTTACTGCGGATATTGACTGTAGTAAGACAATTACTAACACAAACACTTTATTGCGGGACCCGACTGTAATAAAGAGTCTTCCTGCGGGTGTCGACTGTAGTAAGACAATTACTAACACAAACATGTTATTGCGGGACCCGACTGTGATAAAGAGTCTTATTGCGGGTCTCGACTGTAATAAGACAATTACTAACAAAACCACTTTATTGCGGGTATCGACTGTAATAAAGAGTCTTACTGCGGGTATCGACTGTAGTAAGACAATTACTAACACAAAAACTTTATTGCGGGTCTCGATTGTAATAAATATTCTTGCTGCGGGTCTCGACTGTAGTAAGAAAATCACTAACACAAAACACTTTATTGCGGGTATCGACTGTAATAAAAGTTCTTATTGCGGGTTTCAACTGTAATAAGACAATTCCTAACAACTCCACTTTTATTGCGGGTAACGACTGCAATAAAAAATCCTCATCCCACACCTCAGTAAATTAAAAGGTCAAGTAAATCAGCTGCTATATATCGATCAGGTGAGTACAAGTCAATTGCTACAGTTGTGCAAATCAAATTTATATATTAATCATGTAATAAACATTGGTTTCAGCTTTTTATATTATAATATATATATATATATATCTTGTAGTTCTCAAGTTTTAGTATTTATTGAACTTGAAACATTCAGTGCAGTGAATAAACAAATAAAAACCACTAGCTTTATACCAGTTGCATAAATTTCACTACACCTTTCATTTATTGCATGTACGCTCTGACTACGGGCAGTACATTAAGTATTAAACATTAAAAACAATAAGCAAATTCACAAGTCAATGACTTTCATTGAAGAAAAAAAATGCAACACAAATTCTAAATGAATCAGGTAAATTTCCTGTACGTTTGTTGCAATTTACAATTTATTTGTGCGCTTTCATCGTTACTGGTTAATGCCAGCTGAAAGCAATCGTGGCTTAGTAGGCTAGTTACAATGCAAGAAGGAAAATATCTGTAGGTTCGATTCCCGTCCGCGGGAAAAATAAATAAAATTGAATTTACAATTTATTTGTGCGCTTTCATCGTTACTGGTTAATGCCAGCTGAAAGCAAAACGTGGCTTAGTAGGCTAGTTACAAATTTGATAAATGCAAGAGGGAAAATCATCTGTCTCGTTAGCTCAGTGGTAAGAGCAGTCGCCCGGCAAGCGGAAGGTCCCGGTTTCAAATCCCGGACGAGGCGGTTGTTTTTTCTTCTCGTATTTATAAAATTTGATTTAGAATCATTAAAAAAAAAAGTTCTTAAAATTCTTATTTCTCCATCATTGACCGATTCTAACAAGTGTAGGTTCGATTCCCGTCCGCGGGAAAAATAAATAAAATTGAATTTACAATTTATTTGTGCGCTTTCATCGTTACTGGTTAATGCCAGCTGAAAGCAAAACGTGGCTTAGTAGGCTAGTTACAAATTTGATAAATGCAAGAGGGAAAATCATCTGTCTCGTTAGCTCAGTGGTAAGAGCAGTCGCCCGGCAAGCGGAAGGTCCCGGTTTCAAATCCCGGACGAGGCGGTTGTTTTTTCTTCTTGTATTTATAAAATTTGATTTAGAATCATTAAAAATAAAAGTTCTTAAAATTCTTATTTCTCCATCGTTCTCCATCAGGTCAGCTCATTATCCAGCTACCATTTTGAGAGCCACCACACAAGTTAGGATCTTCAATTGAGATTGCAAGAAAAGGATTCTATTATCTAGAACGCAAATTAGATAAAAATCCAGATCTAAATCGACAATATCAGACCTTCATGTGAGAATATGAGCACCTGGTGCACATGCAAGCAATACACAAGGTACTCATCCCATGCGAGAATTATTACTTGGCCCATCACTGCGTTGTTAAACCTCAAAGTTCAAACACAAACCTGCGTGGAGTGTTCGATGCGTCAGCCAAGACGATAACTGGCAAATCTCTCAGCAACGTTCTCAAGGTTAGACCAACTTCTATCAGACTTGTTTTCTATTCTAATAAGATTTAGAATGCGAAAATATGTGATGATGATCAAACAATATATGAACTTATTCTCCATCTAATAGATCATTTACATGTTCCCGTGCTGTTGTACAGATGATGTTATCTACATGTTTCATGTAATTGATGAGGCGCTGAAGCTTACCACACACAAACCCACTTTTATCATGTACTATCCATCTCATATACGGAGCAGGGTTATAAAAAGCGCCATAAGGAAAAAATTCAACAAGTCCACCAACAACAATTTACAACCAGCTATTTTACAAAATAAAAACTCCTGAAAAAATAGCGTAGTGTACAAAGTAAATTGCGGCAACTGTCCGACAGCATACATCGGGCAAACTTCCAAATAACTAAAAACCCGCCTATCACAGCATGCAAAATATATAGAAAAAAATACCCACACTCAGCATTGGCATCACATTCCGTTGAAACAGGGCATATATTCAAATTTGATGATGCCATGATCATTGCCAATGAAAAAAACAGAGTAAAAAGGGACACCAAAGAAGCCTGCCACATTTATATAAATAAACACAACTTAATTAATATTAGGTTAGACAAAGAGACCATTCATAATGAATATCACCACATACTTAATTCTATAAACACATAAAATACTCAATTTCAACATTACACAAACTCAACTATGATCACATAAAAAAAATACACACATGCAAAAACTAACATCTTTTAAAAATATCGGAATATCCATACGGATTAAGGCACCCACAATCCATAATTGTTTAGTCTAGTCAACATCTTAATCATGTCCTGTCAGTAGTCTGTTTTTTCCGTGTAATTTGGTCTTTTTAATTTTATTTATAACAATGTATTTAGTGTAATATTTTAGTTTATTTGATATTTACAATATGTGATATGTAAAATTTAATTTATTATAATCGTAAGGTAATTTTGTTGTTATTAAAAAAGTGTCTCGATACTATTCTACAAAAATTTGTATAGCCCCAAGAAGAGGACTCGTAAATCCCGCGGCTCGAAACGTTGGGAGTATATATTGAAATAAAAGACGTCATAAAAAATACTCTTTTATTTTAATTTTTTCAACTTAATATAGATGGGAGATAAGCCCAAAATAATAGCCAATATAACTCTTACATAACCCGATCATAAACACAGCACAAGCTAATTATTGCTTTTTATTAATGTACTTATATACATATAAATATATTGTGCACATTCAATAAATGTTAGTTCTATTCTATAACACACCATGAGTCAGACAAGATTACCAAGCGAACAGCTCTGTCAGACATATGGTATCCCCTTAACTTGCCTTAATAATATATAAAAACAAAAATCGAACTTTCTTGACTTTAGTGGAGGTAAAGTACGTATCCCTTTAGTTCCTGTATTTTGCAAAGTTACAATTTATGATTAATTCGTGAATTTGAACAAAATGTGTTTCCCTATTTTTACTAACTACAATGGGTGATTTGGAAGTCTTACACTTCCATTATTTACAAACCAAAACAAAATAAATAATTTAAGGCCTCGTTTGACTTTCGCGAGTGCCAAAAGTTGAACGTTGAGCAACTTTCTCCGTTCCGAGTGGTAGCTAGTCACTTATCTGATCGACACGTATCTTAATGATAAATTTTATGTATTCGACATTTGCGAGTGGTGGCGAGTGTCTTCGAACGTTTGATCTGTTTCCAGCTTATACCGTTTTTAAACCAAAGTTGCGCCCCTCCCTCACAAGAATCCTGGATCCGCCCCTGTTCACAAGTCAATAACTTTTGTTGAAGAAAAAAAATGAAACACAAATTCAATTTAATCAGGTAAATTTCATGTACTTTTGCTGCATCAGCAACATATGCACACAAATAATAATTTCGCGAGATCGAATTTCACGCATGAAATTTGTTGTTAATTCAATGTGTTAATTCTGCATATTTCTAATATTAAAAATTGTATATAAATATAAATATCAAGCTTTGTAAAAGCGTCGTTCTTGGTTTAATTAGGAAGCCTTCTTAAACCAACCTAATCTGAACTGTGTAGCAATCCTTCACGACTCAAACAACTCTCGTAGGGTATCTCTTGTTCATTAAGTGTAAATATGCATTGTTGGATTAGTGACAGTATTCCAGAATCTTTTAGAGTCGATAGAGTTGAACTGATTACTACAATTACAGGAAAGTACTTCTTCCTGCGTGCAAAAAGGTACGTAGATCCAATAAAAAAATTCGTTGGATAAATTAACGTTTTATCAACTTTCAAACGATGAATGTGTTCATTGTAAATAATGAACAGAAATACATTAAAAATTAAGCTCAATGAAAAGTTCCTAGATTCAATCAACTAAGGTAATTGATTCTATGAATTGTCAAATATTTCATGTAATGTACTTTTTCATTCAACTAATGCATTATATCGATTAGAACAGTAAACTTCGTACGTAGATTTAACGACTGAGGTTTATTGATGCAATGTATCAGGTATCCAATGAACCACATTTTTTGATGTGACATACATGAACACATATTAGTTTGTCCTCTTGCCACCTTCACAATTATTCCCCTCATAAGCTGGCTTTATATTTTATCCCTTTTCTCTTAGTATTGTAGGTACCTACATTTTAGCCAAATTAAAAAACACAATTATTGACTTTATTTATGTACACAATCTTTATTTCTGATAATTTACATAGTTGTTTTACACCCTTATTTTTCAAATTTTATTTATTTATGCAAATAATATCGTATAGCTATCCAAAATTGATTCTTTGAATCATACACGAAGTCCATGTCAATCTAAAAATAAGGATAATATTAGGTTTGTTGTTTTGTGTTTAGATGTTACTTATCAGTCGATAAGCGTTTGGAAGTATATATTGTGGAAAACTTCCACCGTTGATGTTGAAAATGACATGCTAAATCCCACCTTCCTGGCTAGTACAGTTCTAAACAAATGAAAGGAAAAAAAAACAATTATTTAAAACTATACTAAAAGTGATTTAAAAATGCATTTACCTTAAATTATGGCTTCCAAAAATACGCGCACTATTGTATCAGTCCTTTATAGCTCCGCTATACATTGGAAATAGTCAAAGAAACTCTAGCACTGCTTGATTATTCAAAAACATAAATACTTTTACCAACGAAAGCAGAAACGTTTATGCGATCAGTGTAAAAATTCGTGAAATCAATGAACGATATCATTGCCAGAAGAACATTTTTAAGAAATGAAAGAACACTATATAAGTGGAATCAATGAAAAATTGTATTTTTTTATGCAATTGCCCATGAAAACCAAAAGCTCATAGAATTAATAAATAACATTCATGAAATCAATGAAAATATTATTATTATTAACACCTAATGAAATCAATAATCGCAGTTTCACACTATTAATTAAGTTGTTCATAGCAAGTGAAAAACTGTTAATTAAACATTTATTGAGTCAATTTCATTGAATCAATGAAAAATATCTTAATGAATTGCGTTTACTGATATTAAGAACGATTTTATTTTCAGTGTGGCTACAAATAGCCAAGAGTACGGTCTGACCATTTTTGTAAGTAAATTCATATTATTTTGAGTAAATCCCTGGGTACAAGGGGCGGGTCCCGGTGAAGGATTGTTGAATCAGTCCATGAGGCAATTAGACGAACTGGAACTTATTCCCTTAGGTAAGGTTTGAAAACAATTGTGTATCTTACCATTAGCAGATGTCGTCTTCTTGCAGTGTTCCCAGTAATCTGCACTGGATAGCTCTACATATCTCTGAGCTTTTGTATTATTTAAAAAATAATTTGCTTCGATATCTAAGATAGCTGATTTCGCCGGTGAGATTGATGTGGGTAGCAAGTAGACCTTGTTTATTGTGAAAATAGTGTCTTCTGGTAGCGGTAATATAATTCGGATATAGTATTCATTTCCCTCCTGGATGGAATCTATTTGAACTATCTAGCTCACCAATTTAAATTCTTTATAAATTTGGACTAAATCGTTAGCGGATAAAATTAAATAATGTAACGAGTGTTGGTGTAGAGTATTTATTACGATATATTCGCCTGTTAAGCATTGATGTATCTGCTGGAGTTGGTGTAGAATATATATGAGAACCCCATTTGTGTCGATTTTAATGTGGACCGATTTGAGTTCTGTCTTGATTTCGTCTGTGGAGTGCTGTACTCGGTCTATGAAATCTTTAAAGCATTCATCTTAGATGTTTTGGTAATGCTTTATGGCTTTGAAAGTTTGGTCAATGGTATTAAATTTAGCCTTCACTATGCTGACTTCTTTTTTCATTAAATGTATGTTCTCTGAATTTTGGCTGTCAAGGTCTTTTAGTTTTTTGTAAATGGTTTGGGCATCCTATCATCCATAGTATCAAATAAAAAATTTGAAAGCCTACCTACTATATTTGCTAATGACCGCCTACTTCGATTCAATATATAAAAATTTGTATCACTTAGCCTACTAATCTTATCTACCTGCCGATCTAAGTCCGTTTTCTACGTATAACACGAGTCTCATTTCTCGGTGCTTCTTTGTACGTGACAGCGACTGTGTCTTCGCAGCCGTTAATAAACTCCAACTTCTCCGTTTCTTCGGTAGTTTGAATTTTGGTGTAAACAACCCAGGTCTTGGTGTTTAAGTTCGCCGGATTGAAGGGCTCAAATAAGACACACGTGGGGGTGAGAGTTTCTTTAGCAGCTTGAGGGTTCGCTAGATGTATCGTCGTCCACAGCCATATTAATGTTCCCTGTGGGTAACAATTAATTTCTGTTAATCCCCAAAATCGTAAATATAATTTGTTTTCAACTAAAATAATTTTAAACTGCTATTATGTACCCTTCGTAGCTTCCAACCAATTGGGTCGTGCAGTTTATATCGTTATTAACCTGTTTTACTATAACGGCTCAGTCCAAACTGGTGATAATTTATTCCTTTTTAACTGAATTTCTTAGTACGACTTGGTCTCCTACATGCAGTACCATGCTACGGGTATTTTCATCGTAATATTCCTTAGATTTAAGCTTTCTTTTAAGAAGTTCCTCCCTAACATGCTTGTGCAGTATTTGCATTTTTCTACTACGAATGTTTACAAATTCAGGTTCAGGCTGTCGTTTTGGATTGTTGGGTGGCGGGTTATCGTGTCCCAATAATAACACTCACGAATCAATCAAACAATAAAAGAATAAATCTTTAAACCAAAGAAAACACACGAATTGCATTTAAAACAATACTTTATTAATCCGAGAACTGACCTAACTTAATGACAATATAACTAAGCTACGTGGCGCTTAGGTAACCTGAACCGACTCTAATCACGATAAGACTGTATACTTTACGGCACTCGCCAGTCCAGTCATTGGTCTTTTATGCACCAATATTCGGAAGTAGACTTTACTTAACAACGCGGATGTAAACAAACGACAACAACCTTGCCGTTTGTTCTACCGCTTGCAGCACCTGAGTCGCTCAGTAGTAAACAATCGCTTTAGATAATAATTACCATGCTAGGTTACTTATTATTGTAATCGTCGATTGCTCCACAAAGCACTCATCGCAGCTAGCTGTTGAGCTAATCCGAAAAATAACCGACAGTTGCAGAACAGTACCATGCGAGGTTACTGTTTAGTAATTGCTAATTATTTCACTAAAATGCGCCCTTCGCTGCTGGAAGAATCTTCCGTATATTGGGCCATAACATCCCTCCCGCTTGGAAAAACTAGATTCCGCCGGGAACTAGATCTGGAGAGTGCAACAATCTTAATTAAAAACTGAAAATGTCTTTATCCTCGTTCGGTTCAGATTCTTTACATTTCTCATTATATACCTACTATCTAAATTGTCTTATTTTTCTTTTTTAAACCGTACATTTTACATTTTTACATCTTTTTACATCATTTCTCTTTTTATTTTCTTTTACATTTAACGTCTTTAAATTCAATATTTCATTTTCACATTTAATTCCTTTCTTTCATTTTTACATCTTTTTACATCATTTCTTTTTTTATTTTATTTTACATTTAATTTCTTTAAGTTCAACATTTCATTTTCACATTTAATTTCCTTCATACTTTCATCTCATTTCTTTTTTATTCTGATTTTACAACATATCTATTTACTTTTTTGTTTTTTACCTCACATGTCCTTTCTTGGAAACTTCCTTTCTTAAATACCTTATTATACTAATAATTTCCTACATTTGAATATTATAATAATTAATCTATTCCTTTCCATTGAACATGATTGAATATTATAATTTATACGTTAATCTCTCACTATAGGTTGCCCTTAAATTACTTCTTCGTTATACAAGTGCAAAAAATATATATATATACTTAACTAAACCTATGGCGGCTACTCTAGCTGCACAGGTTGTTTCCCACCATAGTTAGCAGATTGGTGGTTGGCTAGTTCGCTGTCGTGGGCAAGATTGTCTCAATGGTTATGTTTGCATTTTGGGCCTTGGGTTGCTGGTCTGACTTATGAACTATAGGTAAAGTCACTCTGTTGGTGCCGGCTTGCGTATAGTTCCTCTTCCAGCGCTTCAAATGGCATAATACTCCTATCAAGATTACTAAACTGATGACGGCTAAACATGTGGTACTAGTTGTCGCTGCTAAATGTACTGGATGTGGAATGGCACGTCTACTTGCCTCCTCCGTGCTGATTTTGTCTTCAACCCTCTTTATAGCGGCATCCTGCTCTCTCCATGCTTGATTAAAGTTGTCACTAGCCAGCAATCGTATTTCATCCTTTTTTCCTTCTGTCTGTCTGTGTTGCGATGCTGCTCTAGGCTGGTAACTCCATTCGTCTGGGCTGCCATAGAGATATATTTCGCTGTGCGGCACCTTCATCTTGTATTCCTAGGTCACCGATTTGCAGGTGACAATATTCTTCGATGAATAATACCCCTGTGTGCTTCAGCTCACCGATGGAAGTTGGTGAATGTCTGCAGTTTACTTCCAGCTTGGTCTTCTCAGACATCACAAATAACCAGTGGTTTCTCGTTACCATTTTCACTAAGCTGCTCCACTTTGCTGTAACTCTTTGCTTACAGGCCTTCGCATTTACGTTGAAGCTCCGGAAAATGTTCAGCACACAGTTTTCTCCAATAGCAGTAATAGTTGGGGCTAATTGTGGGCATAAGATTTGCGGGTAGTCCGATACGGTTAACAACCTCTGGCACTTCTGGTACTGTTGGTAACTCAGCAAGACATACTGTCGTTCATGATTGTTGGCTGCCACAAATTCAGCGTCCAGATGATATACATGATACCCAAATTCATCTATAGCTATCGGGATCGTGTATACCTTATGTAAGTCAAATGCAACTCGTTGGGGCTGTGGGATATCTACCCTGACTAGGATTTCTTGGCCTACCTGGAGTGCTTGTACCTTTGCAATTTGTACCAGCAATTGGAAATTCTGGAATTTTTCATCTAAATCCAGTTTACTAGTGGCATTCCTCATTATCTCGGTCATCTCTCGTGCATCAATTATCAGCAGGTGTAGCTTTCCGACGCTTAGGGAGATTAATATGCTCATCACTGTTTCTTGCATTTCGCTGAGTTCTCTTAAGTGAACGCTCATTAGCGTAATTACTTCACTCAATTCCATTCTTAGTTTCAATGACGATAATTCCCGATATTGACCCTGCTGCTCTTTAACGATGGTTGAAAGTTTATTTTGTAGTACTTCTCTCTCTTCTGCTGCCTGTAGCCTTGAAGCATTAAGCAAACCGAACGTAGATTTGACGACTGTAATTTGGTCCTTCAGTAGATTTAATGTTCGGCTCTCCTTCTCATTATGGTCATCTATAGCTGATTATATTTCTTCCGAGTCGGCATGGTCCATGGTTCCGAACAGTGTCTTGGCGAGAGGTCCCACTCCATCAAAAATTGAACGCTTGTTTCTTCGGGGCGCCTCATTTTGGGTATGATGCGAGAGTTCCTCATCCTGACGCTTAATTTTTTCCACCCAGCCTCCTATCTCTTTGACTGCTGCCTTACAACTTGCAACGCCTCCAGTATCGGTTACGTCTGCACATAATCCGCTTATCAAACCGCTGCAGTTGCTGATGAATTTTAAGTCTTCAGTGAGATCTGGTATTTGGAACTTAGACAGAATAATCCAATGTTTCGTGTAGAAATTAACTACCCCGAGACGCTCGAACAACACTCCCGACTGTGGTATCGGCTCGATGCTATAACCTGCCTGCTCTGCTTGTATCCCAGCTATCAAAGCGAAGATTAAAATTATTACCGCCTTCATCGTGAAGCTAAGCCTTCTTTTATAACTATATCAATTTAGGGCAATCCCAGTATTCTTAGACTAAATGAAGTTTGTTTTTCTTTAATATAAACTCCTAATTTATTCTAATAAATTTCTTTTTTTTTTACAATCTTTATTTCTCTTACACCTTCTTTCTTTAGCAATTCTCTCTTCTCTTTACACAACTTGTATAAATACTTCTCTTTCCTTTAAATTTCTAAACCCCTTTTTTTAATCTTTTTATTATTAACCTCTTATTTATGCTTTCTTTCAACAGCTCTTCTTATTTATTTTCCATTATTTCTTTCAAAATCTCTTATCTCTTTTTTTTTAATTCTTTATATCTTGTTTACTATTCCTCTTTTCTTTCCCTTTTTTTTACATGTACTTACTTACTTCCCTCCATTGACAATCTTTTCGCATCTGCATAATCTTCTTTTTCCTTTCCTCTGAGCCTAAATGCTTTAATGAACCTTGTTCTGCAAGAAAAACAAAGAAACTAAAAAAAAGACTAAATAAAATAAAATATTCAAATTGTAAAACTATTCTCTCGTGCTTCATTCCACTTAGGTTATCGTCCTTCTATGACGAACAAACTCTAATCTTAAAATTAATAACGATACCTTCTCAAACGATACGTATAAATCCGCTTGAGCTTTTTCCCTTGAAGTATAGTTACATTCTCAGGACTGTGAACGTAAGTTACTTCATATGCACCTTTAAAAATGGATGCTAATTTCCCTGCCCTAGCTAAGTCTTTAACTAGAACTTTATCACCAATATGTAAGACTTCCGGCCTAGTTGAATTGTCATGGTACTTCTTTGCCACTAGTTTGCTTTTAAGTAGGCTCTCCTTAGCTAGTTGAAACGCCCTCTGCAATTTGAACCGCAATACCGAATGGTACTTATCCATATTGTATACCGGTTCAGGCTGACGCTGTACGCTACTGGGGATTTCCGCTACAAATCCAAACAACGTTTCCATGGGCGTAAGTTTTGTGCCTGCATGCACGGTGTTGTTGTACGCATGCGCTGCGGTTCTCAACAGCTCGTCCCAGTTTTGTGGCTCCCGATCAACGAAACTGCTCAGATAGTTGGCTAGGATGGAATGCTGCCTCTCCGCAGCGTTGGACTGGGGATGGTAGGCAGTTGTTTGCAGCTTCTTTATCTTCAACATTTTACAAAGAGCCCTTAAGACTTCTCCTGTGAAGTTTGCTCCCTGATCCGTTACTAGCTGTTTCGGTAGCGAGTACCGGCTGAGGATTTGCTCAAACAAGGCCTGGGCTACCGTGTTCGCTTCTTGGTCTGGTATCGCCACGAAATCTACAAATCTAGTCAGATCATCCATCATAGACAAGATGTACTTGTTACACTTGTGACTGACTGGCAAAGGTCCAACTAAGTCAACATAGACTTTCTCAAAAGGTCTTTCCGCGATTTCCGTCATTACTAATGGCATTTTGATGGCTCTAGCGTGCTTATTTTTTTGGCAAATCGTACAACGTTTAACATACCGAGCTATATCAGCCTTCATTCCCTTCCACCGGTAGAAGCGCTTCACTCTGTTGAACGTTTTGTTCCTTCCAAAGTGTCCTTCAAACCTAGAGTCATGATAATCTCTTAGAATTAGCTCAATCTCTTAGAATTAGCTCAATCTCTTCTGGATTGGTCACCAGTTTTGGTTCTGGTTTCTTCAGTTTTCTTCGGTGCTTATCTCAGTCCCTTCAATACTGTTACCTTCGTTTTCAGAATCTCGCAACCGTATTTGTTTTGGTTGTTCCCTTTCTTTCTGCTCCCTAGCTTGAGCACGAGTTATTGCAAGGCATGGGTACTACTTGTTATGATATGACTCAGGTTCTTCAATGTGCCTTGGAATTCTGCTTAGGGCATCGGCAATCCCATTTTCCTTTCCAGTTTTATATATAATCTCAAATTCATACTCCGATAGTTTTTTGGTGAAATCTGAGCATACGTGAAGTAGTGTCCTTCACCTTGAAAACTCCCCGTAGCGGTTGGTGATCCGTTACTATTTTGAAAGGTTTGCCCAGAAGGTAGCACCTATAGTTCCATACTGCCCACACAATGGCCAACATCTCACGCTCTGTAGTGGAGTAGTTTCTTTCTGCCATGTTCAAAGTACGACTAGCGTAACTAATTGGCTTGCCCTCTTGCTACAGAACTGCCCCTAAAGATTCCCCACTTGCATCAGTGATTACCGTAAATTCCTTTGTGAAATCCGGATATATCAAGAGTGCTGGTGTAGTACGAATTTGCTTGACACGACTGAAAGCCTTGTCACACTCGAGTCCCCCATGTGAACTTAACGTTTTTTTTAATAAACTATTAATAGATGCCAATATTTTTGAAAAATTCGGAACAAATTTCCGATAATAATTGGCTAGCCCTAAAAAATATTGAACCTGACGAACAGTTTTGGTTTTGGGAAATTTTGCACTACTTCTACTAATCGTTTATCAGGCTTTACCCCTTGTTCTGAACAAATATGGCCCAGATACACTACCTCTTTCCTTAAAAACTGACATTTTGAAGGCTGCAACTTAAGGTTGTGTTCTCTGAAGCGCTGAAAAACTTCTCGTAGTTTGCTGTTATGTTCGTGCAAACTCTTAGCAAATATCACGACATCGTCGAGATACACGAAGCATTTAATCCCTTGAAGTCCCGTTAGAATTCCGTTCAGTAGGAATTGAAAAAATGGGGGGGGGGCGTTTTTAAACCAAATGGTATTCGTTTATAATGGAAATGATTAAAATTGGTACTAAACGCCATTTTTTCTCTGCCTTTTGGGTCGATTAATACTTGGTGGTACCCGTTAGCTAAATCTAACGTGGTGAAGTATTTAGAATGACCCAAACGATCTAAGATGTCCTGAATTCGGTGAATGAGATAAGAAAAGGGGATGCCGACTTTGTTTAGTGCTCTGAAGTCTACACATAGTACATACTTTCTTTTACCGTTATCATCTACTCATTTCTTAGGAATTAGAAGTATGGGAAAATTAAATGGACTGTCAATAGGTTCGATGATATCGTCCTCAAGTCATTTTTTGAGTTGTTCCAGACACTCTTCTCGATGGGCTTCTGGCATGCGATATTGCTTTTTGTGTATGGGGGCCGTATTAGCCATTAACGGTAACTTAAGGGCCTTCGTCGGGGTGTATGACAATTTATCGCCTGGCAAATGAAAGATATCACTGTATTTGTAGCAAATATGGGTTACTGCTTCCCTTTCTTCGAAGTTAAGGTCTTCTCCCAGCACCAGTGATTCCTTCATTAGCTTGAGCCGTTGTTGGCGATTATCAATCTTACCCTTATCCCGTCCTAGTGGATGCACAGTATACTTACTCAATTTTTCAAGCCTCGGCCTGAAATTCACTAGTTCAACGGGCTCCCTTCCTGCGTTAATAATACCTACCCACGCTTTACCGTTCCTTGGCTTAATGATAGCATTCCCACAATACACTCCTGGCCTAATTTCTTCCGCCATGCACACTAAATCTTCCTCACCTGTGACAAGAATTTCCAACAGTCGCTCTGTTCTTGGGTTCAACTTAATTCTTGTCCCCTGAGTGTTTTTACTCTTTCCTAAGTAATACTTTTCCTTTCGTTGTGTAAGATGTACCTTTTCGCTCTGAGTCTCTGCGTAAGCTGTAGCTTTAGAGAGGTCACGCTGGACTTCCATGCGAGGAATTTCCAGCTCCTTTTTCCTTTTTCCTGTTACACCTTCTTATTCTCTGCTCTCCATCGGTTTAGTCCTATTGATGGGTGCTTCTTGAGAATCTTTTTGATTCGTTCTCGTGCTAAGGGACTCGACCAATTGTACGAAAGGCCACTCCTCAGCTGTAAGAGCCGGCTGTACATCATCTTCTTTTGGAAAGTCTTCTTTCTTTCTTTTATTTCACCATCTTCGTAAGATTTTACTTCTGAAAGATACTTTGTGAGGCTATCTGATACCACGCCCGCTTTGGATATAATGTCACGCAAGTCTGCGACTCGATTCTTCATTCGTTGCTGAATCTCTTTTGGGGAAGAATACACTGACTCTTCTTTCTGGATAAACTGGTGATGATTGTCCTGGGTGCTTTCCTTCAACTATATTATATCGCTTTTCTCCTTTCCAGTGATGCATCCAAAAAGAGGTTTATCTTCCTTTATTTTCTCCATGCCCTTCACTGACAGTTTTCCATTTATACAATCAATTACTGCTTTGTCCTTCAGGAACTCGATCCCCAGAATACCGTCCGCTGGAATCGAATTAGTGTCATAAATGGTGTTAAACTCGCATGGCTGTTCTACTCCACCTATGCGTAGTGTGGCTTTGCAAGCTCCAATTGAGCTTTCTTGTGCCCCAAACAACCATCCAATCATTATTTTCTTGAGAGTTTGTATAGGCGTGTTTCCTTTAATACGATTTACCTTAAATATATTACAAGTTGCACCTGTATCTACTAATAATGTTAATTTACCCGTTATACCTATATTCGATTCTACTGAGATAATGCAGTTATTTAACAAACTTAACTCTATGACACTGGCTTCTTTCTGTGAGGTCTTCATGGTCTTGAACTCCGTTAATTGAAGGCACTCTGGAAGCACTGGATGGGCCTAGGCGGCGTTGCCTTAGCCTGTGATCCACGATATATTCCTGCTGCTGCTGGAGATGGGTCCTTCTGTACGGCTTCTCTGGATGGTCTGCTGGTATTATTGTTGAAACGATTAGTCCCCCAGCTATCTCGCATTGTTTCGGAATTCAGTTTTCGCCCACTTCCCCAGACTTTTGGTTCTCTACTCTGGAGCCTCGCTATCCTTCTCGAAATAACTAGCTTCTTCTTGTACTTCATCTAGAGATTGGAAACTTCTTTCCGTCAGATACACTTGCGTTGCCTTATTCCCTACGCCTGCTTTAAAAGTAGCCACTGCGTCAGCTTCCAATTCTGCTAGCTGTGACTGCGGTTTTAATTTTGTTCAGAAGCTCTTTCATTCTGTCAGCGAATTCGCGAATATCCTCTCCAGGTCGTTGTTTACACTCCAGCATTTCCGTACGTAGCTCACTGAACGATTTTCGTGGCGTATATGCAGTTGTAATAACTTGCTGCAGAATTTCAAAATCCTTCGGCTCCTGGGAACACACTAGATAATAAGCGTCATCTGTAAGCCGAAATTTCACACATTTGATAAAGAAAGCTTTTTCTTCAGTAGTCAATTGATCGTAGAGTTCCTTGCTGCAATTCAGGAAACGGTACAATTCTTTGCCCAGCTTTGGTGACCTTTCCCCAGAAAATAATGGTATATATTTGGATACCATATCCTTAACTTTCCTATGTGCTTCCGCCATACTGTTCCTGAGCAATCCGTATGATTTACTGCTTCCTGGTTTTTTTGTCTTTCCCTGCGATGAGCTACTCTAGCTGAAATATCTTGCCTATCTTTCGTTTCTCGTGGTTTATCCCAGAACACTAATTTCTTTGGTGTCCACTTCCTACTGACTTTTTGCCTGTATACTTTCTCTTGCGGCAGCGGACTCTCGGCTCTTAATTCTTTCTCCAGTTCCTCCGCTGCCTCTTCTGCTTCCTTTAGTTGCTGTTCCAACGACAATATTTCCTTTATTGGACCCTTGTTCTTTCTTTTCTCTTCTTCTTACAATTGTTCTGCTTGATCTCACCCCTTTGAATCACCTCGAGTATAGCCGTTACCAGCAAGTCTAAAGCTTCGTATTTCGTACAGGACTTGGCAGCTGTATTCCACTCCTGAATCAATTTTCTCGATTCTTCACTTGATGTTCGTTTTTGCAACTCGGCCGTGAGATGCTCTCCAATATACTGCCAGTCTTGCTCGTAGCTTTCTAACTTCTCCTTACACTCTTTTAGCTCATGCGACCTTTCCTCTAATTCCTTCTCTTGAGTTTCGAACCGTAACAGTTGCTCTCTTCTCAGTACATTACTTCTACCCACCGACATTGAAGTCTGAACCAGAAGATCATCTAATTCTTCTAACCAAGAAAACAATCTCACCCTGGCTCTAGATATTTTCAATTACGACTTACTTTAAAACTCAATTTTTAACACAACAAAAGCTATCATCTCCTATCAACTAATTTTATACGAAATATTCTACTGATTCATTCGCAACACAAAAACAATGAAGAGGATATAAAATCATCACAAAACAAACATGCATCAACGATTAGAATAATAATGTATATGATACACGAAAAATATGCGCAAAATCGTCGCTAATACAACAAAACCCAAATATTAAAAAAAAAAAAAATCCCCCGATGAAATAATTACTTACATTTTAAATTTTTCACCTAGCACACCAGAAAACTTCCAAACACCCATAACTATTATTAACGATTAACACAAAAACTCAGTCAGCATTACAATAGCATATTTAGGCTGAAAGATCCTACTTAATAAACTTACTATAATACTTCTTAAATTTAACCTGAAAAGTAAATGGAGCAGCTAAAAGAAGCAGAACTCTCACAATTAACAAAACAAAATGGAGCAGCTAAAAAAGCATAACTCCAACAATTAAAAAAAATGGAGCAGCTAAAAAAGCATAACTCCCAAAAAATAAAAAAAATGGAGCAGCTAAAAAAGCATAACTACCAATATATATAAATTTTAAAAACACAATACCTTTTTAAACCGGCTGCGCCAAATTGTCGTGTCCCAATAATAAACCTCACGAATCAATCAAACAATAAAAGAATAAATCTTTAAACCAAAGAAAACACACGAATTGCATTTAAAACAATACTTTATTAATCCGAGAACTGACCTAACTTAATGACAAAATAACTAAACTACCTGGCGCTTAGGAAACCTGAACCGACTCTAATCACGATAAGACTGTACACTTTACGGCACACGCCAGTCCAGTCATTGGTCTTATATGCACCAATATTCGGAAGTAGACTTTACTTAACAACGCGATTGCTTCACTAAGCGCTCATCGCAGCCAGCTGTTGAGCTAATCAGCAAAACAACCGACAGTTGCAGAACAGTACCATGCGAGGTTACTGTTTAGCAATTGCTAATTATTTCAATAAAATTCGCCCTTGGCTGCTGGAAGAATCTTCCGTATATTGGGCCATAACATCCATAAAATCGCCATAGAGCATCGACCGGTGTATGTTTTGCACCAACATGAGTCGAATGATTGCGGACATGGGCTGTTTCTTCGAGCCACTGGTCCCATTCGACTACATTTTCATCCACTAGAGTTCTCAAATAATCAATTAGGGGTCCATGTGTTCTCTCAAGAGCTCCATTTGCTGTGGGTGGTAGGCTGTAGTTTGCAACTTCCTCACTTTGAATACTTTGCAAAGTTATTAAATAAATTACTGGTGAAATTTGCTCGCTGATCAGTGGTGACAACTTTGGGTATCTTATACTTCATCATTAATTTGTAAAATCCCTTGGCTACCGCGGTGGCCTCTTCAGTAGTCAACTGTATGTACCTAATTGAAAACTCTAGTTGCATCATCTAGTGGGGTAAGTATGTATTTAGTTCCCTTAGTGGTTTCTGGTAGCGGGCACACTATATCAAGATAAACCTTATCGATTGCCCCCCCCCCCCCGGAAGAAAACTTATTGTCAGTGGCATCTTCGTGGTGCTACCATGCTTGTTTTTTCTACACTTAATGCAATTTTTAATGTGTCTGCGTATATATTTCAGCGTGCCCTTCCATTTGAAGTTTCTTCTGATGCACTGATAAATTTTATAAACTCCCAGATGACCTCCCAAAGGTGTGTTATTGTAATCTCGAAGAATGGTTTCGATCTCATTCCGGTTACCAAGCGTTTGTACACTTTCGTCCATTTTGGACTCTTGGGAACTAACTGAATTAGTTTCTGAGTCCTCTCATACAGAAATAGCCTTATTTTTGGGCGAATGATCTTCGTCATCTTGCCTTTCACAAAACTTTTGTAGTCTCCTTTAGATCTGATTTGTGCTCCGATAATGGCCATGCATGTGGGATTGGGTTTATCTTCTTTACCATATCTAACCATTTGCTGGTGAACTTGTGCTTTAGTTTTTTTGTCTTCGGATATTCGTTCTTACTGCACTCCATTACACTTGAAATCTGGATTATGCTTAATGCGTCAGCGTTACCATTGAACCTACTTGGTTTGTATTCTATGATGTAATCATACTCAGAGGGTGTATGGCGAAACCTTAGTAATCATGAGCCAGGATCTGTGGTACTGTAGATTCCTTTAAGTCGCTTCTGGTTAGTGCAAATTGTAAATTTTCTACCGTATAAATAACGCCGAAATTCCCTTGTAGCCCAGATTATTGCCAGCATTTCTTTTTCTGTGGTGAAATAATGTCTCTCGGCTTTGTTCAAACTCCTGCTTGCGTATGCAATGCGCCGATCGTTCCCCACATCTGCTTGAGATAATACTGCACCCAAAGCCCGTCCGCTAGCATCCTTAGTTAAGAAAAATGGTTTATCGAAACTTTGAAAGCAGCTTACCTTTGAGGTATCTGGCAAGTCTCCTTCTCTGGAACACTTATGTCCCAGATGGTTTACTTCCTTTCTCAAGAACTGACATTTTTCTATTTTTAATTTTATGTTATTTAAGTGAAGTCTTTTGAGTACCTCCCTAAGTTTTCCGTTGTGATGCGACAAGTTTTTCCCTTCAATTGAAATGTCATATAAATATAAGAAACAATTAAAACCCTGCAAACCAGTTAGGACATGGTTCATCAATCGTTGAAATGTACCAGGTGCGGATATCCTTTTAAATTCAAAATGCCCGTGTAGTAATGAAAGCTATTTTAGGTTGGTCTTTCTCTGTACTAGCACTTGGTGATAATCACTGGCCAAGTCAAGCGTGGCAAGGTACCTTGAATGCCCCAATTGATCGAAGATATCTCCAAATCTGGGTAAAAGGAAAACATATCCGATCGTGATTGAATCTTGTCTTCTGAAATCTACCACTACACGCCATTGTTTTT
This sequence comes from Dioctria linearis, assembly GCA_963930735.1. Taxonomy (NCBI): domain Eukaryota; kingdom Metazoa; phylum Arthropoda; class Insecta; order Diptera; family Asilidae; genus Dioctria; species Dioctria linearis. Next base: position 128,792,932 of record OZ005740.1, on the reverse strand, counting down.
CTCCATTTCTTCCAACCTTTTTGGGTACAGCTAAGAGTGTTGAATTTCATGGACTAGTGCTAGATACTACTATATTATTTTCAAGCATTTCTTCAACTTGTTCATGACTGATATTCCTTTGCTTCTCCGGTAGTCTATACATTTTCTGATTGCACGGGAGACAATCTTGCTTAATTGAAATCTCATACTTTATTAAGCCCGTATAACTTAATTTATCTCCAGATAAAAGGAAGATATTGTTATATTCATAACATATTACGAGGACAGCATTTTTTCTTCCTGATTGGCGGCATCTGTATCCATATTGATTTGCTCTTTCAGAATTTCGATTCGTTTCCTGTCTCGATTTTTTTGAAACGGATGTTTTCGCTTGCAAGGGTTTTATTCTCTTCGTTTTTTATTTTGGGTTTTCCCAGATCATTTCGTTTAATGTTAGAATATCATACCTGTCTCGTTAGCTCAGCAGTAAGAGCATTCCGGTTTCAAGCCCCGGACGAGGCGATTGTTTTTTTCCTCTTGTATTTATGATTTGATTTAAAATCGTTAAAAATAGAAGATCTTAAAATTCTTCTGTTCTCCATCATTGACCGGTTCTAACAAGTGTTAGTTCGATTACCGTTCGCGAGAAAAATAAATAAAATTGTATTTTCCTTTCGGACTTGGAGCGTAGACCTGCCAATAGGTGAATTTAGTGTCGTTTTTACTTCTTTAGAGTCGCGAAATTCGCAGTTCATATTAAGTGGCACTGAAAATGTTACTAAATTTGTAGTTGTCGCTGGAAATTCTAATATTCCATCTGGACCCGTTATATTACATTTATTAAATAGAAAATATTACCAAGTATTCCATCATATGGGACATTTTCACTATCTTTAATTACGTGAAATTTACATGTTTGAGGAGTTTCTAGCAGGCAGAAATTTTCCCGTACACGTTCCAATTATCTGACCCTTTCCAAAAATACTGTTCAGTTGCGTATTTTTCCTAGGTACCTATTATTTTCTCTCCCTGTAACATGGATTTCTTTAATAGGCTCAGGTCAGCTCCCATCTCGAATAATAGTTCTACCGAGGACATAGCTGCTATATTCAAGGGTAATTTAACTGAACATTTAGGAACTTGGAAGGGCATACCGTTTTTTTTTTACTAACGTTTGGACTTCCGCGGTGTCCTCGCAACTCCTTATTTAGTTTTCCGAAAACTGCTGGTTATTTTGAGTCGATCTACTTTCCCAGTCTTGCTTTCTCGGAACTGGTTTGTAATACGACCTCTTCTGTGGCAAAAATCACAATTTATTGCGCCAACTGTGTTTTTAGGGCCACTTTCAGACGATCTGCTATTTTGTACTAGGTTTATCTGCCGATTTTCAGCATTACTATCCCTATTATTATCGAGAAGCATACGGAGGATTCTGATGACTATTACCAGAAGCCGCCTGCGCTCTAAGGTAGCACTCCGGAAACGTATGATTGTGTTTATTACAATAAGTACACTTAATTTTGGAGTGATAGCTTTTGGTATTATCATGCTGATTCCTTGCACTGGGGGCAAAATTATTATAATGCCTATTTTGGTATGAATTGTGTATTGATGGAGATATTACCTAACTTTTCCCTAGGCATCCAATTAGTATTGAATGGATAACTATCAATTACTGGTTGGTCCAAAGATATACCTAAAGGATTTTGTAAAATCGACAGTGTTTGTCTTTCGGCTTCCTCTAGTTTATGCGCTTAAACTCTTACCAGAGTCCTGTAAGAGAAACATTTTGTGGTTTGGGTTGGTTATACCTGTCTTAAATACATTTATGGCTGTTTCCTCTAAATCCCTGTTCACTGCCTCTTTTGCTGCGCTAGAGTGTTGATCGGAAATTTTAGAAACGCAGCTTGTTAATAAAGTTTTTACTCGTCGAGCATAATTTGTCAAAGTTTCCGCTGGTTCATTTACAAGAGCCACATAGCTTTTCGTGCTTACCAACTTATTTTGGATATGAGTCTCCAATTGCTGGAAGTTATTGAAACCTGTACTTTCCACGGCACTAGTTGCTCTTCCTCTGAAGCACGTTGGAAGGAGTTAAAGAAATACATGGATTTCAATTTCGGCTAGACAATTAATAACATACTTACAACAATTGATAAATATATTTATTTCTGGAATTAAGTTGGGACCTATTTCGCTTATTAAAATTGGTACAATATTAAATATTAATTGGTTAATTTTAATTATATCCACTGGTGGTTCCATTTCTACTATTGAGTGTTCCGATGATCTGTTTCCAATAGTTAACTCGTCTAGCTGCGCAGAGCTACCTGAAGACTGACTCTGTTGTTGTTATTGTTTTACTTCACTAGTTATACCTTCTAGTTGTTCAGTGTTATTTGAAATTTGATTTTTTTTTTGTTCTTCTTCTTTTATTGATGGCAAGGCATCCAAGATATCCCGATACTTTCGTCCTTATCTTAAGGGCATCAATTCCGTTGTTATCTCCCTGGCCTGGGTGTCCACATCTACTTTCTCAATTATTGGCCTGGTTCTATCCTCTGTAGTTTCCGTAGCGACACACTTCTCACACACCTCTATTGGTTTGGGGATAACTGGTTTATACTCATCCAGTTCTGCCAAAATTAACTTATTATTTGCTGTTCTCGCAGTTCCACAATCAGTTCCTGAGATAGTGTCCCCTGTACTAACAGACGGGCTGGTGTTCTCAAAGGAAAAGGAATTGATTTTCTTCCAGAATTTCCTTTGAGCGGAATTCAATACATAAAATGGATACTCACTTTTATCTTTCGTCAGCGGCGTGGAATGGCTTCTTGGCGAGATTGGGCGATTTTGGGTCGTCGATTTTGCTTTCACATTGCACTTGTTTTTTTTTATCACTAATAAAATTTAACACAATATCACACGCAACACTACTTTCTCGATATCAACTTTTAACACTTAAAGTGGTAAGATAAGGTTACCGCGTGAAACATCTACCAATTTTGCAGATTAAAGAAATTTAAATTAAACAATTATTTGTGAACCCTATGTATGTAAGTCAATGTTATTTAGGTTGAAAATGGTTATCCCGTCCACCATCTAGTATCCACATTTGAATTTAAAAAAAACATCAATAGCGTCACATTTAAATTGACTAACTTGATGATAGGGGTGAATTACACAAATTTTTTTTTAATCATTACGCTTAATATTAATCCTTGCCGTCCTTAATTAAATATCACGCTTAAAAACCGATCAAATTGAAGGAATTTGCACTAATAAACAATCATAAAAATTTTAAATCTATACCAATTTTTGTTTGTTTTTTAAAAAAAAAAAATTTAATTTTCTAATACTTTTCGTGAGCAAAAAAAAAATATAATTTCATAGTATATACCTCTTTACGTCTAATAAAACTTTATCTAAGTATATCTTTTCCAAATAGATTTAAACTATGAATTTTTACCGTAACTAACTTAGAACATTTATTGTTGCCCATCTCCTCGTAGTGTTCACTTCCTGTTTCCTTATTGTCCAGTTTACTGCTAGGTCTTCGTCTGTTGTTGTATCGATGCCGGGGGGCCCCGAAGCCTTCTTAAATTGCCCTGTATGTGCTGAAAGGGGGCTTAAACTGTCTTCGTTTTCCCCGTCAACACAGGAACGGAGTTTTTCTGCTCCTGATGAGCTTTTCTGCTACTTATGAGATTAAGTTTGAGGTGGCGTTGACTTCCTCTGGCTATGGTGGATTGCTGGCCCGCCTGGAGCAGAGGCACCTACAGATGCTATCTACCCCGAGCGTTGGGGGAGTCTTGGCCATTTTATATAGCTCTTTGTCACAGGTATCCCTTCTTATTCGTATATGATCAAGGCTTTTAAAGCGTTTGCTTAGCCAAGCTATCTTGATCTTACCGGCTGCGCCAAATTTATTTTGAACTTACTTTGAGCATTCTGCTCAACATAACTTGCACAACACTGGAGTTGCTCGTCAGGATAGTGCCAATCCGCACGTAGATCACCAAAACTAAAACCACTTAACTTATTTACTTTACTTTTAACTGATTTTATTAAATCAATTAAACACTTAAGATTTGTATATTTGTACAATCGGATTTACAATCTTACTTCCGAGTCCTGACGAGAAATGTGGCACTTGTCACCGGGCGAATGGTCTGAACAAAACTCAAGTTCTCTACTCGCCTGCCTCTGCTCATTTTGTTTGCTTTTTGCAATTACAATAACAATTTATTTGTACTACTAGGGCCACTGTGTCATAATTCTTACTCACGGGGCACAGGGGTACAATTTCAAAACAGTGCCGCTTAAATTCGTGGTCACTGTGATTACATATACTTAGTTCAGTTCCGCAAATGTATTGCGATTACCTCATAGTCACATAATTCATATCGGCGCTCAATAGCTCACCATGAAATTATGCAGCTGATGAGTGTCATCGCATTGCATTGCGTTTGTTCGACGAACCTACAAAGAAAAGAAAAGTTAGACTAAATCTAAGGAAAGGTTCTTACCAGCATCTGGAGAATCAACAGATGCAAAGAGTCCCACGACGACCTAAAAGTAGACAAAAATGAATTAAGAAATGCGAACTGAACTAAAATAAAGAATTAAAATAAGCAAACTATGTTATTTAATAATTTAAAACATACGCAATACAACAACATTTTACTGTAGGATGGTAGGCAAGGCCATACAATGCATGCAAATAATAAAAAAAAAACACACAATAAAATGTATATACTATACAGGATGTCCCATACGTACCGGATTTCCTTTTTACTCCGGATTCCACACTCAATTTCGAGAAATAAATTGTATGGGAGGAGAGACGACGGTGCACGGTGTGGGCGGTAGGGGGGTTTTGAGATTTTGGGTGCTTTTTATCCTAATGCCATTTAACTTTCTTGTTATACACCCTATGAAGGTGAATTGCTTCTCAGGTGATAGTAAACCCTCTACGGTTTCCAACAAATGCCCAATCACTTCTCTATCCCCTTTCCACCGGCAGCTATAGCACGTCAAAGCCGAAAAATTGGAAAAATTTGCAATTTCCTTTTCAATTTTAACGTTTTTCTTGCAAGATTTCGAGACCTCCGAATGTTACCTTTCACTTGATCCTGATACCTAAATGCTATCGTTTTTTAGATATTCCTGTTTTTATGATGCATAATTTCATGAATTTATCTAATTTGTGTGAAATTGCATAAAATTAGGCGCGATTTCTATTGTTATTAGCAAAATTAATGAAATTATGCATTATAAAAACGGGAATATCTAAAAAACGGTAGCATTTAGGTAGGTACAGGTAGTCAAATTAAAGGTAACGTTCGGGAGTTTCTAAATGTTATAAATAAACTGTATAGTTATCATGCATTTTGGCGGGAAAATCGTTAAAGTTTGAAAAAATTAGGATTTTTTTTTCAATTTTCTGACTTTGACGTCCTACAACTGACGATGGAAAACGATAGCAAGGCTGGTTGTGCATTCGTTGCAAAACTCAGACGGTTTGTTATCACTTGAGATAAATCTAGCCATGATAGCGTGTATATCAAGAAATTTACAGGGTGTAAAGTGGAAACAGTACTAAAAATCGTAAACCCCGGTAAGTATGGGACACCCTGTATATGTGTAAGCATAAAATTAAAATACCTACCTATGCCAAAGCACATATAAAATCGCTTTTGCAAGAGATTCACGGATACCTAGGTGAATAATTAGCGTAAAACAACTCACCTTGACAGGTACCCGCGGAATTTACAAAAGGGAGATTTTTACAAAAACCTACATATAAATTAAATAAAATCACATACCAACCTGTGTTATGAGACATAATTCCCACGATGATCATTCCTAAAATACCTAAAATACACTTTAACACAATTTTTTAACATAAAATAAAACTCACGCGTGGCTGACATTTCACTATATACAGAGACGTCAAACTCCATACTATCGCGACGATTGACATGTTAACCCAGGGTAAAAGGAGACGACGAATCGAATGGGCGCGTTCGCGTCGCGATATTTTTGACGGTTTACGGAATAATCGCGAGTTTTCGAAATTACCTTTACACCAATGTGTAAGAAATAGACGCAAAGACGTGAAAGGGACAATAATAAAAATGAAGGAAAATGAATTCTGAGAGGAATTTTGTAAATTGACATCAAATATGGCGAAACGATAAGTTATAGCAAGATTTAGAAAAATTTATCATAATTATGCGAAATTATTACTGATTTCTATGGAAAATATGTCAAAAAAATGCAATTTTTAATTTGACATCAATTGATAACAACGAAATTATATATTGTAGTCAACTTAAGCCTGAAAATTCTAGAATTCATTTTTATGGATGTGAAATCGGAACGAAATTCTCTATAAAAAGGGGGTTCATTCTTCATTCAGTCTTCTTATTTTCAAAGTTGTCAAGGTGCGCGAGTTATATCCTCAACGTCATAACCAACTGTATTAGGTTACATCCGCTACACCTTCCTCATAAATCACTTACCTCATTTCCTAAATTAATTCTTTAACGTAATTACACTTGCATTTTCTCACAAAACCTAAATTCCAACGACTTTGCATTTTCTCACAGTCTAGGAATATCATGTTGCATTAAATTCATTTTAAAGTTCCCATGTAATCATTTTTATACAGTGAATTGACAAAAAGCTTAAAATGTAAAATCAGTTTGATTCTGTTCTTGACCGAGGTGTAGTCGGAAGGTTAAATTTGTATTTGAGACGGTTTTTTAATAAATATTAAAAGCTTAAAAGTTGGTGTTATTATTTATTTTTATTTTTTGTGTTGGATCCAAAAAAAAAAAAAATCGTTGTCGTGTTGCTAAGTTCCGAAAATTTAATTAAACAGTGATTTTCTGTGGAATTAATTATTTCGTGTAGAGAGAATATCGACATTTTGTCAATTAGCCTGATAACACTGGATTCAAAGCACATTCGAACAGTCATCAGTGGTGGATTTTTATCCTTTGGCTTTTGGAGAACCTATACAACCGATCGAATCACCACAATATCTTCAAATAATATTCATCATCATTAGCATATACATAATTATTCCGACATCTCTGGTTTGTTTGAAAAAAAAAAAGTTTGAAATGGAATTTAGAAATCTTATTATTTTTGTATGGTAAGTCCTATTTGATTTTTATTTACTCATTTTTACTCCTTATGTCCCATCCAATAAAACGTAGAGATTCAAAGCTCAAGGCAATTAACTTTTACTATAAAACCAATATAACTGGAGAAGAATCAAACTCAGAAGACGAATTAGATAATAAGATTATTGGTTCCGAATCTACCGCGGTTTACGGTAATTACCCAGAAAAACATTCTAGTGAAATTAGTGAATTAGAAAAAGTGAGTGAATTAATAGTAGAAAAGCCAGTTAAATTTGATAACCTAGAGGTTAAACGTGCTGAAAACGAAACAGAAAATCTTGTAGATATCGCGGTTAACGGTATTTGTTCGTTAAGTTTAAGTGATTCTAATATAAGAAAATTTGAATTAAAAAATCTAGAGAATTCTGGTGAACCACTAACTAAAACTATGGCTAATACAGATATCAATCAACTTTTCAATAACCTCAGAATTCCAGACGCAGTGAAAGACTTACCTTCGTTTGATGGAAACCCTAGGACACTTTACGATTTTATAGAAAATGTTGAAGAGATCCTGGGGTTAATGACATCAATAGATGGTACAAATTACGCTACGTTAATTCTACGAGCAATTAGAAATAAAATAATTGGACAGGCCAACGAAGTGCTTAACATGTATGGGACGCCTGTCAAATGGGAAGAAATTAAAAATAATTTAATAGTTCATTATTCTGATAAACGAAATGAAACTAGTTTAATTCGCGATTTACATTTGTTACGTCAAAGTCAGGACACGGTTGAGCAGTTTTATTCAAAAATTATCGATATTCTTTCTACTATGGTGAATCATATAAAAGCTCATGAAAAAGATAAAAATGTGATAAAAGCCAAACAAGAATTATATGAAGAAATGTGCCTTAATACATTTTTATGTGGACTTAGAGAACCTTTCGGTTCTACCATAAGAGCAATGAGACCGAGTAAGTTACGCGAAGCGCTAAACTATTGCTTACAGGAGCAAAATACTCACTATGTAAAAAATTCGGTCCCAATAAAACCCTCTGTCCCATACAGAACTCATAACAAAATAAATCAAATAAAACCTATTTATAATTCGCCTCCATGACCTTTCACGAATCACCCTCTGAGACATTTTTCCTACCAGTCTCCAAAATTTAATTCATATCAGACTTCCATTCTCAGTCATCACAGCAAAAATTTCGGCCTAATTTTTTCCATCAGAATACAAATTCCCAAGCAAATCATCAAAATTTTAATTCACGTCCAGAGCCTATGGATACTTAAAGTGGAAATACTAATCTAAACACAAACAAATTTCCTACTCGACCTAATAATAATCACAATTTCTCTAGACCAACCCCTTTTCCAAAATTTATTGCAGAGGAACTGTATAATGTTGAATCCGGGAAAAAAAACATATCTTCTACACAACCACAGCAATCAGAAGAAAGTCAAGTGAATTTATCCAACGAAGTTAATTATTGCTCTGCAGACTACTACCCAAACTTAGACAGTTGGGATCAGCAAAATTCAAGTAATGAAATCGATGATCGAAATTTTCGGTAAATCGCCTCGGAGATCAAATTGGATATCTTCATATAAACAGCCACCAGTCCTTCCTTTTACCCTATATTCACATTCGATCCGTTGATAATACTCTATTAAAATTCCTCATAGACACCGGTAGTAATATGTCGTTTATTAGGCCTGAGCTTGTTAACCCTAATTTTATTGAAAATATAAACCCTGTAGAAATAAAAACTGTCTTCAATACCCATTTTATAGATAAAAAATTTACTCTCAATGGGATAGAAGAATTTAAGACAAATAAGAAATTATCATTTCTCTTATTTAAATTCCATAATTACTTCGACGGGTTAATCGGATTAGAAATGATGAGATAATTAGGTATAAAATTAGATTTTAATAGATCAGTTCTAGAAACTAAAAGTGTCACAATACCTTTGATCTATAAACCAAACTATATGTCGAAAATTTATGAAGTTCCTCCACGTAGTAAAATGGTTGTTAATTTACCAGTTGATGTACAGTCAGGTAGCATACTTATCAGACCGACAATCATAAAAGATATTCTCCTGATTGCAGTTGGAATATATCAAGCGAAGGATTGCTACTCGCTTATAGAGGTAATAAATTTCTCAAACTCCTCACAATCATTCTTCATAGAACAACCAATAAAGGTACATCCATTAGATCAAAGTCAGTTTCTATAAATACATAACTTCTTGATCAGTCAAGATAGGAGCAGCATGGATTCGGATATACGGGATTTAATACGAGTACATCATTTGAATGATGAAGAACGAAAATCTATATTAAAATTATGCAAACAATTTGAAGATGTTTTCTTCAATGAAGGACAAAATTTGTCATTCACCAATCAAATTAAGCACAGTATTCAAACAAAAGACGACCTGCCAATTTATACTAAATCTTATAGATTTCCAGAGATACACAAGGAAGAGGTTCATAAACAAATTAATAAATTACTAGACCAAGGTATCATTCGACCTAGTTTTTCCCCTTGGTCTTCACCTATTTGGATAGTCCCAAAAAAGTCTGATGCCAGTGGCATTCAAAAATGGCGACTAGTAGTGGATTATAGGAAACTTAATGAAAAAAAGTTGATGACAGATATCCTCTACCGAATATCACAGATATCCTCGATAAACTTGGCAAATGTATGTATTTTAGTACGCTAGATCTTGCATCGGGATTTCACCAAATTGAAGTCAGACCCGAAGACATCCCCAAAACAGCTTTTACTGTAAACCATGAGCATTATGAGTACGTTCGAATGCCTTTTGGGCTTAAAAATGCCCCCTCTACTTTTCAACGTGTAATAGATAACGTCCTACACGAATTACAAGGTAAAATATATCTCGTGTATATGGACGATATAATAATATTTTCAACATCTCTCCAAGAACATTTAGAGAATTTAACAGCTGTTTTCAAAAAACGAAGACAAGCAAATCTTAAGGTTCAACTCGACAAATCCGAATTTTTGCATAAAGAAACTTCTTTTCTCGGACACATAGTCAGTCCTGATGGGGTTAAACCCAATCCCGATAAGATAAAGGCTATAAAGTCGTTTCCATTACCGAAAAATCAGAAACAGATCAAATCTTTCTTGGGTCTACTCGGATATTATAGAAAATTCATCAAGGACTTTGCTACCCTTACTAAACCAATGACTAGCTGCTTACGAAAAAACCAAGAAATAAAATTAGAGTCAAAGTACAGAGAATGTTTTGAGACTTGTAAAAACTTATTATGCAATGATCCTCTCCTACAATACCCCGACTTCTCTAAACCCTTTAATTTGACGACAGACGCGAGTAACGTTGCCTTGGGAGCCGTACTATCACAAGGACCAATAGGATCGGATAAGCCTACCTGTTTCGCAAGCCGAACCTTAACGAAATCTGAGCAAAACTATAGTACCATAGAGAAAGAACTTCTAGCTATCATTTGGGCGTCGAAGTATTTCCGTCCTTATCTATTTGGTAGAAAATTTCGTATTATCACCGATCATAAACCATTAACATGGTTATTTTCTCTGAAAGAACCTAACTCTAAACTAGTCCGTTGGAGGCTGAAATTGGAGGAGCTCGACTATTAGATTATATATAAAAAGGGTAAACAGAACACAAACGCGGATGCATTGTCTCGTATTGAAATAAATACTAATGAATCCACACAGAACAATGTGGATGATTTAGAATCCGCTTCCACCATCCATTCTGCAGAGGAAGATTTAAACGATGGCATACATATATCCGAAAGATCCCTAAACGAATTTCCTGAACAGATAATACTAGAGAACGTAGAGAACTCAAACAAACCTCAGACGTCGCTTGACATTCTTTTCAATACCAAGCGTAGACTCACTATTAAACGTGGAAATATGAACGAAGAAGCAGTGATGATAGATATTTTTAAGAAACACATAAACCCGAAAAAAACAACTGAAATCCTAACAAATGATAATACGTTTAAAATTATTCAACTAATTTACTCAAAATATTTCTCTAATAGTCGAATGAAAATCGTACGTTGTAATGTTAAAGTACAAGATGTTGTAGAAGTCGATCTACAGGAAAAGATTATAAACGATTATCATAAAAAATCTAATCACAGAGGTATACTGGAAACTTTCGAACATCTCAAACGCGAATACTATTTCACTGAAATGAAACATAAAATAACTAAAATAATAAATAACGGCAATACATGCCAAAAATACAAATACGAACGAAATAGGAAACCTTTAAAATACGAATTTACAGAAACACCCAGTAAACCCCTGGAAATTTTACATTTAGATGTCTATTCTGTTCATAAGGAAAATTTCTTAACGATAATCGATAAATTTAGTAAATTCGCTAGCGTCTATCTCCTTAATGCCAGAAATAGTATTAACCTTATCAAATCACTTAAGCACTTCTTTTCGCATCATGGCGTACCCAAAAGTATTGTAACCGATAACGGTGCCGAGTTTGTTTCTACATTATTCAGAGACTTCCTTAAAATATACAGTATAAATCTTCACACAACATGTGCAAAGAACTCTACAGGTAATTCACCAGTAGAAAGGTTTCACTCAACACTAACCGAAATAGTAAGAATTATTTATAGCGAAAACAATAAAAGACCCATAGGTGAAATTGTAGACGAAGCCGTAATAACTTACAATAATTCTATTCATTCAGTCACTAAACTAACCCCGTTTGAATTGATAACCGGACATTATAATCAGTCCAAACCATTCCCCACTGAGGAATCCCCGAGATCAGAAGAAGATTACTTAAGAGAACATACAAAACAGTATGAAACGTTGGCTAAATTAGTCCATCAGCGTAGTCTCAGTTATAAACAGAAAACTATAGATAGGTTTAATAAAACACGAAAGGACCCTCCGGATTTCGAACCAAACGAAAGGATTTTTGAATTAGATGATAGAAGAAACAAGTTAGCCCCTAGATTTAGTGAGCATAAAGTAACAAGTAACAATAAAATTACTAACAGAAGAAAGGTACATAAACAAAAGATTAAAAGTATACGTAAACTTTCAGGTTCATTGGGCTCTCCACCGAACAGAAGCTAGAGATTCACGATCTTAGCAATAATCAGGGATTGTTGCCATTAAAATTAGAAAACGATAAGATAATTAAGGAATATTCAAGGTTGGTACATATAATTAACGTAACCGCATATGAAGAGAATGTTGATTTGATTTATAAAAATATGGAAAATTTCATTCATGAAGTGAAAAACGAAAAATACTTCCCAACAATTACAACTCTCAGAAAAAAATACGATATATTGGCTAATAATTTAGAACTAATAAAACCGAAGTACAAGGTAAAAAGGGGATTGATTGACGGTCTAGGCACCGTAATTAAAACAATAACCGGTAATATGGATAACAACGATTGCATTGAAATAAATAAACAATTAGAAGCACTTAAGTTTAACGAACACGACTTGAATAATGAAATAAAAAGACAAATCGGAATTAATGAAAAGATGACCGAACGATTCAATACCATTACAGATCATATCAATAAACAGCAAGAAAACTTAGGGGAATATATCATTAGTTTTCAAAATAAAATAGCAAAGCTTGACGAAATGTTTTATATCAACCAATATTTCAATCAATTAATTTATGACATAGATTTATTAAACGAGCATTTGAAAGAAATTTCGGAATCAATAGTCTTAGCTAAATTAAATGTAATATCAAAACATATTCTTCACCCTGAAGAGTTAATCTACATACATAATATTTTGAAAAATCAAGTAGTAGAAGTCATATCCGATGAGAACATATACGAGTTATTGGAACTACAAGCGTATTATAATGCTTCAAATATAATTTTCGTAATAAATATCTCTACCTTTTATCCTGACTCATTTTCATTTTTCCACTTGAAAGAATTGCCAATTAATAGCAGCTTCACCATAAATTTGCAATCCCCTTTCCTCTTAATAAATGAGTATAAACATCAATACATGGACGAGCCATGCTTAATAATAGAAAGAATAAGATATTGCAAAGAAAGCGAATTAAAGGAAAATAGATTTGACACATGCATTCCAAATATTTTAAATAATGTTGAAGCACATTGTAAATTAATAGAGAAAACCATAGAGGAAGAAGTACTGTTGCTGGAGCCCGATTATCTACTACTAATAGCTGACAATGAAATAGCCATGAAGTAAACCTGTAATGATACAAATAGAATATTGAGAGGAGTTTCACTTATCCACTTCAGTAATTGTACGACAGATATCCACAACATTCAATACGGCAGCACATCCGCAACCTTTTGGGACTCAGTCCAATTTATTTCAACATTATATAACAAAATAAACCATACAGAAATCAGCAAGAAACCTAACCTTAGCAAGTTAACCAACTGGACAATAGAAAACATAAAGACCGTCCAACTCTTAGATAAACAAACCAGAGATTCAAAAACGTTTATGTATTCATCGACAGGAATATTTACAATCGGGATCATCATCTATGGAATTTTTAAATATTTCAAACGATTTACTGTAGAGGGAAGAAACCAACGAGAAGATCAGCATGACGTCATCATCAACACAATGGGGACCATACCACCTGTAATCCAAAATTCTCCGCTTATGTGGCCGTCGCTTCATTCGCTTCATTCTAAGGAGGGAGGAGTTATATCCTCAACGTCATAACCAACTGTATTAGGTTACATCCGCTACACCTTCCTCATAAATCACTTACCTCATTTCCTAAATTAATTCTTTAACGTAATTACACTTGCATTTTATCACAAAACCTAAATTCCAACGACTTTGCATTTTCTCACAGTCTAGGAATATCATGTTGCATTAAATTCATTTCAAAGTTCCCATGTAATCATTTTTATACAGTGAATTGACAAAAAGCTTAAAATGTAAAATCAGTTTGATTCTGTTCTTGACCGAGGTGTAGTCGGAAGGTTAAATTTGTATTTGAGACGGTTTTTTAATAAATATTAAAAGCTTAAAAGTTGGTGTTATTATTTATTTTTATTTTTTGTGTTGAATAATCGTTCGGAAAATAACTCGCGCATATGTAGTAGCAATTCTCCCACTCATTTGCAATTTTAGTATAGTGCCATCAGCGATAGAAATAGAATTTTCAGGAAGATAATAAGATCCTTCAACAACAGAAACATTAATTCTCTACAAGGCAATTAGTGAAGCAGCAAATGATTTTTAGTAACTTTGTGTGTCGAATGTTATTAGCGACAAATTTTTTATATCAAATTACAGGTAAATTATCGAGTTATTTCTTTTTTTCAATATTTAACTCAATCAAATCGAAATTTCAAGCAATTATTTATCGTGTAAAAAATATGCCATTAGGTCAGTTTTACACAACATAATAATTGGAAACTAGATCTGCATTGAGTGCTAATCATCCTTAACTTTCAGCCATTAGTTAGGATACGTAGAAAAGGAAATTTTTGACCTATAATGTATTAAACGTTAAAGTAGCATAGTTTGTCATAATTGAAGAGAAAAATTCGAGTAAAACATAATTTTTTAGTTTAATTAATTTTCTTTTGCTTTTTACATAAGTGTAAACATAATTTACCAGTGAAATTTATAAACGTACACGTGTAAATCATTAGAAGTAAAATTTACAACTTTAAAGAATTAAGTGAATTAATTGAACGTAATTTATTTTCCCATAATATTAACATTTGTCCACTAAACAATATTTTCTTGCAATAAAAATTGAATAACAAATTTGATCTTTTTATTTAACCGCTACACTCCACCAGGGTATTTTATTTCAGCATACGTAGATTCTCGTTTGTAATTGCAGTTTGTTCGATAGTCAATTATAGGAATTGACAAATTTCATTAAACTGTACTTTGCGAACGCAGTCTTTTCGTAGTTGTCAATTATTGGAATTGACACATCAGCTGTGGTAAAACAGCGTTCGACAAATATTTTTACAACAATAGTGCAGTCAGGATGAGTTTTTGCCCTTCAAAAGGTGGTTAGTTGTGATTTTTATATATGTTATTCAGTTCCGGGCCCCGAGAAAAATCCAAGTTTAGACCCTTGGAGGAGGTCCGCGCAGTCCGCCATCTTGGATTACCTCCCCCTTGGGTCTAAACTTGTTTTTTTCATCAGGGCTCGGAACTGAATAACATATATAAAAATCACAACTACCCCACCTTTTGTCTTACTTAGCCCCTATTGACTATTACAACACCCTGATATTTTCAAAAATTAAGAAAAAAAATCTTTTTTCTGCTAGATAAGTTGTTTATACTTTCGAGAATATTTTAAGTATTTAAGCATTTCAAAGTTCAAATTATTTTCATTATAGGTTTCTTTACGACTGCCTCACTATATATGTTCACTTCAGAGGTTACACCACTGTTAGAGATATTTTAAGTGTTGAACCGTTTCAAAATTAAAATTATTTCCGAAGTTATAGCAATTAGAAGTGAGCGTGGCAGCGTTCACGTATTTTTTTTCCTTTGCCCTTTTTCTCGAAACTACGTTTTTCAAACTGTTGGGCAAATTATCTCAAGATCTACTTAACCAACGTATATACGATTTTTTTTGATTGCATGTCGTGTTCATTTTTTATACATTTTTAAAGCTTAAAATTTCGATAAAAATTAAAGTTTTTATTCAAACAGCTGTCATTTCTACAAAAAAAAATATTTTTAAAATTTATCCTATGCTGCATCTTAGCTATTACCTTTCAAAATGAAAAGAATGAAAAAATTTATTTTCCAGACGATGGCTGAAAGAGAAAACAGTCACACGATCAGGGTTTTCAAAATTGGGTACTATTTGACGGCTCATATCTCCGTCATTTTAAACATTTTTTATTCGTTTATTCGTTTTTTTTCTCTACTTAGTCATAAAACTACCATCTATATGTATAAAATAAACATTATTTTATATACGTCGGAAAACAATTTTATATTTATACCAATTCCCATGAATTTAATTTAATTTTATTTGGGTTATTTTTATGAAGCCAAAGAAGGAATTTGGTTTTATATATCAACAAATCAAGAATGTAGCATTAGTCGAAGAATAATTCTTATGATACCCTAGATGAATGCTCGTTTGTAATTTGATGTTTGAAGAACAGCAAAAATGATCATAACCAATTTTATAGGATTGGATATTCTGAAGAACTTTTCAGTACATTAAACCCGTAGGACTGATCGTTTTCACAAAATACGTAAAATCCTAAATTTTTATATGGCAACACCAAGAACGGGTTGCTCGATTTAGTCCATTTTTGAAATTATATTTACTATTTTTATGAAAACACAATGTACAAAATTTCAACGCTATACGTTTACGTTTTCTCAGGCACTGTCCAAATATGTAGTGAAAAATTTAATTTTTGCATGGCAAGCTTTCGAAGGAAGTTACCCGATTTGTCCCATTTCAAACTTAATTTTAATTTTTTTTAAAGCCCATCTGCAAAATTTCAGCTCTCTACGTATACACATTTTCGAGTTATTGTGAGGACGGACAGACGGACATGCAACAATCAAAATAACTTTTAATTTTATGAATGGGTGTCCAATCCATTTTGCTCTACCATCATTATTTCTAGGTGTTACAAACGGATTGACAACATGAGTACATATATCCTTTAGATTTCGTCTAGGGTATAAATGAATATTCATTACGTTGGCAGTTCAGTTTATATATCGTAGACAATTGACGTCACTTAGCACTTCATGAAATGTAGGCAGATAGTGAACAGTTTGCGCTTAATAACTTTTTACACGAAGTGTCTGAAATTTTTAGTAAGTGTAATAGCATACCAACCAATATAACCGAATACTACGAGAAAGTGATGAGCGGTGAAGGGTGAGGTCGCGCCCATATGTACCTGCGAGTGTTTGAGTTGCGCGTAGTTAAGTGGAGCACTACAACTTAGTTGCGGGTGGTCTTTGATGTGTCCAGAAAAAACTAAAGCGGAGTATCATTGAGTGATATTTTGCTGACAGGGCCAAGGATATAAAATTAGCTTATAACAATTCTGCTACAGTTTACAAATTCGTTTTTATTTTTGGAGCGATTGCACAGAACCAAGGCAGCAAATATGACTTACAAAGAGAAATCCTGGTGAAAAGTATTACCTTTTGTTTTGTTAGGTCTAAGGTCACTTTCATATTTGCGAGTGTTGAGCGGTGTGCGATGAGCTGTGGGAGGTAAAACACCGCTTAGCCAACCGTTGCTACGAAAGTTTTCACATTGAAGAGCGTTGAGCTGTGTCGCCGAGCGGTGTTTTCACAGCTCAGCTGAACTGAGCGGTGAGAGGTGGCTGTGCGCGTTGCCCATTAGTTGTGGTGTTTTATATAAAAACGTTTTTCCATTGGCCTTTAGAAATCTCTTTTTTTCTGCAGTAGATTTCTTAGTTTTATTAAAATTTAATCGAAATTTTTAATTGACATTCGTAGAAATTCAAAAAAATTGCTCAGAATTTCTAGGAAGATCTTCATACAATATGTTAAATTCACGACTCCAACCGGAATTTATTTATTTTGAAAATTGCTAGTCTTCTCCGGTTTTTGTTAAAATCAATCTCTTTAACCGTAAACGAATAATAACATTTTTCTTAAAAGCCTTGACACCATTATGCACTAAAAGTTACGATGCAACTAAAATCTAAAGCGGATCAATGTGAAAGCTTTGCCGCGTATCGCGCACCGCTGAACTTTCACAGCTCATCGCTCAACGTTCGCCAATCTGTAGGCGGCCTAACGACAGTTTTAAGAGAGGAATGTCTTGCTAGTCTAGTTGAACTGGTTTATGGTGATGTTGTGACTCAGGTGCGCAATGTCCCGAATCACAACCACAAGGTCGATATACCAAAATATGTACCAAAATTTGATCCTGATACGTACTGTAATAAAATCCAATTAAGCATAAATTGCATTTTATTATCAAAACACAAACTACTCAGAGCTGCATACAGTGTCTTCTTCCGCTCCACATGTACACAGCACACACACACATTTCTTTAATTACTCAAATTACATGTACATACATACCATTATTCTTGCCGTTTTAAAATTAATATTTTAATACGACAACAACAGTCATATCAAAATTCAAGTTTTTCATGCAAATTGTACCTACTGCATGAAAACATTTCGCATTTTCTCATGTATGATTTTTCAACGTCGTACCCCTAAAACAACCGAAAATCACAATTTTTCACTCCATACAAATGCCTAAAATTGGGCGACCCTTTTTGACCCCTTAAATTTTTTTTGATTTTAATTTCCTTTTACACAATCGAAGATATTTCAATTACGGGTGGCTTAGGGTACTACGTTTTTTTTTAAAAAAAAATTTAGGGGGGGGGGGGGGGGGATTTAAATAGTTCAAAACTGTTAAAATCTATAACTTTTTTATTTGATGTCGTGGAATAGTCAAGTGTATACTTTTATTTCATGAAAAAATCAGGCCTATTTAAAACTGCATTTTATTTTCAAATTGTACTAGAACAAAAATACATAATCGATCCCCCTCCCCTCTATGTGGAGGTGGATTTTTTCAAAAAATACTACTAAACTCCTTTAACCCTCCTCTATCCATCACAATTTAAATTTTTGATCTACTACAAAATTTCACGATTCCCTATTGTAGTATTAGATTTGAAAATCATACGTCCATAACTTCCGTAAATTAAGTCCGATCGAGCAACAGTTTTCACCGTTCACACTAGAAGGCCAACAATTCGTAGAACAACTTTTTTCCATTGGCGTCATTTTCTTGATTTGGGGGGGGGGGGCACATATTTTTTTAGGGGGCACATGTTATATATAAAATAAAAGCTCTCGATGAGTACTATCTAATGGTATAGTTTTTTTCCCCTCAACTTAATTTTAACCCCTTTTTTCGACATTTTTCCCTACCCCACTGAACAATTTTTACTACCTTGGGTCACACATACCCCAAATACTATGTTTTGTTTAGGTTTTACTTCAATTATATATTCTACACACTCTAAGCTTTCATATGCAATAAACCGCAAGTCGATAGGTTACATACATCGCGAACAATCCCCATTACAAATTACAATTAAATGACGAAATCTTGAACTTTTCAAACCTTCCATCAGCATTCCTTAGTACAAATTTTTTCCTGAAATTTATGCGTATTCTATAAATCTCAACAACTCGCTCAGATATTAACCGATTTTAATGATTTAAAGGTTTATTTGGGGTAGAATCTCATTCTACATCGCATAGGCTACCACGTTTTTCGCTAAATTCACAACTTCCGAGGGGGGGGAGGGGAAATATCATGTGCCAGGATTCTAACTTCATATGTGCCCAACTTCCGCAAAAATTAAGTCCGATCGAGTTACGGTTTCCACCATTGACACTGGACGGCCACCACCTACAATTCGTGGAACAACTTTTTTCCATTGGCGTGTTTTTTCGCTGGAGGGGGGGGCATTTTTTCGTGGGCGGGGGCATTTTTTTCGGGGAGGGGCACATGTCGCACATCAAATGAAAGGTCTCCGCGAGTACTATAGAACTGCGTACTTAGTTTTTCGATCGAGTAAACTTGGTCAAACAACTTTTTCAAATTACATGTCTGTACATATGTATTATTACATCCCCACCCCATAAATCGCTTAAATATCATTCGATTTCGAAACTTTCTTTTTGATTATTTTTTCTGATTATTTTATGATTTTTTGAGACTATCTCCCACCCCCTCCATATTACGTTGCAAAAAATCTTTCTCCATGGCCAAAATTTTTATCGAAAATCTTCATTTCGAAACTTTCTTCTAAAAATTTCAAATAAATCCAATTTTTGAATTTTTTATGGATGACCGGTTATAAGGAGATTATCTATACACAATTTCAGCAACATAGGGTGTTATTTACCTATTTAAAAATAAATAAAACTGTGACAATTTCCTGTGCTCACTTTGCGCCACCTAGCGGGAGTTCTATGCAACTGTCGGCAGAGTGGTGCTAACAGCCGCTCCTTACATGCCTCCTCTATGCCCTGCATTTTCTTTAAAGGCATTTGGACCTTTCTTTTAGATTCTATAGCAATTTAAGTGCGCCAACTCCCGCGAAAAAATCGATTTTTTTCCATTTTCCTATTTCCTATCAAAATTTCGCGATTTTTACTTTCACCCCTACCCCGGCATGTGGGTACTTTTTGGAAAGGTCTTAGTGAGTACTATTGCATCGTATAGTTTTTTCTTCGATTAATTGCATTTGAACTCCTTTTTTCCACATTTTTCCCTACCCCACTGAACAATTTTTACTACCTTGGGTCACACATACCCCAAATACTTTGTTTTGCTTAGGTTTTACTTGAATTATATATTCTTAACAAATTATCTCCACACCCTAAGCTTTCATATGCAAAAGCTGCAAGTCAATATGTTATATATATCGGGAGCAATACTCATTACAAGTTTCACTTAAATTTGAAATTTTAAACCTTCCATCAGCTTTTTTACTCTTTGGATAGGAACAAATAGGATGATATGATTCTATATTATAACCCACACCATAGGCAAGGTTTTTTTCTCTTTTATCGAAAATGGGGGGGTTCGGGGGTGTAACCCCCCGTTACGCGAAAGGCTTTTCATTAAATACAGTGATCAGTGCGCGTCGTATTTATCAATATTTATGGATAGTAACAAATAGGATGATATGATTCTATATTATTGCCCACACCATAGGCAAGACTTTTTACTGTTTTATCGAAAAAGGGGGGTTCGGGGGTGTAACCCCCCGTTACGCGAAAGGCTTTCCACTAAATACAGTGATTAGTGCTACTCGAACTTAACAAGTTAACGAGCATCCACATTCTTAAATTGCACCATCCACCTTCCAGTCCTACCATCCATCCTCCACCACACCCACACTACACCCCACCATACCCTCAACACAACCACCCTCCACCCTCCATTCTCCACCTTCCACCATCCATTCTCCACCTTCCACCACTCCCCAATCCCACACCTAACATCAAAATTTGTAAAATTTTACGCTCCATACTGGGAAAATGATGAAATTTTTTGGACAATTCTTGCCACACTGTTTGCCCCATAACTGCTCACCCTCTGAACCGATTACCTTCATTCTTTCACCATATGGTAGCTAACCCTCCACCCTACCTGGACCTCACCCCTCTCCATAGGCAAGCGTCCTAACATCACCCCCTCCCCCTTAACGCGCAACGAAGTAAGCAACAAAAATATGTTTTCAACCAATTTCTCGTTTACTTTTACAAATGATAACAAAAAATAGCTGTCAAAGCTGACAATGTTCCAGCAGAGTCGAAAGTAGACCTACTCGAGTGCAACCTCAACCTGGCCAGCCTCACCAACTTTCCCATTGGGAGCTTGATAATTTGATCTCATATATTCTACAGAACTGTCAAAGTTGGTGAGGCCGGCCAAGTTGGAAAAGCCAGTACTATGTTTCACGCTTAATTCATCTTATATCATGGTCTACGTAAGCTATTCAGCTTTTGTTTCTACTGTAGCTTCCTAGTTTCTAGTCCTCTGACGACTGCTGATGCGGAAACTACCATTATTCTTTTTGTTGTTAAGGTAACGTGTATACATCGGTCCGTGGAACCACGCGTCTGTTGTTAAGTAAGTATTTTTTTTATAATGGTGTAGCTACACGGCTATATTTGGACGCATCCAGAGACCAATTTTTTGGTCTCTGTAGACCCAGAGACCTGTGTGTACTTTTCAGAGATGCAAGTCATCTCTAAAGGGACCTAGTTTCTACAGACTTTTTTAGTCTCCGGTCTACCGTCGTGCACTTGAAAGCAAACCAGTCTCCAGTGTTGATATCCGGTCTCCAAATTCGGTATCCGGTCTCCAAAGTTTGTTCATTTGCCCTCTCCATGTCTCGAGAGACTATGTTTCAGTTCTGGTCCGTTAAGTGTAGGTCTACGCGGAAAGTAAGTAGAATAAAGTGGAGTGAGTTTGATAAATTGTAACAAAGAAATTAATAAAAACATTAATAATTAATATAATGGATTTAGGACGGAAAATTTGTGTCATCAATAGAATTCTGGTTACTTTAAAAAAAAAAAGCTACAAATTTGTTGCGTTTATCATCCCGTCCTCCCGTAAAACTTATTTCGAGACAGTTCATTCTAACAATCCCTTGCTTGACAACAAACAAAGATCTCTGGAGATCTCTAGAGATCAAACTTCAAATTTCGTGCATACACTTCGGAGACGTATCTCTAGAGACCTGGTCTGCAGAGGCAAAAGTCTCTTGTCGCGTGAGCATTTCGGAGATTTTAGTTTCTGTAAACCGATGACTGGAGACCAAGAGTCTCTCACCGTGTATCTTTACCTTAAAGGGGGCTTATTTTTAAGTGATATTCCAATACTGATCAGCTAATCGGCTACCTAATACAAGTCAATTCAGGAAAGAATGGAAAGAAGTGATATAGATTTTGATAAAAAGCTGTCTGAATTTTTTGGCAGCCTGAGCCTCACTATGACATATCTGATTTTTAAACTACATTTAGAAGTAAATAACTTTACGAAATTAAACGAGAATGAGGTATACATACTTACGAAAAATTGATATTTTTAGCCCACTAGAGCCCACGAGAGGTCAACGATCCTGGATAACAGAAAGATCCCGAACGGTCACAGGAGAGATTGATTTCTTCCTAAAATGAATCACTTCTGAAGCAGCAAACCAGCGGCGTAGTACCTCTCGTTGAACGATAGATTAAAATTGTAGATTGAGTTTATTTGAATTTAATGTGTATTTTTTGAAAACCGTGACTGAAAGAATAGTCGAAATGAAAAAAACGAAGTTATTTGATTCACGAGTGTTTTACATATTTTTTTTCCCATCTGGTTGTCCCCGCTTTGCACGGCCAACGGCCGTCGGGGTTGATCTTATATTTTTTCTTTCAGTATAACTTGACAGAACGAGGAAATACTAGGAAAGATCCAGGGGAATCTTCACGAACAACCCCAAAGAAGCTGCACAAGTTAGTCAGTGAGAGGCCGCAAGCTCAATTTCCTTCAGACACATAAAAAAAAACACACCTAAGAACCTTTTACTTTTCTTTTTTTTATTCTCTACCGACGTTTATATCCGTCCGGAGTCATTTTCTTTTGGCCTCAATACCAAATTTTGGTTATATGTCATTTGTCATATTTTGTTAATGTTATCACTTAGTTAATTTTGCCACTTATTTAACTCAAAAAGATAAAGGAGATCCTATATTGTGGTTTCCGTTCCTTTAGCCTAATAAGACTCGCAATAGTACCAAGCGCGTGGTGTCCGACTTGCTGTCATATTTGTGAACTCTGAAGTAAAACAGTTCGTTTCGTAATTCGAAATAAGCTTACATACAGCGCTCCTGTCTCTTAGCCGTTATGAGTGCCACAGCTCGGGGATTTGGTGAATCTAGCAAGATGTGCGAAACCTAGGCCGAAAGCTTTAAAGAACTTCGCATAACATAACCGATATACCAACCAGATCACCAGGCAATTGAAACGAGAAGGAATTTGTGATCTCGGACGCTTTCGGCGATAATTAATATTTGATTTCTCCCTAACCTCTGCTCGGCCAGGGCAATTAATTACATCGCAACTCTAATAATTACAAAAAAAAAACGTAACAATATTATGCATTTTTAAGCAACTTTGAATCGCGGTTCCGGGGATCGTTCGTCTTTATTAATGTGACAGATTTATGCGTCTGTAGTTAAAGGTTTTAATATAGAATGATGTTTTTTATATTTTCAGTACATATATTTTTTGCCTATTTGACTTAAGAGACTATTAACATCTACTGTTGTAAAATGCTATTCCGAGGCTGTGCGCACAAATTTTCTTTGTCTACCGCCATTGGTGCTGGTTAAGGTTTTGTTATATTTTATCTATTATGGAAATTCTGATCAAATAAGTTAATACTGCGCTAATTTCCAGAGTTTCTAAATCTGTTGCTGCTACTGAGATTTTGGTCTGTCTCGATTAGGCCAAAAGTTATTGTAAGCTCTGTTAGTATTTCTGTCTGTTGATATTTTTTGTGTAATTACTATGAACATTTCTACAATTTTTTTGATTTAAAAAACGAGTTTTTGGAACTTGAATTTTTCTCCTAGGTCTATGGTTTAAATCTATTCCTGTTGAAGCAATTCATGATAGGCTTGCTTTAAACTTTTTAATTTTTTCATTCATAGACGATCCAACTTACTTAAAAATCTTTTTATACCGTAGTTGAAATCTAGAGGGTATACTAAGTTTGTCATTCCATTTGTACTACCATTAAGTAATGAAGAGCAAAATGGATTAAATGGATTAACAACGAGTTAACGTAGAGATCTGAAATTTTCCACACAGATTTTATAAAAAGAAATGGGAATTTGAGTCCGAAAATGGAACGAATCGGGCAGCTCCTTCGTAGGGTTGCTATACAAAAATTTCATTTTTCTTATATATCTGAACACTGCCTGAGAACGCGTCCATGTGGAACGCTGAAATTTTATAATCTGTGTTTTCGTAGTAACAGCAAGTAATGCTTCAAAAATCTACTAAATCGGGATACACCTTCTTGGTGTTGCCATAACAAACTTTTGGTTTTTTATGAATACTGTAAAAATTATCAGTTCTATACGTTTTTATTGTACTGAGAAGCTCTCTTCAATATGAAATCCTATGAAATTCGTTATAATCAATCATTCTCACTGTTCGACGAACCGCTAGAAATATATACGAAAAGCCATTTCAAAAAACCAACTTTCACAGATGGGTGACCATACGAAATTACATACGGGTATTCATCTAGGGAATCATAAGAATTGGTCTTAGGCCAGTCCTAGCTTTTCTTACTTGTTAATATACTTTGTTCATTATTTTCAAGTTTAAAATCGATAGTTTTTTCAGCCCCTAAACTATACCTAAAATTTAACTTGATTAAAATTTTCATTCAATTCTTCACAATATTGACTGACTTTGGTAAATCTTATTAAATCTACTATTTCTTTCGGCTTCAGGTAGGTGTCTTGCAACCCAAATGATTTGATGTGTAGTTTCTTATTGACATCTAAAGCTGAATCTTGATGTATCACTCTCCTTACTGACAATGCTACATTGCCCTGAATCTTCGTGGCCAGAATCCGGAAGAGGTATTGTTTTGCTTCGTTATAAGTCACTAGCCCGATAAGAGGTTCGACTTTTGAGATAAAATGCGTCCACTAATAGGTTAATTTTTTAATAACCTATATATATAATAACCTGTCAAAAACTGAATGCTATAAATACCCAAAATAACAATATAGTATTAAATTTACCAGACATCCACAATATTACCAAGAATTTTTCAAAGTTCATTTGTGGCGACACGTCTGAGTAAGTACTGTCATTTCCAAACTCTGGACAAATCACCGTGTAAACCGAGTTAGGTTCATTACAAAATTCTCCGCTAGCGATACCTTGCAGAACGTAGAGAGCCGTAGCAAGGTAGGCTGGAAATAAAATGTAAAAAAATAATCATGTAAAAAAATCAATTATTGTTCAGATGTCAGTCAGAGAACAAGTTTCTCAGTTTTTTTTACTTAGCCTTTTCTGTGTGCAATAAAGAAATAAGAAGATTAACACGGGAAGCACTTTTAAATTAATGATCCTTTTAGGAAAGATAATCTTTGTTTCAGAGGAACCTGGAATTTAGTTCATTCTATACCTGAGGACGTTCCGCAGCGAAGCCCACAGACACGTAATCAAGAACGTCGTTACGACTACCGTCGCCGAAGTAACCATAGCGACATTGGGTCGACTAGGTCAATTCTCTACCTTCTCGAAGACACATCAGCAAGAACTTTCTCACGAATGCCGCTGCCGAAACAACTGTAGTGACACTGGGTCAACTCGGTTATGTTCCTAATAGAAGATCGGTGGTCAGCCCGGATTCTCATCTATCTGGTGGTAGGTCATATGCCTATGCTGTTAAATAAACTTTCTTATAGGTATTCCCAAGACGTCTTCTTAGCCGTTTATAATTTCGGCATTTATTCAAGCGGTTGGTACACCAGCGTACTGCCGGTAAATATACCGTACACAGTAACAGACTGTATACGTCACGCATCCGTACTATGACGAGATCACGTTGCTTCCACTGTTGAACAGCACACAAAAACCAGGTTACTAAACCTCCTCTCAACACAATTGTATCAACTCTCTGTGCTGGACCCTATCCAGACATCGTCCACAGACCTCGCGTCAACAACTCATCTTTGGTAGGGGTAGCACTAACCTTCAATAAGAACCTACCTGCACTGGAGTTATTCCCCTGCTGTAGCTGTTATCACAATCTCAACCCCTACACCAAGATAGGACATCGAAACTACTTCAACAATACCTACAAGTGAGATTATAACAAGCCCTGACTGTGGGCGGCTGTTTTCCACCACGGAAACTGCTCCCACTAAACATTCCAACTGCACAGGCAAGTTTTGTTTTACTCTTGGTTGCTAAATTAAATAGTCAGTTGAAGCACAAATCCTTGCAACACTTGCAGAGCTAATATAATAGATGGATAATTTAAGCAGAAGGCGAACTTTAATTCGAGAATTATACTTATATATTGGTACAATATATAAATAAAAGATAAAATCCTGTATATTGAAAGAAAAATTAACATAAATATCACAAAAATGATTGTTTTAGTAACAAATGTTTTGTCATCATTAATCCTACAAAAATAAAGGTAAAATAAACAAAACCATTTTAGTTACCACTTGAAATGACAAATAATTTAAAGGAATACAAAATATTTGTTAAAAGTGCAAATTTTTCGAAGTTCGAAAGCTAAGCCATGTATGTATATTGTTACTCGAAAAAAATTTATATTTACAGTTTATTTTGTAAAATTAGTTTTGTAAGATTAACAAAACTTTCTAGTCGAAAAAACGAGAAAATTGCAAAGAAACAAAAGAATTTGTTTCACAAAGCGATTCTCCGTGAAATAAAAAAATTTATCCTCAACTGCATTTTGCATCATTAACAAAAATTGTTTTTTCTCCCACAAAATATTTTGTCTAGATTCACAAAAATTTGTTGTATGAAAAAAAAACTTTGTAAACTTGGCAAAAGTTATAACGACAGTAAGCGAAGGAAAGTTTATCTGGCTACAAAAATAAAATGCAACGATTTCAGAATAATGTTTATGACTATTTAAAAATACATTTAATAATGCAATGGCATATACTCAAATATAAAAATTTCTTTATATATACCCTTTTAATATAACCTCTTAATTTGAAAAAAAAAATTAATTTATAGATTTTTTAGTTCTCTTTCTAATATAGTAATTGGTCGAAAAACCTTTTCTTACCCAGTTATTATATTATAAAAGTACTTTTGGATGAATTGTCCTACCATACAACTGGCAAGTGGATATTCAAGATTGAACAGATGAAAAATGTTAAAAGATATCTCTATGGCTTTAAAAATACTAAAAAAACTTGTACTTTGTGCCATCCAAATACACCAATATTGTTTCTGGTGTTGTGATTTTATCCCCATTACAATTATTATGGCTCCTTTTTTTAAACTGTAGTTTTGAGATGTAATTATCCAGTTCGCAGATTTTCTTCGCCCAATATATAAGTGATGTTTGGGCATCTTTTATGGTAAATTTATATATTAATACATAGGTACATAAAAATACAATCATCTATAAAAATAGCAACCTACTCTCAGAAACCTTCCAAAGATTGTTTTTTTTTTTCTAAAAGGCAACGATTTCGAGGTTCTTTGATTTTATTGTTGAAAATGTTTACAATTTTTTTTTTCGTAAATTCTTCCTAGCAATCAAATATATATTTGTTGCCATAATAAAGCATAATAAATGTGGTATATACTACATACAAGGAAGAATACCCACATATTTCTAACGCGTGATGAACTGAGTGAACGAAACTCTTCCCTTAAGATAAGTATATTAATAATATTTTTTATCGAATTAGGGACCTTATTAGTACATCTTCGAGGTATCTACCGGTGTATGCACCTAAAAAATTACATTCGGGTGGGACTTGGCCGAACAGAGTGACTTTCAAGGGTTGATATTTGAGTGATTATTCTGTAAACCTACTCAATTCTTCCAAAAGCAGCATGAATGTCTGTACCAAGTTTAAGGACAAAAAAAACCTTCTTCGGGAATTATTATACAGCATTATTAGAAATTAATATAGAGATTACTTTATAGGATTTTTTACCGGGTTAAATTAGAACAAAGAAAAGAAACGAAAAAAATGAAAAAATTGAGAACAATAGAAGAAAAGAAATTTTTTATTAAAAAAATTAAAAAAAGCAGATTCATTCGAAACGAATCGGACCTGTATTCGCCCGCAGTGGGCTGAAAAAGAACAAAAATAAAAAGGAAGAAGAAGCGTTTCGTGTTAGCAGAAAACCTTCCACTCATCGGTGCAGCTTGGTTTTCTGCCTGTTGCAGACGCTTCAAACAGATCAAATTGATCTCCTCTCATATAAACTCAGAATAAATTCTGGGTGTGAATTATATGAGGCAAAAAAGACTCCTATTTATACCAAGGAGGAAGAAATTAAGATAGAGATTACTCCATAGGATTTTTTACCGGGTTAAACTTATATTTACCGAAGAAGGAACTTCTTTTGATTCTCCGGTATATAGCAAAAGCTAAAAAATGTTTTTAATTTGTTATTACATTACACAACTCGTTATATATATAAAACCTAGATTAGGATATATATATTATATAAACCTGATTTGATTTTTATTAAAAAATCCTGGAAGCCCTGAAATATCGCAAAATCAGTATCATTCCCCATAAAAACCCATATATAAAAAAAAAACCTCAAACCTAAAATTGCCTAGTTTAAAAAAACCAAAAATCATACAAATTCAATAAGCTTATCATGCTTAAAACATGGTTAGCCTATCTCTTAAATGGGCGAAGGAAATTGCATCAGCAATTTTCCTCACATACCATACATTTTATTCCCATAAAACGACTTGGAAAAACAAAAGTTTACAACCCAAGTCGTTTTGCTTAAAATAATATCATGCAAACAATTAATTTATTAAAATAATAAAATTAAAAAACGAAATCAAAAGGCAAATCGTAACTTCAGTACAATTTGCCGCGAAAAAAATTCAACATGTATGTACATACGTACATACATATTACGATAAAAAGCTTACAAAAAGCTTATAAATGCATTACATGTATAAGCGAGCCGCGATTTCAAACGACGAGACGGTGGCTGTTGTTTTTTGAAGTGTAGGATTACATTTTTTGAAGCCACTGTCCGAAGCAAATAATTCTGGACATGTTTGAACAAGTCCAGAATTAAAAAACAAAATTTTCTTAGGATAAGAAAATTCAATTTAGCATTTTCTATCCTGAACAACGGCTCTTGATCACGACGACTGTGATCAAGAGTTGAGTTGGTTTTAAAAGTCGGCAAGAGTAAGAAGTAGTTTCTTTCGGTACTCTTTTACTTTAAAAGGAATATATAGAATCAATGTGTTGAGTTTTACTTTGAAGCTAATATAAAATTAGCGTCTAAGATTTTTTAACTAATATATGGAATCACAGTGCTAAGAGTTTTACTTTGAAGCTAATAGGAAACTAGCGTCTAAGATTTTTTGACTAATGTATAGAATCACTGTGCTTTATTTCTTAGAATAAAAGTGGAAAAAAGGTTAATTACAAAAAAAAGAAAGAAGATTAAAACTCATTAAAACCATAAGTGTGTCTATGAATTTCGGTTCGGATTACCAGTGCATCACGAGAATCATCCCAATCCCAAAGGTGAGCATATATTAAGAGTGATAAAGGTATTCCCCCCTATAAATCCTAACACATTTACGGTGGATAGATGACGCCAACATAATATCGAGCTCTTTTTTCGGTGTCGAACTTCACTAGCACGTAATCTCCTCCTGAGATTTCATCCTGATCAATTAATTTTGGCGGAGAACAGACAACTTCATCAAAACCAGAGTCTGAATCATTAACCCATGGGTCGATAGCATTGGCGTAGCCAGCGTTTTGTTGTTGGGGCGGTATGGGGGGGGGGGCAGACTGACACAGTATTGAAGAAGAATATTCTTCAAGCAAGTACTGTTTTTCAAAAATGTGTTTAACTTTCTAAAACGTTAATCAGTGTTAAATCCAAGTTTCCTTACATGAAGCAAACTATTTCATTGATTATCGTTGTTTTTTTCAACCAATGTATGCTTAAATTAAACAACAATAAGAATATTTCCTAAAAACAAGACTAACATATAATTATATGGTTTTCTAAAAAAAGTTATTTCAAATTCATGGTTCTAATAAATTGTAAATGTATCCCAATAATAGCCCTGAAATTAGAAAATTATTTCTTCAATAAAGCTGGAATTGGTCTAAGACCAATTCTTATGATACCCTAGATGAATGCTCGTATGTGTCTGTGCAAATTTGATTTTTGAAGTAGTTTTTCGCATCTCGGCTGATCGTCTTCACAGTACCTGTACGTAAAAATCCTAAATTTTTATATGGCAACATCAAGAATGGGTTGCGGGATTTAACTCATTTTTGAAATTATACTCATCATTTTCATGAAAACGCCGTGTACAAAATTTCAGCTCTCTACGTCGACTCTTTCTCAAGTGGTGTCTAAATATATAGTGGAAAACCAAAGTTTTGTATGGCAAGGCAATTAACGAAGGAGTTGCCTGATTTATTCCATTTCCGAACTTAAATTTCCATTTTTCTCGAAAAGCTCGTGTGCAAAATTTCAGCTTTCTAAATAAATTCGTTCTGGAGCTATCATGAGGACGGACAGACATGCAAAAATTAAAATAACTTTTAATATTATGCTTGGGTGTCCAATGCATTTAGTTATACCTTCATTATTTCTATGTGTTACAAACGGAATGACAAACTCAGTTTACCCAATAGATTTCATTTAGGGTATAATATTTAGTAAACAGTCCAGATGACAAGTACACTGTTGTGTGCAAGATATTCGTCAGTTAAGTGGTTGTTAGATCCTCTTAAGTGGATGAAGATACAGCAACGAATAGATTTAAATGTACTTTTATTCATTTTTAAAATAAAGAAAAAATTTTACTAGAGATACATATTAACATATCCATTTTCTTTATATAAATGACATACAAAAAAAAAACTTTAAACAGATTTAAATTATTCTTGCAGAATCTATCGCTGTTCAAACATATTCAACAATTCTTCAGTAAGTTAA
This sequence comes from Dioctria linearis, assembly GCA_963930735.1. Taxonomy (NCBI): domain Eukaryota; kingdom Metazoa; phylum Arthropoda; class Insecta; order Diptera; family Asilidae; genus Dioctria; species Dioctria linearis. The sequence continues at coordinate 128,761,471 of OZ005740.1, read as the reverse complement.
TAGTGCTAACTTCAAAGTTCAATTTCTTAAATTCATACAAAACTCGCAAATAATTAATATTCCCAGTGAGATAGACGAGATTTAAGCACATTTGTAGTAAATCATTGAACGCCATATCTATCGAAATATTTATTCGATTCGATTAATGAAACATATCCATTGCCAGTTACCACCCCATTAAAACTAGTGGGGCATCTTTCTAGGTTGCAGATCTGCTGAATCAGCTCTTTATCTTCAGATTTGCAGGGAATGGTAATATTTTCTTGGATCTCCCAATTGAACTCCCTTGTAAAAACTATGGCTGCGGCAAACCCAGGTGCGACAAGTACTTTTAAGATGTTTCCATTGCCGCCATCTCCTTGTAAGTTGAAAAAGGGCCTCCAATTTTTGCTAACAGCATACCTAAAAAGAATAATTGTTTTGTTAAAAGTAAAATTTTTAGAAGCATTTCAATCCATACCTTTCGATGGATCCACTTTTTCCTCAGATGCATTTATAGTTCCTACAACTCCGCTAAACATTATCGGTTACACAAATTCATCTCGTTCCTTCGCAGCATTTTCAATTCCGTAAGAGATAGTAAAGCTGGAAATGACTGCTTCACAAAATTTATTGCCATAATCAGAGGCTCCCTTACTTGCCTCTACAATAACCAAAACATAAGCAAAGATAGTCCCCGGTATAAAAGATGTATAAATCAGACAAGTACGGATACAGAGTAGTCACATCGCAAGGAAGATGGAGATTGGGTGCAGACTAGAGATAGAAATACACTTGTGGCATGGCATTCCGTTCTATAAAATAAAATGAAAACAAACGAATTAAAATTGAAGGTGGGCATTCGGGCAGCAACAACATGACAACTGAAGAAATGCAATATTCTTGTTAGCCAGCAGAAGAGGAAGTAGTGCTCATATAAGTTTACCTTGATTTCGTTTCGACTGTTTGTTGAAATTTGTATAACTTTTGACAAGTCCAAAGTCACGTCGCACTCTCTAGTCTAGTATTTATGGTGCTTGGTGGTGGCTATTGGAGTAGATTTTCTTGTCGGCCACGGGTCGCACGACATACAATCGCAGCAGTGGTAAACAGGTCATTGATCTGACGTCATATACGCTTTACGCGAAAATACTTGCACTTGCGCGTCCCGTACATTTCAAATATTGTTATCACTTTGTGGTTAATTAAACAGCATGCCAAGCCAATGCCATAATCAAAAGCCACGAAATTGCAAAATCTGTAAAAATCGAAATACCAACATGATGAGGACCGTTTAAAGTGTGATTTGTCAGGTTGTCCCCAAGCGCAAACATACTTCAAGTTAATGAAAACCCACCAAAATCTTTTTGCCTAAGGAAATAACCTGATTTTACGTTTAAAATCCTTTTAGAATAAAGCTTCATTAGACTATATTTTAATAACTTTATTCGGATAAAACACTTTCGTAAAAATGCACCCAAATCACTGCTTTCTTCCAGACAAATTAATTCTGGAATTCGCCTTTACAGAACCCGAAACGCGTCGTTGGAAGTGCGTAGCATTCTATCACTTCTCTTCGTGTAAACAAAATTGCGATATGACAGTTTCACTTTTACTTGGTGGCATCCTCAAAGCCTTTACACGAGAGTAATATATGACAGAAGTAATTGAGGCAGAATTATTGAAATCTCAAATTAAAACAAAATTTAGGAATTTCGAAATCAAAACTGTTCTCATTTACAAATTTAGTAGAACTTTTAAGTAACTAGTGATATCAAGTACACTACACAACACACAAGTCAAATAAATGGCTGCTTTGCACCATGACGCCGAAATTTAGAGATGTTTTCTTCATCATTTACGTTATAATCAGAATTGACACTATGCATTTCCTACCTCTCCCCGACATTTATTTAACTTACTTAAAAATCCAATGAGTTTACTTCTTTAAAAACCGGTAAATTATTTGACACTGTACTCACCGTTGTATTTTCAGCTGTATATCACTAACAAAGATGGCCGAGTTTTGAATCAGACAACCCGACTCAAGTTGGGTGCTCAAAGATCTGTTGTTTTTTTTTTATTATAAATTAATGATTTTAAAAATTAATATTCTAATTGAGTATACCTTTAAGTTTTTACTAATAAGAAATGTTATTTTAATTGAAAATCTTAAAATTCATTGTACACAAGACACTACAATTTCAGAACATGTCCTTCTAAATAAAAAACTAATATGATTTAATAATTTAATTAATTAATGCACTTGACAATTTTTATTTTAGACCAACAATTTTTTTTAAATTTGATAATTGATTGATTTTGCAACCAAGTTTTGGATAAATTTGAATTGAGGGGAATTTGAATGGAATGGAATCGGAATGTCACCAGATGACCCTGACCTGACTGACAAAAGTCTTAAATGCTTCATGCGTAAAACAAACTGCGTTTATTTAATTATCGAATGTATTAAATTGTATTTGACAGCATAGTTTAAAGAAAAAATTGAAAATTTGTTGGTGTCACCTCTCGCCTTATAATCAAAGTTCCATAAAATCAACACACGCTGCAGTTTGCGTTGGGCCCAATCTACGCTTACACCTTTCCTTTACTTTGCCTAGGCCATGTTTCAAGCCTGCCGGTTAGCAGGCGAATATCACAGTCTTCTTGCCTTGTCTTACTGCAAGAGTTTTTCAAAAGTATCTTGTATTTTGTTCAAACGCTATAATTTCCATAAATTTCTTCTACTTGCTCTTTTTTTTTAAAACATATTTGGCTGCAATTTGTTTTAACTTCATTTTTCTGTGGAAGCAATAGTTTTAGGCTTTAGGACCTGTTTATGATGAGTGTACAAAATAAGCGAGAGTGAGCCTTAGAATATATGTAGAGCAAACAGGAATGGTTGAATTGTGTAAAATTCGTGTACATGAGCGTAATTTGTGAAGAGCAGGAGATTATACATAGGAGTAAGTGAGATGCTACAGGAAAGATTTGTCAAAGCTGGGTGCAGAATTGTCAAATGTGATTTTGTTTGGTGCGCAGATTTAGTCAACTTAAAATCCTTTTGCGAAATTTAACACAAGTACCGAATCAATTCTTTTCAAAACTATTTATCTTTGAAATTTATTTAGTGTAAAGTTTTATAGTGCCACTAGTGCCTGTTAAAATCTTCATATCAATTAAGAAAACAGAAATGAAGTGTTCGGTCAGTGCTTGCAAATATAAATTGGATTATAAACTAGGGAAATCCTGTTTGAGGCAACTGCACTATCTAAATTATCTTTTTTGTTAATAGAAGCAGATATTTATATAAATTAGTTCTGTGAATTATTTCAAAATAAAGTAGAAGAAGAATTTTTTTTACCACAGATGCTCCGCACAAAACCTTCGTTTACTTTTTGCAAATTGACAATTTGCTTAGAACAGGGAGGCGGGTAAATACATGTAGAAATAGACTACCCACACAACCAGAAATTCATTTCGCAAAATCTGGCTTATCACCATTGCTGTTTGCTATATATTCTAAGGAGTGAGCTATTACTGCACGTCGTCTTCTGGTTTGACGAATAAAGACAAAAAATGTGATATCGCAGATTTACATGCAACGAAACAAGGCGGCAAATTGATTAATTTTCATAAATATCATGTAATACCGCGCTTTTGTGAAAGCACTTTTTTCTGAGATATTGAAAGAGGTCACCAAAGTTTGTTCCAAAGTTGTTGCTGTATGTTATTTGAACAGAACGTGCTTCTGTTTACACGCTTTACTCTAAAGAGGGTGGGTGTTATCAGTATTGGGAGATCGTGGAATTCCATATTTTGCCATTTTATTCCATTAAGATATTGAAAAGTAGTAAATTAATATGTAGTAGCACTGATTACTTTGCGCCTACATTAGCAATACTTTTATCGAAATCCTATATCAATAAAAATTAATTAGTTTTCGAAAGTTACGTTAACTGAACTATTCCTTTCGGTGTATTTCTTATGCTTTTGGTACCTAGGATAAAAATGGGCGGAATTCGCATAATATAATAATTTGTGGGAAAAGTCGCCATTAATTCCCATTTTCGAGAGAATTTTACCCGCAACAATCTCCCAACGCTACTGTGACTCATTCTCTGATGGACTTGGGAAAAATGAGAATTTTATTTGACTGATAGACATTTAACATCTCCTTTCAGCACCTGGCCAAAACGACATTTGTCTTTTTCTTAAAAAATTGAGGTAGAGTAGATATTCGAAAAATTCATTATTATGAATAATTTGAAAGGATTTTCAAGTTATTCAAAATTTTCAAATAATTGAATAAAATCAATTATGCTTGTATGTATATCTTACTACATGAAAGAAAAATGAATGAAAGAAAAAATTTCAAATTATTGGTAATAATTGCTTCGTATTTCTGTGGGAGGGGGGCACCCAGCCTACACTGGCTTCTGTGGGGGGGGGGCATTGCCCACCCGTGCGCCTACCTCGCTACGCGCATGGTCGATAGCATCGTTATTGCCTGCAAAACTAATTTCATTACTATCAGATGAGTCATCTAAGATAGCTTCAAGATTAATTTTAGTTGTTTCTGTTTTGATTTTTCAGCTTAACATATCTCGTTTTGATTCATTTCTCCAATACGGTTTTTTTCCTCGGAGTTAGTGTAAATTCGAGACTTGCCCTTAGTTTTTTCGTTGCCCCTCCTTAAATTTTCTTTTAAAAGTGGAATCGGTTGTACCATCTCAGGGGATTTTAGTACATTTATATTCTCAGAAGCAATGTTAGCCCCATCAGCTGTATAATTTATAGTATTAGCCGTAGTCGAAGAACTAGCTCCGGTCAAGGCTTCTACTACAACAAAATTTTGTGATGCGCATATTCCTGGATTGAACGGCCATATACCTGTTGATTCAAATCCCTTAGATATGTTCTCTGAAGTAAATGCTTTGTTGAAGGGTACGGTTGTCAAAGAAGCGATATCATATACATATAGTGATATGTTTTCCTGGATTATTTACTAAGAATTTGCTCCATGCAGTTGTACAATAACGCTGAAAGGGCCCGTACACACATATATCTAATGGTTGAATCTTATCGGATAAATGGGGTGTTAGCGATAAAAGCTCTGTTCCATTACTTCTACAATATTCAATAGCGTTCAAGATGCAGTGCGACGGATGATTGTCAAGAATTATTAAAATCGGATGATCAATAGAACAGTTTGTATATGCCTTTATATGCCTGAGCACGTCAGGAAAGATTTCGCCAGTCATCTAACCACTATAGAATTCAATCCTATGCAACCAGCTGGGCCCCCATTTACAAAGATTGTTGTAAAATGCAGTGACTGCTTGCTGGTTGAATCCCTTTAATCTCAACAAATTTATATTTTCGGGTGTTCGTAAGGAAAGATCTTGATTCCGATGCATGAAATTGTAAAGCCAATCAAAGCCTGCAATTTTATTTCTATCCCAAGAAGCAGGTCGTTTAATCTTATTGGTATCAACGAAATCAAAAACAAAGTTTCTAGTAGTGAAATAAGTTAAGCCGAAACCCATTTCACTGTGTTTTTTAAAGTATGAAGCAATTTCTCTTTCTTCGTCCATAGTAAATACTTGGTGCACATCACATTTAGATTTTGCTTTGGCGCAATTATCGCCATCGCACATATCAGATTTGGAATCGATGGAATTTACATTAACGTTTTCATTTTTCTTCAACCGAGAAATAAGATTTGTGCGCTTTATTCCATAAATACGTGCTGCTGAAGATAGTGTTTCACGCTTGATCACAACATCTTTCATTGCTAGTTTAATACTTTTTTCGGTTAAGTCAAAACGGGTTGTTCAAAACTGTATCAAACTGGTATCAAAATTGAAAATTATTACACATTTTTATAATAAGTATCAGATAAAATAGCCACAACTGATATATGGGTATTTTCGACAATACCTCGAAAGTACCCCAGCCGTAGGTAACCCTCGAAACTACCCCAGAGTCAAGAGTATTTCTAAAAATAATATATCTAATATATACTATAATAAGTTTTTGTACCACTTTATAAGCTTCGAATCAATAAAACACAACTAATACAATCACTTGATGCGAGGAAACATTTACTAAATGCGAATTACACAGCACTATCCTTAATTCAGTTAATAGTGAAACGTGAACCAAAAGTCTAGAAAGCTTACAACACATCTGAAATGGTCCGCTGGTTATCTGCAAATGAATTCTCTTGGTAGAAAAGTTCGTGCGTGACGAATATCAAACTGTAATTTTTCCAGAATTCTTAAATGACTTTTAAAAGAAAATTTTGAAGGTGTCGAAAGTGCCCTATGTCGAAAGTGCCCTAGTCTACACTAACCAACGATTTTTCTTGTAGTCTATACAAAAAATTAGACAAAATATGTTTTCATATTTTACTAAACCGTTTTTATGAATGAAACAATCTTATGTTAGTCGACAAATAATATTTTAACTAAAGTTTTGTAATATCCAAAAAATGTTGGTATTATTTAGGAAACTTGTTTTGTTTTATAATTACTAAAGCTTTTTGTTTTTTGTTTTTTCCAGTGTAATATAGTAAAGAAAGAGAAAAATGGGGGTATAACAAATGAAATACGGACAGGAAAATCAAACCAATTATTACTGCCCCACTCCTCAATAATGATCATTACAATGTATTGCTTACAAAAAGTTTAATGTGCTCTCCGGACAATTTCCACACATTTCGTGTTATAGATACTTGTACGTATACCCTCTATGTAAATCTGTGAAAATCCGAAAACGTAAATTTTCCTACAGGTTAATCAGCATGAGAAATATTCATCAATCAAAAGATTTTTAGATATTTCTATCACATCTTCCATTTTTCTTCGATCCGTGACAAAACTAAATTAAGGTTGGATCGCAATTTGTAGCCCGTGTCTCAATTTTGTCATCACTTCCTTACGAGTTTCTAGAAAATTTACTATGAAAGCAGCGTACCTCAGCTACTTCTCTTATATTCACCGCAGCCAGAAGACACATGGGAAAACCAGGGCCAGGAAGATACCCACCCAACAACCACTAACAAGCGTTTGCCTACCACCTAATTCCAATTCCAAATAGAAGTTCATATCCCCGAAGGCGGGGTAGTAGGTGCTGCTGTGGCAAAGTTTTCACCCGCAGATGTGTGAATCATTATTTGATAGGAAAAGATGATTAATTCGGAGTTATTAGATACATGACTGAAATTTATAATGCATCCTACAATTTTCCCCCTTTGGACGAAGCTTGTACCATGCCGGGATGTGCGGTTTTTAGGTTGGTGGTAAATGCTCCGGCGGAATCCTCTCCCAAAAGTTTTTATGGAAAATTATATGGAATTGAGACAAACTGTAAAGTGTTTTTATGCCTTTCCTTCTTTGAAAAGTCACTTAATTAAAGGATTTTGGTCGCTTTTTTCACATATTCCTAACACCGTATAATTGTCGCAATTTACTCATCCATTAACGACAAATAGTTTCCAGTGATTTTGTATTTTAAGTGCTTTTGAGAACCTCTAGCCCATTTAAATTGATGGAGTTAATTGAAGCTTGGCAGAAAATTTCAAAATTATGACAAAAAAAGCATCATTTGATCCTGTGCTAACCCGAGGAAGCAATCAAAAACAACATTGAAGTTACTTAAATATTTAATTATTTTCTTTGTTATTATAGAGATGTGCATACTTAAATTGTATTGTCGCTATGCAAATTAGAATAATTAGTTAAAATACATACTTGCTCGAGCTAGTATGCTTTTGTGCATATACAACAAATATTTGGTATTGCTTATTAAGTTATCTTGATTTTATACACTGTTTTGCTTTGACATCTTGCACATCACAAAGCACGCCAGTACATATTATTACGAGCGTGGCCTTGGGTCGTTATTTAAAATACAATATTTCAGATATAATTCAAAAGTTCTTTCTTTATTTAACTTTACTGTTTACGCTCACAAATTAACAAATAATTATAGAATCAACTCTTTATTTATCGCTAGTACTGTACTTCTAATTATCGCAATCCAAATAGTTTACTTCGTTCACTTCGCTGTCTGAAATAATACTCGCCTCCTGGATGTGAGCAGCGCCGTATTTATACTCTACGAATTATCCTAGAACCTTCCTGAATATTCCATTCTCCAAACCCAGTTTACTAGGATGTCAGTAACCTAAAGTTGTTTCCATTTGCCCCCTTCTTAAAATTTGTTCGTCCCGAACAACAGATGGTCCACGGTCTTGATGCTCTCCGTATTGACCCAAGCGATCTAGATGAACGATTTTTCTTTTGCATCTTGTACCGCGCTGATTCTTGTATAGCATATTATTAATTTTAGTTTTAACTGCATATGGTCCCTCCCACTGTTGTGATAACTTTGGAGAACGTCTCGTGGCCTCGTGCACATCAGCTAATCGTTGTCTGAGCATTGTTACGAAGTATTCTGGTAACTTTTGTTCGCCTTTGGGTATACCAAACTTGAGGTCGCTAGGTAAGCTCATTTCCTTTCTGAATATGACCTTAGATGGGCTTTGTCTGGTCATATTGTAAACAGCTGATATATAAGCCATTAGAAATATAGGCATATGTCGAACCCAATCGCGCTGATTATAGTTGAAGACCTTCCTGAGATGTTCGATTAATGTTCTGTTGCAACAATCCTCCAAGCTTTGATTTTTCTTTCGTCTCTTATCTTTGATTCCTCTGTCCGCAAGTTTCTTGCTCTTTTCATTGCCGCCTTTTCGCTTCTTATTATCATGATCGTCAGAACCTTTGTCTTTACCTTTTCCGACCTTCATTATACCCTTATCATCGTCATTATCAGCATCTTTAGACCCTTTACTTGTCGTCTTTTTCTTTCTTTCATTGTCCTCGTGTAGAGCGCAAGTTAAGCGACCTACAACACATAAATATCCACATAGCAAAATGTCCATAATAAAAGAAAGGCAATATGCTATGCGAAGCATTAACACAAATTTACTATAAATGACTGAAGTATTCACGGCATGAATGAAATTAAAGTAAACAAGCACAAAAAGAAAGAAAGCAAAAGAACTTACAATTAAAGCTTGTTTACATGACAAAGCGATATAGCCATGCCAGTGCACTCATCATTAAGCAAGCATTGAACATATTGCTGTAAGAACTTTGGGTATTGCGAAAAGCTTACTCTTACTCGGCGCTTTCTGTGTGAGACCGATTCCAGGTGATCGATCGGTGAGAGCTTAATTTTTGCAAGCAAAATTGATGAAGTAAGCGATAATTTGATTGTATAAAAAGGGTGTACTATTGGAAAAAAATCAGAGTTATTTTATACTCCACTCTGGTCTTTTATTCAGGAGAGCTCCCTTAGCTCCGATATGGATATCCACCAAGGTAAGTAGAGCTTTCTGGCTTTCACACCTCTGCCTTATTTGCACTAGAGCTCTTTAGCTCTAAGCCATTTAAGGTGATTCAAATTAACATTTATATTAAGACCAGACTTAGAGCTTTTTGGCTCTCACTTGGTCAAGATACAAATGTATAGAAGCTTCACATAGCTCTACAATTTGTATCTCCAAGTTAATATAAATATTATTATATCTTCAAGATTCTCATCAGCCGCTGGCGATAATAAAAAAAAGGAAGAAACTTTGCACTCGCTCTTGGATTTCTTTCCTTTCTTCTTTCGACTTTCGTTATCATCATCGTAGTCATCGTCATCTCTTTCTTCCATCCCGCCGGAATGTTTCCATTCAGGATTGCATGGACGTTGTCAAAAAGCTTCTGCATTTCCGTGGATACGTCCTTTGCGGTATGGGATTTCAAAGTCATGAGGTTGTAGTCTAGTCTCTCCACGGAAAGCTTGCTCTCTAGCTCGCCATCTTCTCCCTTCTTCTTCTGTTGTGTGCATTCGTCCGCGTTTCCTACAGTCGTTTTGCAGGTGTCCCAGTCTACTACATTTCCAGCATCGAATGAGACCACGCGAAGGAGTGGTCGCTGATGACGGTATTTTGCTCTGAGTCTGCTGCCCAGCTCGATATCTTTGCCCAGCTCGATATCTCTGCCCTTCTTCTAGCGCTTCCATTCGTCGGCGTTTTCTGCAGTCCTTTTGGAGGTGTACCAGTCTATTACAATTCCAGCAACGAAGAATACCGCGTGAAGGAGTGCTCTGTGATGACTGCATTCTGTTACAAGTACATTCCTCCACCGAAATTTCCCTCACTCGTACTGCACTTCGAGAAGCTTGCCTGGCAGATTCATACGCTAGTGCATAGGCTAGTGCTTATGCTGTTGATTTCTTTCCTGCTAGCCTTAACGCTTGTTGTAAATTTTGATCTGCAATAGCGTTCACAAATGCTTCTGTTGCCACTTCATTAAGGAAATCCGCATTTACGCTAGAGTATGAGAAATAAGCTACTCATTCTACGTCAGCCTGCAGTTGTTGTAGTGATTCGCCATGCTTTTGAATCCTGTTGCGTAGCTGTAGGCGATATACTTGCTGCATGTGTTCATCTCCATAACGTAACTCTATCGCCTGTACTAGTGAAATGTAATCACGTTACCTGTCAATCCATATAGTTTGTAATAGCTCTGACGCGGGACCTCGAAGTGCTAATACAAGAGCTGTAGTTTTGTCTACATCATTCCATCCATTTACTTCGGAAGCTGCCTCGCATTGTCTCTTGAAAATATGCCACGAATTTTGTCCATCAAATATTGGACGTTTCATTCTGCCTGCACCGGATATTTCAGTTCCTTCATGCAGAGGTTGTCTATGCTTCATCTTCTCCAAATCTGCTTTTGTTGTACTTCCGACACTTGTTGTTGAACTTCTAGCACTTCCTGCCGGATTCCTTCAATTTTCACATTTTATTCGTCTAATGAATTTTTAAGAAAATTCTTCTGTTCCTCCAAACAGGTTTCTAGACAATTCTGCAAAGAACTCTTTTGTTCATCCCAACGGGCTTCCAGAGAATTCTTTTGTTCCTCAAGAGCATTCTTTTGTTCCTCCAAGAGCGATTGCTTTTGTTCCTCAAGAGCATTCTTCATCTGCAGGGCTGAAAGCTCCATTTTTGTCATTAAGGTACCCAAAAGCTGTTCCATGTTCATCGCAGGCTCTTCTTCAGCTTCAGCTTCTTCTTCAAAAACAAATGTCTCAGGATTCTTTTCTTCCTCTATCAAGGCTTGTCTAAGTCGCTCGACTAGAACATTCATTAGACCAGTCGCTTGCAATGACCGCTTCCGCAGCTCCACTTTCAATTCCTGTATGCGAAGCTCCTCTAGTTTGCGTCCCATTCTTGCGTCTTTTGTAATTCACTCAGAGTTTAATATAAAATTATCCTTCCGAATTTTTACACACGATTTCACAAAATTGATCACTCTTTGAATTTCAAAGTCAAATGCCACCAATTTATTTCGCGATTTTATTTTACTTCTGACACCAGTTGTTACGAGCGTGGCCTTGGTTCGTTATTTAAAACACAATATTTCAGATATAATTCAAAAGTTCTTTCTTTATTTAACTCTACTGTTTACGCTCACAAATTCACAAATAATTATAGAATCAACTCTTTATTTATCGCTAGTACTGTACTTCTAATTATCGCAATCCAAATAGTTTACTTCGTTCACATCGCTGTCTGAAATAATACTCGCCTCCTGGATGTGAGCATCGCCGTATTTATATTGTACGAGTTATCCTAGAACCTTCCTGAATATTCCATTCTCCAAACCCAGTTTACTAGGATGTCACTAACCTAAAGTTGTTTCCATTTCCAATAGATGTCGCTTGTATCACTTTGTGGCGCGTAACAATATATAAAAGCAAGATAGTTAGTCTAATATAGTCTGTGTTAGTATATCCATTAAATCCGAATCATAACAGTAGGGAAATAATTAACTGTGACCTTTACAAAGTGTAAGTCAAATAAATTAAACCGATACCAGTCGGAGTCTTTTATTTTATTGAGAAAACTACCTCAATGTGCAAAATACAATAAAATAATTACATGATCAAATTCCCATACTTGTCGTAAAGGCGATGACATAATGATGGCATCGGCTTGGCATCCACAACCTATCCTCTCCTATCTCCTTCCAAGCCCTCACACTAACAACTAATTCAAGGATAATGACATACAGTCACTGACATATAATAAGAATGGACTGAGCGTTCATGCTTCACAAATGGCACAAATTTTGAACAAGCTGTGCAAACCGCTTATTTCCTACAATTGTAGACCGATTCATAGTATTGCATTAAATGAAAATTGTTTAATAAGTTAAACAAGTTTTAATTAACACAAAACATAAGTTTTAATGTTATTGAAAAATGTATTTCCCTGCAGAATTGATGTCAAACTTAATTGAGCTTGAAGGCGATAGACGACGTATATAAGTAATATATTTCTCTGAATTCTTTTGTCAATTCCAATGCATTCCATTTAATAAACCCGTACTGTTCTCAAAGTTGGTTACAGTTCAACGCACATTTTGAGCTTGAAGGAGACAAAGGATTCTATACAAAATGTGTGCTATTTTTGACTAATATTAATTAGATAGAATGCCTCAGTCCATTCTTATTATATGTCAGTGCATACAGTTGATACGGCGCATCATCTGTAAAGGAACAGGCGACAGCAAAACAAAAAGGAAAGTTCCAAAGAGGACCAAAGGACAGCTATCAACAACAGGACAAGAGAGGAGAGCATAAAATCCATATGAGGAGATAAGCCCCAAACGACCAAAGATGACCAAAGAAAATTGAGAGATCATAGAGGGAAACAACGCCTATCTAGAAAAGAAAATTAAGCATATTTATTTGACTTGGCTTGACTGGCTTCTCCATAGTCATAAAATTTGATGCTGATGCCTCTCAACGTTACTTAACACGATGGCGGCATCCGCGTCTTATTCTATGCCGATTCCGGTATCATTTAATATTTGATATTCGGCATCGGCATCATGAATTTCGAAGAAAAATTAATAGAGTTAGTGCGGAAAAATGTTATAATTAAAAAACAAAAGTGTAGAGTTTACACAAAATAATTAAAAAAAGAGAAATTGTGGAAGAATAATAAGTGCAGAAATAGGAATAAGTGATGAGTGTGCCTTTGTTTGTATATCTGTTCTTTGTTTTCGATGCCAGCATTGTGTCACAGTTGCCATTGAATTCAATTTCCTTTAACATTCCAAGGCTCAGCAGAGCATACCGCGTGCCATAAGAATTACAAGCTGGGCGTATTACCCATCTAAATAATTTACATATCCTTTTGAGAAATGGATAGTTGGACAAAACAAACTGTCGAAATCATACCTCAACATTAGACTTAATCCTGTTTGTAAGAAACAACCAGTGGTTGGCATCATCACTGGACACAGGTCGCTTCACGCTCATCTAACAATAATGGGAGTGGTTGACAGCCTGGATGGAGAGCTTGAGTCAACCGAATACTTTTTGAGTGCTTGTTCGGCGTTCACCCGGTGCAGGCTGGATACTCTTGGTTCTGATCTCCTATCTGTAGAGGAGTTAAAAACCCTTACTCACAAAGACCGCGCTCTACACAGGAAGATTTTTATGATAGGGCTTCTAGGAGGACAGCAGAATTACTTGGGATCTTTCGTCCCATACCTTTTAAAAAGAAAAGAAAATACATATAGGTGGATGAATTGGAAAAAGGTTAAGACCCAGGGAGTCTCTAGCACATACCCGCGTACGCAGATATGACATATAAGCAACAAAACAACGAAAAATTGTTGTCAGTCGTCGACAAAATTATGTGAAAAGTTTGATTTGAAATTGTGATCAGGGTTGACACCGATTGTCACAAAATATGTCGAACAAACATCATTTAAGATTGTTGCGGTAATGTTTATAAATATCCTGATCCACTTGTATTTGCGATGTTAGCATTTGTTACAAATAATCCACATATACATGGCGTTTAAATGTATCTATTTTGTCAAACTATAATAAATAGTACCGGGTCCGGAACTTGAAGTGTCCGGATTTAAAAAGTTATAATTTTGTTGATTATTGCTCGATTTTATTAAAATTTATGCAAATGATAACTTATAATATATAGTTAATTCATTAATCAGTCGAATGGTACCGACGTAAACGCCTTTGGCCTTAACAATCAGCTTCAATCGGTTTTTAAACTACGCACACGATGCTCGCACGATATCTTGACTTAAATTATTACATTCATGAGTCACATCTTTTGTAAACTGCAAAAAGTTATTTGTTTGTTTTTGTAAGCCTTTGCTTGTAAAATTCCCTAAATGGAATAATCCAACGGATTCAGATATACTGAATACGGTGGCCATTGCTATATTGAAATAAACTTCGGAACATTGTTTTGTAACCTGTACAATTCTCTTGCTTAGCAGAATGAATAATTACCAGAATCAACCTTAATTTAATTCTATTAAGGTAAGTGTATGACGCCCCGAAGAGAAATTGTATGTTAGAGATCGCGTAGTATTAAATTAACACTCCATTTTTTTTTTTTTGAACTCTGAAAAACTTTATTTCGTGCACTTATTTATATACATAAAAATTTGCTGGGTTAGGTGAATAATTGATTGGATTAATTGTTTACGAAAGAAATTAAATTGGTTTGATTATTTACATTGCTTAATGCAATTGACCCATAACATTTATTGCGCACTTGCTGTGTCAGCAAATTGTGCCACAGAAATTGTTGCAAAACATAACCGAACTAAGTTTCTTTTTATGTTATGAGTCAATTGAATGCAGAAAGAAATGCTTATGCTAGTTAAACAAAAAAAAGGAAAAATAGAAATATGTTGAAGTATCTTAGAACCTTATGAATATGACGATAAAAAAAATAATTGTTCACGTGTGAAGATGCTGGGGGTCAGCGGAAGCTAAAACTCGGTCAAAATGTTGTCTAATCTGGCTAGTGGAATAACTTTCTTCATGTGGCTCCTGTTCGCTTTTCTGCCGTGACTTAAAAATCCTTATGATGCTCAAGCGATATTTGAATGCCAGTAATCCTAGTCCAAGTGCAAGTAGTATTCCCGACGCTGATGTGGCTGAGTAAATGGCGACAGCCCTCCTCAAGCTCTTGATGTGTGGTAGCTCAGGAGGGTGGGTGCATTCTAATAGTTGTTCGTCAGCTCGTATTAAGGCTCCTGCCTTTAAAATTAATGGTGGCTCCTTGAAGTGAATATCAGCAATTGTTGAAGGTACTTCTCTCACATGACTGGTAACAACTTCTATTGATTGCTCCATAGTGGCCTTTAAGACTAGCTCATTAGTTTGTAAATAGCATTGATTATTGAGGTGATCGACCCTTTTTCCCTTACAAATGACTGGCACGATCTTCCGGCTCATTGTGATGTATAGCCAGCTATTCTTTGTTGTAAGTTCCTTCCAAGAGGTACCAAATAGATGAAACTTCTTCGTCTAGCATATTGTTTTTTCGTGGGGATCATAAATTATATCGACAATGCAGGATGGGCTATCTTCTATGTTGTACACGATGGTAGGTGTGCAAAGATAGATATTTTTGCTTACAATAGAGCATGACTTCCTTTGTTGTTCTTCTGTATAACTGCTGATTGTAATCGATCGCAAGAGTTGAAACTTCTAAGTTTATAGTTGTAAAGGAGTTATTGCTAGTCTTCCTTGGTATTGGTGTAACGTGTATCAAATCATAAGCATTACATTAGATACCCATGCAGCACTATTGTATTATTTTCTGCGGCTATGTCTTAGTGTATTTGTGGTGAACTTTGAACAAAAAGTTTGGGTCCTAATAAGTTTGAAGTGTTTTGCGCTATTTCGTTGATATGACGTGAAGTAATGACATCCAATAGATGTCCATGCTGATGAATAGCTTTAAGCCACTTTTCATATTTGTCCTGGAATTCTCGGCGCTAATTTACGTGGATATGACCTCGACACTAATTCTATTGTGGTCTGCCTGAGAATACCAGGTCTTCATCTCGTTTATTGAGGCGATGACTTGTGATAGCCTGGAGTCGAACTATTTTAACCTTTCCCAAGTGATGCTTGCTGATTGATTT
This sequence comes from Dioctria linearis, assembly GCA_963930735.1. Lineage (NCBI taxonomy): Eukaryota > Metazoa > Arthropoda > Insecta > Diptera > Asilidae > Dioctria > Dioctria linearis. The sequence goes on along the minus strand of OZ005740.1, from coordinate 128,745,434 downwards.
ATTTTCGTATTCGTTTGCTGATTGTACTAATGTAGCTGTCCTTGCTGATAATACTGCAGCGTTTCCAAATCTGCATATATTTCGTCATTTACTCCGAAGATGCTAGTTAGTAAATTTCCTAAGGCACCTCTTCTTGGCCTGTCCTTGCGTTTGACCGTTTGGACGATTTCATCAGTAGCTTCTAGGAGATGGGTTCTTGTTAAGGACATATGCTTGAACAGAACGTCACAGTGAGTGATTTGAGTGAGCTCCTTTTTTGCTTACACATGGGCTGGGTCTGGTTCCAGTTGATCATTCTTTGATCTTCAAATATCTCCTCCATTGGGACGGATAATAGTAGCCGGAGCTCACGGCGCTTAATTCGTGCATGACTCTATGTAAAGTCCAGACCTTGGATGTAGCACAGTGTAGTCCTGAGCAAAGGCCAACTGTAGGAAATATAATATAACCGGTACTGATCTCAATAAATTGGAAGCCCAAGTGCAGGGCGCCACTCTTGCCTTCCTTTTTAGTTGACGATTTGGAGATGAGCTGGCCTTCCTTTTACTACTTTGCACTTTTATTCTGTCGAACTGCTCTGGCTTATTCAGTGCTCTGGAGGTAGTTCCTTTTATTGTCGTTGCCACTGTATTAAATTCCGTAGAAGGATTTTCGGTGCTAGTGATGCTGATAGGAAGTTGACAGAGCTTATTTACGTGAACCTTTTTGGTACCATTCTGGGTTTTGACAGACACTATTCGCACAACGCCATCTTCTCCGGGATGGATTTCCTGAATCCGTCCTAAAAATCATCTTTGAGGGGGTAGGATGCCGTTTTTAACAATTACCAGCTCGTCTATTCTTGGGTTTCCCTTCTGACATATCCATTTACTGCGTTGTTGTAAGAGTAACAAATACTCCTTTGACCACCTCCTCCAAATGTCTTGTTGTAGTGTCGTTAGAAGTTTCCACTCTGATGTATGTCTTTCTCGCTGACATCAGGTTCAGGAGGTGCTATTAGAGGTCGCCCAATTAGAAAATGGCCAGGAGCCTCTAGTTCATCACTGAATGTTTCTTGTTGGACAATTCTGCTAGTCCTTTGCCTTTTGTAACTAGTCTGATGTTATACTACCAATGTTCCTAGCAGATTGTGCATGATTGCAGTTTTGTACGAATCTTTTACAATATGCTATTACTCTTGTTTGGCGAGTGTAGGGTGGAAATAAATACTATTGTATTTAGCGTAACCGCTGTCTTCTTAACTTTTTCATTTGTTAGTAGGGTAAATGCACCTAAAGACGGCCTGTTCATAAAGTCTGCCACTTTTCTATTACAATATAAAAAATAACAAATAAACCAAAGTCTGACTGATAAAAGAGACACAGTTGCAATACCCTTTCTCCTGTTAAACTGCTTCCAGAATTTCAAGTCGCTCTATCACTTCAAGGGTGATAATATTCACGTCATTAGTGTAGTGACGACAAGAAAGTGAAAGCTTGTTCTAAAGTGATTTGCTGTTTTAAATAATCAGTGGTAAAGAAAATAGTACGTATTCATTGTACATGGTATTAATTCCAGCATATTATATATTATATAGTATTCATATAAGTTGATTTAAATAAATTTCGTCATATTTTTATACACAAAATCGCGGCGATATTTGAATAAAGACCGGTCGACTAAGCATTCATTTAAATTTAAAAATTTTCTAAAGTCGATCACTTTGGCCGACTTTAGAATTGTTAAATTAGTGTTATGTCTTTGAAGTCGGCCACGGCGATCTCATAGTTTCTATTAAGTAACTACGGATTGATTTAAAAATATAGAAAAACCATTAGAAATATGTAACTGTTGCATTATTATGTATAATAACATATTATGTATTATAAAAAACTTATGCACAATTAATCATATTTACAGCTTAATTAATGGCTGCAAAACGAAGAAACCTTTGTCTTTATGACAAAACAAATATAGCAAAAGCACTACTTGCCATAAGGGAGAATAATATAAGTATAAGAGAGGCAAGTCGACAGTTTGGGATCCCCAGGACAACACTTCAAGACAGATTGACTGGAAGAGTTCCAGAAAATATAGAAAAAATGGGTCGAGATCCCGTACTAACTCCAACAGAAGAAAAAAAGCTCGTTGACTGGTGCTGCAATATTACCAATGTGGCTTTCCTTTGAAGCCAGCAGATCTTCAAAACACCGTTCAAAAAATAATGGAGACAGATAACCGGCAAACTCCTTTCAAAGATAACCGTCCAGGAAGAAGTTGGCTTGCAGCTTTTATGAATAGACATCCTCAACTTTCCTGCCGTGTTCCAGAAAGTGTTTCGAAAGGTCGTGCTACAGTAAAGGAACAAGATATAAGGGATTGGTTTGATGGCCTTCAAGAATATTTGGTGATAAATTGCTTGGAGGAAATACTCTCTGATCCCACCCGCATTTTAAATGGAGACGAGACTAGGTTTAGTATGTGTCCTAAAACAGAAAAAGTGATTGCTCCTCGTGGTTGGAAGGATGTTTACCAAATTTCTCGTGGAAATGAAAAAGAAGAAATTACCGTACTTCTCGTATTTTCTGCCGCTGGTGAACTACTTCCTCCCATGGTAGTATTTCCATACGTTAGACCTTCAATGGACGTTGTTAATAGCGTACCGTCAGACTGGATTCTAGGCAGGTCAGTCTCTGGATGGATGAGATCCGAGACCTTTTACGAATATCTGGCAAATGGAGTGCATGTGTGGTTAGATGAAATGAAAATTACTACACCAGTAATTTTATTTGTTGATGGTCATAAGTCTCATCTCACATTAGAAATCAGCGAGTTTTGTGAAGCGCATAAAATAATTCTTTACGCTCTTCCACCGACCACAACTCACATCATGCAACCGGCGGATGTGAGTGTTTTCAAACCACTGAAGTCCGAGTGGAAAAACATAGTAAGAGAGTGGGAAATAAGTCAAATGAATACAAATTCAATTCTCACAAAGAACACATTTTGTCCACTCCTTCACAAAACACTTAGTGCGATGAATTTGTCTCCTGCTATTAAAAACGGCTTTAGAAAGTGCGGCTTATATCCCCTAAATCCAAATGCGGTGGATTTATCCAAGTGCTTAACAGATAGGATATCAAACTTAAATGCTACCCGAAATCTCTCTGAGATAACACAACCAAAAAAGCCAGCAACAGAATTTTTTCATCATGCGGAAGAAGTTATTAGGTTCATCTCACCGAGTTTGCTGCAGAATAGTATTGATCGTAATATTGTTCTGAGGGAGATTGAAAAAGGTATATGTATGGAAGATGTAATGCAAGAGGATTTTCCCGTTCATGGATCTTCTCTGGATTGCTTGTCAGATCTTCCTACTGAAATATATGATCTTACTTCGGATGCTGCTCAAACTTCAATGGGTTTTGAAGACTTTCTTCATGGGACAAACGACCAAATTTCGGATGGAGATGTTTTGTCAGGTACTTTTGAAGATAATTTAAAAACCATACATGAAGGTTTATCAGCAGATGCATCAGTTGGTGTGCTTCAACAACCTAAATGTAGGGCAATTTCTGCCAAAAATTTAGTCCTTTCTATGTACCTACCAATGGATACAATAGATTTTGCTTCAAAAAGTGCCATCACCTCCCAATATTTGGAGAAGCATCAGCAAGTGCCTGGAACTTCAACTGAATATACAAGCTCTTTTCAACAAAGCCAAGATATCTTACCAGTTTGCACCGTTCCAAAATACAAAAGGATTAATCCCTTATATTGTTCATCCAATTTGGAAAAACACTTGGTTTATCCGGGGGAAAACTTATTTAAAACTAATAAAAGAAATTTGCAAGGAAGCGGAGCATCTTGAAATCGATATCCTTTTGCAATATCTTCAGGCAAATATAGAGAAATTTTAAAAAACAAAGAAAATCAAAAACTCCAAAGCAAGAAGAAGTAGTAAAGAGAAAGGAAGAAAGACTGAAAAGAAAAGAAGAGAGTCTGAAAAGAAAAAAAGAGATTCTGAAAATAAAAGAAGAAAGCAAGAATAAGAAGCTTGCACGAAAGAAGAAGAAAACGTAAAAATATTAGCTGTGATAAGTGCTTCCAAAGGTTTATTTCTGAATCATGTTTATGCTAAATAATAAAAAATAGTCATTCATGCAACTACTTTAATAAATATATAACAGACAAATAACAATAAGTTTTAGTTTAATTTTTTTCTAATTTTCATTATGTTCCTAAATGTTCCTATTTAATATTATTAAGAGAATTACACGTTAAGTTAAGATGGTTTCACCCTTGTTATAGCCTCTTTATCTATGGATTTTATTTTTTTAATTTTAATACATGTTTCCGTTCTTATCTATTTTTTAATGCATATTTACGAATAAATTTTGATTTTGGTTTCTTTGAATTTTGGTTTTTCTTTTTCCATAGTGCTCTTTAAAACTCATGGCCGTCTTTTCAAACATATGTGGCCGAATTTATATTTTAAATGGCCGACTTAAGGCGTTTTTTTCAGCTTTTCCATTTTATGGTAAATAAGTACTTTAGATGAATTATAAGAACATGGAAAAACAGAAAATGAAATCCTTGAATTCGTAAAGCTTTGTGGAATGATCTGGTATCCTATATAATCATACAATATTGGAAGGTGGCCGACTTTTGATGCACTTACCCTATATTGAATTTATTTGTTGGCCATGCTTCCGGAGGCTGAGATAATTATGATGGGCCCTTCCACCATATATTATGTGCTAGAAGCTTTGTTGGAGTTGATCCTCTGGATGCGATGTCTGCAGGGTTTTTTTTTTGCCTCCATATGTTTTTAGGTATCAAATTTTGTATCTCTGATACCCGATTAGCAACAAAAGAATTCCATTTATTGGGATCCTTTACACTCCAGGCTAATGCTATTTTTGAGTCACACCAAGCTGTCAAAGCGGTTGTTTTTAAATTTAAAGTGTTGACTGTTGCCTTCAGTAGTTGTGCTAACAAGAGAGCTCAACAAAGATCTAGCCGAGGAAGCGTAATTTTTTTCCTTAGTGGAGCCACCTTCGTTCTGGCCGTAAGAAGTGTTGTATGGCTTTTTTCGAACGAATCTACTGTTCTTGAGTAGACTACTGCTGCATAACCCTTTTCTGAGGCATCACAGAATCCATAGATTTGTATCTCCTGAGTCTATCTATAATTGCTCCATCTAGGAATTCTTAAATCTTCAAGCTTCGTTAGCTCGTTTCTGAGTTTTTCCCAGGCACTTAGTATTTCTGACGGAAGTTGTTGATCCCAATCTGTACCGGTCTTCCAGAGAGATTGCATTAATAATTTGGCTGAAAATTATACAGGGCTAGCACCTGAGGATCGAAAATTGTAGATATGTTTGATAGGAGATATCGTTTGGTTAGTCTTGATTCCATTTTTTCTGGCTTGAGCTTAAATTGAAATTCATCTCTTTTGGGATTCCAATGTATTCCCAGAGTTTTTATTGTGTCTTGTTCTTTTATCGCCAATATTCCCTATTCTCTTATATCTCCAGGAATGTCTTCTAGTAACTCTTAATCATTCGAAGTCCACTTTCTGAGGTTGAAATGGCCCTTGTTTAGCAAGGCTTTAATTTCATGTTGTAGTATCTTAGCTTCTGATTTTGTGTCTGCTCCCGTTAACATATCATCGACATAAAAATCGTTAACGAGAACGCTTTTTCCAACAGCAAAATGGCCTCCTTCATCCTCAGCAAGCTGTTTTAGAGTTCTTACTGCAAGATGTGTGGCTGCAGCGGTGCCATACGTGACGGTATTTAGTTAATACTCCTGAATGGGTTCCGATGGTTTTCTTCGCCATAAAATCCGCTGGTAGTTCTTATCTTCTTCAGAAATTTTGATCTGCCTGAACAACTTTTCAATGTCGGCTGTGTAGGCATTCCTATATTTTCGCCAACGCAGCAATATTTGCGCGAGATCCTGCTGAAGCCTTGGCCCAGTGTGCAATAAGTCGTTCAAACTCAACCCAGAAGTCGTTCTAGATGATGCATCGAACACCACACGTAATTTGGTGGTGGTGCTGCCTTTTTTGAATACAGCGTAATGTGGTAGAGAGAAGATTCTTTTTAGATCACCTTCAAAAGGTTTTACTGGGGTCAATTGTCCCAATTCTTCATATTCGCAGACAAAACTGTTGTACTTGGCCATCTCAGTTGGATTGTTCTTTAGTTTCTTCTCTATCAGCAGCAAACGGGCTATGGCTTTATTTCTCAATTCTCCTAGTTCTCCTTTATTTGGTATAAACCCAAACTGGTCAACGTATCTCCCTTCTTGATCTCTCTTGTATGTGGTTTTGAAATGGATGTCAGAAGTTTGTTCATCTTGATTAGGAGTAGAGCTTTCTTGGACTTCCCAAAAGCTTTCAAGCCTTCGATCTAACTCGGCCAATGAAAGGAAGCTTGATACCCTTGTCGTTTCTTTATAGCAGTTAGAAATGCCTCCAAAAAGAATCCATCCGGGTTTTGTGTTTTGAGCTACAGGTTGTTTTCCTTTAAATCCGTCTGTAACTATGTTGGCGTAGACGTCAGCTCCTAAGAGCAAATCAATCCGACCTGGCGTATCGAATATTGGATCCGCTAATACGATTTTGCCGAACTGATTCATGTCGATTCCCTTTAAATTTGTTTCCGGAAGATGAGAGTTGAGCTTGGGTAGTACAAAGGCTTCAACAGATAAATAGGAGTTCTGAAAACGTAGTTGTCTTTTTACGTTCACCTTGCTAAATGTTTTCGCTGTTTCGGACTCTCCGACCCCTAATATGGTTGCCCTCACTTTTTGTTTCACTAGTTTCGATGTTTGAACTGCTTCTTCAGTTATTAGCGATACTTGCGATCCAGGATCGATTAGCGCTCTGAATAGGTCTGATTGTCCAAATTGATTCTGTATTCTCACAATAGCCGTTGGCTCTTGAGCATGTTTATGTACTGCCATGGTCGTATTGAGATTATTGGCTTCAGTTGTCTTTGATTTTGCACCGGAAGGTTCTTCGTTATTCCGATGGAGTAATGTATGGTGCTTTTTCTTGCAATAAGCACATGATCTTTTTGATTTGCACCTTTCTGTCTTGTTATGGAGCAGGCAATTTTGGCAAAGATTTTTCTTGAAAACATAAGCGGCTCGATCTTTTCCGCACACTGATAGATGTAATGATCTTTATTGCACAAACTGCATGAGTGTTTCATTGTCATTTGATGTAACTTTTTAGAGTGTTTTGTGGATGTATCAAAACTATGTTGCTTGGAATTCTTAATACAATCCAACACTTGGTGGCGTTTATCTAAAAACTTCAACAGCTCATCTATCGACGGCATTTCTTTTGGGTTGGAGAGGCCTACCTCAAATAACCTCAAGCTTTCTGAGTCCAACCTTCTCATTGATAAGCACACTATTATCGGACCCCACTCATCTGTGTTGCAACTGAGATTTTTTAGAGCTTCAAGGCATTCACGTATAAGATCATACAACATTATGATATCTTCCTGGCATCTATACTCTGTTTTCTTTGCATCAATTATGGTATTTACATATGTTGTTATGATTTTTCTGTAGTTATTGAATCTGGCACTTATTAAACGCCGTTCTGTATTGTAATTTTTGCTGCTAATCTGAAGATGCCCAATTACTCGTCTAGCATCCCCTTCTAAGTGGTATAACAAATACTGCATTTTTTCCACGTCACTAATAAATTGATTGTTGTGAATCACATTAGTGAATAAATCAAAAAAGGACTTCCATTCTTTATAATCCCCAGCGAACTTCGGGTTCTGGATTGGTGGAAATTTTGGTAGGTTGTTGTGCTTGATCATGTCTTGATATGATACGACTTCTTGTTGCGGAGTAAACTTTGTATCATTATACTAGTTTTGAGTTTGACGATCATATGTCAGTGGGCTTGAAGGTGCTGGCGCTGGTGCTCCGTTATTTTCTTTAACGATGTATCATATATCTTTTTTGTTTTTTCATAAAGCTCTCCTGTGATATATGAATGATCCTCACCAACTTGCTTTTTTAGTGCCTTGTGTAGTTTGCCAAACTCTTCCCAGAAACTCTCTAGCGCCTGACATGCAGGTACTCCTTATGTTTCCGACCAGCCGAGTCTTTGTCGAAGTTTGTCAGGAGTCACTCAATTGCAGCCATCTTGGGCTTTAAATGGAGATAATGGCTTCTATGCCGTAATGTACTTGCACCGGGCACAGAGTTGCTCTTTGCAATTTATTTTTTACCAGAATCAACCTTAAACTGATTCTCTCTTGGTAAACGTTTCGCCTTTGAGATTCAACAGGTTTTGAATCTTTTTCGGTATAGTTATTTACTTTCCGCAATAACTTAGTAGTGAACTGTTTCTGTACTGTTCCGTCGCTCGAAGGACCATGTACAATTCTCTTGCTTAGCAGAATGAATTATTACCAGAATCCACTTTAAGTTAGTTCTATTAAGGTAAGTGTATGACGCCTCGAAGAGAAATTGTATGTTTTTTTTTAACTCTGTAAAACTTTATTTCGTGCACTTATTTATATACATAAAAATTTGCTGGGTTAGGTGAATAATTGATTGAATTAATTGTTTACGAAAGAAATTAAATTGGTTTGATTGTTTACATTGCTTAATGCAATTGACCCATAACATTTATTGCGCACTTGCTGTGTCAGCAAATTGTGCCGCAGAAATTGTTGCAAAACATAACCGAACTAAATTTCTTTTTATGTTATGAGTCAATTGCATGCAGAAAGAAATGCTTATGCTAGTTAAACAAATAAAAGAAAAAATAAATGTTGAAGTATCTTAGAACCTTATGAATATGACGATAAAAAAAATAATTGTTCACGTGTGAACATAACCATTGCTGATTTTGTCGAGCTTTATGTGATGGTGCTGAGTCCTATTGAACTGTGAACGGATGATTTTGGAAATGTTTTCTGGTCCATGGTATTAAAACGTCATTTAAAATCAATCTTTGATAAATATCAGCATTGAGTTTTGTGTTTGGGGGCAGAAAAATTACCGGTGAACGACCACTTTCAGTGACAGCCACACAAACTATCCCTTGTGCTGCTGCTTGTGTTGGTGTGATTTTGAAATGCTCTGCATTATCATCGGAATGTCTCTTTAACCAGACACGATCATTTTGTTTGTTTAAAAATGCAGAACATTTTCTCATCCGAAAATATCAAGTTTGGTTAACTTCCACGAACACGTATATCGAATATTTTTACAAACAAAAACAAGAATGCGTCTTTTCACCAAAAAATAATTTTTCCAGTTGACAAATAATATGGCAAGAGCTGCATTCACGTCAAATTTGAGTACTGCCAGATTTGTGATTTACATTTGACAGCAATTTGAATTTTACGGACGCTTCAATTGCCGGACCTGGTATATTTTTTATATTATAGTATATTAAAATTTCAAAAAAACGTTATTATATAATCAATTTCACTATTAATTTCTGAAATATGCTGTTATAACATATCTTGTAAGTCTTTGCCCGAAGTTATAAGAAAGGCCTTATTAAGCCTGAATTACCATTTTTATAAGCTTCTGGTTGTACCGGAAAGATCTGTAAAACATTTAAATATAGTAAAGGAATTATTTTTGCATTGTCTGAAGATGTGTATATATTTTAAATATTCTGAATGAATAAACGAGCCTTTGCCTTTGTTTATTATTATTAAAATTATTTCACTTAATAAATTCAATACAAATTTCCGTGATTACTTTCTTAACATTATATTTTAAAATTAATCTATCTCCGTTTTTTCTTATGTTTTTTTCTTGACGTCCCTTCGGCCTGGTTCCTAAATTTTTGTTTCTTGACCCAATTGAGTTAGATCGCTGCCGTGACTGTACCGACCTGTACCTTAAGGTTATTAATTATATTATTTCTAGGTTACATGTTGATAGGCATGAGAGGTTGTAATTCATATTTATTTATATTTACGTTTATCTAGATAATTTAGGTTAAATATGGTTTAAGTCTTAAACATACCGCCCGCCTTGCAAAATGTTTGCAACTTTCAATTATTGTCCGTATTTGAAACGATTGGAAAAGGACATATTTTAGTAAGACTTCGTTTAAATTGTTCAGAGATTGATTTTACCATCGCCACTCGTATCTTACCATCATCGCCCGGAAACACTTCGATCACCCGCGTGAGTATCCACTTCATGGATGGCAAATTATCGTCTTTTTTCAAGACGAGGCTTCCCACTGCAACGTTGGGTTTTGATTGGTTTTACTTATTACGACACTACAAGTGATTAAGATATGAATTGTACCATCTTTTCCAAAATGTTTTTTGAGTGCGTTTTAGTATCTGCCCTGAAACACCTGATGCACGAATGCACTATTCGCTTTGCAATGTTGAGACCATTTAACGGCCAAAAACGCTGTCTAGTGTTGTACAAAACACCCTGCGGATCTGCATGCATGTGTTTTGTGTGCAAATAAGTCATCATACTATGTGTGAAAGGATGTAATACTGGCAGTAACATCGGATGCTTTGCATCATAGGCTAACTCTGAGTTTTCTAACCGACCTCCTACTCTGATGATGTTTTCCGAATTGAGAAATGGGCATAAATTGCGTGACTCTTTGTCTCAATTTCTTGATGACGGCTAATAATGTCGTAATCTTGTTTAAAGGACTTCCTCTGTATTATGCGAATGATAACTTTTAAAGCCCATTCGCGCTCATTTGTTTGTGGATACCATGTTATCTTTGTGGTGCTGGTACGCGTATGTTTTTAATAAATCTACCAATGGAGGAGAATACACCTTTTAATTTCTGGAACGAGTTTATAAACTTTTATGATTCCACAATATCTACCTCTACTGCAACAGTGAGTACAATCTGTTGCTTTCGTCTTTCAGGCACCAAATTATGTTGCTGAGAGTTTAACGGGCAGTTCCAATTTTTTTTTTCTATCTAGTAAGAATCACGGACCACTTAGCCATAAATTGGATTTGACGAAAACATGGAGGGAACATTCCACGTGATAGCATCCCAGTTTAGTTGCAATTTCTGCTGCAAGAAAATGTTTCCTAGAACCACTACAGGATTAATGAGACCTAACGGATCGATCAACTTTGCTATGTCTGAGATAACCATCTGTTTCGTACATTTAGTCAGTTTGTTACTGATATTTATTTTGAATTTAAAATGATCTGACTGCGGATGCCTAATTAATCACAGAGTTTTAGTAACATCCTGTGCATGAAATCGTATAAACTTTTCCTTGTTGTCATTTGGAATGTTAGCGAGAAACTAGTTACTGTTGGAGCTCCACTTCCTCAATTCAAATCCTCACTTTCGAAGCACTGCTTCTACCTGATTTCGCATGTCCTTAACTCCAGCAAGGGTATCTCCACCTGAGATGAGATCATCCACATAAAAGTCTGAGAACCTTATGGATAATCTTGCATCTCATCTATCGCTAACTGAAGGAGGGATCTTGTTGAGAGGAATGGAGCAGCTGCAGTACCATATGTGACCGTTTTCAGTCGATAGAAACTTAAAAATTCCTGTGGATTTTCTCGCCAAATGATATTTTGATACACTTGATCTTAATGATGGATTAGTATTTGGCGATACATTTTTGAAATATCAGCTGAGATGGTAATACTATGTGTTCTAAATCGAAGTACTATGGAAAAAATATCTGGTTGTACAACAGGTCCAACAATCATCAGATCGTTAAGAGAATAATTGCTACTTGATTTTGCTGACGCATCAAACACTACCCGTAGCCTTGTACTTGAACTCTCGGGCTTAATTACGCAGTAATGGGGAAGAAAGTACTTCGATGATTGAAACTCCGATTCACTCATTTCTTGTATATGATCAAGCTGGGCATATTTTTGGACAAAGTTAGAGTATTATTCCAGTAGGGCTGGAGTTTGTAATTTGCGTTCCAAATTGATAAATCGTCTGGTCTCTGTATCAAAATTATCACCTAAACAGGAAGGATTTTTGCGAAAAGCAATCCTTACTATGAATCGGAATGAAGATTCACGTTGGTAGTTTTTAAGATATTGTTCTTCACACAATAGTTCCTCCCTTGTTTGACTGGGTACTGTCTTTGGGAGATTCTCTATTTCCCAGAAATTTTTTCAAATTTCACCAAGAGATTCATCTACCGTTGTCTTGTCTGTGGTTAAATGACACGAGTGATGCATAGCATGTTCTAACAATGTCTTGCCAGACACTATCCATCCTAGATCTGACTTTTGTAGTACCTGAGGTGATAGCATAATTTGACCTGCTTCAGGAGTTGGAAATGAAGTTCAGCTCCGGTGAGCAAATCGACTCGATGAGGTCTATGAAACTCCGGATCAGCAAGCCTAATATTATTTCGTATGTTCCAAGCCTTGGTATCAATAAATTCTGTGGATTGAATGCTTGTAATATGCGGTAATATAATAACATCAAGCTGCAAAATTATTCACCCGTGACTTCAACATGATGCTTGTCTGATATTTGCATTCGAGAGAATTATTTCCGCCTATGCCAGCTATAAATGAAGAAATTCGCTTCCTTCTTAACCCTAACTGCTGCACCAATCTTTCGGAAATGAAATGAGTCTAGAATAGCTCTGCATATATATTTGTTACTCTGTTTATCAATACTATACACCATAGCTGTTGGCATAAATGTGTATGGCACCATTGAAGTTACTGGAGGTGTGATGTGTAAGGTAGTTTGATTACTCGAACCTGAACTTTGCTGTCCTTGGAGCGTCAGATCTGTCCTGTTTCTTATGCTGGCATTGTACAAAAATCCATGGTGCCTCTCTCCACATGCTTGACAAGAGTATACGGAGTTACAATCAGTGTTCTCATGAGTATGCAAATAGTTCTCACATAACTTTAATGATATCACGCTATTTAATCAATCCGAAGGTGACATTGACGGAACACTTCACATTTATAGATGAGGTGGTGTACCAATCTTGCAATGAACCCGGGTATGTCGATCAAGAGATTGAGAATGAGCAATTCGAATCAAAATATTTTAGTTCGAAGGTCCAACTTTCTCAAGTCATCAAAGAACGTCAAAACAGAGAACCTATCGATCCTTATGCAATTAATCGCCTTGCTGATCAACAAGCTAGTTTTCTCGAAAAATTCTCTAGAACTTGCGTAAATTCTGCGACTTCTGATACAAATCTACCCAAAATCACAATTCCATAATTTTCTGGGAATTATACTGACTGGGTATCCATTCGTGATTTATATATCGGGAGAGTTCATGATGATTCCAACTTAACCCACACTTAGAAATTTCACTACCTTAAAGGCTTACTGACGACTGAAGCGACTGGGTTGCTCCCGCACGTTCCAATATCTGAGAAAAATTATCAGCAAGCTTGGGAAAAACTTAATAAGCGATATAGCACGACAAACTGAATTGTAAAATCATTTATCCAAAATTTTTTGAGTTTATCCTCTCTTTTAAATCCTTCAGCACATGCATTGAGAAAGCTGTGAGATGGATCTGATGAGCTTATTCGATGTCTGAAGGCACTAGGTAGTAAAGCAGAAGAACGTGATTCTTGGATTATATATTTGCTTCTGAATAAAGTTGATTTCAACACAAGAAAATATTGGGCGGAGGAAACCACAGACGAAGAGTTTCCAACCATACAACAGTTGTTAGAATTTCTCGACCAATGATGTCGTGCTCTTGAAGATTCACAGCTCGCAGTTCGCAATCCTCACTCGACCAACAAAAATACAAATTCGTCTAGTATAGTTAAAAGTTTGCATTCATCGTCAAATTCATCCTGTTCAAAATGTAAAGGGGAACATTACACATACTTCATTCATCTTTATGCAAGTCCAAACAGTCTTGTCGATGTTGTCATCGCCGACATTACACATTAGTACACATGCAGCAAAATTATAATCAACCTCATCGCGAGCCTTCACACAGGGTATATCATGCGTCTAAAACTAATCTCCTTGGTCATCATCGGCTGCTATTATCAGTCCTAAAAATTTGGAGGAAACGTCCAAGCAGTCATTGCTATATGAAAACAATCAAACATATCCTACAGTTTTGAGTACTTCATATCACATCAAATCCATATCACATCAAACATCTTATTCTATATCAATTCTTCCCACCGCATTAGTACATCTTCGGGTTTCTCGAGGGCAGATTCACACCTGCCGCATACTACTCGACTCGGGCTCTCAGGTTTCATTAGTGACAGACTCGTGTGTACGGAGATTAAGATTAAGACGTCGGCATGCTAAGTTTCATATCACAGGCGTATCTTCTACAACTAAAGGGGTAGTTGAACTTGAGCTTTTTTCTCGTGTCAATTCGAGGAGCATCTTTATTAATGCCTTCATTCTCAGTAGGATTACATCTCTGTTACCAAGTACGAATTGAATATTGAAAATTTGAAAGATTTTCATCATTATCATTGGCGGATCCAACGTATAATGTATCGGGTTCAATTGATATCCTCTTAGGTGCTGATAAGATATTTCATGTAATGGAAGAAAGTTGTGTAAAATCCGATGAATTTAGTCCTGCAGCACAGCTGACTATCTTCGGACGGGTGCTAGCCGGAAATATTATCAATCATGACAGCATCTCTCTTCTATTTGTAATTATCATTCAGAATTGGATATCGACGCAGCTATTCAGAGATTATGGGGGATCGAAAATATTTCGAACGAAGCAACCTTCACTCCCGACGAACAAATAGGCGAGACTAATTTCGTACAAACTCATATGCGTTCTAGTGATGGAAATCATTTATTGCAACTAGAATTGGAAATACTGGAAACATTACCCAAGATGTAAAGTCACCTTCAAATCCAGCAGACTGTGCTTCGCGTGGTATATTAGCATCCAACTTAATGAATCATGAACTTTGGTGGCAAGGTCCTCATCGGCTTCAAGGTACACCTGAAGATTGGATAACTTTGAACGCAATATCTCAGAGAAAAGAAGCAATTTTGTTCAGGCCTTTGTCGTTGAACATAAGGAATCTTTATTAGATGAACTAATGACAAAATTTTCAAATTGGAGACGACTACTTAGAGCTTACGCTAGTTGTTTGCGATATGTACACAATCTTAAAAAACGTGCATGTCCACATTTAAGAAGATCAGGTTCCCTTCAAGCTGATGAAATAAAATATGCCAGATATTTTCTTCATTGCATGTACAGAGGATAGCATTCCCTTCCGAGCTTCAAAAACTGAGAAATAATCGACAACTTACATTGAAAAGCCAGCTTGTCAAACTATCACCATGTGAATAACGTCGTTGTCTCGTAGTAGAATGCTCTGTTATTAAGAATGAATGAGATATTTTAGTGATTTTCTTTGTTAGAGCTGATAAGCTCAATTCTCCAAAAATCCACCAATGTTGGAGCTAGAAGCTCAATATTTTGGTGTCGGTGTATCTTTTAACAGGAGCTGAGGATCGATAAAATTTAATGTTATCGATAAATGCATGACCTCTATGTGAACAAGCAATCATAATAGTTAAATGCTTACATTGCAATATTTTCTTATTGAGAGAGTGCTAAACGAAATGAAATAAATATGACATACAGCCATCGGTTGCGTCATAGCGCAATCACTTTTTGTTTTATAGGTCATTGAGTAATACGTTATATGTTTTATCACTGTACAACGGTAACCAGTGATGATCATATTACTTTCTACAACTATTACTTTGATATTTTATTAATGGATCGTACAATGGCGAGTGGCTATTCCGACCGTATTTCTTTTGTTTCTTATGTTTGCTTTTGCTCTCTTTATTATTATTATTGTTGAGGTGCTCGTATATGCATTTACCGTTACGGCATGTAGGTAATGTAGGTACGCTCTACAACCCTTTCTCAATGATCAAGGCATACTTCGTATTGGAGGAAGAGTGCAACACTCTTCTCTTTCATTTAAAACCAAGCACCCAATCATTCCTCCAAAATCACATGTCTATACTCGTTTGATAATCAAATACTATCATAATCAGAACTGCCACGCGGGTGCATCAGAACTTCTTGTTATTCTACTATAGGAATAGTGGATTTTAGGCTGTTGGAACATGGTGCGAAAAATCATTCGCGAGTGTATCTCATGCTTTCGTCAGCGGCAAACTTCTGTTTACCAGATGATGGGTGACTTACTTGCTCAACGAATTAAATATTCTCGACCATTCTCGCAGGTTGACATCGATTATGCTGGTTCTTTATTAATCCCATTACATCGTGGGAGAAATTCAAGACATACCCAAGAATATATATGCCTATTTGTTTGTTTCACGACCAAGGCATTGCACTTAGAATTGGTAAGTGACCTAACTACGGATACCTTCCGAGCAGCATTAAAACGCTTCATTGCACGCAGAGGTAAATGTGCTCATATCTACTCCGATAATGGGACGAATTTTAAAGGCGCTCAACGAAAATTGTCTGAAGTGCATGCTCTTCTACAGTCCAAGTCCCAGAAAAAGATTGTGCAGGATTATCTTTCCATGGATAGCATCCTGCGGTCTATCATTCCCCTCCTCATTTCGGAGGACTATGGAAAGCTTCTGTCAAATCCGTTAAAACCCACATGAAGCCAGTCATTGGTAATAACGTTCTAACCTATGAAGAAATGTATACCGTTTTAACCCAGATCGAAGCTTTGCTTAACTTTAGACCCTTATGTCCAATTTCTGGACATGTCTTAGATATTCTAACTCCTGCACATTTTCTTATAGGTCAACCTTGTACAGTTCTTCCAGAAACTAATCTGTCAAACATACCGCAGTCACGACTAAAAAACTGGGAACTTCTGCAAAACGTGATGCGAGGCTTCTGGAAAAGATGTGTGGGTGATCTGGTTGTACTTAAGGAACCAAACTTACCTCCATCAAAGTGCGCACTAGCACGCGTTGAGGAAATACATCCAGGTCCAGATGGTCTTTCCCGTGTTTTTACAATTCGATCAGCTAATGGCAGGCACTTGCATCCTATTACCAAAAATGTTCCTTTACCGATGAAGTAAACCCGGATTCTCCAGCGGACGCCGGGATATTCGGAAATATTTGTTATAATAAAAAAACTTATCTTATCATTTATCTGAAATATTTGTTTGTTGTATTAATTTGCTAAATATTTCATTGTATTAAATTGATATTGTCATTAACATAATTTCAAGTTGCAATCTATTCTATTTCAAGTCATTGTTAGTAATTCTCTCTGTATATGCTGTAAAACAACTTCACTCGATCGGCTATCCATTGCTCTTTGCTGAGTACAATCAGTGAAACGGATCTTCACGTATTTTTGCCAAATCTGCAATCGCAAATTGACTGTGGTCGAGTGAGGTTGGGAGGAAAATTTATAAAGACAGCAGATTAAAATACAGCGCTAATTACATATCAAAAAGTTTAATTTGTATTTATTTACAACACATTCCTTCCAAGATTCTCAAGTTTGAACCTACTGGGCTACCAACAATTCTTTTTTTATTCCGTTTATTTTTTCCATAAAAATCCCAGCATTTTCTATAAAAGCAGGTGAGCACCGACCGGTGCGAAGTAAACACAGCACCCGTTGGCTGTTGGATGTAAACGATACGTGTTACACAAAAATGCTTTGTTGTGACACCTTTGACACTCGCATCGTAGGCCCGCTAGCTTATGCTTTCATTTTATAAAATTAATTTTTGAATTTTTTGATGATTTGTTATATATTATTTCCTGAACCTCAGCTGTTTTATGCAGCCGCAAATTATCCATAGTTAGCCATCACCCTATCGTTATCTATAATTTCAACAAATCTTTTCAAATGCCACAAAATTTGTTAAGTTGCATGTAGAATCTGATATTGTCTTCAAGTATTTAATACCTTGGGGGCATTTATCAAAGAATCATATTCTGACGTGAGCAATAACCACGTTTGTTCTTTGACGTGTTTTTTTCTGGTGAATGCATGAATTGAGAGCCGTATAATTAAATCGTTTTAAGGACTACAAAATTGTTATACAAGGAGTAAAAGCATTTTATTTTCATTGCCAAAGCAGTAGCAGTTGAATTTGAAAAAATTATTATTCAAATTCAAATAAGTTTTTATATAAATTTAAATGGCGACTAAGTATTTGAAAAAGCTGTGTCTGACTTTTATTTGGTTGGACTTTAATTTGAATTGGTTGTGCTTGATATTTATGATTATTTTTAAAGTATAAATGCTTTATTTACATTAAACTAGATCCATTTTCAGTTGCATTCCCGCATTTATTTCATAAGCAAACATAAACAGGAAAATTTCCTTACAAAATAGTTTTATGCAATTTCTTTCTGCAAAATGTTATAGGTTGAATACCAACAAAACTTCCCAAATTAGTTATGGCTAGACCTATGAATTTCACATCATCTGAAATAAGTAATTCAGGCAACCCTGTAAAAAACAGTCCTCGCAGGGAAATCGTCTAACTACGCTAAATTTAGGAAGGAAAATTATCTCATATTTTGTTTTCGGATTTGAAACCACCTCCTCCCTGAACCATAAACTTATTCCCTATCCCTATTATATTATCTTGGATTGGAACGCGGGTCGGTCAAATTGAAAGTTTTTTCGTTCCACCCGCAAAGCGCATTCATAAATATTCAGTCAGCATACCCCACGTAGTCGGTAATTTTGCAGGGTGAAAGTGAAAAACGAAGGGGTAAGGAGAGCCGCATTGCACTCTACAGAAAATGGGCAGTTTAAATTAAAAATACAGCGACCGGCAGCCAGCAGGGATCCACAAGATAAAAAGCAGACACAACAATAATAAATGCGGAAAAACTACTAAAAATTCTAGGCACCCATAAACCGTTATTAACAGCAATAATTAGAGACGTTTTAAATTTCCATTTAGTGAACTGCGGCTTTGACAATTTCGCGACCAGCAAGCAAAAGCAGATAATTCTAGGAGTGCTGGACAATTGGTGTCATTTTATTACGCTCCGTCGTTTTTTCTGTTCAACTAAAAATTTGGAATCATGACATAAAGCAGACTAAATCAGGAAGTTATGAAAGTAACTTAAGAATGGTTTAGTTGTATGTATGTTGATTTCATTAATGTATGTCGTATGTTGAATACTTTAGCGCGATAAGTGCCCACTATCGTGTAGTACCTACTAGATCAATAGCTCTTGACTGACCATGCCTACTGGTTCTAATTAGCGATTACAGTGTTTAAAAACAGGTCGATTGTCTTCCATTGAATCAGTTCATTTCGGATCCATTCTTTGAATAAGGTTTGCTTATTGGTTTTACCCCAATTGTATCAACGTCAGATATGCTCAGCCACGCGCCTCGCACTGGCCCCAAAGGTGGTCTCGTTATTGTCTTGTACTACTTTGAAATAAAAGAAGAAGAAAATAATTCCTTTAATTTATGTATTCCCTTGAATGTTTGCAGTTATGTATGGAATTCAATATCTGAGGAAGGCTAAAAAAGCCAACTCTTTTTTTAAAACAGTTTTAAATGTTTCTGGCAATATTTCGGTAATTGCTTTGCGAGTATTTTCTTTTAATTAGCTCAACCGTCTCTGGCTTGTTATAGCTCCTCTTTACTCTCAGACTATCTGCGGTCTCAAAATGCGCAAGCCATCTTTCTGTCCAAATCAGTTTTCGTCCACCTACTAGTAACAGATAATCTCTTAAGTTTGAATTTTGACACACAAACCTTTAGATAAACTGACGATTAGCACACACCTACAGCTGGGTCTTCAGTCCATAGTTTGTTAACGTTTAACATACAATTCAATTGAATATTTAAAATGATTTTATCAAAAAAAGGAAATTGGTGCTGTAGTAATAATAATAATTGTTTTATCAGAAGTAGAATGAAGAGAAAAACTGTTTCTGGGTGAAAGATTGGTTCACAGATAAACCATCTCACATATGAACACATTATTATTTTTCTTAACAGAGCTCGGGTGCAGTATTATAAGGTTCTATTAATTCCTTATAACCTTTTTGTTTGAATAAGAATTAGAATCATCTTTTACTTTCCGTAGTGCAGAATGTTTCCTGTACATTTCAATGACTTGTGAATCATGTTGGGAATGATGGGAAACACAATTATCTGACGAAAATATCGAAGTGATCTGAAACGATGAAATTGCACACTTTGTATGCAGTTTACAAATGTGCAGTCCCGCCATTTGAAGATAAACTGCATGAATGTAGTGTATATTATTTACAGATTTATAGGTTCATGGACGGTGGATGCGGCTGACAAACCAACCGTACAAATTTCCAACATACACCCAGATTATCTAGAATACAGATCAAATTGTACAATTTAAAGTGTAATGTATGGAGGAACTCAAGTGTAACTACAGTACGGAACTGCAGTTAATCTGTAAATGAAAAGTCACGCCGAATGGCAGCGTTAGCTTCTAAAATTGTATTTTTCTTATTGAAACCAATTGCTGAAGTTCAAAGTTTACCCTACGTACATATAAGTATGCTTACCTCCTTACACAGTAAAATCGCTTACCTAAATTAAATTGCTAATTCCAAAATTTGTATTACACGTTATTATCTTTGATTTACCTAGTCTTCTTTGTTTACCACTTATCAATGTAGAACCGAATTCTTAATCGATACAGTGACCATTACAATTATTAACACGGTGATTCATATTACTCAAGCGCCTTATGTTGCTATTGACTCAGGGCACAGGGATTCATTTTTCTTTTGTTTGTAATCGATGTGTGCAAAAAGATCAAATGTATTACGATTTTAATGAAATCACTTCATTATTTAGATCAGTACATTATTGATCACTATACATTATAGATACCAGTTTTGATCTCTTTGCATAACTTCTAAATAAAACCCACTAACATGGCATTAGATAGTGACATGATAACCATTCTCGTTCTCTTGGACTTTTCAAAAGCACTTGATTCCATAGATCATTCTCTACTTATCTGCAAACTAGTAACTAATTTCAGTTTTTCAAGCTCGGCGTCCAATCTCATTCAGTCTTATCTTTTTGATCGGTATCAACAATTCACATGTAATGGAAATTCCTCTGCCTTTTTACCAAATAGTAGTGGCGTACCTCAGTTGGTTTAATTGAAGATGCTGTCGATCGCCTTAATAATGACATTTGCTCTATACATGAGTGGTGTATTCCAAATAAGCTTCGTTTGAATCCAATGAAGTCAAATGCAATTTTAATCTGTAGGTACAGACTGGATACGTCGTCACTGCCTTGTGTTGTACTCAATAGTGTCATCTTACCTTATCGTGAAAAAGTAGTGAATCTAGGAATCATTATTAACAATACCCTTTCTTGGTCCAATCAGATTTCTAGTGTTATCTCTAAGGTGTATGGATGTCTGTGTAAGCTCTCACTGTCGGCCTCGTACACTCCACTTTCCACTAGGATGATGCTGGCTAAGGCACTCATAGTACCACTTTTTACTTATGCCAGCGAAATTTGGTCCAAATCTGATTCTGTTTCCCTACGTAAATTGAATATTGCATATAACTCCGTTGCTCGGTATATTTATAACTTAAGGCGTTTTGACAATGTTTCAGAATTTGCTAGGACTATCCTTGGATGTCCCCTTCAATCATATCTTCTGTTTAAGGATTTGCTATTTCTCAGTTATGTTATCTCCTCTTGCAGACCTACTTATTTATATGAAAAAGTTTGTTTGTCCCAATCGTCACGTAGTGTTAGTCTGTCTGTATCTGGTGCTAACTTCTCGGTCACTGAGAAGCAATATTTTGCTCGAACTGTCAGAACCTGGAATAGCCTACCTTTGATGTTGCGTAGAGAAAGAGGCGTTGGTATGAGGTTCAATAATGTATTGTTTGAACATTGTCGTAGAAGCTAAATTGTTTTCTTTTTCCTATTTTTTCCTATTTTATTATTTCTTTTGCTCTTAAATATAAATTCAGAATTTATTTTTGTTTTTTATTTCTATTTTTTTTCTCTTTATATTTTTTTTCCGTATAATTTTACTTACTAATTGTTTTTATAGTACATTATTAGTTGTAGAGTATACGTAAGTTAGACTAAGCTATTTTTGTTTACACTATTTTTACATCTACCTACATATAGTTATAAGACCTCTGGCCTTAATTATGTTGAGCACTATAATAATAATAATAAATAAAAAATAAATAACACACATATATAACATCGAACGCTGACACTACTGAAATTGTTTACATTAACACGGGATCACTTTTATATAACTCTCTCTTCTTGGTTTAACTACTTTAATCGGCTGAATTTTAAATAATAAATTCTATACGAAATCCACCATACTCCAGTTTTATTCAGTTGATTTTGGAAATGGATATATAGAATAGAAAAAGATGGCAATACATACAACATTTATAATCTTATCTCTGACCCCATACCTACTTTTAAGGGTCGGCAAACAAGAATTTCTTAATGTTATATTCGCTCTTCATTGACGATAAGATCTAGTTGCGAAACCATATGCATACCAGCTCATGGTCATGCTATTTAATATCGGTACTTGAATGAGAAGTTGAATGAAACATGAATCCATCCAAGAATCCAAAAAAAAGGATATTTGTTGATATAAATTGTTAAATGAAAATCAATAATCTGACTGGCAAATATCACGGCGGCTTATAACTTTTGTACTAAGTTCTCTATCAATAGTATCTGCTTTGGCATCTAGCAGATAATGCGTCCTAGAATTTGCTTAGGTTATCTCGAAAAGTCACAATATACCTAAGACCATTATTATTTCACAATTTCATTCATAGCCTGCCAAAAGTGTGCAAACCGTATCTACTCGTTTTATGGTTCTATATTATCGGTGCATTCTCCAAAGAGTGAAGGATTATAATCGCAAATACGATTATCTTGCTCAATATGCTCAAGTAGGATCATGTAATTCTATACTATTAGATCCTTGAAGTAAGTTTTTGAGGATGGGGTTAGAGAAATTAATCTGAGTGCCAATTTGGCTAACTTAGAAAGCTCGAAGCATTCTTTTAATGCACTTGCCGTCATGCTTTTTCTAATGGACTTGTCAACGAAACAGTTAAGAAGTTAGAATATTTTCAGTTCGGTACATTGCTAATTTACCAGATGAGATGTTTAGTTCTACAATGAAATATGACTCCAGAATTATTAGCATTTTATTATTATTGTGTAAGAAGGAGTAGAAAAGCCATTAGGGAAAGACATAACTTTAGATTCTTCGATGAAGCGTTGCCACGTGGGCTCCAATCGTAGCAAATGACTATGTCGAGTACGGCTACGGGTATACTCCCGAATATTTTGGCTACATTAGAGAATTTTTGAATTCTTCGCCAAATATTTCCAATAATTTTTATTTAATTTAATTCTCAACACTGTAGAAGTGAACGCGCATTATCAATATTAATGCATAATGAACCCACCTATAACGATTTGCTTACATATCTGAACTCATTTATGTAATAATAAAAAAAATGTAAGTAGGGATTATATTTAGGGCAATGTCGACTTTGGTATACTCAATGTTTTGGTTTTAAATTTATTAATACTGCCATATAGCAGCTCTGGTACTGGAAGATTCTTCTCTCTTTTAAAAGAAACGAAAAAAGGAACCGATTAACTTATGATGTGCTTATTAGTATTTAGTATAGTATACAGATAAATTATGAAAAATAACTTTTTAAAGACAAATTTTCAGTTCCTTATTCTATAGGGTTATGTTTATATAAGATTTTAAGTTTTCTATCATTTTTAACGTGTGGCTACTCAAACCAATTTCTGGCTACGCTAGAAAGATTTCGAGTGGCAAAGTGGCATTATTAGCAGTGTCTCCTAGATGCAAATGGCTGAATAAATCCTTTTCTGATTTATGTATTAATATGGTGCATATGTAGACACGATTTGATAACTTCATCGGTCGCTTAGATGAAGATAACGATAAAATTTGTTGTGGACTTAGAACCAAACTCATTATATATTTTCTTCTACATAATAAGCTATTCCGTGACCACTTAATGAGTAGTTGTTACATTATTTTCTAGTTGAGATATAATATTTAATATCCACTAATATATTCATCAGTCAATTCCTCCTGAATGTGTCGAACCATGAAAAATTAGAAGGGAAACCGTTTTAACAGAAGGCTCTTCAACTTTAAAGTCCTGATGTGAACTACATGCTATCGTATACAAGTATGTACCAAAAAGAGCACCTATTACTACTCTTTATTTCACAAGGGATTAGATGAGCTAGATAAATGCAATGCACTTAGGCGCACTTTACACAACTTTTTGTAAATGAATACGATTTTCAACTACGGAAATAATTCAACTAATGTAGTAGCCGAGATTATACTTACTTATCTTGCTTTGCTGAATAACTGCACCTATGGTGAAATTACATGTTTTAGTGGTGGCTAAAGCTGCATTTACACCAGATATTTTAATCATCCTTCAGTCTTCATTAAATCAAAACGCCACATGACTCATATCCCTCTTTGCACTAACACCGGTAAAACAAAATGATTTAATCAACAGCTCTGTAAAATCATTAAAGCATGATTAACACGTCCGGTATAAATGCAGCCTAAGAACTTGATATTAGTTTTATTTCAATGACCCAAAAGCCTCATCGCAGAAGATATCCAATGCGAATCCTAAAAAGAGTTATATATCCATGACGTTTGTAGAAATTCAATATGTCTATGAAATTAAATTTGTCTGAGTCTGGATGGATTTCACTCTCATCTATTTAACTTCCTGAATCTTTTGGTATTGTTTAATTAATAGTAACACACAATACTATTAAAGTTAGCTATTTGAGATCTAGAGTACTTAATTAAACATACAATACTTATACGGTTGATTATAGTAGTTATATAATTATTGTTCATGTAGAATACTTTTTATACTCCTAGCTCTTAGTTCCTTGAAAAGCTAAACAGAAGTGTTATCTCTTTGTTTTGTGTATTTTATTTCCCATTGACATTTTAGACTGGTATATCATGAAGGGTCCTTTCGTTTCTCGCACAGTGCCATTACGAATTCCGTCGAATAGTCTTAAACTAAAACTTACAAATGTTTTCTTTACGTAAGAATGCTGACACTCCGAATCATGTGTACTGAAGTTAATGTTTGTCACCACAATGTCTATATTTTTCGGATAAATAAAGAGTTATATGATTTAATTCAGTCTTCTAGAGTAAGCCAGCTCTTTATGAATTTCTATTTACTCTATTTATTTTTATTTATTATTTAATCTGTTTAGTAGCGTTATCTTCCATACCTCAAACACCGAAAGTAGAGACCTAATATACAGTAAATTTTAAATTGATTAAATAAAATCTGTGCCAATCTATTCGAGATTTCATCTCCTGTAAATTAAAGCCGATACTTGTAAATATTGTACCTAAATATTATTTAGTCAAAAGAGTCTCCCAAAAAAATGTCTTTTTCGGTTACCGGAAATATTTAGTGAACCAGAACAACTGTCAACAATCAAAGTTAGTGTGAAAAGCGAAATGAAAACTGAGTCTTCCGTTTTCATTATGTCCGCCATCACCGGAGGGAAATTCTTGAATAACGAAGGGCAAATTGAGTTTAAATCAAAAGCAAACACCAAAGGATTCCTGTCAGAGCACTCTGATGGAATACGCGAGAGCGGGGAGTACAACCGGATCACAAGTCTAAAGGAAATGACATGGTTAAGGAATGACTGCCTAACTTAATAGCTAGCTCGACTGCTGATCTCCTCAGATGAATATAGAAAAAATGATAAAATATTTCCTTGCCTTGTCAGCTTTATTCATAAAAATTAATTCAATCTCCTTTGGGGCCAAGCTGGGTGGCATGCGAAACATTATCACGTTGACGGCTTCTTATTCACACATCCCCTTCATGAACACTCTTGACAAAGTGTCGAAAGGGGTAACAGGGATCAAACGAAATTGCCGCCTTGGCTTGGTCCGTCTTTTATATACATATTTCTGAGTTTTTCCCCTGAGAGAAAGGATTCTTCCTGTCAGTCGATGACCAAATTTACTGCGGCCCCCTTTTTTAGATATCCTTGATGTCTATCTAGTGCTAACAAACAAATAAAACAAATACTCTCGGTCAGAGAGTACTCTTTGTTGTTTACGTACCCTTTAAATCGACAGCGAGTTTTCGTTAACTTCAGGGCTACATTAAATTGTGATGAGGCCTACAGATGATCCAAATTTCGGATAACCACGGGAAAACATTAGGTGATAAAATAAACGATGGGTCCCTGCTCTAAGCATTTTTAAGTGGATTTAAATAGAGCGAAATTGGATACTGTGGCAGATCACGAGCCTAGACCCGGATTTAAGATTGTTAACAGACAGATTTCAATCGATTGATATTTTGCTTTCAGAAAACCTATGAATTTATTTATTGTAAAGTGCAGACTGAAAACTAAGATTACGTTTAACTTTTTAATAATATTATTTTCCATTGCAACGACTTCCAGTTGTGGGAAAGGTGGGTTATTTTCCCGCATATGTACATACCTTCTTGCGTTTGTTTATAAGAACAGAATTAAGTTTAAAAAATATTATAATTGGTGGGAAATCATAATTGGGACGATGCATTTTTGAGATATTATCTACAGAACTCGCACATGGCCGAATCTGTTTGCGTATGTTAAACATTTTAGAGTCAAAGAATGACTAATAGTACTATATATAACTTAACGGAGAAGGGAGTCCGTTTTTGGGATCTCCAATAAAAATTCGTGTTTATGCTAATATTACTACCAAAGAAATATCATGGCTTCTTAACGAATTGCAAAAAAAACCGCTTAAAAAAAAACAGTACAATTGTAGGCACATGTACTAAAACATATGGCATTCATGGTTATATACCCTACATGCAATATTAATGTATTTACATATGTTTGTAATGCATAGAAATAATTATGGTTTACAGAAATGAATTCGATACATATACATAAAATCATGAAAAATTTCAATTTTTGCTTGTCTATACAACTGTCGGCAGGTAGATGAAAGCGGGCAACTCCTTCTCAGTGTTACAATAAAGTATCTATTTTTAATAAAATATATTTGGACACTATTTGAGAAAGATGGCTAATATCGCGCTAATATCATCATAAAGAATATAAAGTTCGCTTTTATATGGGCAAAATCGGATAATCTTCGTAACCAAAAATTTTATAATTTCTTACTTTTTTGTAAAACCTGTTAGAACACAATCACTTGGTGAACTGAAATCTTATATATATTAATATTGTTGCGATCAAACTAAGTAACAAGTTGTTGATTCTGGTGAAAACCCTACTGGCGACACAAATAATAAAATAAGGAAATGCAGACTCTTCATTCCTTACCGCTGCGCTAAAATAAATAATCAAATGCGTAGTAGATTATAAAACCCGAAAGTGCATTAGTAAGATCAAAGTAGTCCTCCGCCTGTACCCTAATTATGTAGAAATGCATGTTATCACCTTTTTTCCTAGAAACCTTAATAGATGAGTTGAGTAGATTTGTGGAATTTGGAATTCTTGGTTATTTGTACTGCACAATTCGGGATAGGATAGTTTACCGCAGGGCATGGAGATGAGTTGACGCTCCTAAGTAAATCTAACAATTTCAAGTGTGGGGTCAAAACCGAATTAATCGAAGGCAAGTGGGTACGCGTTTAGTTTTTTCAGAATTTTTGAACAAAGTGGTACACGCGAGTTATAAGTGAAAAGTGTTGAACTGAGAATTGTGTGTAAAAATGTCTGGAATAAAAAATAACATTAATTCAGGTGATAACATTGATGTAGCTAAAATTCAAGGCGCTGAGGGATCAAGTGAGACTATGGCAAATACAAATAGTGCTAGTGGGGATAATGTTACTGTGAGCGACATGGAACTCCTGCGCAGAGAAAATGAACTGCTGAGGAGAGAAAATGAATTATTAAGTCAAGAAAGTACGAGCTCCCGTAATAGTGCTACAGGGACATCAGCTACCCATTTTCGAATGGATTAAATGGACTAAGTACTCTCATTCCTGAATTTAATCCAGATTTTGAACGTCGAAAGACACCAGTAGAATGGGTTGCTACAGTCGAGCACCTGATGTCTGTTTATGGCTGGGATGATCGATATACACTATTTTATGCATGCTTACGCATAAGTGGAGCAACAGAATTCTGGCGACAGAACAGACAATTGGATAATTCGTGGGAAGAATTTAAACGGGATCTCTTGGTAAACTTCCCAGATGCAAAAGATGATTCCTCTGTCTTGGTACAGATAATGGAGGGGAAAAAGGAACCAAACGAATGCGTGAAAAATTATTTTTATACTATTACGGCCTTAGCAAAGCGCATTAAGCTGCCGCAATCAGTGACCACAAAATACATAATATGAGGTTTAGGAAATATGAACATGATGAATGTGTTACTGGCGTCCAATTGCAAAACATTGAATGACTTACTAATACAAATCAAAACATATGAAGAGGTCTGAAGTCAGGATATACAGTGTAGTATGTTTTCAAGCCGTGAACAGAGACAACGGGGTAACCAAAATACGAGTAGACGTGCGATTTTTCCATTAGAAGTATCCAAAGTTGCAAACAAATTTCATCCATATAGAAGTAATATATGGAAAGGGCAGCAAACACAAAGTGATGGTGTAAATTTTAAAAACTCAAGTGCAAAGTGTTTCAGATTTCATCTTGCAGGACATTATGTATATGTTTGTCCATCTAATAGAACGCTGCGTAAATGCTATTTGTGCAATCAACTAGGTCACATAGCAAAGGATAGTGTTAGGAATAAAAACTCCCAAGTTAGCCGTATAGTCGTTTCAGTGCCGAAGATACCAACGGATGAATATCACGTTATAGCGAATATAGGAGATAAATAAGTTCTGGCGTTTTTGGACTTAGGAAGTGAGAGAACAACGATTAAAACAACTATTGCAGATCAATTTAGATGAGGTGCAGAACCATGCGATGATATCTTAATCGGATTTGGAGGCAGCAGAGTGAAGGGTAAGATCAATAAGCCTGTAACCGTAAACGAAGTTACTATTACACTGGAAATTCTTCTTGTTGGAGACGAAATGTAATCAGTGATAATGATTATAGGTAAAAACTTTTTGGATCGCAAAGATATTCAACTTATCAAGCAATGGGGAAAATTTAATATCGTGAAAGCTCCACCTACTTCAAGTGGTACAGTGGAAAAGAAATCCATGTTAACATTAGAAAACTTAAGAATTGGTGACAAAGTTAGTGAACGTGAAAGTCTTACTAAAATTAGTGAATGAGCACAGAGATTGTTTTGCTACAAGCACTAGCAAAATGCGGAAACCCGACATAGTGAAAAACAAAAATTAAGTTGGAAGAGGAAGAAGTGATCAAGTATCAACCATATAAAGTTGCATATGGCTTGAAAACTATCTTAGATAATAAAATTAAAGAACTTCTATAATTGGATATAATTAAAGTTCCGGAATAAGAATATGCTAGCCCAGTCATCCTTGTTGCAAAGGAGGATGGTGAGTACCGAATATGTATGGATTTTAGAAAATTGAACGCCAGTTTACTATCTTTGATATGATGAATGGTTACCACCAAATTTCAATCGATGAACAAAGTTAGCATTCGACAGCTTTTGTCACCCCTGAGGGACACTTCGTATTTTAAAGGGTCCCCTTTGGTCCGATAAACTCACCTTACAAGACATGGGAGCAGGAAAGATATGGACGATATATTGATCACCACCGACAGTGTTGGCCCAACGTTAAATTTAGATAAATGCACGTTCCTGAAGGATGATATTCACTTTCTTGGCCATGAAGTATCTTCTGATTGTATAATACCAGGAACTGCCAAAATTGCTGTAACTGTTAAAGAAGGGCGACAGTTTTTAAGTTTGACGGGATAGTTCTAAAAATTCGTTCCGCGATTCTCATTTATTGCGAAGCCCTTAAATAATTTATTACGCAAAAACAAAATATTTAAATGGGATGCTGAGACGGATTCCGCTTTTAGTAAATTAAAGAATATTTTGACAAATAGACCACTCTTAGTATTATACGACAACGAAGCGTAACACGATATTCATACAGACGCCAGTAGTTTCAGGTTAGCAGGAATTCTACTGCGGAAATCAAGAGATGATAGCTTAAACTTCTTTACTCTGTGATAGCAATATGTGATGCGCCTTTAACGTCCAGTGCTAAGAGTGGGACTACTTTACCTCTCATTGAAGATATCAGGCGCACTATAAAGTAGGTCAAGGGCGATATTGGTTCCTGTTCGTCGGCCGTATTGAAAAAGTCTACGCTTTTGTCTTCAATGGTTCATGATATTGGAAATTGTCTATAAGAGAGTCTCGCAGCTCTGAAACTCTACAGTCTGAGCCCCAACAGTCTTATCTACTCAACAAGATTCGCATGTCTTAACTCCTGCCTCCTCTGAGAATATTTCCTCAGCGAAAGTGGGTCGTCGTCAGAGACAAAGGAATCATCGCAATAGCCCAAATCATATTACTAATGCCTCAAGTATTTCTTCAGTTCGACATGAGGCTCCTTGGATACAAATGTGGCCTCCATTAGCGGGAATTCATCTTTCGTTGCTGATACCGTGGTATCTCCGATTGTGGACGAGGTGTTTGATAGTGGGACGATTTCGGATGTCGATATATTGCGGTCTGCTTCGGTTGCGGATCTTGCCTCCACCAATGATACTCCGACTGTAATTGTAGACGCTTTTTCGCTGCGGTCAGCCAGGCTTCCAAAGTGTGTCTTCGTATCTAGAGTACATCCTGACGCTACCGAGGATGAGATAACTAGACATATTTCATCGCGTGTTGGTACTTCGACCTCTTCGATTGCCCGCAAAAATTTTCTACTCGACGTGATCGTGAGAAATGCTCATTTTCTGAGTCCTTCAGAATTTTGGTTCCGGAAAATCTGTTTCCGGCGGTCCTCTCTCCTGAGATGTGGCCCCACAATTCTATTGTGCGTGAATTTGTTCCAAGGGGGCGCTCTGGATCTTCTGCTAAGGCAAAAACCTTGTTGGCGAAATCTCCGTCCACTATGTCAATGTAATTGATCTTCGCTCCAAAACGACTCGCCTTTTTACAAGCTCGATGACCTCATGTTTTGACGTGGTCGGCTTGACCGAGACATGGCTATGTGGAAAGATTACAGATGCAGAGCTTTTTAGTCCCAGTTCCTTGTGTTTCGCCGTGACCGCTATCGTCTGTCTTTAGATGCTCCTGTTGGAGGTGGAGTTCTTTGTGCGGTTCGTCGCAACCTTCCATGCACACTAATCGATTTTGTTGGGTCCGGCGATCTGGATGTGTACCTCTCAAGCTCTCACACAAAAACGTATATATTGCTACAGTTTACATCTCTCCATGCTCATCACCTGTGATATTTGACTTGCTGGCTGCATGTATTGACAGTCTTACCGAAATTTTGCTGCCTGCCGGTGAATTATTGCTGTTTGGTGACTTTAACTTGCCTAGCGTAAACTCGGAACACTCTCTGGACGATAAGGGCTTGTTGCCTTCTTTCTCGGTGACTCCTCAACATACCATATCTTTTATTGACAACATTATTTCTTCAGGCCTAATGCAGTCTAGCGGCGTTATTAATGACTCTGGAAAATCTCTTGACCTAGTATTTTCTTCCGATCCCACTGGGACTCTCGTTAAGCGTTGTTTAACTCCTATGGTTCCTGATACAAGTCATCATCCGGCAATAGATGTAGTTTTGTTTTTGATCCTGCAACTTCATCATTTAATGCTTCTAATAACTACTGTTATAACTTTAAAAAAGCTGATATTGATAAAATGAATGAATGGTTATCCCCTTGTGATTGGTCCAGTGTGCTGGGTGAACGGGACATTGATGAAGCTGTTAACTCGTTTTATGACACATTATTTCTTTGTTTTACACACTGTGTACCACTTGTTCGTTCGAATCGTGATTCGAATTAGCAACCGTGGTTCAATGGCACTTTGAGGCATCTTAAAAATTTAAAAAAAAAATCTTGGAGGAGATGCTGTTCCTCAAGGCGTGATGCTGATTACGTTATTTATTCTAATTTGCGTGCTCAGTACACTTCATATTTGACTGATTCGTACAGCGATTATGTATATAGAATGAGATCGGCTTTGCGTGCTGAACCAAAGCAATTTTGGAGGTTTGTTAACTCTAAGCGCATCTGTGACGGATACCCTTCATCATAGCGACTCGGTAACTTAGACTGTGTGGATCCGTTAGAGACTGCCAATCTTTTTGTTGACTTCTTTAAAACTGCATTCTGTGATAACCACTTTGATATTAATTATAATGATTTTACCCATTTGACGGCGCTTCTGCTGACTTCTCTTCATCCAAAAGACTTGTTTTTCGATGAAGCGTCTGTCTCCATGTACATTTCAAGCATAGCTGATAATTTTTCTGGAGATCCGGATGGCGTTCCTTCCACACTCATAAAACATTGCACTAGGTTCCTGTTTTGTGTTATTTATTTAATTTATCTTTAACTTCTGGTATTTGTCCGAAGCAGTGGAAGTTTTCTTTGATTTGCGCAAGAAGGGCAATAAGATCGATATTTCTAACTACAGACCTGTCACTAATTTGAGGTGTATTGGTAAGATATTTGAAGCCCCGGCTTTTGATGTTTCGTACTTCCACTGACAGCCCTTTCTGTGCTCTTTTCAGCATGGTCTTATGAAGGGGAAATCTACTGCGACTAATTTATTGAAGTTTACTAATTTCTGCATTTCTGCTATTGAATTGCATTTTCACGGATTTCAATAAAGCTTTTGACCGAATCAATCATAAAATTTTAATTCACAAGTTGAACGCTCTTGGTTTTCATACTGTCTTTGTCAATTGGCTTCGCTCTTATTTATCTGATCGTACGCAGCGAGTAATATTCCGCGCAGCTCTTTCTGACAACATAGATAATACTTCCGGCGTACCTCAAGGTAGCCATCTTGGACCACTCCTTTTTATAATTTACATTAACGATGTATCTCTGATTTTGGCTAATTCAAGAATTCTTTACTATGCTGACGATGCCAAAATCTCCCGCATTGTTTCTAAAGAAAACGAGTGTGGATTTTTAAACCCGGACTTAGACACCTTTCATAATTGGTGTGCTATTAACCGTCTTCCTCTTAATATTAGCAAATGTACTACTATGCCCTTTTCTCGTAAAAGGACGCCATTGGAGTTTAATTATACTTTAGATGGATGCTTATTAACTAGACTTGACAAAACCAAAGATTTGGGTATCTTCCTTAATACTCGCCTTTCCTTCGAACATCATATTAATTCAATCCTGGCCAGGGATAATGCTACTCTGAGGTTTGTAAAGAGATGGTCAAAAGAGTTTAATGATCCATTCATAACGAAGATTATTTATTACACATTCGTTAGACCCATTTTGGAGTATGCCAGTCCTGTCTGGTCTCCCTTCTATTCTGTATATATAAATCGCATCGAGGCTGTGCAGCGGAGATTTATCCGATTTGCCCTGCGTGGACTTCATTGGGACAACCCTTTTATTCTGCCTCCATATGTTGATAGATTTAAATTTTTTCCATTAGATTCTCTTGAGAATAGACGTAAAACTTCCAGAGTTGTCTTTGCATTTCAGTGTATAAGGAGTGATAAACTCCCCTGAGCTCTTAAATACTTTCGATATATATGTTCGTGTGCGCTACTTGAGGAACTGTGACTTCTTCATTGTTCCTCAGCATAGTACAAACCATGGCATGCACGAGCTGGTTGCATCAATGTCTCGTCTCTTTAATCGCCAATTTGATTGCATTGACTTTCATCTTTCAAAATGCAAATAAGAGATCAACTTAGTTAAAGGTACTTGTATTTCATTATTATTGTTATGTATACTTTTTATCGTTATTATGGTTATGTATGCTTTTGTCATTTTATGGTTATATTTCACTTTTGTAAACTCAGTAATCAGATCGTTGATGAATTTTTAAATAAATTAATACCTGTCGCATATTTTAGTAGGTCCACAACACAAGCAGAGGAAAAATACCACAGCTATGAGCTAGAGGCTCTTGCTGTCGTAGATAGCTTAGAAACACTACCTCCTGTATAAATCATTCAAAATTGTCACAGACTGCATCTCTCTTCGTATGACGCAGGAAAAAGGACCTTATACCTAGGATAGCTAGATGGTGGTTGAAAATCTCTGAATTTGACTTTCAATTAGTTTTTCGCAAGGGTAAACAAATGTTACATGTTGATGCACTTAGCCGTTGTCCACACGAAACCGGAATCGAATCTGAAACAATTGCTGATAAAATGCTTATTAAAGGAGCAACGTTAGAAGATTGGGTTTCAACGTTACAAGACCAGGATCCCGGATTGTTGAAAATAATGAAAGTTCTCGACGGAAGTATTCAAAAGTACCAAAATCAGCAAGGCATCAAAGGGAATTATATTCTTAAAGAATACACACCGGAGAGGCAACCTATACCATTTCATACTGTAACGCGCCACAAAGTGATACAAGCGACATCTATTGGGAATGGAAACAACTTTAGGTTAGTGACATCCTAGTAAACTGGGTTTGGAGAATGGAATATTCAGGAAGGTTCTAGGATAATTTGTAGAGTATAAATACGGCGCTGCTCACATCCAGGAGGCGAGTATTATTTCAGACAGCGAAGTGAACGAAGTAAACTATTGGGATTGCGATAATTAGAAGTACAGTACTAGCGATAAATAAAGAGTTGATTTGATAATTATTTGTGAATTTGTGAGAGTAAACAGTAAAGTTAAATAAAGAAAGAACTTTTGAATTATATCTGAAATATTTTGTTTTAAATAACGAACTAAGGCCACGCTCGTAACAACTGGTGTCAGAAGTAAAATAAAATCGCGAAATAAAGTGGTGGCATTTGAATTTGAAATTCAAAGAGTGATTAATTTTGTGAAATCGTGTGTAAAAATTCCGAAAGATAATTTTATATTAAACTGTGAGTGAATTACTAAAGACGCAAGAATGGGACGCAAGCTAGAGGAGCTTCGCATACAGGAATTGAAAGTGGAGTTGGGGAAGCGGTCATTACAAACGACTGGCCTAAAGAATGTTCTAGTCGAGCGACTTAGACAGCTTTGATAGAGGAAGAAAAGAATCCTGAGACATTCGTTTTCGAAGAAGAACCAGAAATTGAGGAAGAGCCTGCAATGAACATAGAACAGCTTTTACGTACTTTAATGAGCAAAATGGAAGCCCGTTTTGATGAACAAAAGAATTCTCTCCAGGAACAAAAGAATTCTCTCCAGGAACAAAAGAATTCTCTCCAAGAACAAAAGAATTCTCTCCAGGAACAAAAGAATTCCCTCGAGGACCACAAGAAATCTATGGAAACCCGTTTGGACGAACAAAAGAATTCTCTCCAGGAACAAAGGAATTCTCTCGAGGACCACAAGAAATCTATGGAAACCCGTTTGGACGAACAAAAGAATTCTCTCCAGGAACACAAGAAATCTATAGAAACCCGTTTGGACGAACAAAAGAATTCTCTCCAGGAACAAAAGAATTCTATGGAATCACGTTTAGATGAGCAGAAGAATGCTTTGGATGAACAAAAGAATTCTATGGAATCCCGTTTAGATGAGCAGAAGAAATCACTGGAAACGCGTTTGGATGAACAAAAGAGTTCTCTGGAGAATTGTCTAGAAAGTCGCTTAAAGGAACAAAAGAATTTCCTGTAAAACTCGTTAGTCGAACAAAATTTAAAAATTGAAGGAATCGAGCAAGAAGTGGCGGAAGTTCAACAAAAAGTGACCGAACAGCTTGACAACTTCAAATCAGATTTGGAGAAGATGAAGCATCGACAACCACGGCACGAAGGAATTGAAATATCCAATACAGGCAGAATGAAACCTCCAATATTTGATGGACAAAATTCGTGGCATATTTTCAAGAGACAATTCGAGGCTGCTTCCGAAGTAAACGGATGGAATGATGCAGACAAAGCTACAGCTCTGGTATTAGCACTTCGAGGTTCTGCATCAGAGCTTTTACAAACTATACCGATAGAAAGGCAACGTGATTATACTTCATTAGTACAGGCGATAGAGTTACGTTATGGAGATGAACACATGCAGCAAGTATATCGCCTACAGCTACGCAACAGGATTCAAAAGCATGGCGAATCACTACAACAACTGCAGGGTGATGTGGAAAGATTAGCTTATCTCTCATACTCTAGCGTAAATGCAGATTTCCTTAATGAAGTGGCAACAGAAGCATTTGTGAACGCTATTGCAGATCAAAATTTACAACAAGCGTTGAGGCTAGCAGGAAAGAAATCAACAGCAGAAGCACTAGGCTATGCACTAGCGTATGAATCTGCCAGGCAAGCTTCCCGAAGTGCAGTACGAGTGAGAGAAATTTCGGTGGAGGAATGTACTTGTAATAGAATGCAGCCATCACAGAGCAATTCTTCACGTGGTATTCTGCGATGCTGGAATTGTAATAGACCAGGACACCTCCAAAGGGACTGCAGAAAACGCCGTCGAACAGAATCACCAGAAGAGGAGGACAGAACAGAATGCCAAAGATGTCGAGCCAGGGAGCAAGCTATTCGGGGAGAGCCTAGAAATCAAACAGCGACTAGTCGCATCAGCTCCCCTGTTCAGCAGTCGGAAAACATGTAAAAACCAACTTCGGGGGGCAGAAGTTGGTTGGTAGAGTCGACAGCCCCGAAGTCATCATTCAGATAGCCCAGTTGCAGAGAAATAATAGCAGTCTTGTTATATATGGAAGTGTAGGAAAAAATGACTGCGTTGTCACTATCGACACTGGAGCTTCGAGATCAATTATTAG
This sequence comes from Dioctria linearis, assembly GCA_963930735.1. Classification (NCBI taxonomy): domain Eukaryota; kingdom Metazoa; phylum Arthropoda; class Insecta; order Diptera; family Asilidae; genus Dioctria; species Dioctria linearis. The sequence goes on along the minus strand of OZ005740.1, from coordinate 128,708,550 downwards.
AGCGGATCTTGTCAAGAACAAATGGCTTCACAATACCACCAAATATTTACTAAGAACAGCAACTGGAGCCGCAGCACAAGTTTTTGGAGAAATAACTTTGGATATTCAACTAGGTGAACTACTATTTCCTCACAATTTCCTAGTTTCAGAGATAATGGATGAATGCATCCTTGGAGTAGACTTTATGACCACATATAAAATAAATTTAGATGTCGGAGAACGAATACTCAAATATGGCAACATAGAAATTCCTATGAGACTAGGAGGAGGAACAGATTATCCTGCAAAAATAAGGACGATGGTCTGTGAGAATATGACTCTCTCTGCATTCTCGGAGACGCTAGTATGGACAAAGCTTACTGATGACATCGGGACCTGCCGATTCTATCTGGTGGAGCCTAACCCTACAAAAGTAACATCGAACATCATCGTTGGTAAGACTTTAGTGAAGACAGAAGGCGCAACATTAATTCCAGTCAGAGTGCTCAACACATCCGAAAATGAGGTACAACTAAAAGAAGGTGCTATAATTGGAAATTGTGAGCCTGTTTATCAGATTGTTAATTTGGAAAATGGTAGTAATATTAAGGAGGCAATACGTATACCAGCTACTACTCAACAGGTTCAGAAACTTCTTTCATCTGGTGCTTTAAGTGAACAGCAATACAACGATGCCATAGAGATGATCGATGAATTTTCCGAATTATTTGCATTGAATGATGATGATTTCGGCAAAACAAATCTTGTCCAGCATCGGATCACAACAGGAGATTCTAGGCCCATTCGGCAACCACCGCGAAGACTACCATTAGCCAAACAACCAGAAGTTGCAGATATGATAAATTCCATGAAAGAACAAGGCATAATTGAGGAATCTAACAGCCCTTGGACATCGCCAGTTGTTTTGGTCAGGAAAAAGGATGGCAGCACCCGATTCTGTGTGGACTACCGCCAACTAAATAATGTAACAAGAAAGGATAGCTATCCGTTACCAAGGATTGATGACACATTGGACACCCTTTCCGGAGCGCAATGGTTTTCCACATTGGATTTGAAGAGCGGTTACTGGCAAGTGGAAATACATCCCGAGGACCGAGACAAAACTGCTTTCTCAGTTGGAAGTGGCTTATGGCAATTCAAAGTTATGCCATTTGGATTATGTAATGCTCCAGCCACATTCGAACGACTGATGGAATGTGTTTTACGAGGATTAACCTGGAAAACATGTCTTGTCTACTTAGATGACATAATTGTGATCGGAAGGACATTCGAGGAACATAAAAACAACTTACGGGACGTACTTCAAAGACTGAGGGATGCGAAACTGAAGCTCAGTACGAATAAATGTGCTCTATTCAAGAATGAAGTAAAATATTTGGGGCATATAGTTTCATCACAAGGAGTAAGAACTGATCCAGAGAAGATAAGAGCTGTGAAAAATTGGCCTGTTCCAAAGGACAAACATCAATTAAGGAGTTTTCTTGGATTAGCTACCTACTACAGGCGATTCGTAAAAGGTTTTGCAGATATAGCAAGGAGCCTACATCAACTTACAGAAAAATGAAAGCCGTTCATATGGTCAGATAAATGTAACGAGAGTTTTGCAAATTTGAAGCAACAGCTCTGTGGAACTCCAGTGCTTCACTATCCAAAGCTGGGAAAAACTTTTATATTGGACACGGATGCCAGCAATGTAGGTATTGGTGCAGTGCTTTCACAGGAGGAGGATGGTCAAGAGGTGCCAGTAGCTTATTTTAGCAAAGCACTCTCAAAAGCAGAGAGAAATTATTGTGCTACAAGGAAAGAGCTACTTGCCATTGTAAACTCAACCAAGCATTTCCATAAATATCTCTACGGGCAGAAATTTATCCTCCGCACTGACCATGCAGCGCTTAAATGGCTTTTGCAGTTTAAGAACCCTGAGGGGCAAGTGGCGAGATGGATAGAGCGACTCCAAGCTTATGACTTTGAAATCCAACACCGAAGAGGACGTATCCATGGAAATGCAGACGCCCTTTCACGACGTCCATGCAAAGTTGAATGCAAACATTGCGTTCGGCTGGAAGAAAAAGAAACGGAGGCAACTATACAGCTGATGACGGTGGAACCATCGACAGGTTGGAACAACGAGAGCTTGCGAACGGCTCAACGGGAAGACCCAGACATAGCACCAATTCTTGCTTGGAAAGAAGACATGGAAAGACCACAATGGCAAGATATCTCGGAGAGGAGTGAGAAACTGAAGAGCTACTGGGCTCAATGGAACTCTCTTCAAGTTGAATGTGGTATATTAAAGCGCAAGTGGGAATCAACTAACGGCGAGTCATTCCGAATGCAAATAGTCGTGCCAGCATCCCAGGTCAAAGATGTTCTAGAAGAAATGCACAGTGGATCATCTGGAGGACATTTGGGGGTGAATAAATCAATTTCCAAAATACGTGAAAGGTTTTATTGGTTACATATGCGGGAGGATGTTGAGGAATGGTGCCGCAGATGCACTATCTGTGCTTCTTGCAAAGGACCACCACACAGAAGTAGAGGAAAAATGCATAAGTATAATGTAGGAGCCCCATTTGAAAGGATAGCCGTAGACATCGCTGGACCTTTTCCAGAAACAGATAACGGTAACCGTTATATATTAGTTGCTATTGACTATTTCAGTAAATGGCCTGAAGCTTATGCAATCCCTAATCAAGAGTCCACCACAGTAGCGGATCAAGTAGTAATGAATTGGGTCAGTAGATTTGGTGTTCCTCATGAACTTCATTCGGACCAAGGACGGAACTTCGAATCACGGACTTTCCAAGAGATGTGTAAAATTCTGGGAATAAGAAAAACCAGAACAACTCCTCTGCATCCACAATCTGATGGCATGGTAGAGCGCTTCAACAGAACATTGGTCGAGCATCTAAAGAAAGTAGTCGACTATCACCAGCGCGATTGGGATCGACATATTCCCATGTTCTTAATGGCCTATCGATCAGCTGTACACAACACGACCGGACAAACTCCAGCAAAAGTGATATTCGGAAAGGAGATGCGTTTACCTAGCGATCTCAAGTTTGGTACACCCAGAGGTGAACAAAAGTTACCAGACGATTATGTATCGGAACTTAGACAACAATTAGCTGATGTACACGAAGTCACGAGAGCAAAATTAGCAATAAATACCGATCGGATGAAGACCCGCTATGACTTACGTGCTAACTCAGCAGGATTTAATGAAGGTGACCTTGTTTGGCTGTACAACCCGAAACGACGTAAGGGACGTTCTCCCAAATTACAACAACACTGGGAAGGACCGTATTCAGTAGTGACTAGAATAAATGACGTAGTATATAGGATTCAGCGGGGTACAAGAGGCAAACGGAAAATCGTTCATCTAGATCGTTTATGTCAATACTGCGAGCATCAAGACCGTGGATCACCTGTTGTTCGGGACGAACAATTCTAAGAAGGGGGCAGTGTTACGCGCCACAAAGTGATACAAGCGACATCTATTGGGAATGGAAACAACTTTAGGTTAGTGACATCCTAGTAAACTGGGTTTGGAGAATGGAATATTCAGGAAGGTTCTAGGATAATTCGTAGAGTATAAATACGGCGCTGCTCACATCCAGGAGTCGAGTATTATTTCAGACAGCGAGGTGAACGAAGTAAACTATTGGGATTGCGATAATTAGAAGTACAGTACTAGCGATAAATAAAGAGTTGATTTGATAATTATTTGTGAATTTGTGAGAGTAAACAGTAAAGTTAAATAAAGAAAGAACTTTTGAATTATATCTGAAATATTTTGTTTTAAATAACGAACTAAGGCCACGCTCGTAACAATACTATACATATAGGGCCTTTAGGTCCTTTCCCCAAGAGTTGATTGGTATTGCGGACTCATTCACTAAATTTATTTCACTCTGAGCGCCAAAATCAACAGGAACAAAAGGTGTGCTGAAGCTTCATGATGAACTTTCAGAATATTTTGGAGCAGCGAGTCGTATCATAACAGATAGAGGAACATCCTTTTATTCAAAAAAATTCAATAAGTACTGCACAGAAAATCACATAAAACACATTCAGGTTGCCATTAAAACTGCTAGAGCAAACGGACAAGTGGAGAGATACTTTCGAACCGTCAAGGCTGCCACAACAACTACTACTCAAAGAGACGACGGAAATATGAGAGCAATTCAACGCAAAAAAACTTCACAGGAGCTTCTGATGGATTATAAGCCGAGGATTATTTTAAAGTACAAACTAATTCAATCATTACAACATTTCCGTGAACAGGAAGGTGAAGAGAATTTGCCGCTCTCTGAACTAAGATAAAATACAATACGAGGCGGATGACTTGGTTTTGATAAAACAAGAACCGTTCTCAATCGGACAGCCGAAAAAGGTATCTCCACGTTACAAGGGGCCCTACGTAATGAAAGGCGAATTAGGGAACGACCGTTATGTCGTCGCAGATACAGACGTTATTGTATATTGGTGATAATAATGTCCTTGGTTACTTTGATTTGTTAGTTAACTATTATGAGCCTTGAGGTGGAATGCAGTAGTTTTGTAATGTTTTGTGTTGATTCAGTTCGGAAAAACTTCTGTTTTTGTATGAAATGCATTGGCTCAGTGTCGGAATGTATCTGTGTATGAAATGCAATGGCTCAGTGTCGGAATGGATATGTTGTTTTTTATGAAATGCATTGGCTCAGTGTCGGAATGTATGAGCTTCTATTGGAATGTCCTCACGCATATTGCATAAAATTATGTACGGGAACTAGTATGTAGGTTAAGGCTTCCACCTCAGCACTGAGGACCGTGACATAGGAGGTTGGCCGAGTTGTTGCGATCAAACGAAGTAACAATGTGTCGATTCTGGTGAAAACTGTAATGCATCTATAATCATGCATAATTAAATCATAGAAAGAAATCATAAGCGCATCTTCAAAAAAAAAATAATTAAGAAACTAAGATTGCAGCTAAAGCTTGCATATCTTTTCAGAAGGTAAAACTTGGAGTTCAATTAATTCCGTAAGTAAACAAAAATTAAAAAACTTTATTTACATACATACATACAGATTCGTATGTAATCATTTTTGTGATTCATTCATCGTTATGAATGCGGTAAAAGACAAGCGCATGTCAGAGCTAGCAGAAATTATAATATGTATGCAAACTGCATCAGGTTGCACGACAGCAAAGAAAGAACGTATTACTCACGTGAGATCACCGCTCTTTCAAAATTATACACATGATAATGTAGGCAAATAACTTCGATTGTCGGCAGCATTAAGAAATTGATGTAGTTTGCTTACTTAGCAATAATTAATGATTATAAATAAGGTAGCATTAAGGAATAACTTAAGAATAAAGAATTGACCATAGAAGAGTAAACAGGTAGTTCTTATTCTTCAGAACGCAGAGGCATTTGGCCAGCTGTTCTAATATTTTGGATGTAGAGGCTTCTCAGGCAGTCGTCTATCCCAAAAATACCGAGATAATCAGCCAAGTATTTTATACGTAGATATTGAGGCAACCCAGCCAGATGCGCAGGTAATTTCTGGCTTTTTAGCCGTATATAAATATTGCGACCATATGCCATATATTCAGCATATAAATTGATTAATCTCATCATGAACAGAATCGTGGCTATAGGCGAATAATCCACTCCACTGGAGACCAACATAACAAAACGCTACTGGCGATACATGTAATAAAAAAAAGGAATGCAGACTCTTCCTCCTTACCGCTGCGCTAAAATAAATAATCAAATGCGTAGTGAAAGGTAACAGTGTGTGCATTGTCTTCTCTTCTCCAAAGTAAATCTAAAAATATCATAAAAAAAACAGTTTCTGCTTAAAAGGTTAAGTACCGAAACGCAAGCAACTCCCTTGTGGTATTTCCAGAGAAAAGAATTTTTGCGGTATGAAAGTTTTCATACGGCGGAGATTATGGTTAGTGGAATGATCTTCAAATATGTACGGTGGGTACACGGTACAGAGAATACAAGATATTCTCATTACGAAGCACGTTCCACCATTAGCTTACGAAATATCGTGAAATATATAGGAAGTAAGGTACAGAAAAAACACTACTCTCCCTCCTCTATCTGTCTTTTCAATAGAAATGTATACACATTAGTTCACGAAATTACATCACAACCACTGACTTATAACAATGGACTGAGCGATTTGCTATTTCATGTGGCACAAAAAACATTGTGTTTCTGTATATCACCGTTACAGCACCCTTTTAAACGATTACATAAAAAAACATGTAAAACTCAACCAATCAGATGAAATTTTACACCCGAAAATCGAATTAAATTAAAAAATATATTTTCTTGTGCCCAAGTGATGTTTTAATCGCTTATAAGGAATTAAACTCATTCAGACTTTTCAAAAGTTATTCTTAACTGAATCCTGCTTATGGGCAAGAGGGACGGAGCATGGTAAACACTATCTTTACCTTATTCCTTCTGCAGTGATTGCATCTGTAGCCAACATAAAAACATCAAATGGCATCAGCAAGCGTTCCAGAATGCAATATTTTGTGTTGGTAGCTGCAACTCTGCGATAGGGCGAAAGAGAGAACTATAAAACTTGTGCCATGCTTTCCTATAGGAAAATGACAATACGCTCAGTTCATTGTTATAAGTCAGTGATCACAACACATCAGCTGCAATGCAATGTGTTAAAATATTAATGAGAATACTATTCTCTGAACCGTGCGGTGGGTATAGTATGGTTGGCCGAAATACATTTTTTAGAACCGGTCAAAAAGAATAGAAGAATTTTAGAAAACTTTTTATTTTTACGATTCTGAGTTAAATTAATAAATAAATACGAGCGGAAAAACAACCGCCTCGTCCGGGTTTTGAAGTTGGGACCTTCCGCTTTCTAAAATTTTCCAAATATCTGCTATTCCTTCTGTGACCGATTCTAAAAACTGTGAGTTCGAGTCCCTCATGACGAAAATAAATAAAAATTGCAAAAAAATTGGTGATTTAATGTGATCACTCTAGCTGGGTAAGTTCAGTAATAAGCATCGCTCTATCCGATTCAGCACGAATCATATACACCAGACCATCTTTCGTAAATACAGAATAAATTTTATTCCTTCTTCTTAACTGCAACGCCTTTTGAACAATTTTGTTATTTTTCGGTGTCAAACTATTGTGAATTCGAATGGGGTAATTAGAAGAAAAACCCGCTTGCAGATCTGCTAGCTGTATATTACCATGTGTTTTCAGCAATTTTTTAGAATTTTTTACGTTCCAGTGGGACGTAAAGCAATGGGTGGGCAAGCAGGCCTGTTACCATTAGATGACGTAGTGGCAGCATTATAACGATTAGGTTGGAGTCGAAAGGCCTCAGCAAATGGTGACAGCTGAGGTTTAATAACGGTAGCAATTTTGCACTCACTGACTGTATATTTTCTCCAGATATTACCCGAATGCCTCTGACTATAATATCAGATGAGCGCTTACATCGTTTCAGGTCATCGTTTTCGCTTTGAAGTTTATTGCAGACTAATTTCAGGTCATTGAGTTCCCTGGTTAGATCTGTAGTGGTCCTCATCACATTATCCGCCAATTCTGATAAGCGGAAAAAAGTTGCGTTAAAACTTGCACGCAATACAGCAAGCTTTTCCTCGAGGATGGAATCAATGCGGTCAATAATACGATTCTCAAAAGCAGTAAAAGAAATATTAGGTACTGCAGCATCCTCAGGAGGGGAATCGCAAGCAGAGGAAAAAGCCTTAACCACATTCATTGGAGAATCGTTCTTAGGCTCAGCACGTGCACAGTTAGATTTAGTTGAATAATGTCGAGTTTTTCCAGCCATCGAGCAAAACAAAAATCGAGAATAGTGCAAAATATCAAATATAAAGCCGCAAGCAGATAATAATCACGATGAGGCATGCGAGGAAAACTTTCATGTCACTCACAAAAGAGACGATAAAGGAAGATACATGGTACGCCTGTCCCTTAACAGTCCAGCATTACCACTGCATTGCATTAGCTCGCCTGTTGCAGGTGAAGCGAAGATTAAAAAAGAATGAAGACGATATGATCGAATACAACAAATTTTTGGCTGAGATCCTAGCATTAGGTCACATGAGTCCTGTGAAGTTCGATAAAGGAACCAATGGAATGTTTATTATCTGCCGCATCATGCAGTGTACAAAAACGACAGCACCACCACAAAAATGCCAGTCGTCTTTGATGCTTCATGCAAATCACAAGCTGGTCTAAATCTGAATGACATGACCCAAAATTCAGGAAAATTTGAGTGACATACTTCTACGTTTGAGAAAGCACCGATATTTACACATTGCTGACATTGAAAAATGTTCAGGCAGGTGATAGTTGCAAAAGAAGACAGAAACTACCAAGAAAACTGTGGCGACCACGACCGAATGGGTCTGTGTACGAATGCTGGCTTAACACTCTAACATACGGTACTGGTCCTGCTATCTACCTATCAGTAATAGTACTAAAACAGCTAGCTAATGACGAAGGAGATGCCTTTCCCATTGGGAAGAAAGCATTGTCATCTGATTTCTATATAGATGATCTCTTTACTGGAACGGATGCTACTACCAAAGCACTAGTATTGCAGGTACAATTAGCAGAGTTGCTACGCAAGGGAGGGTTCAATTTGAGAAAGTGGACGTCAAATCACAAAGACCTGTTAAAACATATTCCGATGGAAGCTAGAGAAGAAAGAATCCTTCAAATAGAAGAGTATGATACAATCAAAGTATTAGGGATCCACTGGAATCCGACAAAGGGCGAATTTCAATTCAAACTGAAGCCTGAGAAAACGGCACCAAGCTTAACAAAGCGTGTGCTGCTATCTAAAATTGCCTATATTTTTGATCCCCCAAGCCTGAGAAGAACTTGAAACAGAGCTACACATTCTACAAGAAATAAAAATCCCTAGATGGATAGGTTATCGCAAGAAACAAAGAAATTCAGTTACATGGATTCTGTGACGCTTCAGAGAAGGGAAATGCCACAATCATTTATTCACGCCCGACATATCTTTTCGGGCACATACGTACCACGCTTTTAACCTCCAAAACCAAGGTCACTCCTCTTAAACGGAAGATCACAATTCCACGTCTCGAATTATGTGGGGCATTACTGCTAGCGCAATTGCTGAAATCTACAATCGCAATTTTAGAATTAGAATCACCCACTGTGCACGCATGGAGTGATTGTGAAATTGTGTTGGACTGTATATCAAAAAATCCAAATACTTTGCACAACTTCATATACATATAATACAGGAAACGTTTCCCACAAGCATCTGAAGGAAAACTAGACAAGGATCTCCCAACAGCAGTTGCGGAAAGCACAAACGGGCTGCAGAAATAACAGCCAATGATGGTAAAGAATGGAAGTTCATACCGCCAGCAACCTCACACATGAGAGGCCTATGGGAAGCAGGTATTAAATCCGCAAAAAGGCATCTCAAGCGAATCTTAGGCGAAGCTCTGCTAACTTACGAAGAATTTAGGACTGTATTATCTCAGGTCGAAGCATGCCTTAAATCATTGCCATTTCCTAATTGGATGGCCACTGTTAGCACCTCCTGAGATAGACATGACAAACCAAGTGCTTTACGAAAGATGGAAAACTGTGACAAAATTACAGCAGGATATCTGGAAAAGATGGTCGCAGGAATACCTAAGCTTGTTGAAGCAAAGAGGCAGGTGGATAACCCAAGGTCAAAACCCAAGCATAGGTGAGCTAGTAATTGTAAAAGATGACACATTGCCACCCCAGTGGTCCCTCGGTCGAATTGTGCAGCTGTATCCCGGAACTGACGGCATACTACGTTTATATCGGTTAGATACAAAAACCGATATCAAAAAAACGCCCAGTTAATAAGTTGTGTCAGCTACCAATCAGCATTCTGAGCACGGGCAAGGAGGACTCTGAAATTAAGGTCACCACCACCAATCTCACAAGGCGATGAAGGTCACGAAAGCATGCAATGCACTGAACAAGAGCACTCCAATACAAGGGACGCATTTCAAGATCCATCAACCAAAAGGAGAAGAATCAGAACAACTCCCTGCACTTGCCACAAAAACATATTGCACGCAGCTGTACTGATGCTGTACTCAGTACAGTGTACTGGATGACAGTAATGTTTGACCAAGGTTATGAAATTTATGAAATCATCCGCCCAAAGGCTGGATTTTACACAGAAAATCTGGAGTATGCAAAAATAAAAAGAGGAAATCTCAGGCTTCAGATTTCGCTTCCAATAAATGAAATCAACACTGACCAAAGGCTTATCAATAGTACTTGGACGCAGGTTGATCAAATGTGTGAACAAGCCAGAAAGCTCACGCAAATTACCACCCATTGCGATGCATTTCTTAAGCATCTATCCGTCAAATGGCACTATCTACTAGAAACTACAGTTGAAATCCAGCACTTGTCTAAACACCACAACTGAAGTAAACGCGGACTGCTCGGAACCCTTCTCACAAAGGTCTTGGTGTAAACGATGAGATTTATAAGGAGATAGAAGCATTGCAATGCAATCAGCAAACACTAAAATAAACCAAACTAACTTAGCGACTGAAAGCAAACGAATACAATTCGGCGCAAGCCTATCTCAGGTAGTTCAGGCAATTAATGAAATGGCAAACTGGTACTCCCAGGCTGATCATAACAGAATCAGCATAGAGGTGCTTGCTACCTACCTTACCGCCGAAGATTATTTCGATGAATTAGAGCATAAATATGATAAATGGCGCAACGCGGTTCATGAACATGGGCACATTCTTGACTTTACAACTACAAACGGCATCAAGAAGGTAATCGAAAGGGTATCCGGCAGGATGGACTCCAACATGTTCATAGCCAGAACACCACAGCGACGTCTCGACCTCAGCTTAACGTTATATGTCTACTTGAACATAGTCGAAAGGAGCACTTACGCACTGATTCCCGTTAGTCCGATTCCCCATCTAGTTGGAAACAGCTCTTTGGTAATAGCAGAATTAAAGTTCCTTACATTTGCTGTTAACTTCAACCAGCAAAACTACTTCAATCTGGAACAAGGAGAACTAGAATCTTGCGTCTTAACGGGGAAGTACACATATATATGCATGCCAACAATAGTTCATAACATTGTTGCAGCTCCATCGTGCGTCATCAATGAAATATATGAGCGCCTACTAAAAACCAGCTGCAACATGCAGCATATGCAACTGAATGGCATCATCTGGAAGGCACTTATTATGAAAAATACATGGCTTTACGTCACAATAGAACCGAAGGTTATAGCAATCATTTGCAAAGAGGAGAGAACGGAAATTCGACTCAATACCACAGGCATCATCCGCCTTGATGATGATTCCGTCATCAAGAGCAAGGAGACTACCTTAAAGACCAGCATTGATGAAACTATTGAGGTCATTTCCAGCCACATAAAAGAAACTGCTCAAATAGTGCCTTATATCAGCGACGTTAAGCCTTTGGCGATTTTACACCCAGCAGTTTTAATTCCTCCAGATGAGCATCTCTATGACTACGGCACGATGCCCTTCTCCCCTCAGCAGGCATAGCTCACAAGATAACTAAAGGCTTCATGGCGACCTCTACTGCCATGATGGTTATCGTGATATTATACAGGGTGTTCCGTAAATATCTTTAATCCTTTAAGGGGATGAAAGTAGAGGTCATTCGTGTCAAAAAAGTCTAGATACTTTTATATCAAACTCCGCTTGGTTTTCGAGTGAATCGATAATATCGATTTTCGAGATTTTGCATACCTCTTCAGAGTAATTTCGTTTTAAGTTCTATTGTAATTAATGGATTGTGACGTTCAAACCTTTATTTAAAAGCACACATTTGGGCTTTCTAAGAATGTATAATAAGTTTTAATTGTGCCTTCAATTATTTAAAAAAAAACAGTTTTCTCTAGAATTTTTTATTTCACAAAAATTTGTGTCGCGCTTCAGTGTACATTTATTCGAAATATCACCATTGCATGAACTTGACAAAACTATGAAAAAATTTGCGCATTATGTCCCCTTTCCAAAGTGACCTCCATAAGTGCTATCAATAATAACAATCAAAAGTTATAAGCAAACATTTGGAAGATGTGCCCATCGAGGTAATCGTCAGTTTTTTTCGTAGGATTCTATCTCCTCCTACAGTTTTTAACCTACGACAACCATTTATATGTCAATATACGGGAATCTGAACTGGATATTAGATAGGGTACTTTTCGATTTCGAATATCGAAAATAGAGGGGGTAATTTCGAAAAGACACTTTTTTACCAAACTTGATATTTACGTAGATTTCGTTATTCCGCATCTTCATTTTTGCGGGAGGGGCAAGCTCTGGGAGGGGCGGGAGTTCAAAATTTCAACTTTAAGCGGCTATATTTTCTCAACCAAGCATTGTTCTAGCAAGTAAGTCCCAAATTCATAAATTGAAAACACATTTTTGGTGGTTTTATTCAAATAAAAAAATTTGGTTTAGTCAATGTTGACAGCTACGGAAGAGAAACAGACAGAAATGGTGAAATATTGTACAGGGGTTGATGTAATTTATTTAAAAATATATTTAAAATTATCAATGTTTTAACATGTTTCCTTTAGATTTCTCTCCAAGATAATTTACCACAGTATATGTTTGGTAAAACTGCTTCAATGCAATTGGTTGAGACGGCAGTGCGTTTGATCTACTGAAATATTAAAGGAAGTCCTTTCAAAAATCTAAATTAATTGGAAGAGGCATCTGATATACATGATGTTAATGCTGATAGTGTCGGAACAGGAGATATAGAAATTGTATTATAAGAAATATTTATATTTTGTGGGTCGTTAAATATCATATTTGTAGGACGAGGAGCTCTTACTTGGATCCTGCGCAATAGATTACATGATGACAAAAACTGCAAACTTATATCCAGTTGATCAATTACTGGTGGGAGAGACACAGGAACTTGGTTTAAACTCTACTTTTGAATTGAGTTATGAAATTTCAATTAAATTTTTTAATTTTAATTATTTTTCAAATAAATGTATTCACTAAACCATTGTAAGTTTGGAAACATTTTTTACAGTTTATTTTAATATTTATTAATTCTGTTGAACGTGCTCTTGGATTGCTCCAAATGTTGATATGTGGCCGAAAATTAACTGAGCTATCCAACATTGTGTGTCAAACTTCGTACATTTCAATTCTTTCAAATTCTTTATTATACTTCGGCACTTCATTGGTAAAACGTTCTTGCTTCGAAGGGCTCAACCACCAAGCCCTAGACGATTTTATATCCTTTGAGGTCAAATGGTTAAGCTAAACTAATTTTTCCTATAGCACAATTTGCAACCCCGTAAGTCGCATATATCGATTATAACTCAAATCGCGCAATAAATGGTAACATTTTTTAGAAATATTATCGTCGCCATCTTGAGTAGGACGAAGTAAAGCGGTAAGAGCACCATGAATTTTCGCTTTGCATCTTAATATATAGAATAGAATAGAATAGAATAGAAAATTTGTTTATTTTCCACCCCGGCCACTTAGCCACGTCCTAGGACGTTGGGTATTACGATGTTACAAGGATTTACATTTAACGATTATTAATTATACTGAACACAAAACAAATGGTATGATTAAACGATGACATATAGAATAAGATTTTAGTTGTGTCAAAAGATACATTGAATATAGACTTTAAAGAAATAGACTAGATTATTAATGTTACCAAACCATTTGCAACTTGAGAGATGCCCTGATATATTAAGCGTAATTAATCCAAACAATATATGCAAAAGTGAAATATCAGGTATGTTAGACTAGCAGTAACTACGGATCAAGCGTGTTACAAGTCCAAGTTAGCTGGATGACATTGATTACTAGAGAATAAAAGAAACCAAAAATGCATTACAACAAAGAACAAACAAACAGCAAACATGTAGAACAAAAACACTAATTCTGCTTAATATCGACGAATAATTATTCCCAAGCGCTTCTTGACAACAAGTTTTTCATTAATTTCTTGTGCTATTCGAGCAGTATAATCTTCATCGATTAGTTGGCCGAGCATGAAGTAAATATTATTGTTTTCAGATGATATCTTTTCAGCAATTACAATCTAGAAAAGATTGATATGCAAAGTTTACGAAAGAAAGTCATTTTACAACTTAACTCACACACCTTGCTCAAATAAAGATTTAAAATCTCCAACCACTCAACCAGATTGACTCGTCGCCCATGAACAATACAACTCGTCCATAATTCCCTTTTCGACATGTTGCGGTGTTATGTATTCTTTCCCACCAATGAAGGGACATCGACCAGACCCTTTTCAATTAATAGAGTAACTATCTCTACACAATTTCTTTCTGAAAGCCTGTAATTTCACATTTGTATAAGAAACTTTTTAATTCGTTTTAATTTAAATGCAGTTCACCTTACTTTTGTAAGCTTGGAATACCTGTTTCATTGGCAATTATAGATTGACATCGCTTTCGTTTTCGGTTAATTTTACTCTGTGCTGATTTTGATAGCACTTGTAGTGATTTTACTTCTATTTAAATTTATTATTTATATTGAAAATTGCACGGTAGAGAATACTAAATATTCTCATTAAAATTTTGACACATTCCAGCAGCTGAAGTGCTGTGACTTGATTCAAATATTTTTAATTTGTGTGCGTGTAAACAATTATATTTGTAAACGCTTGTAGTTATATGTATGAGTTTGTTCCCATAATGGCAAAATTTACTGCCATAACATATACTTCTGGCTAGAACTTTTTATGGCTAATTATGGCAGTAAAAATGTCTCCTTCGTCGGGGAATTTGACATTTAACTCAGTAAAATTTTGCTGGATTAGCTTTTGTCCTTATCGTTCTGAAGTATTTTCAGATAAAGGGAAACTGCTTACTCTATTATGTGGCAATGTTCGAGTAATGTAAATCAGCCATTAGTCAACAAATTTTATATATATATAACTCATCGATGATCTTTTGTTCGGGTTAAGCTCGGTTAACGTATTTGTAAATTTGTAACTTGGTTAACTCGGATGCATTACTGTTAGCGTGCGTATGTAGCTCGGTTAGCGTAGTATGAATGTATGCAAATAGCATAACGTAGTTGACCCAGAAACCATGATGATGTCTTAAGCAGACGAAACGCGTAGGTTGTTACTCATTTTTTTTTCCTTTTTTAAATAAAATAATTGTGGAATCGGAGCAAGCGTTTTTTCTCAAACAAAGATGATAATTTTATTTTCTTAACATAAAGGTAAATTTAATTTGTCAGCTTAAATCTCAGTTGGGTCGGTATTAAAACAATTTGCCAGAAAGTTTTATCGTTAAAGAAATGCAAAATAATAATTGACTTCCTATGATTTTCACAACTAGATTATATGGAATACTCTCATTATATCTAGATTGAAATAAGATGTTGACAATGGTGCTTTCTCAAGGAAAAGACAAATTCGTAATCATCTAACCTTCCCGCCTAATCCATGGCGGATAAACATTTTATATTACTTAAATCTATAGATTGTGCTGAAAGTTCACATAAATATGCCTGATGCATCTTCACTTCTTTCAAATTAATTGAGTAAAGGGAATAGATTCATATATTTAATTGCATTTTTCAATGTTATTAAGAAACGCGGGGTTGTTTTATTTCTTATTGCGTGGCAGCAATAAAACACAACTTTTCTCCAACTGCTTTTTCTTGCTTGCATTTGACCAAATTCCTTTTAAACACAACTCTTTTTTTTTTCTTTCCGTATTTCTTTTTTATACATAACTTTCTCTCTCCTTACTTTTACTAATTTTATTATTTACTAATTATTCTTTCACAAAACTTTTCCACCCAAGATCCGGACCACGCCGTGTCGCACCCGCCAATCGGAAAAATCGAACTCTCCTTTGATCACCCTGAACGATGATCAAGTCAATGCATTTTCTTACCCTGAGAAACTTTTCAACATTACTTTTGGACTTGTCGAAACTTGTCTAGAAAATTTACAATCGACGGTGGCTTAAAAATGTATTCTTTAATAAACATCAGCCACCGACCGTCTTTTTAAATTGCGGCGCACATATACATGCAATACATTTATGCGGCGCGCATTTCTTATCGTGGAAGCTCTTTTTCGTAATATGTATGTACGTATGTACATTTACATACGTATTGTAATTTTACTGGGGTTGGCATACAAAAATTTCTTTTATACTTTGAAAAAGATCAGTCCAAGACATTTTTATTGCACTAAAAACTTCTTCAGAATACGAAATCCTATAAAATTGGCTATAATCATTTTTTCTGTGCGACAAACCATTCTAGAAATATATGCGGAAATCCACTTCAAAAATCAAACTTCGACAGAAGGGTGACAATACGAAATTTCATAAGGGCATTCATCTAGGCCCTAGGGTATCATAAGAATTGGTCTTAGACCAATTCTAGCTTTTTTACTTGCTTTTTTTTTACTTTTAAAGTATATCGATTCAGTCTGTATTTAGCAATATATAAAAATTGCAGGTACCCCGTGTAATCCCATCAGAGGAGAGCCTGAGGGAGATAAGGCAAACCCCACGTTCGATCGATTTTGTTTAGCGTATGGTTTGCTTAATTGCAATTAATCAATCGATCGCATTTATTGTGATTGATTAATTGAGCGATGGGTTTTGGGTCAATGGAATAATGCAAGAATGCAGAATGTGCATTCTTGTATTTTCAATTGTTGTGCAAATTCACATCACACCTTTCCCTTTACGGAGAAAAAAAAATTCGTTTTTTTTTTTTTTACATGCTTATTAATGAGTAATCC
The DNA here is from genome assembly GCA_963930735.1 of Dioctria linearis. Lineage (NCBI taxonomy): Eukaryota > Metazoa > Arthropoda > Insecta > Diptera > Asilidae > Dioctria > Dioctria linearis. The sequence continues at coordinate 128,691,713 of OZ005740.1, read as the reverse complement.
AATTGCTCATTATTACATTTATATTTACATATTAATTTTTATGATTAGTTATGCTTATGTTAACTTATTATGCTATAAATCATTCCAATAATTACTCATATCAATAGCTCTAGGTTACTGTTGACATTAAATAGTTACACAAAAAAAAACATATTTTTGGGGTTTAGCTTCTAGTAGTTTAACAATTTTTAACAATAATGGGTATGAATCTATTGCATTTGTTTGTTTTTGTTTTTTCTTTTATATATATCTGCTTTATTTCTTTATGGGTGATTGCATGTCGTGTAATATCTGTTTTTTTTCTTTTAATTTTAGTCACGTGCACTTGCGGTTAATATTTCCATAGGCCTTTTATTGCGGTTATCTTCATTATATTTAATCATTTATTATATTCAATCTCTGCAGAGAGCTTTATCAATATATTCCTCCAATGCTTCGAAATCCTGTCTAGTGCAGGTTCTACTAATTGGGTATTATTTCTTTATATGTACCGCTTTATAAATTATTTTTAATATAGTGCTAGCGTTAAACCAATTCCTTCCAATGATTCAAATTTCGCTTTAGTGCGAATTCTACTAATTGGGTACTTTTTCTTCTATATACCGCTTTTTTTTTGTGCCGGCGTGATTTAAATTCTTCCATGATCAACCTTGAATTTCGAATTCGGTAGTTTTGTTACATCTGATGGTGCCAAGGTTTCAGTGATATGCAGTTGATCAGACTGCTCACTGTTATTGGCGTCTTCCTCTGTAACATTACATACTTCTTTCTTACTTCTTCTTTCCTCTTTGTGTTTTCCGTTTTTCGTTTTAGGTTCATTCTAATAACGTAAATTGGATCCTCTGATAGTATGTAATTTTCACCATTACATTGCAAAAAAATACTGTTATAGTGGTTGGCTTTATGTGAACTGCAGTGACTCAAATGTTTTTCCACTGCATTTTCAACATCATAACAGAGACAGCAATTGTCTTTACAGTACCTTGCGGTCCTCTGAAGATTCTTCAAATGTTTTGCCATTTTTGTTTAAAAATATTTTTTTTTTTCGAAGTGCAGGAGAGCAAATAAAATCTGTAAGTCCGTCGTTTAATTTAAATTGTGCATATTTATCCGTTTAATCCATGCAGGCTTTTTACGATAATATACAAGCTTATTTCGGAACTGTAATTTGTACAGGGCTGTTGAGGTATTTTTTCCTAAGCCCCCTTCGGTGGTCTCGGTACAGAGTGTACAATAATTCTATAACCTTCACAACTGCTATGATTGCCAAAGAATGACAATCTGCTTATTCTCAATACTCACAGCATCTTCTATGATCAAGTTGTTCACAATCTCGCCGTTATTGTCTGCGTGTTTTGAATTAGTTTTTTCCATATTGTTAAAACGTTGTCGATATTTTGCTACCATTCCCTACTATATAATGGAGGTTTACCAATTGACAATCAAAATTTAAGTAAGATTCAACGCTTTCACTAAAAACATTCAAGATTCAAATATTAATTTTACTGGAAGTATTTAGTATTTAGTTCTTTAATCGGTTTCATTTAAAAAAAAATTATTGTAACGATAACTTTATATTAATTATGCCTATTGCTTATTTCTGTACATATTACATTTTTATTGTCTCTATTATTGTTTCTATTATTATATTTAATGCTGGTTAGTTGAATATTATATATACATATATCTGGTGTAGATTACAACGCGCGTAACTGATAAGTAAATTTTTTTTAATTTGATAAACTAACATTTACATCTCATAAATTTTTTTTTCCTTTTCTTTTAGTGTACGTATAGTTATGTGTAGAATCGGAACCACTTTATTCTACTTTAGGCACCGTATTAAAAACGATTCAACTGTCGTCAGCTTTGTCATTACATTATTTCCAATTATATTTCTTAACTTACTGCCATTATCAAGTAATTAAGCTCTAAGCTCAGCTTAATTGTCACAATCTGAAGATTGTCTTCTCATTGTCATCTGTAGTTTATCTATAAATTGGTTGAATTGAGTCGTTGTTGTTGCTAGTTATCCGAAGAATCTTCTTAACGTTACATTCCGAAAATTGTTTTTCTTTTTATCACGGTCCCTCTATTGTCAGTTTAATATCTTCAATATCTGAAGATTGCAATTTCATTATCATGGTCCGAATATCGTTCTTTTTAACGTCACGGTCCGAAGATTACAAGTTAATTATCACGGTCGCCATGTAATAATAAGTATGTATATTGTATTGTAAGTATATACCTATATATACATATATATATATATGTACGGTCGCCATGTGATAGTAAATGATGACGAAGAAAGATCGTTGTTATGTATCACCAAGATGACCGTAGAGAAGATAAGAGAAGCTTTGTAAAAAGCAGACCTCCGCTACTAAGCCGGGCGCAGCTGTAAACAGCAAATGTCCGTTAGTAGGTACGATAGGCGCAGCTGTAAACAGCAGATGCCCAGTGAAATAAAAGACTTCTTGTTGTTTGTGATTAACTAAATCCATTGATTGTTTATTGGAGTATCGCTACTTAATTTATACAAACGTGAATTTGCTAGCCTAAAATAATTAATTTTAATGTACATTAAACACGTTAAAACTAAACCGCTTATTTGCACTTATGTGCTTAACTCCGGCAGAAATATGTGACGCAATATAATTGACCCGTATTATGCTGGTTGCAAAAATGTAATCAAACGCATGTAAACAATTACAGTCACTTCTTAAGGTTGTGACATATATTTTGTTTATCGTATGTTTTGCTTAATTGCAATTAATCAATCGATCGCATTTATTGTGATTGATTAATTGAGCGATGGGTTTTGGGTCAATTGAATAATGCAAGAATGCAGAATGTGCATTCTTGTATTATCAATTGATTAGGAAATTGTTGTGCAAATTCACATCACAATATATATGTATTGATATTCTTTCAGTTTTAATAAAATATTGTTATATATACTTTTAATAAAATATTCTATCGATACCGGTATGCGTATTGGCAATAAACAATATATATATAGTTAAATACTTACACATTTTTTTATGAACTCACCGAATACTATCCTGGTACAGGAGCATCTGAAATCAGAAAAATAATGCTAACATTTTGCAATTAGTTTCTAAATATATCGAATTATCGTAAAAAGTATTCGCTAAATGAACTATTACAAATGCTATGAACTTACCGAGTGCCATCCAGTCGCGAGAACACCTATATGATGATAAGAGTGCTATAATTTATGTAAATCATTCATATATGCTTAAATTTTCAAATTCAATCTGATTGTTTTATGAACTTACCGAATAGCTATCCTGGCACAGGAGCATATGACATCAGAAAAATAATACTCACCTCTTTGCAATTAGTTTCTAAATATACCGAGTTATCGCAAGTAGTGCTCGTCAAATAACGTATTACATATATTTATGAACTGCCCGGATGCTATTCCAACAAAGGAGCACTTGAAATCATCAACTTAATTTATTTTCGTTTCTGTGTGCGCAGCCACATTGACTATATTGCAGGATTTTTATGGAAAGGGTATTTTCAGGAATAGACCGATCGTTTCGTTGAAAAGTATTTAATTTTCTGAAACATTGCTCGACGTTTCGGGTCCAAATGCGGCCCTTCTTCAGGAGCTCTATGTATAGTTCAAGTTTGAGTTCAAGTTTTTTTTAAAAAATTCTAAATATAAATATTTTAAATAACTTAATTCTGTCTGCGGCGCGTATAAATAGTTCTTAAAGATAAAATTAATAACACATTAGCAACATGGAAAATAAATTACAGTAAAAGAAAAATACATTATTAATAAATTAAAATAGACTTAGAACAGAAAAGACAATTAACTGGCTACGGAGACAATATTTAACTAAGCGATCATTGAGAAAATTTTTAAAATTTTATGACTAATACTACGGTTTTAGTTTGTTCAGTATGTATTTCTAGTCTTTATTTATTAGTTCTGTGTCCTGCTATAAATTTATAACTTCGTTTTTGTTAAGGTATATGTGGCATGCTTCTTTAAGTTCACGTTTTTTTTCTATTATTTTCCATGTCGATTATTTTTGTATTGTCGAAAGAAAATACATGCCCTGTGTCTATGCGTGGGATGCTAGTGCAGATCGTGGTGCTTGTTTATTAACATAAGCTTTATGCTGTGATAATCTGGTTGTGAGCTTTTTTGATGTTTGTCCAATGTATGCCGTGTTGCAGTTCTCCCATTTGACCTTGTATATAACGCTGCTTTTTTCTTGTGTGGGTATCGGATTCTTGGTTTTTGTGTAATTGGTGTTTAGTTTAGTTATTGGCTTGAATGCTACCTTTATGTGATTATTCTCGTTTTTAATAATTTTCGCGATGTTTTAGGGATAAGGGATATATGAACAGGATTGATGTGTAAATAGGATTAGTGTTATCCAGTCTTATTGTATTGTTCGGGGTGTGTGTTAAATTGTTAAAATGGTTGTTTCTTACCGCTTTTTTTATTATTTTGTGGATTACATGCAATGGATAGTTCTTTTTTATTAATATATCTGTAACGATTGTGGTGTTTTTTTGTGAAAATTTGTTGTGACTGATTTTAAAGATTTTGTTTGCGAGGGTTTTGGCTGTATTTATTTTAGTATTATGCTACCTACTTAGCTAAGCTATCTACCTACGTAAGCTACCTACCTAGCTAATCTATCTACCCAGCTAATCTACCAACCTAGCTAAGTTACCTGCCCAACAAAGCTACCTACTTAGCTAAGCTAAATACCCAGCTAAGCTGCCTAGCTACCTAAGCTACCTACCCAGCCAAGCTGCCTAGCTACCTAAGCTACCTACCCAGCCAAGCTACCTACGCAGCTAATCTACCAACCTAGCTAAGTTACCTGGCATGAAATGGCTTTTAAAAGAATTATATTGATCAGGAGCCGTAGTTAAGTTTTCATGATTTGTTTTGCATAGTTACACTAAAAATATTATATCTCCAGCAGATAATTAATATTTTATACAAAAATAATAATGCTAAGATTGATATAGAAAAGTTTAATATTTTTTTAGAAGTTGTGTTTTTGTCTTCTCAGTACATGTTTGCCTGTTATAAATTTATTGCATTTTTTATGGTTACGAGGGTAGTATTATATTTGCTATAGATTGAAATATCTGCTATAGTTATAAAAAGGTTTACTGCAGATAAATCAAGAAAGTGCAAGGGAGCTATGGACGGAAAACGTATTTTGTAAAAAGTGTGCTGAAAATAGCGGCATTACCTATTTCAATTATAAAGGCACGTTTAGTATAATACTGCTCGCAATATTTGATGCCTATTATTGCTTTCAATATGTCCATATTGGTATTCAAGGCAGGATTTCTCATAGTGGAGATTTCCAGCCAACTTCATTTTTCAAAAAGCTGCCGAAAGGGGATCTACATTTACCCAAAGCTCACGCATTTCCTGGAAGAAATTACATGTGCAATATATACTAGTGGCTGACGATTCATTCCCCTTGACCAAGCATATCATGGAACCTTTTCCATGAGAATGAAAGATATCAGCAAAAAGGATTTTCAGTTACAGATTACTTAGGCCTACGCGAATAGTTGAAAATTTAGGATATTGTCAGCAGTTTTTTGAGTTTTAAGGAAATCCAACGAAATTCAGCCCCCGTAGCCAAAATATTGCCTTGACATGTATTTATCTACACAACTGGCTAAGAAAGCAAATCTTTTCAAGATAAGTTTATACACCACGAGGATCTTTTGACATTGAGGACATAGATTTCTGGAGAAATGATTCCGGGGTCATGGAGAACAGAGGCAGCGGAGGAAATTGGTAAATTCACAAAAATACAAAGAGTTGCTCGTAAACTTTCTGATAAAGCGAAGTTAGTATGTTAGAAGTTAGATTAAAGAGCAGTTCCATGGCAAGCAAAATATTTTTAAAACTTTTCTCATTAAAATATATAGATCATAAAAAAAAGGTTAGCCAAAAACTTGTTAGGCCACTGTCACACGAGCTTCAAATTTACCTGGCGTCCAATTGTCCACGCGTCATGATGAAAATCGCGTTGTTATCACACGAGTATAACTTTGTTCGCACAACGGAAAATTATGTTGCTCTCTTCTATTAGCTATTTAGCTTGACTTAAACTTTTGATCAAAAGAATTGAAACATTCCAAATGTCTTACTTTTATATGCTGTTGGAAAACTTTTAAAAGGTAAAAAAAAAAGCACTTTTTGCATTAACTAAACAGCGAAAGTGATTCACCTGGCAATTCTCTTTGAACCATCCTAAATTTAAGGATCATATGTGTTATTATAATCCTTGTATATTTCGTTTCTAATATCTCAAAGAACTGGTCTCTGGCGTATCGCCTCTATCAATATCAATTTTCTTATTGATAATTTTAAATTTTGCACGATATCAAAAACACTACGCCTCTCATTTCAAATGACGCGTGACCATTTAACAGCTCGTGTGGCAATGCACATGACTTTCAGTGGTTCGCATGACGCTCTGGCGTTCGCGCGTCATGAGGGCAAAACGCCAGACCAAAATAGTTCGCGCGACCACAGCGCGGCCTTTTGATCGCGAGGAGCACGTGCGGAAAGTTCCACTATGTGTACATACTCTCTTGGCGCACGGTTAAAGGGCGCACGTATGGCATTAGCAATTAAAAACATCAAAGCTTTGCAGCAAAATATTTATTTATTTGAATTTATTAACTAGATTGTTTTTATGTTTTGTGAGATATTGTTTGGGATGACCAACATCAGAAAAATATAAAAAAAAAAAGTGTAACGAAATTACACCGTACCAGAGAATTTTCAGTATTTCCTGTAGCACATATCCAGCTCTCGGTTCCAGCAAGTCTATAGAAATAATAAATTATTATATGCAAACCAATGCGATTATAAACGTCATTTTCCCCGATCCACTTTTTTCCTTTTACACTTCGCATGTTCCTTTCGGAATGCGATCGTAGACTTTGTATTTTGTTATTCACTTCTTTCGCCGAAACTAACATTTGTCTCCTAATACCCTCTAAACATTTGAAATTATACACTTAAAGTGAAACGAACACGTGAACTTTACGAACAGCTTTTTCACTAAGGCCCTATAGTACACGAACACTATATCACAGCGTAACAAAAACGTATTAAAAACGTACCTCCCTCTAAGCATTTGAGAGCGTACACCGAAAGAGAAGCGAAAATGTAAACTTTGCGAACAGCTGTAACATTATAACCAGAGCAAACATAAATGTATTGAAAACGTACCTCTGGATTTATTGACATGTGTATCATAGAGCCTGACTCCTGTTTTGTGCAATTTATTTTGTTTGTGACTTTGATAACAAAACGCCGCGGTAATATTTAATTATTAAAATATTGAAGTGTAAATTGTGTAATTAGGTATAATTATTATTATTGCACTTTTGTACTCTATAGATTATTCCAATTATCTTTGTCCTACTCGATGTATCTAACGTTTCAACGTAGCGTAAGCTGACGTTCTTTAATAAACGCTGTTATATTCTATTCTTATTAAGGTGTGTGATGCTATTTTTACCAAATAAATTAAAATATAAAAATTTGTTGTTTTCTTCAAAAGTCATTCACTCAACATTCAAACCGTTTCGTAAACTTAACGTAATTTTCATTTCGAAAACGAAACATTTTGGAGTACAGAATGCGAAATACCACTACACTGACAGTCTATGCTTATCAGTTTCACTTCTCTTTGACCTGATGATTCGTTTCTCTTCCGCATTTACAATACCAAAACGTTTCTTTCGCGTACACTTCCTTGCAAGCATGTTTACATTTTCGTTACGTTTGGACACCCACGCAGAATATTAAAAGTTATTTTGATTTTTGCATGTCCATCCGTCTGTCCGTCTGGCTGTGTGCGCACAATAACTCGAGAGCGCGTATACTTAGAGAGCTGATATTTTGTACACGGACTTTATATAAAATTGAAATTTAGTCCGAAAATGAGACAAATCGGGCAACTCCTTTTCCACTATATATTTGGACACTGCCTAAGAACGCGTCGACACAGAGAGCTCAAATTTGATACATGGTGTTCTCCTAGTAATAGCAAATAAAATTTCAAAAATGGACCAAAGCGGGCAACCACTCCTTGGTGTTGCCATATAAAAATTTAGGTTTCTTACGTATACTGTGAGAACGATCAGTCCAAGACATTTTTATTGCACTAAAAACTTCTTCAGAATACGAAATCCTATGAAATTGGTTATAATAATTTTTTCGGTCCGACGAATCGTTCTAGAAATATGTATATGAAAAAAATCACTTCAAAAATCAAACTTTCACAAATAGGTGACCATACGAGCATTAATCTAGGGTATTATAAAAATTGGCCAATTGACCAATTCTAGCTTTTTTACTTGTTGTATAGAAATTTCTTCTGTACTCTGGTAGCACGAAAAACAAGATTTCTGAAAAACTGCTCAGCTGGTGATATACCTATGTCTTTTACTGGGTTGTTTCTAAAATCTAACAATATCTAACAAAATTGTCCTTTGCTTTCATTGCAATTTTATAATACGTTTTTCATGTATTACGGGTAATGGGAACTAGTTGCACTTAATGCAATATCATATGTTTCACAACATTTTTTTAATACGAATGACGCAAATGCCATATTATATGAAATTATTTCTCTAGATTTGCCATGAGAAGACAATATTATTTCTAAGTTCTTAATAGCCACCTAGCTTTTGATTTAATAAGAATAATTTGCAGATACTTAGAAATAAAATCTACAATGACAAAATAATTTTTTTCGTTTTAATTCCATAATATCCATTGGAATTTTCTCACTTGGATATAACGGAACCTCATCGGGTATCATTGACTCTTTTCGCTCAGTGTGTCTATGCTTTTAACATATCTCGCAACGCGCGATTTTTGATTTATTTCTTGGATCATATTGGACCAATACAAGACTTCTAGCTCTCATTTTAGTTCGTTCTTTACCCTGATGAGCTCGGTGAAGCATATCTAAAATATCATTACTTACATTATATAGAATTATTTTTCTGCCGTTTAAATAAACCAACCCATCATCCACATATAAATCTTCTCAAACTTCCGATAATATCAAACTTCTTTTTTAATTTCTGCTTACTTTGAGGCCCGCCTTCTAGTAAGATTCTAACTAATTTGTTCAACACTACATCTTTTGCAGTTTTTTGTTTTAAGCATAATATTTTTTATCACTTACATTAATTGTGTAAACTAGTTTGTTTATTTCTACCATTTTAGGATGCTCAGTTTTTGTATCAAAATTACGAGACATAATATCTGCAACATAAGGTATGTACTAGACTACTGAGAGCTTAGCATAATGTCTCTCACTGACTAGACGTGTTTAATTCGGCTCCGCTAGTTTCTCTTTAAACCGTGTGTATTCCACCAGTTAAAGTACAAAGATATTGCGATACTGTGCGTCTTATTTCTTCGAACGTAGTATCTATTTTTTAATTAATGGGTAAGAATGATAACGCCTAAAACTGTATCCAAACATTCTACAAGCACAAGTGAACAAAATACACCCGCTTTAAGTGGGTGTCACACCGGGAGCGGCGCGGCACAGCAAAATAGTTGCCACGCGGCGATTTTGGAGATTACTCAAAAACACAATTTTGCCGCTGCCGCTGGCAGCAAAATTCCTTTTCATTCGAAATAAGTCCGCACAATTCGTTAAATGAGGCTTTTTGCATTCATAAGTATATTTTTAATTTTTTATGTTTATATGTCTTTTTTTCAAGCAGAGCTACTAATAACAGAATTTCTTCCTCGGAATTGGAGTACATTTGGATAAAATCTGCCGCTCTCGGTGCGAACACTCTATTTTACCGCGTGCCATCGGGCAGTGCCGCTCCCGGTGTGACCAGGGCTTTAATTAGAGGAGCGGCGCAGAGCCAACAAAGTGTAGGAGCTGGTGTTGGTGACGTTCCCCAATCCCATGCACCTAGGCGCTCGACCTCTATAAGTTCACCTGCTCATTTCAAGTTGCTGGAGAAAAAATTACTTAATAGACTCTTATCACAAAAATTCGACGAGTTTGAGGAGCGCATAACAGATCTAATAAACCAGTTAGTAATGTCTACGAATGCCGAGATTACTAAGCTGAACGATGAATTGGAGCAGGTTAAAGTTGAACTATCTGAGGTTCGCTTTGAATTGAATGACGTGCGTAGATTGAACAGGTTGACTGATGCCGTCATTACTGGCATACCATTCCGGCCGCAGAACCTGCTGACGAGTACTTCGACCAAGATCAGTCATACACTTTCGCCGTATACGACTTCATTTCGACCAAGGTATACTATACCTCAGGGGACTGATAATTTTCGCAGAAATGCTCCGCTTATATTCTTATATTCTCTTCTATTTTGGAGCTAAGAGAATTTTTGTTTAAGTTTAAGAGGTCCGGCTTACTAAAGTTGAACAATATTTGCAGCAGCTTTACTTCAGACATAAAAATTAAAGCATTTGAAAACCTCACTAACGTTAATAGCAAAATACTACCTAGTGCAATGAAATTAAGAAGGGAAAATCGACTGCATTCTGTTTTTAGCCGGCATGGTGAAATTTTTGTATGTGCTAGTGAAAGATGACCTGCCGATAAAATTCGCTCTTTAGATGATATTATGCCAGATGTAAACAATGCTGGAGCTTGAAGCTTTATGCTGGATTTATTTTTCAAATCAGACCTCTTGTCATACTTAGATTAATTTGTTTTAAGTTTTATTTTGCTCTTATTTTGATTTTGTTTCTTGTGATGCTTGAATTAAATAGTTTACCTGTGTGTCTCTGAATGGTGGTTGATTTTGTCTACTCTTTGTGTGGAATTCCTTACTTGTCTGTGTGTTCCGGGCGATATATCATTACGAATATGTTCTAATGAATCTTATGGTCTTAGGCCACCCTAGAGGACGAAAAAAATAGGCTTTTTTGGGAATTCTTTTCAGAAATATTACGAAATAAATCGAGATTACAGAAATGGGACTTTATTATACATATCATTAACTGCATACAATATTTTTTTTTGAGGCAATTTATTTCAAAATGGCGGCGGTACACCGTTTTTTGCGACGACGTCTTTTTTTTTCTATGCTCCACGGCCGGAAAAACAGCTCCTGTAATTTAATGAATCATGATTAGGGCCTGAATTTTTTCGATTATATATAGTATAAGCTAGAGAAGTACGCAGGATTTTTTCGATATATTGATTTTTGACAAAATGGCGCACATCTAAAGTGTAAAGTGAGAAATTTGCCTAAAAAATCGTCAGATAAATGTTAATAATAAATGAACTATGCAATATAAAAGAAAAATCCTACGTACTTCTATAGACAATGTATTTTCGAAGATATACTCCAAATTTCAAGTCAATCGGTTGAAAATTGTCTGAGTTATGTTTCCGGCCAATTACAAAAATGTAGTTTTGAGATAAACGCGTTGAAAGTTTTGAGTAGTAGAAAATCATGAATAATTAGCTCGTTTATGTTGGACAGCGTTTGTGTGAGGTGTTGCACATCTAGATGTAAGTTATCTCAGACCGTGCCTAACTGTCTGAAACAGCCGTTCCACAATTCTAAACTCGCCAGACTAGTCAGGAAATAAATATTTTCAATAACATCAGCCGTATACCTGCTCTAGTCCCCTAACGGCCCTTCTCGCTAGCGCTCGAAAATTTGAGTACTTAAAGATTTTTCTCGGCCATAACCTTTTGGGGCATCATTTTTCAGGCCTTAAGGGACCCTTTAAAAGAAAGAAAAAAAAATGGATTTTTCGAAAATTCTAGGGTAGCCTAAGGCCTTAATTTATTCTCGATGAGCAGTGTAAGAGCCGCGTTGAATGTTTTTTGTAATCGCTCTGATGGTTTAAATATTTGTCATTTTAATTCCCGTAGTATACGTGCCCCAAGATGCACGCGGTGTTTGTTAGTGAAACCTGGTTACGCGATGATATTCCGTCCTCATTGTTGCAATATATATAAAGTTGGATATTAACGCTAGAATAATTTCTAGATCCACGGCTGGCCCTGTTAAATATATATGTGTGGAAGTGAACTCGACTGCTGAAAAGTGTATTTTATGTGCGGTGTATTCTCCACCTGGACAATTTACGTGCGAGTCATCCCTAGAGTTTCTGGAGGCTATCTCCTCTTTTACTTTACGTTACCCTAGTGTGATTGTTGGAGGAGACTTTAACATAAATTTACTCAGACAGGGCACACAATCAGATTCCTTTTTGTATAATATTTCTGCTTCGCATTTAAGCACTGTTAACTCTTATCCCACTTATTTTAAATCTGCCAATACTTCCCGTTTGGACTTATTTCTTGTCTCTGATTCACACCGAATTCTATTTTTCAATCAATTGAGCCTAAGTATTTTGGACCACGATATTATCTTTATGTCCTGTAATTTAAAAATCGAGTGCAATTTCGCCAAAAAAATGTATTCAATACAGGAATTTCGATAGAATTAATCTGGGGTCTCTTGCGCGGAGTGTGAAGATTATCCCTGAAACTACATATATGACCTCGAGTCGGTTGATGAGCAGATATGTTTTATTAGCGGCTCAATTGAATACATGTGCAATAGACACGTACCTTTAAGAAGAAAAATAGTAAGCGCTACATCCTGCCCATAGATCTCTGCGGAGATCGAGGGTATGATTGCTGAGCTGGAATATTTATATTCTAGGTTTCGAAGACTTAAATCTACGGAAAGTCGCAGATTATACAACGTTTCAAGAAATAAGGTGAATTTAAAGGTTCGAGCGGCTAAGCGATCCTACTACAAACGTAAATTGTATCCTACCATGCCCCCGAATATGCTTTGGCGTAATCTTCGAAGCGCTGGTGTATGCGGCAATGAGACTATAAAACCCACTTTCTGTCCCAACGTGTTGAATAGGTACTTTGTTGGTAATCAGCAATTGTCAGGTTTCGATCAATATACGCCAATGTTGAACATATCCGATGACAACACGACAGATTTCAGTTATTATGATGTGGATAGGAGTGAGCTACTTAATGCAACTTTTGCCATCAAATCAAAAGCTATCTGCCCTGATGGTATGTCCCCCAAATTTTTGAAGATTATCGCTCCAACTATTATTGGCCCTCTGCTGCATGCATTTAATACCTCTATCTCTAAGTCTGCCTTCCCTATCTCCTGAAAGACTTCTAATGTAGTTCCCATTCCAAAAAGGGACGTGTATCCGTCCGGAGGATTTTAGGGCTATTAGCCTACTTTGTTTTCTTTCCAAAGTGATGGAAAAGTTGCTGTATTGGCAAGTTCAACGATTCATATTAAGGAATAACCTCATAAGTGAATGGCAGTCTGGTTTTCGTCCTGTCCTTAGTTGTGAAAGTGCCGTCTTGAAGGTTACAACTGACATTCGGACATCGCTCGCTAACAGATTAATCGCTATTTTGACACTCCTTGATTTTTCAGAGGCATTTGACAGCGTCTCACATAATAAATTACTGAGTAAACTTCAGAACCATTCAGAACAAGGTCCGTAATTTGGGCGTTACACTTAGTTCGAATATGAAATGTTGAGCCCATATTCATGCCTCCCTTTCCAAAATTTATGCAACTCTTCGTCGCTTATGGCTATCGGCTATTATTCTGTCACCCCAATTGCGTTGCCATCTTATCAAAACTTAGTCCTTCAACACTTTACTTATGGTTGCTCTGTTTTTACGAAATTGGATTCAATCTGCACTACAAAATTAAATATCGCGTTCAATGACTGCGTCAGGTTTATTTTTGGATTGCGAAGGTTTGACCAAGTGTCTCGTATTAGGTTTGCTCTACTTGGATGTCCACTGGAACTGTATCTGAAGCGGAGAGTCTTATTTTTTATGTACAACCTTTTTACTACAGCCAAACCTGCATATCTAGCTAACTTGGTCCGACCTCTTAACTCTGCCAGAAGGCGTAAGCTTATAATACCTCGATTCCTAACATCAGTTTTTGAGGGTTCTTACATTGTTCAGGCAGTTCGTTCTTGGAACGAGCTGCCTAGTCACATGCAGCGGGCAGATTCATTTGGAACATTCAGGCGGCTCCTTCTTGATTTCCTAGAGTAACCTTCCTTTTTGTCTGCGACACACACGCATTTTTATCAGTTATTGTTCTTATTTTTCTCTTCCCTTTTTTTAATTTAATTTTGATTTAGTTTTTAAATTTTTGGTTTTGTTTTTAACTTAAATTTAAATTTGTTAATTCTTATTTTGATCTGATTTTAATCTTGATTTGGTTTGTTAATTTTTCATTTTGTTTTTAATTTTAATTAGTTGATTTTAATTTTGATCTTAATTTTAAGTTTTTATTTTAATTTTGATTTCAATTTTATTTTTAAGTTAATTTTGATTCTAGTTCTAATTAATTTTTTTATTTTATATTATTTTTATTTTTTATTTTGGTTTTGATGTTAATGTTAGTCTTTGAATTTTTATTTGACCGTCTGTTCAGTAGATACTAATTTAAAAGATTGTCAATCTTGTAGTATCGTTTACCAGAAAATATATATTACTATAAAAGAATTACCCACGAATATATTCTAAAACTAGATCATATTTTAAAAGTATAATTTTCATTCGTTGCAGACGAGGAGAAATTTGCCTTATCATTTTTTTCATGATTCCTAATAATGGCTTATGTTCTGTTTCAACCTTAACTTTCTTTCCATAGATAAATTGATTATATTTATCAGAAGCAAACAATGCTAGGAGCTTTTTTCTATTTTCGCATAGTTTATTTCAGTTGAGGATAAACTACATAAAAACTTACTGGCTTACCGTTTTGTAAAAGGATACAGCCCAGCCTAAGTTTAGATGCGTCAGTTTGAAGAGTAATATTCTTGTCAAATAATAGCTTGTTTAATTTCCAATAGAGATTGAGAGTGGTTTAAAAGCCAATTGAATTCAATAATCCTTTTTAATAACTCCCTCAATTGCTCTGATAAATTTTCAACAACTTTTCGTAAATAGTTGATAATTAATAAATATTTCTGCCGATTTTTTCTATTTTCACAATGTTAAATATGGTTACGAGCGTGGCCTTAGTTCGTTATTTAAAACACAATATTTCGGATATAATTCAAAAGTTCTTTCTTTATTTAGCTTTACTGTTTACTCTCACAAATTCACAAATAATTATCAAATCAACTCTTTATAGTTATCGCTAGTACTGTACTTCTAATTATCGCAATCCAAATATTTTATTTCGTTCCCTTCACTGTCTGAAATAAGACTCCCTCCTGGATGTGAGAAGAGACGTAGTTATACTCTACTAGTTGTCACAGAAGCTTCCTGAATATTTGGTTCTCGGAACCCAAAATTTACTAAGACGTCACTAACCTAAAGTTGTATCCATTTCCAACAGATGTCGCTTGTGTTGCTTTGTAGCGTGTAACACTGTCCCCTTCTTAAAATTGTTCGTCAGCAGGTGGTCCACTGACTTGATGCTCGCAGTATTTACACAAACCATCAAGGTGAAAGATTTTCCATTTGCCTCTTGTACCACGCTGAATCCTGTATACTACGTCATTAATTCTAGTTAACACTGAATACGGTCCTTCCCATTGTTATTGTAATTTTGGAGAACGTCCGTTACGTCGATGCTGTTTGTACAGCCAAACAAGTTCACATTCATTAAATCCTGCTGAATTAGCTCGTAAGTCATAGGGGCTCTTCATCCCATCGATATTTACTGCTAATTTTGCTCTCGTTTCCTCGTGCACATCAGTTAATCCTTGTCTAAGCTCCGATGCATAGTCATCTGGTAACTTATGTTCGCCTCTGGGTGTACCAACTTAAGGTCGCTTGCTAAACGCATCTCCCTTCCGAATATAACCTTAGCTGGAATCTGTCCCGTCGTGTTGTGAACAGCTGATCGGTAAGCCATTAGGAACATGGAAATATGTCGATCCCAATCGCGTTGATGACAGTCGATGACTTTCTTTAGATGCTCTACCAATGTTCTGTTGAAACGCTCTACCATGCCAACAGATTGTGGATGCAGAGGAATTGTTCTGGCTTTTCTTATTCCCAGCATTTTACACATCTCCTGGAAGGTGCGTGATTCGAAGTTCCGTCTTTGGTCCGAATGAAGTTGCTGAGTACCTCAAATCTACTGACCCAATTCATTATTACTTGTTCCGCTACTGTGGTAGACGCTTGATTAGGGATAAGCTTCAGGCCATTTACTGAAATAGTCAATAGCCACTATTATATAACGGTTACCGTTATCTGTTTTTCGAGGTACAGCGATGTCTTCGGTTATCTTTTTAAATGGGGCTCCTACATTATACTTATGAATTTCTCCTCTGCTTCTGTGTGGTGGTCCTTTGCAAAAAGCACAGGTAGTGCATCAGCGGCACCACTCCTCAACATACTCTCGCATATGTAACTAATAAAACCTTTCACGTATTTTGGAAATTTTTTTATTCACCCCCAAATATCCTCCAGATGATCCACTGTGCATTTCTTCTAGAACATCTTTGACCTGGGATGCTGGGACGACTATCTGCACTGGGAATAAATCGTCGTTAGTTGATTCCCACTTGTGCTTCAATATACCTCATTCAACGTGAGGAAGATTCCATTGAGCCCAGTAGCTTCAGTTTTTCACTTCTCTCCGACATATCTTTCTATTGTGGTCTTTCCAGGTCGGGGTCTTCTCGTTGTGGTCTTCGCAAGCTCGTGTTGTCCCAGCCTGTCACTGGTTCCACCGTTATCAGCTGTATAGTAGCCTTTGTTTCTTTTTCTTCCACCCGAATGCACTGCTTGCATTCAACTTTGCATGGACGTCGTGAAAGAGCGTCTGCATTTACATGGATACGTCCTCTTCGGTGGTGGATTTCAAAGTCATAAGCTGTGAGTCGCTTTATCAATCTCGCCACTTGCCCCTCAGGGTTCTTAAACTGCAAAAGCCATTTAAGTGCTGCATGGTCAGTGCGGAGGATAAATTTCTGACCGTAGAGATATTTATGGAAATGCTTGGTTGAGTTTACAATGGCAAGTAGCTCCTTCCAAGTAGTACAATAATTTCTCTCAAATTTCGAAAGTGCTTTACTAAAATAAGCTACTGGCACTTCCTGAGCATCCTCCTTCTGTGAAAGCACTGCACCCATGCCTACATTGCTGGCATCCGTGTCCAACAGACATGTTGCTTCAAATTTACAAAACTCTCGTTACATTTATCTGACCATATGAACGGTTTTCCTTTTTCTGTAAATTGATGTAGGCTCCTTGCTATATCTGCACAACCTTTTACGAATCGCCTGTAGTAGGTAGGTAGTTCAAGAAAACTCCTTAATTGATATTTGTCCTTTGAAACTGGCCAATTTTTGACAGCTGCTACCTTCTCTCGATCAGTTCTTACGCCTTGTGACGAAACTCTGTGCCCCAAATATTTTACTTCATTTTTGAATAGAGGGCATATATTCGTACTGAGCTTCAATTTCGCATTTCTCAATCTTTGAAGCACGTCCCGTAAGTTGTTTTTATGTTCCTCGAATGTCCTTCCGATTACTATTATGTCATCTAAGTAGACAAGACATGTTTTCCAGGTTAATCCTCGTAAAACACATTCCATGATTCGTTCGAATTTGGCTGGGGCATTACATAATCCCAATGGCATAACTTCGAATTGCCATAAGCCACTTTCAACTGAGAAATCAGTTTTGTCTCCATGCTCGGGATGTATTTCCACTTGCCAGCAACGGCTCTTCAAATCCAATGTGGAAAACCATTGCGCTCCGGAAAGAGTGTCCAATGTGTAATCAATCCTTGGTAACGGATAGCTATCCTTTCTAGTTACGTTATTTAGTTAGTTGGTCTACTCATAATCGAGTGGTGCCATCCTTTTGGCTCACCAGAACAACTGGCGATGTACAAGGGCTGTTAGATTCCTCACTTACACCTTGTTCCTTCATAGAGTTTATCATATCTGCAACTTGTGGTTGTTTGGCTAATGGTTGTCTTCGTCGTGTCTGCCGAATGGGTGTAGAATCTCCTGTATCGATCCTATTTTGGACAAGATTTGCTTTGCCCAAATCATCATCATTCATTGCTAATTATTCCGAAACTTCATCGATCACCTTTTTGGCATCGTTGTATTGCGGTTTACTTAAGGCACTAGATTAAAGAAGTTTCTGAACCTGTTGAGTAGTAGCTGGTATAGGTATAGCCTCCTTAATATTACTACCAAAATTAACAATCGGATAACGAAGTTACATACATTTCAGCTAGACACCAGCGAAAACGAGTGTCTAGCAGCCGCAACAAAGCAGCTCAGTAGTGTCTCGTGCTGGTGGTGTGATAGTGGAAGTGAGCATTCTACACCCGACGCCAGCAGCCAGCCTGCCTATAAATAGCCGGCAGCCAGTAGTAAAATCACTCACACGATCACCGAGCATCGAAGCAGGCACAAGTCGAAAGCACAGCCACCGATCAGTGAAATATCCGACCGCGAGAAGACAACTCAGAAGTACGAAGAGTTGACCCCCACCAGTGGACCACCAGAAGACTGGCTATAAAAGTCAGTCGGCACCGAAAGATTAGTCAGTTGCCTCCCAGCAGCTCGACTAGACACGTCTCCCGTCCAAGTGCTATCCGCAAGTCGTGTTGACTAGTTCAACGGGAAGCGCACGTTAATCGTGCTGGCCTGAGAATTAGTTAGCGCACGCACACCAACCCGTACCCCCGTGTAGGCTACTCGTCCGAGAAGCGCACGTTAATCGTGTTGATCAGAAGAGCAGCGAGTGCACGAATATAAATTCCGTCCCGTACCGTGTTGGATACTGTGACGACAAGCGCATGTTACGTCACGGCCAAAGACGATACCTCCATTACCTCATGGGAACGAGAATTTTCCCATAGATTGGAGACATTAGTCTCATAAAGAATTTATTAAATAAAAGCCCCGTCAACAAATAATTTCATAAGCCAAAAGTAATTAGACTCCGTACTTAATTTCATTGAGATAAAACTCTATGAAACTAAGTAACAAGATTCCTTACTTGCCGGTCACAAAGCGTGACTTATTTAAAAACAACAAAATACGTAAAAGCACAGAAAATAGATCATGGAGAAAGAAGCTTCAGTTGAAAAGATTTGAGTCGTGGTAACGGAGTTCGTCGGATGTATTTGTCTATTTCAACAAAGTAAAATTAATTAGATATTTTGGATTAATTTTTCATTATTAATATAATAAAGACCTTTAAGAAACTTAAAAGTATTGTGTTTTTATAACGTTTATATATTGTTCACTATTAAAATAAAGAATCTACTTATTTGGCGCAGTCGGTAGGATCTCAAATCCGAAGATATGAGATCCACTGAATAGTGAATAGTTTTTGTGAAAACTAAAGTCAATATAAGTTTAAAAGCACAAAGCTAAAAGTGTGAATTCTGAAGAATTCTAAACTGTGACATATCGTGATAAATATTCCTGAATACTAAGTGAAAATACATAATCTCGTCGCATAGAATAAATTCGAGCTCCATTAACAAATGCCCAAGGAGGAAAAACTTAAAAAGAGGAGGTCTTCAAACCATTTTTTGAATTGGAACCATTCGAGATGTCGTTAAACCCACCACCAACAACAAATGCAGAATCAAATGCAGCATCAGGTGCAAGCTCAACTGCAACACCAACTCAAATAACTGTCCCCGTCACGGATCTCTTGAGGGAAGCCTCTACAATACGGGAATACACTGGCTATGAGGGATATGACCTATCCTCATTTATTCAGGAAGTGGACTTATTTTTACCTCTTTTTTCTGGAAACTTACATATTCAAAATTACGTTTTTCAGCGAAACGTCATCAATAAAATCCAAGGCCCAGCACTTCAGGCAATCAGAGTTCTTGGACCAAACCCAACGTGGGAAAACATAAAAAGAGTTCTAATCAAGAATTTCGGAATCAGGGAAACGTACCAGAAATTATATCATCAATCAACAACATTGAGGTTTAATAATAACGTAAGTCATTATTTTAATTGTTTAAAAGCCATTCTTGATAAATTAAATACAAAATATGAGTTTGATAGAGAGAAACCAAATGAATTTTCACCTGAGGTGAATGAATCTGTAATTTTAAGAGCTTTTTCAAACGGTCTAGATGTTAATTGTGCCAGTGTAATTATTAGTAGAAACATACAAAGTTTAAGAGAAGCTTATTATACTTTAGAAGAAACAGGATTGATTAGGCATAGAGGTAATGATTCGAGAAACAATAATTTTGGTAATAGAAACTTTCGAAATTATGGAATGGTTAGAAATGTGCAAAACTCTCACACACCAGCAAAGTACCAAAGGGATAGAAATATTAGATATAACCAGAATTTTAACTCAAATATGCCAAGACAATTCAGACAGAACTATGACTATTACCAACCTAGACAAGAAAATCCAGTAGTTACACGACAATTCAGAAATTCAGGACAATTTGGAAATTCTAATCAGTTTAGAAGACAGAACATCCAAGAACCAATGGACGTAGATCATATTCCAAATAATAATAGAGAACAAGAAGAAGTAAATTTTCCCATACCCCCTACAGAACTGACCTACCGATAGTAGAACTGACAATAGGTAATGACAAAATTAAATGTTTAATAGATACAGGCTCAACGACAACATTACTAGACGAAAGAAAATTAAAACAATACAAACGACTTGCATTAGAAAAGAAATTACAATTTAAAACACTTAACGGTCATATGATAGTAGATCAAGAAATTATTATCGAACTTCCCAAAGAATTTAACGAAAAAAAATGGATGAGTTGGAAATTAACTACATTTAAAAACAAGGAATTCGAGGTATTAATAGGCCAAAATTTGTTGAAACCTCTTCAAGCCGTTATAAATCTAATTGAAGAATATTTAGAAATTCAAGGGACTAGAACAAAATTTCTTAACTCATGCCCTTACCAGGATCATGAAATATTCTCCCTTGAAGGGAAATCTACAGATCAAGGTGTCTTGGATAAACTTCAACGGGACAATATGAAAGAGAAAGGATGAAAGAATTAATTAAACGAAATAAAGATTTGTTTTACGAAGAAGGCCAACTACTAACTCATACTCATGAGATACAGCATCAGATACTTACAACAAATAACAACCCCGTATACCCCAAAGTATATCGATACCCCCAAATTCACGAAGAAGAGATCAACAAACAAATGAGGGACATGCTTAAGCAACGAATTATCAACGAAAGTAATTCACCCTGTAATTCTCAACTCTGGATCGTCCCTAAAAAACTAGACAACTCTGGTACAAAGAAATGGAGGACTACAGGAGGCTAAACGAAATTACTGTGGACGACAAGTGCCCCATGCCAAATATTGAAAATATTTTAGGAAAGCTAGGGAGGTTACAGTACTTCGCAACATTGGATCTCGCTAAGGGATTTCACCAGGTGCTTATTAAAGAGGAGGATAGAAAAAAAACTGCATTCTCGACACCACTTGGACACTACGAGTTTACGAGGATGCCATTTGAGCTGAAAAATGCCCCTGCCACGTTCCAAAGATTAATTAATTCAGTTCTACGGGAATACATAAAGCAAATATGTGTAGTATACCTGGATGATATACTAATCTTCAGTACAACAATAGATGAACATACTGAGAATATCCAAAATGTATTTAATAAAGTCAGGGAACATAATCTTAAAATTCAGATTGACAAATGTAGATTTTTTAGAAAAGAAACCGAATACTTAGGTCATATACTCACAACAGATGGGATAAAACCAAACATTAGTACAATTCAAAGACTTAAACTACCAGAAACCAGCAAACAAATTAAGTCATTCTTAGGTATGACCGGCTATTATAGGAAATTTATCAGGGACTATGCAAAAATAGCTCAGAATATGACCAAATATTTGAAGAAAAACACCAGAATTAATACTAACGATACAAGTTACATAGATGCTTTTAAAATACCCAGAATTCGAAAAAAACATTTAAATTAACTACAGATGCAAGTGACTTCGCTATAGGAGCGGTCCTTACTCAAGAAGGTCACCCTATCTGTTATGCGAGCAGAACTTTGAACGACCACGAAAAAAACTATTCAACAACGGAAAAAGAATTGCTTGCAATAGTTTGGGCTGTTAATTGCCTCAGGCCCTATATCTATGGTAGACAATTTGATTTGATGACCGATCATCAGCCTCTTAAATGGCTTCAAGCCAAACACAAAGGAAAAGATATCAACCCCAGACTACAGAGGTGGTTACTTAAATTAAAGGAATATAACTTTAACATATGTAGATTACATCAAAGGAAAGGAAAATAAAGCGGCAGATTTTTTGAGTAGAATTAATATATCCAGTCTATACTTATCAACCATATGGAAATGAATAAGTCAAAGGAAGGAGATAACACCACCCTTAACGCAGAAAATGCAGGAACTTCACAACAAGCCCAATATACAGAAAATAATCGAGCAGATAATATGAGTCTCGAAAACACTATCCATTCACAAGAAGAGGAAGAAAATAATTATATTCCTATACTTTTAGATACAGTTGTTAACAGATTCCAAACGCAAATAATACTCACAAATAATAAAACTCAAGACTTAGAAACAGTAAATAATAAAAGAAAAATTTACATTAACTCCTCAGATATATAAAATAACTATATGACAGATATATTTCGAAGATTTTTAAAGAAAGGAAAAATAGGAATATTTTCAGAACTAAGTGAACATGAATATAATTTAGTTCAATTAAAACTGATAGAGTTATTTGATACTGCCTTAAAATTTTACAAATGCCAATATAATGTCAGGGAAATGAGATCAGAAGAAGAAACGTACAAGCAAATAGCAAAATATCATAAATATGAGACAGGTCAGGGAGGAATAAACAAAAATTACGAAGGTCTGAAGCGACTTATATACTTTAAAAATCTAAAAGAGTTTGTACAAAAGTACATTAATAATTGCGATACCTGCAATAAAGCCAAATACGATAGAAAGCCGATTAAACTAAAATTTAATTTAACCAAAACCCCTTTTGACATAAATGAAAGAATACATATAGATACTTATGTAAACAAAAAATATAGTTTCATAAGAAGAAAACTAACTTTTGTGCAATTTTATTTATGTAGAGCTCCCGAAGAAGGGCCGCACCTGGACCCGAAACGTCGAGCAAATGAAATAAAAAATCTATATTCAAAACAAAAACGATCGGTGTTTTCCTGAAAAAATACCTAAAAATCCGGTTGATATACGCGATTAAAAAACGTAAAAAAATCAGCTGTAAAATCAGCTGTAAACTCATCTGTTGCTATTTAAGGACAATGGGAGTTGACCTGTAAATGAGCAACGTACAGACTTTTGCCGGCTCAAGCTCAGGGCTTGTGTAGGTTCTTTGCTCGTCGAAAGATAGGAAGAAGGACACCACTCTGAATGATGTCCAGTCGGGACTACCTGAAACACACCCCACTCACCTGCTCACCAAACTCATAGGAGAGATTGTCAGCTACATCATCCCCTTGGCATCCCGACCTTCTAAAAACCCCCAACTGCATGCAGCACCAAACGAAAACAAATATTTAGCACATGGCCATGTTTTTATCTTTTGCCCATAACATACAAAAAAAATAAAGAAACATTAGACTATTATAAGAATATAAGAAAAATGTTCATGGAACCTAAAGCTAGAATTTTATGATCTACGCATCCATTCTATAATAATATAGGTATATCTGTTAAATACGTTATAGTAATATGTTAGATCGAAGTTAGAGAGAGAATTTTTCTTTAACTTCTCCGCAATGATTTTAAATAACAAACGCTTGCTTTTATTAAAAGTATAAAATATATTTTATTATTGTAAAAAAAAGAAAATATATATAAAAAAACAATAGAAGAGTATTTTTCGATTGGTTTAACGCACGGCGATCTGAAATGAACTGAACTGTACTTCTTAAAATTATCTTAAACCAACAGAACATAAACATGAAAGTAGCTGACTAGCACAATTCGCTTCTCGAGAAAATGTTTATGTTTACAAAGATTTAATAAAGTATCGTATTACAGTTTTCTTAGCAAACTACGAAGAAACAAAGTATGCACAGTAAAATGTTGCTGACAATAAAGAAAAATTGTTTCTTATCTAATATGAATAATCAAGTTATGCATAACATATACATATAAGTATGTATATATATCTGAAAGAACGAAAAACAAATAAAAATTATACTAAAATCGTTAGGAAGTGGAAAGACGTTACGTCACTACAATAATCTATGCATAAATATAGGAGAGAAAAAAATAAGTGATACAAAAAACCCGTTCATTATTATTATTATGCTATGCTATGTATCTATATATAAAGAAAAAAGAGAATACAAAAAACATCATACTAATTTCCTTGTAAACATACATATATGAACAGGTATCATTACGTTATGATATAATATGTACGAGAAAAGAAAAAAAATATATGTATAATATATAACTAGAGAGAAATCAGAATGTCATTATAACATGAGCGATGTAACAATGGAAAGAGAGTAACAAAAACAAAAACAATGGACAGAGAGAAATTCTCCGGATTGTTCTCTTGGTTCTTTAGTTCTTGATTCTTCTTTTTTTTCTATTAGATTATCCACTGCCACTCCCCGAGAAAAGCTTTGGGCGATCGAGTGGACACCTGCTCCGGCCTTGGCTGCGCTTTGTACCGCTGGCCGATTTTAGCTTCTTTCCTCTGATTTTGTCTCATGCACTGGTCCCCAAAATGGCGGTTCGGACTCTGTCAGTGGGTGTCTCTATGTACAAACAAAAGAAAGAAAAACCTCCCTGAGAAATTACTCCGTCGACGAGAAAGTAATTTCACCTCACCTTGTATTTAGCCCGAAGAGGGGAAAGAGCACAGAAATAAAAGTCACCACTGGAGACCTCTTAATTTTCCCGCAAAAAAACAAATTGAGTGAAAAAAGATCAAACGCTTTAGAAAGCGCACTCATATGCGTATCCGATATTTATAAGGGATGATATATAGTCTCTCACTTTCTCCTTTTTTATAAATTTTTAATAACCATAATGGCAACCAACACTATGCTGCAATGCAATGCTTATTCAATGCCACAAGAAAAGGATAAAAATTATCACACAAAATCGTAATAGACGATCAAAGTGAAAGAAACACCAAAACACAAGCCTCGACCAGCTCCCGCAGAAGTTCTTTCTCCATCGATTCACTTTACAATGTGGGGAAATCGTTCGTCACATACCTTGATTCCCCCAAAGACGCGATACGCGGAAAAATTACATCAGTGGATTGCGCTTTATCGATCAACACCGTTCTTGGGTGATCGGTAATGCTCAGATTGCATTTCTAGTTTTTTCGATTAAAAAAACGTTTAGCGCACGATTTATTTTATTGAAAGTCTCGAGCTTAATTTCCACTTGGACTCAGTTTATTGCTTTTCCATTGCAAAGAGAACAAACATTTTTCATGTGCATTTCAACCAAAAATAAAAGAAGTTCATTGAGCGTTTAACCAGACTCTGGACTTAAAAATGAGCTGCAGAATGATAAGTAAATAAGCCCACGGACCACAAGAAAAAAATTATATATTCTTTACTTGCAAAAAAAAAGTTTATAGTCGTTACAAAGTGATCGATGATCGGAATTATTTGCAATGAATGATGAAGATTTCGATAAAACATATCTTGTCCAGCATCGGATCGATGCAGGAGATTCTAGGCCCATTCGGCAGACACCACGAAGACAACCATTAGCCAAACCACGAAAAGTTGCAGATACGATAAAATCGATGAAGGAACAAGGCATAATAGAGGAATCGAACAGCCCTTGGACGTAGCCAGTTGTCTTGGTCAGGAAAAAGGGTAGCAGCACTCGATTCTGTGTAGACTACCGCCAACTAAATAACGTAACCAAAAAGGATAGCTATCCGTTACCAAGGATTGATGACACACTGGACTTGAAGAGTGGTTACTGGCAAGTGGAAATACATCCCGAGGACCGAGAGAAACTGCCTTCTCAGTTGAAAGTGGCTTATGGCAATTCAAAGTTATGCCATTTGGATTAAGTAATGCTCCAGCCACATTCGAACGACTTATGGAATGGAATATTGATATATGTTTTTCTTGACGCGTGAACTATTACTGAAATCCATCCATGAGATAAGCCGTAATTAACGGGATATTCGCTCCAGATTTTAAACCGGTTATTACAGGGCAGGTTCGAATCTCAGCTGCTGGTTGAGATCAAAAAGCTGATTCTTGCGATCTATAGCATGGTGGTTTTAGAATTTTATTTTTGGATTATCCTGTGTGGGGCTGTCGTCAGCACTTATTTCCTCAAGTCCTTTCCATGGTAAGTACCAAGATATTTGCCAACGTGATTATCTACTTCATATATTGAGTTGCCAAGACGTCAGTGTTGTGTTCCTAATAGTTTTTAGGAACCGATTTACCAAAACGATGTGTGTCCAAAAGAAATTGCAAACAACGGGACTTGGTTAGAAAATTAAAAAATCAACTTGTTCTAATGCAAATATTTTATTGTGTTGACTTCTGCAATGCTGTTCTGACAATAACAATGCCGGATGTCGGCTACAGAGAATTTTCTAGCTCTACTACCTTAGACAAACTATTTTACAAATCTGATTGAATACAGAATTGTAATAGATTAGCAACAAATTAAGAAACATGAGAAAAACTTACAGTTGGCGGCGAATTTGAAATACTAATTGATTTTAACTAGATAACTAATAATTAATTATTGCAATTAATTATACTAATTGACTTTAACTTGATAACTAATAATTAAATATTGCAATTAATTAACATAAGCCGGCCACCTTGGAAGGTCCAGCTTCCAACTCATCTGCCTTATCCGGGTCTTCTAATGCGAGAGGGCAAAGCTTAGTTATTGGCCTATTGACTAGGCCAGCTACTGTTCGAATTGTTGCTACTCGTACATAACCATCGTTTCCATCATGAACCGCCTCGACACGACCTAAAGGCCATTTTAGCGAAGGCATATTGTCATCCTTCAATATCACCATGGATCCGACTCGAAGATTATCTTGAGCACCCTTCCATTTAACGCGCTGT
This sequence comes from Dioctria linearis, assembly GCA_963930735.1. Classification (NCBI taxonomy): domain Eukaryota; kingdom Metazoa; phylum Arthropoda; class Insecta; order Diptera; family Asilidae; genus Dioctria; species Dioctria linearis. Next base: position 128,664,540 of record OZ005740.1, on the reverse strand, counting down.
TGGAGAGATTGTAGGTACTCCTTTCTCTATCGCTCCCAAAAGCATTGCATCACCGCCTGGATATGCTGCCATCTAGATAATAGTTTATCATCTGTATCAGCAAGGTGAGGTTCAGGTATGCTGGTCATTTGGCCACCAGTCAAAAAATGGGCTGGCGTTAGGACATGAAGGTCATTAGGATCGCTAGAAAGCGGCGTGAGAGGACGAGAGTTAAGCACACTTTCTACCTTGCAGGAAATTCTTTGTAGTTCATCAAATGAGTACGATTCCAGGCCGAGAATGCGACGAATATGATGCTTTGCTTGCTTAACTGCTGCTTCCACAAGCCACTAAAGTGGGGAGAACGGGGTGGTATGAATTTCCACTCGATGCCATCTGCCTTGCACATTTCTTGCACCAATTTACAATGATTCTGCGAGACGAAGAGTTCCTTTAGCTCCTTCAACTCTCGACACCCTCCGATGAAATTTGTTGCGTTGTCAGAGTGTATTACCGAAACGTGAGGTCTTCTTGCTATGAACTTCGTTAGTGCTGAGAGAAATGATTCCGTGGTCAAACCAGAGACCACTTCAAGGTGAACCGCCTTTACAGCTAAGCATATGAAGATACATAGATACGCCTTCGTGGCAGGGCGATTACGTACCGGATTCTTAATGTAGAAGGGCCCACAATAGTCCACTCCAGTATGATAAAATACCGGACTTGGTTTCACTCTTGCAGCTGGCAGCTGACCCATTAGTTGTTCCATAAGCATAGGACGAGCTCGAAGGCACCGTATACAACCATGCACCACTTGCTTCGCCATACCTTTGCCTGCTATGGGCCAGAACTTTGTGCGAACGATAGCTAGAAGAGACTGTACACCAGCGTGAAGACTTCTGTAATGATAGTAATTGATTAGTGTTTTAGTGAACTTTGATTTGGGTAGTAATATAGGGTGCTTGGCGTCATGTTCGAGATTTGATTGCATCAATCGGCCGCCAACTCGCAATGTATTATTTTCGTCGATATATGGATTAAGACTTCTAAGAGGACTGCTCGATTTCACAGATTTGTTGGATTTTATTAAACGAAAATCTTCAAAAAAATGTCTTTTCTGTTCGTACCGAATTACCGCCATGAGCGCACGCTCGAATTCATATACATTAATTGGCCCAATCGCGCGTTTATCAAATTCATTACACTTGATTTTTGTATTGTCATAAAACCGAAAAATATATGCGAAAGTGCTAATCAACTTTGTGTACGAATGGGCAAATTTTGAGGATTCTATTAGATCATTTGATTCAGTTGCGACACAAGCGACTGTCGTCTTGCGCTCTTCAGGTGTACTTGCATTAATTTCGAAAGCAGCTTCAGGCCACATATAACTTGGCATGCAGAGAAATGATGGGCCGTTGAACCAAAGCTTGGAGTTGACGAGTTCATTAGGAGTAGCTCCTCTGCTAACAATGTCCGCTGGGTTATCTTCAGAGGAGATATGCCTCCAGTGGAATCCTTCTGTTAGTTCCTGTATTTTCGAAACTCGGTTGCTGACGAATACGCTCCATCCTGATGATGAAGATGATAACCACGTAAGTACGATCGAGGAGTCTGACCAGTAGACTACTTCCTTTATCAATGAGACGAGAATCTTGTGCACGCGAGCGAGAGGAGCATATAATTCCAGTCTAGGTATAGAGATGGTTTTGAGAGGTGCCACTCTGGATTTAGACGTCAGTAGATTGCAAGTAATATAGCCGTACCTTACGCAGCGAATATATACAGCAGCTCCATAGGCGGATGCGCTAGCGTCAGCAAACTATGAATTTCGAAGATCGATGAAGTTGGCATGACATATCGTGGAATTTTAAATACGTTAATAAGCTCAAGTTGAATGTGAAAGGAAGTCCATTCAGAATGCAGACCTTCTGGTAATGTCTCATCCCAAGCTATTTTTAAGCTCCATAAGCGCTGAAGAAATATTTTAGCCCTTACTATGATGGGGTTTATGAGACCCAGCGGATCGAACAGGCGACTAATTGCCGAAATAACTGTTCGCTTTATAATGCGAGATGAGTTTAAAGTTCCTTGATTTACAAAATGAAAAATATCTTGCTGAGGTTGCCAGATCATGCCTAATGTTTTAATTGCGTGTTCACCAGAAATATTGAGATATTTTTCCAAACAAGCATCGTCAATCGTTTGTATCTGGTGGCTCTACACACACCTGTCTGTACATTTTAGAAATATCAGCTGTTAAGGCAACCCTATGGGAGCGAAATCTGATGAGGACAGTAAATAAGTCATCTTGAATTACTGGGCCAACCATGAGGACATCATTGAGCGAGTATCCTGAAGTCGTTTTGCATGAAGCGTCGAAAACGACTCGTAAATTTGTACTGCTGCTCTCAGGTTTAAGCACGCAGTGGTGTGGGAGAAAATAGTTTTCACGAGGAAGAGTAGCGAACGATATCTTCTCCATATGGCCGGACTCTACGTAGTTGGTTAGGAATTCCGCATATTGGCTTCGAAAATCAACATCCCTCAACAATTTTTGCTCAAGGTTAAAAAATCTCTTTTTCGCAATTTCCAACGAGTCACCAAGCAAGTTTGGGTTTTCCCGAAAGGGTAATTTGACAGCAAATCTGCCAGTTATATCTCTCTTCACATTCCTGACGAAGTGCTCTTCGCAATCCCTCTCAACGTAAGATAGTGGGCTGACGACATCCTTGCAAGCTTCGAGTTCCCAAAACCTCCGAACCACTTCTTCGATATCATCGTGGTCTTTCTCAGACGCATTTGCTGCAACTAGACAACTGCCAACAGACGTCTTTCTGCCTCCGGATATCACCCATCCGAGAAATGTCTTCTGTAAAACGGGAAGTCCCTTACCAAAACGAATTTGACCAATCGAAAGCAGTTCAAAAAATAGACTGGCACCAACAGGTCGAGAAGTATTGAATTCTGGATCAGCGAGTGGTAAGTTATCAGGTATTTTGCAATGCTTTATATTAAAACTTCGCCAGGGCTGATCGCTCGCAATTTTGGGTAGCACTAAGGCTTCAAACGAACTTTGATAATCATTCACACGGGACTTAATGACAATCTGGACCTTATGCCTCACTTCTGTGGAAGTAGTGCCTATACCAGTGATAACAATATTAACCTTCGATCGTTCTAACCTCAGCTGTTGAACCATTCGCTCTGAGACGAAGTGCAGAGAAAACCCTGAGTCGAGCAAGGCTCTGTAGGGAATAAATTGACCTGCCTTGTCACGTACTTCAATTAAGGCAGTTGCCAATACAACATCTATATCAGAATCGGCCACAATCGCGATAGAAGTCCTTTCTAATTCTGACGTTATAGCAGTTGCGCTAATTAATGTTGTGGGTTCTTCTGCGCTGCCTTGAGGTTAAAAAACGCCTGAATATGGCCTTGGAAGATAAGCCGCTTATTCTCATATCGAGTATTTAATAAGCTAAGAGCATTCTCAAAGCCGTTTTCATCTAATCCTATATTATTAATTATTTGTGCTGGTCCCTCTTCTAATGAATTGCGTAGGTAAGCCAACCTTTCTACATTACTAAAAGAGTCGTTTTCTTGTACTAAAGTTCTAAATGTTGCATGAAAGTCCGGCCAATCTATGGGGTTACCCGTGAATTTCTTGATCTGCAACTTAGGCAAACTTGCATTGCGAACTTGGCTGGATGGAAACGCAGAGGTATTGTTCAGAGAAGGTAATGGCATTCGCGGACGTTTTTGATCTATTAACGCGAGAATTTTACCCTTTAATGCAATGAAAGTCTCTTCGAAAGTCTGACGTTTATCACTATTATGTTTTTCAGGGTCTTCGCACTCTAATTGACCTTGAATATCATCGAATCGCACTAAGTAACCTTCAAGCAACCCCAATCTTGTCTCTAATTCGGTTAAACTAAAGACCCTACCTGGAGATTCTATATAATTTCTCATTTTCGTTTCCTGCATAGTCACTGTACCGCGTAAAATTCGTAAGTCCGAGATTTTCTTTTTATTTAATTGCACGATAACATTGTCTGAATCTGAATCACTGCCGTTGCCTTTACTCATTATTACGATTAGTGTTATAATAGAATAATGTAATGAACAATAAAGAGTTCAAATCACCAGGTGTGAATTTGTGCGAAAGTTCGAATTATTTTTAGCAAATTAAATGGATCGAGAACCGACAATATTTGTTACAAATCTTCAATGTATTCACTGAAACCGTATGCCTTTATTGCATATGTACTGGTAGCTACAGCTATTTGATGCCACCTTTGAACACCAGTGATATGCGTTTAATTAAATTCACAAACGAAATTTCAATAAATGTCGCTCACAAAGTTCTTTAATAAATCAAAAGGTTCATATTTTACCACCAATAAGGCATCTAAAGATAGTGTAACTGATGCAATAGCTGTAAGTGCAATAATATATAGTCTAAATTCCAATGCAATGATAATTAACATATGCCAATTCACTTTAAATATTTTAGTAATTATTAAATGAAAATTCCAAAAAAAAATCCAATTTGAATCGAGCTTTTATCAGCCTTCAGTTGTCTTCCGTGATATTTATTTCAGTTAATAAATGTAAAGTTCTCACGATTGTTCTGCCTTCACAAGTACATATATTGTCCAAAACAAAATAAATTAACCGTTTGTTACCAAATTCCAAAGCGAATGTAAATTGTGCAGACTCTTCCTCAGCAAGATTTCTCGCTTGTTTTATGCTGGTTGCAGCTATATGTATGAGATCCGTCACGTGCTACTGATACTCCAAAACCAAATCGATGAATAATTAATTGCTGATTTCCCAAATTTATAAATTACCATGTCCCTGCTCGGGCGCCATTGTTGTGTTCCTAATAGTTTTTAGGAACCAATTTACCAAAACGATGTGTGTCCAAACGAAATTGCAAACTACGGGACTTGGTTAGAAAATTAAAAAATCAACTTGTTCCAATGCAAATATTTTATTGTGTTGACTTCTGCAATGCTGTTCTGACAATGCCGGATGTCGGCTACAGAGAATTTTCTAGCTCTACTACCCTAGACAAGTTATTTTACAAATGTGATTGAATACAGAATTGTAATAGATTAGCAACAAATTAAGAAACATGAAAAAAACTTACAGTTGGCGGCGAATTTGAAATACTAATTGATTTTAACTTGATAACTAATAATTAATTATTGCAATTAATTAACAGTCAGCGTATTGGAGCTTCAATAAATCTTCGAGCTAATTTGTGTCAAAACTTCTTAGAAGCATTACTTTGCGCGAAGTTACTTATGTATACTCCTGTGTTATATTGGACAAGTCGTAATCTTAAATTGTATCTAGTTTCATTCTAACGGTATGCTTCCAGGAGGTTTCGTTTCACTTTATCATGTATAATTGCTAGCCTATTGTCTGATGGTAGAAATTCGACGTCACCATCACTTAAGCGTCTATGACCTTTATAGCTTGATATACTTTAGCATGAATTACTTGGTGGTAACCAAACTTTAGAAAGTGTGAACTATAGCGCGTTGACTCGTGAACCGAACTCCTTAATGCGCAAGCTAATTAGGTACTCATACCACTATCGATGATCTTCAGTGACGTAAGCTTTGATCGCATCTAATACGTATAGACTTAGCCGCTCCGAGGCATCGGCTTGAGGTGAGTGGAAGGCTGTACGAACATGTTTAGTTGCAAATTTGCTAGGCACGTCCTTGAACTCGCGTGAAATAAACTCCTTCCTGTTGTCGCTAACCACAATTTCTGGAACTCCAAAACATGGAAGACTGCCTGCTGTGAGAAAATAAGAACGTTTCTGACTTTTTTATATTTAACTGGTTTCGACATAACGAATTTGGTCAGATGATCCATGACAACGAAGATAGCTATATTACCTACTTTGGCTCGCGGATATGAAAGAAAGTCTATTGAGTATCCGTTGTCAAGGCCTCTCCGGTATTTTGTGCTGACATATCAATGGGCGTTGGATAGTGTTTGGGATTTCACCTGTTTACATGTTTTGCAGGTCACGTAATCAGGCATTTCTTTTTGCATTCCTGGCCAGTGGGATCTTCTTAACCTGTCGAGAATTTTTTTCACTCCTCCTGACCTACTGTTGGCGAGTCATGTTCTAAATGAAAAAGTTTGGGAACTACCGCTCGTGGAACCCATAATTTCTACGAAGGAATGTCAGTAAGGGCGTTTTCTTCCGACTGCTCTATTCGAATGTATATTTGTCCATTCTGGAGCTTTATGTTGCGGTATTTATCTAGAGTAGAGGCTATGGCCTCCCTCCACTGGACATATGCTTCCTCTTTGAAGTGTTCTTCATACTTATTTACTGGTGGGGCCATTGTAGCCGCCTCATCAGCAAGCTCGCCGATGGAGCCACCGAAGGCTCTTGATAAGGTGTCGGGTACAACATTTTGGGACCACTTTTGATGTTCTATGAGCAGGTTATATAACTGTAACTTAAGGCTACACCTAGCTAAGCAAACCGAAAGATCCTTTTGGGACATAAGCCACTGTAAGCTAGAATGATCAGTAATAACTGCGACCGCAAAGCTTTTGGTATACGCTCTGAATTTTTTTATGCTTAACACTGCCTCCAGACATTCACGTCCTAAGACCGAATAGTTCCTCTGAGCAGCATTGAGTTTTTGGTTCATAAAGGCAATTGGCAGTTCGTCACCCTATGGTGTTTTCTCAAGATTCCAGAAAAACTAGTGTCACAACGAATAAGAAACAGCCACTTAAATTCCGTTGCTAACACAGGGGCTGTAGTTAGGAGTGACTTCAACTAATTCAGAGCAGCTTGTGCCTCTTGTGTGCAAAGAAATGCAACATTCTTACGCAGGAGATTTGATATGTTATGTCTACGTAATTTGGAATGAACCGTCTGTACCAGCCGGCCATACCTAACAATCGACAAGTTTGACGAGCTGCAGATGGAACGAGAAATTTTAAAATTGCAGTCACTTTATTAGAATCTGTTTTGATACGCCTCCGCCGACTATATACCCAACATATGTAACTTTCTTCAAAAGGAACTTACTTTTTTCAACATTTATTGTTAAGCCTGCTTTACGTAGTAGGGTGGCAACTTCATTTAACAGCTTAAGGTGCCTTGCAAATGTTTCCGAGGTAATTGAAATATCATCAAGATATACAAATACATTATCGTGCAGTTGATTCAGTATGACGCGGTCCAGCAACCAACAGATCGTTTGAGATGCGTTACACAATCCAAAATGCATAATATTAAACTTATATAGTGGATAATCCGGTTTTCTTTTCAAGTTTCGGACAAAGGAATTTACCAGAAGGCCACCTTTAAGTCCAGGCTAGAGATAAAGTGAGTTTCATTTAATCGGCCCAACAACCCATAAATTATAGGGGGTGGACATGCATCCTTTTTAGTAACTGCGTTTAGATTTCTAGAATCTGAGCAGAGACGTACCTTCCCGTTAGTTTTATTCACCAGCACTACCGGTGAGCTCCACGGACTTTGACTGTCTTCTATTATTTCTCTTCCGTTTCTGCATAGAGTTTCTCTCTAACTAAACAGAATAATGCCTTTGTTTAATAGGCTTATTCCCATATATATGCTGTATTCAATCAACGCCCAAGGCCATTCTTTATGAAGGACGAAAGTTGCTTGTGATTTCTCCGAGTTCTTCTTGCTGACTACTTGACAGTTCATGATACTCCGGTTTCTGCTCTAAGCCCAACTCCATTGGCTCATCTGCAAGCGCACTGATGCAAGAGGGAATGATGCTGAATTCGTTCCAAAAAACAATGCCCAAATATAATTCCTGCTTGAAGCTAGGGACAATCAAAAATCGGAAACTTGTCAGCGATTGTTATAAGTGACCTCAAGGTCCATATACCCGATAACCTGGTGTTTAGTCCCAACTGCAGTCTTAATTGATGAGAAAAATTTTCGGTAAGGAAGGTGTGCTTTATTCAAAAATTCAATTCAGTCCAAGGATGCTTATAGATGCTCCGCTATCTAGTAAACCAAGAAGGGGGCTCTCCTTGGCTATGTGGGGTCCTTGGTCGTCCATTGCTGTGATTATGGTGAATGTCACTGCTTTCCACAGCTTTCACCGTGTTTTAAAATAATTGAGCGAACGAGTTTTCCATCGACTTGCCTTAATAGGTAAGTCAGAATTCTTGCTACCTGCGGAGGATTGACTTTCTCCACGATAATAGTGATTGTCAATTGGGAAATGAATGGTATCTGATGGAATTATTTTATTTCTTCGCAAGTCGGTGTTGTGTTCGTACCCACTTCGTGTGAGTGCATCCGGAGTGCTTTTGTTGTGCTACGACACGTGGAGCTCCGCTTTTCGACAGGCTCGACTTCAAATTTTCCGCATACCTCTTCTGGAAAAAGAGGCAATTAGGTTTTAAAATATAGGCCGACCGCAACCACAACAAAGTGTTTGTTGGGAAGGTTTCCAGAAATCCATATACTCATGCCCCAAATTCTTGCAATTCCAGTAGATGTTGGGAGTGGATGCTGCTATCGTTGGTCTTACAGCTCCTTTCATACAACTATCACTTTCGACATCACAGTATTCGCCAAATGTATGGTGGCTACAAGAATCGGTTCTTCAAGAGTGTGTATGTTTAGGCTTTGCTTTGCCCGAACAGTTGTCTCGGATCGAAGGTTGTTTTTACCCCCAACTTCTCGAGCTTTTGACATATAACGCGTAGATGTTCTGTGTTTATAATTGACGTTTAGAGTTGCGGGATCCATGTTATTCTTGACAATTTCAAGCAATTCTGTTTCACTGAATGGCTTTCATAAGTGCCCGTTAAGACTTTGCACATGTAGAAGGAAGTCATTGAAGCTTTCCTGATAACGTTGTTTTCTAATTTCGATTGCCCTAGGAGTTTCGCGTTCAGTTTCGAAACTAGAAATTCTATTTACAATTGAATACTTCAATTGTTTCCATGTTAGTTTTGTTTGGGTACGAAACTTTCGGGTATAGATTCAGTACCACGCTTCCTCAGTGCCTGCTAAGAAAGAAGGCAAAAGACCAACTAAACTTCGAAGCTGACATGATTATTCCACGCAAAGGATCTAATTAGAAGATGAAATTAGTGACATCTAAAGTACCGTCGCAGAATGGATGAGGATACATTCCAGCGCTGAATAGTTGAAGGCGTACGGACGGTAATCCCCGCGGCTGCATTAAAACTCGTGCACCATATGGATAGTAGTTAGACGAAAGCTCCAAGGATCTACCTTTAGTTACTTGAGTTGAGGTAAATATTGGGTTACGATTTTCTTGAATCTGACTCTGCTCTGGATGCTTATTTATAGCAGACATATTTACCTTGTCCTGAATGATTTTAATACTCTCTCCTATTCTACTACTGCTGTGGGAAGCCGTCTGAGTAAGCGCTAATGAATTCAAAGTCTGTAGTTGTATTAGGCTTGGAGGTAATGTTTTAAGTGGTGATTGATCTTCTTGATAATCTACCCCTTGAAATGTAACCACGACTTGAACTGAGCCCTTATTTCCCTTTGTCGACTCAAATGATGACGAACTAATCTAATCTCTTCGAGCTGTCTTCTGAGGTGTTTTATTTTGTTCACCATTCCATAACTACGTTAGTGTATGCGCAAGAATGGGCGGCCAGCCGACTCATGCGGTCTTGTCAATGTAGTAACGGAGACTTTAACTTCGACAAATCTGATGCACGGCGATCTCCTTGAATTATTGCGATAGATTGGGATAGTCTAGCTGCACATGCCGTCGTTTCTCGATCAGGGTTCCTTTTGGCTCCGCCATGCGGGAGCAATATCTCCTCATCAAGAGACTTTTGTAAGAGTCCTAGAGAGTACCCTCAATTTTTTCTGCAGTCTCTATCGAACGGACTAGTAACTCCACTTCGTGCTCATCTTGGGCGAGATGTGCAGGGTCCATTCTCTAACACCTCGGTGAAATTAACACCTGATCACGTTATCTTCAAGTGAAGATGCACGTCAAAACTATACGATCTCCAAAACAGAGAGACCAATAAGTTACTAAGTTAACTAAGTTAGTGTAGAAACAGAAAACAAGTTTTGATAGCGAATCGCAAGGTTGTACTGAGGTATAATGAAAATAAATCGGTATATCGGTATTACAATACTATTATCATTCTGTCAAAAGAAGAGACTTAATAGATATTTGTTAGTATCTAACGGGTATCGCGTGTTCCACTCCTACTTTATATTCAGACCAATGACAATGTTGATGTATGTACTAGCATAGCAGTACTAACATTTTGCTGTGATATTACCGGTTAGCAGAGCCAGATCCTGAGTTATCAAACTTAACTGCTGATACAAATCGATTCCACGGATTGCAGCGAGAAATAAAAAATTTTCAACTCTTATCGTAACTTTCTGTGGAAGATATTTCGTCATAGGCAACGCCAGCTTTATTGCTTAGATAGAGATTGGTGGCACGTACTTCGATAAAGCATTCAAACTGTTCACGAAGTTCCCTTAGGCATTCTAGTAGGACGACGAAGGCATTAGAAACTGACTTATACACCCTTCTCTTTTCTTTCTTTTTCAGTTGGACAATACGACTGAGAATTTATCCCTTTGTAACTTCAGCTTCGTAACGACAGAATGCTGAAAAAAATATAAACATCTCACATTGAAATCGATAGCCGGCCCACCTTGGGCGCCATTTGTAACGAAGTTCATCAGTGCTTCGTCCGCGTTTGGGATGAACTACATCTAGCGCCCTAGATTGGAAATAATTAAATGAGGCGATAAAGGACGAGAAATACTGTATTGCTTCCTTTGAGGAGAAAGCTGCAAAATTATCAAATAAAAAACTGTTCGCAGTCCTTCCTCGACTTGAAAGATGGTTATTGCATATTGTTAATCTGAATGCAGCTTCTAGTAAGCTGTGTACATTTTCGACACCATTTAGGTGTTTTAAATTTAATAAACTTCCATCTGGAATTAAAACGGTTCCCGAAATTTTCCAAAAACTGAATAAAGGAGATTTTTCAAACATACACTAGAGTTAGTATTTTAATGCACCGAGAACTTCTATACATATATGATTTTTAAAGCTCATCATTTAAATTAAGCAAAACTGCTACTTTTACTTCTTCAGGCTTCTTATTTATTTTTGCAGCAATACAAAAAACATCGAAGTTTTGTTTAAATATTCTCCAGATTTCAGAGACATTCCTTTCTAAATTTAGATTCTCAATTTTGTTCACGTAATCCATAACTACTTTCTGAACAACTTGTGTATTTTTATGATGCTTGGGTGGCCGTCCACATTTGCTTAGATGCACTTTATTCACTGATTATTTCAATTTGTTTCCCGACTGCGCCATGCCGTATTTGTGTTTAAATAAAATCACATGTTTTCAATATACAACTTTAATAGAACTGCAGCTTACGTCCAGTTTTTAAAAGAGTTCAACAGCTACTGGCTTACACTTAGAAAGTTAGAATCTGGACTGTGATACTTATTAACTAACTGTACTGTGATCGCATGTTTGCTATTCCATCTGTGATATTAGGTGTAACGTATTACCATAGATAAACTAATAATATACGAAGGCTGGATAAGTTGAATAAAAAATTTCAAAGTTTTTCTCGAATAAAAATCATCAATTACGGAAAAATTGAGGGCTTCCCTAGATTAGGTCGAGGCATCGTTGATTTTATACTATATTTTCAAATATAATAATCCAACACTGAATTTAACTAGGAATTCTTTATTTTACAACATAAGAACACACTTTAAACTATGTCACTTAAATTACTTAACCGACTATTTGCCCGTTGCCGACATAACGGTTTTGCTAAAGAAACAAGACTATTACTTCTACTACTGAATACTTCATTTTCATAGAAGGCAAATATAAGATATTTCTCATATTTTTATATTTATTATTGATTATGATTCTAATGTTAGTCATATAATATATTTCTCATATTTAAATATTTGTTATTGATTATGATTATAATGTTAGTCATGTAAGCGATTACATGAATTAGTTATGTAAGAGATTACATGAATTAGTCATGTGAGTTTACTTACATGTTTTGAAAGGGAGTTTTCTTACCTTGGTGAAGGGGTTCTACATTTGATATAATAAATTACCCTTTGGTTACGTCATCAAGATCAAGTCGAGGCAACAATTTTTATTCTACTTGTCCAGTCTTTGTATGTTGTTAGTTTGTCTATGGTATTACATTAGTAGTGTAGATGTATTGCTTTGATGATTACTGCATATTGGATATATATTTGTATATGTTTACTGGTTATTATTTATTATATTTTAATACCTAAGTGCAGTTGCAACGCTTTCAAAATAAACGGCCACATACATATATGTCGATTGGAAGAGAAAATTGCTCGCACCCCTCATCCCTAGATATTACTCTTTAAGTTTAAGCAAATTAAACATGCCTTCGTTTCAAAGTTCACTAGTTCTTTGAAGTGTCTGGTATTTTACATTGGAGCAGTAAAATTATCGTTAAAACAAACTATGAAGAAAAGTAAAACCTTTTTCTCGTGAGTAGGTATGGAAGAAAAAGTTTTATGTTAATTAAATACGTATCAAAGTATCTAACTTTTCCCCAAAACACATTTCTTTGTTTATTTAAATTCCTAGATATGACTTAATTTTCCCAGCCGACAGCTGCACGATTGCTCCTCCGAAAATATTCCAAAAATTTCTTAATGACTTACATGTACAAGAAAAAATTACAGCATAATACTCCGTCAATTAGGTCCTTTAAGCCTCTCCTTTATGTGTATTTCGTGGGCATGGTTACAATGAAGACATTTTTTCCGCTCACTTTTTCCATGCGGCTGGGTTTATCATTCCCGATTCTGCGAAATACTAAGATACTTTGAAAATGGCGAAATGAATAAGGCAGCAGGTTCACCGTGAATAACTATAGTGGCATTCTGTATGAAAAGAGGAGAAGAAATATTCTCCACACGTAAACTTTGGACATTTAATTAGTCTCCACCCGACTATCCGATCCCTGAGAGAAAGCGGAAACCGTAAGAAAAACTGCTTAGTGTCGTCGTCCTCTTAACCCGCACCATCATCTTAGAGAGTTAGGAGTTATCACAAGAAGTATAGAAGAAAAAGTCCTGCTTATGGGAAGGACATACTTTATACTGGATGGAATAGCATTATGATTCCATACCGTTTAAGTCGGGATTTTATGCTCGTGTTGCTGCTAGTGCTTATGGGGCGAAAAACTCATAAAAATCTTCGTATTCGAGCCTGACTGTGGTGAGAAAGACGACAAAGTGAGCAACAAACACGCCCTCTCACCTGTTAATATTGCCGTGAATCACATTTTTTCCTCTTTGCATCATCTGCGTGTATACGTCGTATTTATCTCCACCCTTCGCTCTGTATAATGAATTATTATGTCCTTATGAACTATTTATTAATTTAGTGTGGTTCTGATACGGCATCATGAGGCACATTTTCATCAACACAGAGCAAATAGTTGCTATATGACAATGTACAGCTCCATTAAGTAGATACTGAGTGAAATATTGGCACGGCAGCTTCTTAAACGCTCTTCGATGAAAACCATTAAAATAAACATGACCTATCTAATACGTCCACGTCTCAAAACAGTAGTTTAATAAATTTTTCAATTTTCTCTAGCAAATAAGAACAAAAGCTCCTTATATTCTGAGATTTATTTTAGAAAGTTTACACTTTTCGATACGTTATAGAATTGCAACCAAACTAATTTTGGTTCCTTTGGTACAATTTAATTGTTGCGCTTTTATTAAATCTGCAAACATGAACATTGACATAGCTATGTGACTGAGTACTTTTGTGGCAAAATAATGTACTCAGAACTCTTTAATTTGAGCTTTATGTTTTCACCGCGATTTACAATCTTACATATAGGATGTTCTGTATGACGATGGGCCTGTGAGCTCCTTTGCCAAAGTTAATTGCCTTCGAGAATTTCAAGATAATATGCGTGATTTCGAAATTGCAAACTAAAAAGACATGAGTTCTTAATCTTCCTATTTCTCCTAGCTAAACATCATCACCACTACTAAATCGAACTACCAACGTACCTCTCAATATCTGTCTTAATTATACTCCCACCAATCAGAGATACTCAACATCCGAAGAACCCTCTCCATACCATATAATCACCTCATTTTAAGCATCCTACAGCTGTATGTTTTGAAAACATGTTCAAGTCATGCAAATAAGTCACATATTTTTGTAATTCATATTGTTGGGAGCTTCAAATGTTTCGTATTACACTAGTCACCTTTTCTGATAATCATCAACTGTATTGAGCTGCTGCTCGAACACGCCTTATAGTTAGGACTTATTATTCCTTAAGATGCCGTGTGTCACATAGTATTCATAATTAGGACTCGAAAATTAGATCATAATGAAATACATTATATACTAATGAAGTATTTTTTTCCTTCATTAGACCACTAATGAGGAAAAATGTACTAAAATTTAATGTATTTTGTAATATAATAAAAGTCTGGAGCTCCGCTGTACATTTACCCATTTGAAAAATAAGAATTAATATAATGTATTTTCATTTCCAAATCTTTAAATTGAAAAATAAAATAAATAAAAACTAAGTTATCACGCGTCATAGGTACCTACTTACATACATATGTATAAACTTGTACAACTTAATTAAAGGAATGACTGTGTTGCCTAATGAACATTTGAGCGTAATGAGTCATAAGTCAATTATTCATTAGGAGTACTGTATGTCTAAGATATTAGAATCTAATAATGTCCTTCGTTAGGACATAGGCCATTGCATTGACCCATATGTTACAACAGTTCAAATAATTGTTCAGTAATAGCTCTTTTCACATTCACGATGTAAAGTTCTCCCAATCATAGGGTCTGTTACTTCGTGTGATAGAGGATGATATATCCTTTGTGGAGTTAAACTGTATTCCAAAATATTTTAAGGAATCCATTCACTGAATGTTTCAATTACTCACCGTGAGATCTTATCTGGCCTCTCTTTGATATAGAATGCCATTGTAGAGCAGATTCGTTCATCTTTACTATTATTTCACAATAGCTTCAGCTGAACTTCTAGTCATTGTGAAAGCTATCAATGTAGTCAATTTGCTGTACAGTACCTAACGGAAATATTTTCGATGTCTCCAAAGTCACATAAAATTCCAGATCATATAAAAGAACAATTTCGCCTTTGGTGATTAAGAGTTTCCTTCGTCGGTGACTCTACAAAGTATAACGATCGTTAATATTACTTCCGTTCTTAAGTGAGTAGCCCAAATGAAAGGCTTTCTATGCTATTACAAAATGATTTTATACTGCGACCATTTCTGTATTATTTTGTTCAGAGTGCATATTCAACTTACCTTTACTCCTTACACTGGTCATGAATTCATCAAATACGGGTGGGTTGATCTCAGACTTCATGTTATTGAACATAATATTGACATGTGCAATCTTCAATGTTGGAAAATATTATGTTATATATGCCCTGGATGTCTGTGATAAGCTTTCCACTTTTTCTTTTGAACAAGTTACTGTTCCTTTAAACCATAGTTACAACAATAGAGGTATGTGCTAGTCAAATTTAATTTATCGTTTTGTATTCTACGTTGGCCTTGTCTTGATCTGACTTTATCTGAAGCTCTTAATTTAAGACTCGTACATTCCAACAAATATTAAGGAGAAAATTTCATATTTGAGGGACTGGATATTATAGGAACGCCTACCAGTCAGAGTTGTATATAAATGCCTTGATGATTGTATCAGTTATGTATTTCAAAAGGTGTTCTATCTTTTTATAAAAAATATTGAAGCTTTAATGGGAGATATATCTTCAGGGAATAACACAGAATTACGTTAAAAGAAGGGCTAACATGATCATATATGTAACAAATACAACAATTAAGTGCACATTCAGTTTACGAAAACAAATATGACTCAATTCCAAGAAAATAAGCCTTCCATTAGCAGCAGTAGAGAGGAGATAAAGCCCAAAGCCAGAGCCTTCATAAGGCTCCTTACACATTAGTTAATAATTTCCTTACACTTGCGTTCCAGGTCTATATGTAAGAGACAAATGGTGCACATGTGCTGTTTGGTTAGCTTTATGTGTAGTAAAAAGTTTACAAGGGTGGATAACTTTTTATTAGTGCAATATAGAAATTTGAAATTAATAGATATCTATAGGTACCAAATAGGTACTAGATGCTCATAACCAGAAAACGATATTATACGACGTGCAACTTAAAATAAATTGGTCCAGCTATCCTGTCATCAGACTTTTGTTTTCAATAATTTTTGTTGTTAGATAGGTACTAGTTTTCTACGATAGGTATCAAATAGTACCGAAGAGGTACGAAGTCATTAAACCATTATTAATACAAATCCCGATCTGGTCCAGCTATCCTGATAGTCACATGGATTCGCGCAGAAGGACACGTAGGCGATGCAATGCACCTGTTGAGAAACTTTATTTAAATTGGAATCTTTCACGCCGCTGTAATCACATATTTCACGTATCACCATCTCGCGCAACTTCTATGTACTAACGTAATGAAAAATGACAGGAATGTCCGCTTTCTGACAGTTACTCCCTCTTAATTTTATACGTTCTTCTTCTTCAAGCGCTCAATTGAACTGTACGAATAAGTTTTGTTTCGCTGTAAATTGGGATTTTATAAGTTAAATTAATCATTTTTGTAAAGTTCAAAGAGCAACATAAAATGAATTGTTTTTGGATTTACTACAATTTGTCGTGTTGCCTTCATTTCAATATAAGGTTATCTATACACATACAGGTCACCACGTGAACCGCAACAACCTAAAGCATACAAAGGTCCTTCGAGTTTTATATGCGGTCGAATCTTCCCGCATTATCAACTGTATTAAAATCTCATGGTCGAGGAATCCCATTTGGATTACTGTGGTCGATAAGACATCCCACATTTACAATACTATTGAGTTATTGTGCTCGATAATACATCTCACACATCACCAAAATGTACTTACTCAATAATAATGATGTTTTTAAAGTGAGTCTGGTTATGTACATATTGCCCACACCTATGTATTGCTGATAAACTAACGGGATTATAATAGATAGCTATTGCAAACATACATAAAAAATATGGCAAATATAAATTTGTTTTGAATCAAATTCTATACTTTTACTTTTGTTCTGAAAGAACTTCTTAAGTTAAAATTCTTTATTTAGTTACATATTTTAGTATATTCGTGGGAGACTCTGGACAAAAGTAACAGGGGTCCAAAGTAACAGCGCGTATAACTTCATAAGCACTAAATCCAAGAAATTCGTGCATATGTCAAGACACCATCCAGACAAATCGCTACCTACTTCTCTGTTCCTTTTTACCGCCTTACGAGTGAGTCGCAGCTGATGAAGTGTGAAGTGTGTTAGATTAGATTAGATTTGTGAAGGGGTGTATAGGCGTTAGCCTCGCAATCATTGCGACCTGAAAAATCTATTGTGAGTCCCTGTGGAATTTGCTCCATTTATAGGTTTAGACGGTTAATAAAGTCTAGAACCATTCTGGGCTTGAGGTTCCATACGTAACTTGGTGGAGGAAAAGCATGTTCAAGGTGGAGTAATCTCCGCCTGGCCAATGCTTCGCAGTTGCAGAGCAAGTGCTCCGAGGTTTCGTGAGCATCCTGACAGAAGCGGCAGGATGAAGTCTCAGCCAAACCCAGCTTGTTTAGGTGATACCTCAAGGGGCAATGGCCTGAGAAGGGCTCAGTGATCATTTTGAGCTCTGTTCTTCTAAGGAGTAGGAGCTCTTTTGTTTTTCCGCCAGAGGTGTCGATAAACTTTTTTGCCTAATGAAGTCCTTGTAGCCTTTCCCCATAAAGGGATTTTTGTTTATTCTCCCAGTTATTTAGGGTAGCTTTGAGGTAACACTTTGACGTGCCACAAAATGGCTCTGGTCCGACAAACTGAGTTTCTGCTCCTCTTTTGGCTAGGCCATCCGCAATTTCATTGCCTTTGTGGCCCTCATATCCAGGTACCCACATGAGGATAACTTTGTTTCTCCTTGATAGATTTTTGAGGGTTTGTAGACATTCCCAGACTATCCCTGACTTGACAGTGTAGGACTTTAAGGCCTTGAGGGCAGCTTGACTGTCCGAGAGGATATTAATGGTTGAGCCATTTATGGCTCTTTTAATGCAGGTATTGTCACATTCTTCTATGGCCAATACCTCGGCTTGGAATACAGTAGGGGTAGAGCCTAGAGCCTTTGATATATGGCATCTGTGGCCGTATACACCCAATCCGACCCCACTGTTTGTTTTTGAGCCGTCTGTATACCACACCATCGATCCTTGTTGGAAGGACGGTTTAGTGTAGTGGAGCGCCATTGTTGTCGGTCTCCAAGAACCACTTAGTATGGTCTTACAAAATACACTCTGGGTGTGATTATATCAGATATTGTCGTCACTTGCTCGAAGCATAGCTGTTTTAAGATACTTAAATGACCAACCAGATCGCCTGGCTTTAACTGTTTCTCCGTTTGTACGCTAGTAGCACTGGAGATCGCTTGCTTTTCACCTGCAAATGCAGGGGTGCAAGGTTTAATAAGGCTTCCATGGCTGCTTCCGCTGGGTTTTTTGAAGCAGAGCGTCAGCCGTCTTTTGATTAGTTTTTGGCCACCATGCGAGGGCCGCATAGGTGACCATGGGTCTAACAACCGTGGTGTACATCCAGTACATCATTTTTGGCTTCAGACCCCATGTTCTGCCAATGAAGCGACGACACGTGTAGAGAGATCGCATCGCTCTATCCGTCATTCTGGACAGATGCGAATTCCAGGTAAGTTTCTTATATAGGGTTATCCCCAGATATTTGACTGCGTCTGAAGATATCAATTCCGTATTATCAAGAAGAGGAGCCGTTAGTGAAAGCTTCGATCTTCTTGTGAACGGAACAATAACCGTTTTGTTGGGGCTTATGCTAAGGCCTTTGTTTAAACACCACGTGCGGACTTTGGAGATGGCTATTTGCATGAGGTCGGATTTGACTTGATCATGCTTGCCCGGTATTGCAACTACTAGTTCATCCGCTTAGCCCTGAACATTAAAACCCCAACTACTCTAGCAGATCATCAATCACGATCGACCATAAGAGTGGAGAGAGAACTCCTCCTTGTGGGCAGCCTTTTGCTGCGGTGATCGTGACTGAGCAGTTCCCTAGAGATGTGGTTATCCTCCTGCTTCTAAGCATGGAGTCTATCCAGTTTACCGTGGAGGGCCTTTATCCTCGGCAGCTGATTTAATTGCATCGAAGGAGGTATTATCGAAGGCTCCTTCTATGTCTGCAAATGCGTATAAAGCCACCTCTTTTGCTTCGAGGGCTTTTTCGAGGTCTTTGACTAGTGTGTGAATGGCAGTCTCAGTAGACTTGCCAGCTTGATAAGCGAACTGCTTAGAATGAAGTGGTGATCTAATCAGAATTTCACTTCGAATGTGTAGGTCTAGGATTTTTTCCATGGACTTAAGCAAGAATGAAGAGAGGCTGATGGGTCGGAACGATTTAGCTAGAGAACTAGCTCTTTTTCCTGCTTTAGGTATAAATACCACCCTAACGTCTCTCCAACATTGGAGAACGTACCCTAGAGCGTAACTGGCTCGAAAATTTTTTGTAGTGGAAAGAGTATTTCTTCAATACCTTGTTGTAGTAAGGCGGGGAAAATGCCGTCTTCTCCAGCAGATTTAAAGGGCTTAAATATGCCAATGGCCCACTAACCTTGTTAGGGGTGAAGATTCTTCCCGCAAAGCTTTTGCTCCTGTTAGAGACTCCGTGCTTGTCCACCTTAATCGGGTCTGGAGCTATTATTCCTTGATCGGGAGTGAGAGAGTCGCGAAAATGAGTTTCTAATAAGAGCTGAGACTGTTTTCTCGGTGTAGTTCCCATCATCCTTTTGAAGTGTGCCTATAACATTTGTGTGATCCTCCGAAAGTACCTTATAGAGCCTGATAGCTGCGGGCTATTGATCTACGCCAGGCTCTTCTTTTGGATCTCCTTAGTTCCATGTTATGTTCCGTTAAAGCCTTTTTATATTCCTCCCAGATGCCAGAGAGCTTAGCTCTGTTGAATAGTTTCCTGACTTCTTTTGTTTTCAAACTCAGTTCCCCATTCCACCATGGTACCTGCCGATTGCAAGTCTTTTCTTTCAGAGAGCAACTGTGTTCGAATGAAGTCATTACAGCCGTTTTAAGCTGCGTAGTGGCTGAGTCTAGCTCCTCAGTCGTGCTAATGCTACCGCCGGGAGAGTCAACTACAGCCTTAAGGTGTTTTCGATAGAGTTCCCAGTTAGTTAATTTAGGGATTCGGTACACCTGACATGTGTTGAGTGTGGCATCTATATCGAACCTGATGTGTCTGTGATCTGACATGGAAATCTCGTTCGATACATGCCACCTGCTTATTTTTGTACTTATGAACATACTGGCAAGTGTTAAGTCCAAGACCTCTTGTCTAATGATGTTCATAAAGGCTGGCTTATTACCTCGATTTAGTATCTCTACGTTGTTAGACAATATCAAATCGGCCCTGGCATTGGTATCCGTGCTACCCCATAACGTATGATGTGCATTTACATCGCATTCAATGATGAAATGCTTTCCTCTGCGTTTACAGTAGTTGATGAGCCGTTTTAGCTCTGGGGGAGGTAATGAATCCGCTTCTCCAGGAAAGTAGGCTGAGGTAACTACTATCTCGTGGCTACCTCCTGAAGTTGGTACCTCGGCAACTGCTGTACCCACGTGCCTCGAGATGAACTGTGAAAGAGGAATAAAGTTTAGTTTAGTGTTTAGCACTAGTTCTGCCCTTGGATATTCATGTTCATTACTATATATTAACTTACATGATTTTGTGGGAAGTCCTTTGATGTGGCCTTGATGTACCCAGGGCTCCTGAATGAGTTCCAGACTAAGTTTCTCCGATATAAATCTCCTGCTAAGCACGTCTGATGCTGCTTTAGCATGGTGGATATTTGTCTGAAGGCAACTTTGGTGATCATTGGCCATGACTAAAATGGCTTTTTATGGCCGCTGTCAGCCTTGGTGATGGGTCCTTTAGGACCTTTGCTTTTGCCCAGTTTGGCACGGACAAGAGGGGGCTTCTTCTTAGTCTTTGTAGACTTCTTTTCGGAAGTCCCCGCCTTGGGTTCTGCAGTTCCTACTGCTTTAGCAGGGCCTGCCTTTGCCTTGACCAGAAGTTTAGGCCTGCTGACTCCTGATGTCGAAGGCTGAGGATCGTCAGCCAGAGTTTTAATCTGACTTGGGCCATCCCCAGCCTCCGACACAGCATTTACTGTTCCAGCCTTGGGTCTAGTTGAACAGACCCAAACTTAAACCCAATTGCGATTTGAGCCTTCTTTAGCTCTTCCATTGACACATGGTCCACGGAGAGAGTCAGCTCTATGACTGAGGGTTTTTGTACTCTGCGCAACACTATCCATTCAGACACGTTTAACCCCGAGTTTTGACCATCGATGTAATCGAGAATCAAATCTGTAGGGTCCTCAGCGCTGTTTGGAAAGTATCCCACACTTTCACTTTCCTCGACTATCACAAGATTGGCTCCTTCCCAGGGCTTTAGCTCCGCAACTGCACCTTTCAGCCACGTCACGGTGTCTTGATTGGCGCAGTTAAGAACCAGCCACCCTGGTCGAAATGTGGAGGCCAGGAATCTTGGTTTCAGGGGTCTTTGCTTTCTTGCCGCGATTTCTCGCAAGATAGCATCCTGTACGGAATTCAATTGATCCGCGTTGAGTGCCACCTCAGGATAACCTACGGGAAGAATACCCACCCGAACGCTCTCTGCAACCTCCTTATAGGACGGCTGCTTACGCGAAGGCAGGGAGACGTGCCTCTTTGAAGGATTCTCCGTTTCTGCCTTGCTGCGTTTAGCACTAGGTTGCTCCACTTTAGGAGAAGAGTCGTCAGAGCGAGTCTGTTTTTTTAGACTCTCCTCATTCCGCTGATCTATCTGAAGTGCAGCAATCCTTCTAGCCTCTGCTTCTGATTGACCGTGTTTTAAAAGCCATTTAAACCTTTTTTGGCCGCGCCAGAGAGCTTTGGCTTGCGCTCTCTGCAAATGGGAACTTCAGTGTTCCCGCTGTCTTGTTGGCTATGTTCTGGAGACCTAAGAAGGTCCTCCTCGTCTAGGGGGAGTGTATCCATCACATCACCATCAAATGATGGACTTGTAATGTCCTGGATGTTGTAGGGGTAGCTTAGAACCCCGGATTGGGTTTTTGGTACATTTAGAGGTGCACCTCTCTCAGAATTTATGGAATTTTCAATTTTGTTCCCACGAGTATGCTCGGAAAGGTTGGTCCATCTCAGCAGAGCCGGCATGCCGAGATAAGGCTAGGGTTGAAACCGGAGGTCGCCTGGTATCCGGAGTCCATCATTATAAGACACACTCACGCAGTGCCATTCATCCCAAAGGCACGATTGTTTACACCTGGGATTGCGGGTTTTATCGAGTTTTCCCTCTAGATCCGCCGTATTCAGTCAGGCAACCAGTAGCACCCCAGGGGATGCGTACCAGCTGCCTGTGCAGGAACACCTCGGGCAGGATGTCACTCTTCATCACGTACGGACGGTCTTGGAAAAATTTCTCCCCTGATGTAGCGTTAACGTAATTAAGCGCCTTATACTCACCTTGTCCCCAATTGAAGTGTGTTAATAAAAAAATAAAATTTTTGACCAACCAGTAAGCTTGAAATATTTTATACAGGGTGTCCCGAATTAGGATGGCCATGAAAGGAGGTGAGGGAGCTACGGCGCGGCGGTTTGAAGATTTTTCGCAGTGTTCAGAAAGTGCTTCAACGTATTTCCCAATATCTTCTAGGTTTTTTTAAATATCGAAATGGCTAATCAATTGCCCATTAAGGAGGTCTGAAATTCTTTTTGCTGCGGTTAATGTCTTCGAAGTTATAGACCTTCAAAGTTCAAATTTTGAGTCAAAAAATTAATTTTTTCGGATTCAAATGAAATTATCTCAACAGTTTACCCTTTTTTTTCGCTTAGAAGAAAGCCCAATCGGTGCTCTATAAGTTAGTCTTCACAGCACACAAAAATATTTGACCGTTCTCAAATCATAATGTAAAATGTGCAGGTCTTACCTGAATCCGATTTTGTAAATGTAAGGTTTTCACCAGAACAAAGTGAAACACAGTAAAACCTTTTTCAGAAATAACTACAACAATTTTTAGTAATCTATTAAAACAGAAAATGTTTCCAAAGGAATGATGACAACGTGGTGACTGTACTGCAGCTGCACTATCCCATGTACCTTTAATTGGTCACATCCTCAAATTTAAAGCAAGCCATAAATCAATTCAAATTTTTGGACGAATTACAGGTAATCTGAAGGATTGTTTTTAGGGGCACGTGTATTACCTGTACATATTGCGGTTTGAATATTTATATTTTAATACTAAGCAATTTTCCTAAGTTTATTTTGACCCATAAATTTTATTATATCTATGGTTTGTGGTGAAAAATACCATTCACTTTAAAGACATTTTCATGGTGGGGTGCGGATAATTAAATGTCACTTAGGATATAAATTGCAGTTTTACTAAATATGTAATCATTAGTCCACATCTTTTCAGCTGATAAATAAAAAGTAATAAATAAGAAGCAATGTCCGGGTATAGTAACGAAGAATACGCTGATTTTGTATATTTTTACGGCGCTGCTCTAGGAAGTAGTCGACAGGCTCAAGGGCTTTATTCCGAAGCATTTCCTTAACGTAGAGTACCACACAGATCCGTGTTTGCAGTAACTTACCAAAGATTGCGGGAGAGTGGAGCAGCCAGCAGACGAAGAGAAGACGAAGAAGATGTTTGCTATACATTTAAAATAATGGCAGACATTTCGAGAATATTTTGAACAGTTAGCGTCAGTTAGTTTTAGACATTTTTTGTAAGTATTAATAGTTTAAATCTGTTATAATGTAATAATAATGTAGCTAACAAATCAAAATTGTTTTTTCTTTATTTTTGTGTAAAAATGTGCACTTGGCTGCGTGTATCTCGCTTTTTGTCTATAATTTTATACTCCTTGGTTCAGTTTCTGGACTACTGAAAATTGTTGTAGTTATTTCTGAAAAAGGTTTCACTTTGTTCTGGTGAAAACCTTAAATTTATAAAATGGGATTCATCTAAGACCTGCACATTTTACGTTATGATTTGAGAACGGTCAAATATTGTTGTGTGTTGTGGAGACTATCTTATAGAGCACCGATTGGGCTTTCTTTTAAACCGAAAAAAATAAAAAAATAATAGGGTAAAATGTTGAGATAATTTCATTTTAATCCGAAAAAATTGTTTTTTTTACTCAAAATTTGAACTTTGAAGGTCTATAACTTCGAAAACATTAACAACAGAAAAAAGAATTTTACACCTCATTAATGGACAATTGATTAGCCATTGATTAGAAAAAGACTCATTTCGATGTTTAAAAAAACCTAGGAGATATTGGGAAATATGTTGAAGCACTTACTGAACACTGCGAAAAATCTTCAAACCGCCTTAGCTGCCAGGGGAGTGAAGTTAGACCCCCCCCCCCCCCACCTCCCATACATTATATTTCGTTTCTTACCGAGATCTATCACCTCCTTTCATATGGCCATCCTAATTCGGGACACCCGTATATTAAGGTATGTATCGGTTGGTGACAACAGTACCAAAAGTTACTGCGGACAATTGGAACGTTACAATGGTACTCGTTATATTATAAAATGAGTTCTCTGTTTACTTAAATAAGTAAGCTTATTTTTTTTAAAGATGTCACGGACAAGAAAGAAAGCGACTGGAACAGCTGGAATGGAAGCAGCACGTAACTACGGTGTGTCTTGTGAATTTGTCCTCATATGAAAAAAGAGAAAGAGAGGCTAATATGGAAGCCCAGGAAGTGTCTGTGGACTACAATAGTCAGAAGCGTGTTTTTATGACTCTCAAGAAAATATATCATCAAGCCTCCCAGATGTGTATATCACGGACTATCTCCAAAAGAAGTACGTAAATTACCATATGAACCTAAAGAGAAATACGGCTTGGCTAGACTACCTACATGCTGGATGAAAGCATACTGCAGGCGAAGATTGGTTGGTGAGTGCTGTAAAGAGACATTATCTACTTTCAATATGATCAGCACAGGCAACTAGTTAACCATTGGCAATGAACTTCAATAGGTTAATACTAAATTATTTTTTAACAACCTTGCAAAAATGTTGAGGAAACTGGCATCACAACGGTCCAGAAACCGACAGAATACTTGAATGAAATGTATGAAAAAAACTTTAAAAACAAACAACTTTCGTAAATAAATTGCACTAAAAAGTAAAAAATAAGATTTAAGCTGAATTGTAGCATTTTTTATTTTTCAACGAAACTTTTCTTTTATAACTGAGAAAGCAAATATCATTTTTTACTTTTTAGTGCAATTTATTTACGTAAATTATTTATTTTAAAAGTTTTTCTCATAAATTTTATTTTCTACTTTTTTGTCATAAATCCTAAACACTCTCTCCACTCTCCACTCTTGACTTTTTTATAACTTTTTTTTTGTATTTTTAACTATTTTATAACTTTTTTAACTTGTATTACCTTTTTAACTTTCTTAACCTTTTTTAACTTTTAAATCTACTCTCGAATTTCGACTCAAGCCCTCAACTCTCGAATCTCGACTCACCACTCGCGAATCGCGACTCATAATACACACGGCCCAAATTGGACAGCCCCAAGAGCGGTAGTTGGCACCCCCATCCCAAAACTATCAAAACGGAAGAAAATATTAACCTATCGGAAAGTTTCATTCACTCATTCTAAATCAAACAAGTAAAAAAGCTAGAATTGTTCTAAGACCAAATGATACCCTAGATGAATGCCCGTATGAAATTTCATATTGTCACCCTTCTATGTAAGTTTGATTTTAGCAGTGGTTTTTCGCATATATTTCTAGAACGGTTTGTCGGACAGAAAAAATTATTATAACCAATTTTATAGGATTTTGAATTCTGAAAAAGTTTTTAGTAAAATAAAAATGTCTTAAAATTGTCTTTTGAAATTTTATGTGCTAGTATAATGAAAATACCATGTACCAAATTCCAGCTCTCTATATCGATGCGTTCTCAGGCAGTGTTCAAATATATAGTGGAAAACGAAAGTTTTGTATGGCAACCCCACGAAGGAGTTGCCCGATTTGTCTCATTTTCGTACTTAATTTAACTTTTTTTTTACAGTCCGTGTACAAAATTTCAGCTCTCTAGGTAGACGCGTTCTCGAGTTATCGCGCGCACAGACGGACAGACGGCCGGACAGACGGACGGACATGCTAAAATCAAAATAACTTTTAATATTATGCGTGGGTGTCCAATCCATTTTGCTCTACCATCATTATTTCGAGGTGTTACAAACAGAATGACAAACTTAGTATACCCTATAAATTTCATCTAGGGTATAAAAACGCCATGTAAATCCATCCACGTTCACTACTTTAAAGGTCTTTCGTCACGAACTGCACTCTCAGGCGCTCAGACGCAAAGTTTTTTAGTCAGGGGTTTGTGAGTTGATAAAAGATATTTGAGAAGAGACCAAAAACATGTAGGAGCTGTAACATTGGCGTAAGGGTGTACTGTATACATTAGATACAATTACTATGGCTATCAATGCAATTGTAATTAGTAAAATTTCTATGTTGATATTCCCACGGATCCGTTACAAAGACCACTTTACAAGGGATGGATTCACCGGCTCCGTAGCATGTAGCAATGCGAGCGGCTGGATGGATGCGAAGGACTGGTTAGGTTTTGGAGGCACGAAGTTCTCTTGCTATGCGAAAACCACAATTCAAATGTAAGCATACACGCTTGACGTTTCTGCGCTGATAACGGAGTATGGTTGCACAGTCGATTCCGTTTCACTGTTCGCACAAATTACAGCCGCTTGATCGTTCAGTGTATGACCCACTGAAAAAGGCAGTTAATTCTGCGTGTGCTTCTTGGATGCGTAGTCACCCAAGGATAACAATGACTATATACCAAATATAATAAAAACTCTTTACCACTTGCAGAGACGCCAAACACACATTTGAATGTACGAGAATAGACCCAACCGACATATATTCAACGAATTGGACTTTGCTCCCTCATTTGTTACTGACAGACCTCCACCTGAAGGAAGTAATGTACTGAGTACCCAGTCTTCTGTGATAGATACTTCAGGTGTCAATCAGTAAAAGATTGTACAATTGTTACAATTGTCCCTATTACTGTTACTTTTGACCCGGGCTCGGGGACGGTGCAACATTTCCCTTCTTTCAGGCATATAACTTTTTTATTTTAATTTGCTTTTAATTGTAAATAGTCACGACTGTTGCCTATTTCTTACCAGAAACTATGGTATAATTAAAATTTTCATACATAAAATAGAAGAATAAAAATACATGTTACCGTATGTATATAATTTGCTTTAATTTCAATAAAGATCTTTAAACTGACTCTACGGTACAACAGCAACAACGTGTTGTTTACTTGGATGTCGTATTAAATAGGAAGGAATTGGCATTAAATTTAAATCAGTCCAATCCTACAATTCATTGGTTTGTTTTTGTTACAGAAGAAGAAAATACGAACATTAGAATTCCTAAGTGGATTGAATGTGAATGGTAGCGTTTTCAGTAGCTGCCAATTATAAAACTCTTCAATTCAAATGAGGTAAAGATTTAATTTTGTGAAGTTTTATTTCTTTTTATCAAAATGGAAACCTTGAAAAAAGGTTTTTTGTTTCTCTGTTAAGATCTTGTTCAGGTACACACACACACTTTTATAATTTTTCACACCAAATATAAATGTTAAATTTGTTTTTCATGATATATATTTTTCATAGCTTTAAAATTTACGAAAATTTATTGCTACACATTGATTTTAACACGAAAATTAGACTCAAATCTCATTCATTTAAGAACGCAAAAAAATTTTTTTATATATTTAAAATTGTGAACTCCTATCCGGATTAATAATGAGTTTTCAATCAATTTAGTTCAGAAAAGGTTTTCTAGGTGGCAACAACATCAGAATTAATTGCTACAATTGTGGTCCAATAGCTGCACTGCACAGGTCATATTAAACTTAAAAGATTATGTATTATGTAAGTTAAGAAGATAGGCATATTTAACACAGGCTACGATTCTTGGGTAGCTTGTATACTGTTATTGTTTGTGGAATCCTATCTCATCTTTTCCCGGTTGTGCTTTCTACTCTAGTCAAGTAGTAGCTAGATCTTGTATATGATATATGCATAGCTATCTGAATTACTATATTTAATTTCTTTCCCGTGGTTTTTACGTACATTGCTCTTTCATCGTCTGCAACTTTGTTGTGGCCACACGAGCTCGAACCTTATGTTGTGTTATGTTACTAATAGGAAACTTGATTTAAATCTTTCGATTTGAGGTCACTTGTTTCCTCGGTCGTATATTATACGTATTATATACGATTCCTTGGAAGAGAAAGTAAGTTAAAAAATAAAAGAGATTGAACCACTAAAACGTCCGTAACACTAAAAGTAAACTGGAGTGAAATACCTATGTTATACGTATTTCGATTTATAGTTATTTTTACCAGTGAAGGTGTTTCGGTTGTCAAATCACGCCTTCAAGTAGAAAGTTATTAATCGGGAAAACGCCACCACAGATCAGCCGCTCCAAACGTATAAATTATTCGTTTGAGCATAGTTAAGAGCAAGGAAACATATAACATATAGAAGTTGCATGAATATTTTGAAATATTTCACCATCATTATTCCCATGGTTCCGAACGGAGAACCCATAGTGTAGGAGTTTCTACTTCGATACAAGTAGATCTACTACTTTCTGATTAAAAAAAAAAACTCCTTCTTTTTGTCAGGATCTACTACTTTTCCATCCTTTTGGATGACAATAGCCAATTTGATTTCTCTAATTTTAAAGGACCGATGAATTATTGAGAATATTCATGTGGCCGGAAAATGGTATCTAGAATGGTAAAATATATTATGGATCATATAGTTATCGATTTAATTAACGTAAAGTTCGGCGTTATAATCGATGATGTCTCTGTCTCTCCTAGTTGTCCGTTATTTTGACGTCTACTTAGGATCTTTGAAATGTACACTCTTTTAACTCAATAAAGCAATGAAATTTATTAAAGAAATTTTTAAGATAATTACTAAATTTCAAATCTTTAAAATATCCCGATCGAAAATATTATGGGTAAGGTTTTGTAGTAGATAATGCTCCAATGATAATGGGTAAAATACCTGGTGTTAAAACTAGACCTGTAACCTGAACCTTACTTTACCATGTTAATGTCATTTGCTTAATTTCCGCGTATTTTTGCACTAAATAAAAAAATTGGTTATTGCTCGAAGTCCTAAGCGACAGGAGATTTTTTTAATTTCCAGAACAACTTTAACACGGTCAATAATTTATGATTGGGGACGATTGATTACGATTTGTCCAACTAGAAGATTGTCATTAGAAGCAGTAATCGACCGTCTAGTAGAACAATGAGGAGGACCTCAAAATTCAAATCGGCTTGATTTTTTTGTATGTATTTTGAAATATATATATATATATATAGTATATGTATATATATATATAATAAACAACAATTTTGATTGGAACAAAAACCTGGAAATGAGGAAAATAATGTTTCAGTTATATATATTCATAAAGCTGTATGTGAAGTTTTAGATTTAATTTTGAACAAAACAAAAAAATGAAATGAAAATTGTATTTCCTTATGATAAAACTTTGAAT
Source organism: Dioctria linearis (assembly GCA_963930735.1). Classification (NCBI taxonomy): domain Eukaryota; kingdom Metazoa; phylum Arthropoda; class Insecta; order Diptera; family Asilidae; genus Dioctria; species Dioctria linearis. Next base: position 128,634,663 of record OZ005740.1, on the reverse strand, counting down.
TTTAAATGGAAAAATCTCTAGTTGGTGAAAACGAAGCACTGAACAAATATGGAATGATAATAAAATTTCATTATGGATAGATAGGTACATATAAGAATATCAAGAATGAGTTATGTGAATTAGGTCTTTCTGAATATTTTTTAAAACTATGTTGTTTTCCCTAAAGCTGCACAGCTGCTGAAAGACAGCTGTTGCATTTGAACTTGTCGAAGTCATGAAGGGACTCTTTCGCTACCAGATGCAATCAGTAATATGTATATGATTGTATAAAGAATTAACTGAAGCTTAAGATAAGCTCCATGAACCTCCAAAAGAGTTAGTTCAGTAAGCTTTAAAGTTTGTAGTTAGAGCTGGCCAATATCATAAAAAGCGTTATATTACTTCCTTTAAAATGAATATACTATCTCTATAATATGTGTATATTTTTGATTGAAGTATAAGTTTCTTGCTCAATTATGTCTAAAGCTCTCAATACTTACAAATACAAACATACGTGCCTACGCATCTTTTATGAACTACATATTTTTTAATGCCACAGACAGGTTTTTTTTTATACCCTAGATGAAATCTATATGGTATACTAAGTTTGTCATTCCGTTTGCAATGAAATAATGATTGTAGAGCAAAATGGATTGGACATCCACGCATAATATTAAGTTATTTTAATTTTTGCATGTCCGTCTATCCATCCATCCGTGTGGCTGTCTGTCTGCCTGGCTGTGCGCACAATAACTCGAGAACGCGTATATTTAGAGAGCTGAAATTTTGTACACGGACTTTAAAAAAAAAACTAAAATTAAGTTCGCTATTGAGACAAATCGGCCAACTCTTTCGTGGGGTTGCCATACGAAACTTTCGTTTCCCACTATATAATTGGACACTGGCTGAGAACGTGTTGACATAGAGAGCTGAAATTTGGTACATGGTGTTTTCATAATAATAGCAAAAATGGACTAAATCGGACAACCCCTTCTTGGTGTTTCCATACAAAAATTTAGGTTTTTTTACGCATACTGTGAAAACGATCAATCCTAGATATTTTTATTGTACCAAAAGCGTCTTCAGAATACAAAATCCTATAAAATTGTTTATAATCATTTTTTCTGTCCGACGAACCGTTCGAGAAATATATGCAAAAAACCATTTCACAAATCAAGCTTGCACAGAGAATTTCCATACGGATATTCATCTAGAGGGTATCATAAGAATTGGGCTTAGACCAATTCTAGTTTTTTTTACTTGTTTTATTAGGTTTTACATAAAAACTGCGTCCGTAAAAATTACTCCTGGCTGAAGTTCCCCGTTCTTAGAACGGATTTTCTCTTAAGTTTATAAAAAATAAAAAATATTGCTATTTTTATATATATATATATATACACATTTTTTTTAAAGCCCCTTGCGCATTCAAACTCGCTACAGACCGAGAGAGTCTGGTCTCTTCTTATATTTATTACTGCTTTGTGTTTTCATTATGTTAATTTGTTTCTTTTTTGCTGGAGATAAACGAACTTATTACGAATACATGTATGTGTGATACCTTGTTTATATTGTCTTCTTTTATGAAATAAAATATTTTGTTCGTTTTCACTATATTTTTCGAATTTTTCATTGCTACTTCGCTTTCTTCACTTTGAGACCACAGCTTACTTCGTTTCTTTATTTGAGAATTTGTAGCCCTGCCACATTTCCACAATGAAGATTGTATTCAGGGTTCCAATTTTCCACCAGTTTTCAAATTTTTCTTTCGCCACTTCTAGAAACCGTCTGGAAATATAAATCAGAGAAAATATAAAATTTTTAAATATGTTCCTAATGTTTAGTTACTAGTATATTTTTGATTTTTAAATAATAAAAAAGAATTTTTGTAAATTTCTAATTTTGTTTTTGATTTTGTTAATGATAGCTGATGATAGTGAACATTAGAAATCTCCCAAGCTTGAATTATTAACGGAAATTACAAGAGTATGTTCCGACTTTGACAGCTCGTTGAAAAAGAAGACCGACTCCACAAATATCTCGCCTTTTGTAACGACTTTTTGTTCCAATTTCACTATCCATAATGTGAAATTGTCAAATATTTCGTTTATTTTTACTAGAACACCATTTTTATACCCTAGATGCAATCTATAGGGTATACTAAGTTAGTCATTCCGTTTGTAACACTAAAAATTATGATATTATAGCAAAATGGTTTGGACACCCACCCCACACATAATAGTAAAAGTTATTTTAATTTTTGCATGTCCGTCCGTCTGTCCGTTTTGCTTACACGCTAAGCAATGTGGTTGATTGGAAGTAACTAGTATTGTATTTGTTAATTTACGTGGCTTCATTACAGTATTAACTTGATTGCTTACTTGAGCCCTCCGCGTCGCTTCATTGCTTCAATGACGAGTTAAAAGTCAAGAATCAGGAGCTTTATCTTCCCATGCCGAACGTAGGGGTTCTTCAAGCTTATGTAGTATTATATAGACTAAGATATCGTCCCATTGTTTAGCTGGACGTTCTAAGGCTTCAAGAGAGCGTAACTGCCCGTTGGTTTGATCCGTCAACCTTTTGATAAGTTCCGGCCTGTTGCTGGATATCTGTTTGATGTTGCAAAGAGCATCAAGATGTGGATGGGAAAACAACCTCTTATTTCCATATTTATTTTTGACAATGTTCCATGCGATATTATAGTTATCAGAATTAGGTGCCAGAGATGCAATTTGAGCCGCCGCTGGGCTCGTTAATGGAGACTTAAGATACTGATATTTTTGAAAGTTATTAAGTGACGTTCCTCATGAATTAGAACTTTAAAACTTTCGAAATAATTAGTCCATTCTATAACTTCCCCATCAAAGAACGGTAATGATATTTTCCGTAAGCTTATATTACTATATCCAATATCCTCGTTTGTCTCATTTTGTTTAGTGTAGTTGGCATGTTTGAGTTTTTGAATAAATATTAAAAGTTATTTTGATGCTTGCATGTCCGTCCTTCTGTTTGTCCGTCTGCCTGAGAATGCGTCGACGTAGAGGTCTGAAATTTAGTATGTGATGTTTTTTATTAACAGTAAATAAAATTTCGAAAATGGACTAAATCGGCCAACCCCTTCTTGGTGTTGCTATATAAAAATTTACATATGCTATGAAAACGGTCAGTCATAGACAGTTTTAATGTACTGAAAATTTCTTTAGAATGTGAAATTCTATGAAATTGGTTATCATTGTTGTATGTAGTTGTTATCTTGATATCAGTATATAATGAATAATTACCAGTTATTTAGGATATCCTTGCTGTACGGCCGCATTTGTCGATAATAGTCATTGTAGATCAGTGAACATCAAAAAAGACCATGAGATAGTAAACGGGCGTTTTTCATTCAAATAGATCATGGCGCAGTCGGGTAGCTAGAAAGAAAAAAGAAAAATCAACGGAAACTTCAAGTGTTTACTAAAAATTCCAAATAAAAAATAGCAAACATAAAAATGGATAAAAATTATCTCGAGAGTATGTGATAAAGAACGCATTCCAAATAAAAGCAACTAAAATTGAAGATATCAAACCAAATAGTGTAGTGAATAATACTAAAATTGATGAAAAACACCTTATATATAAATATGAAAGTGAAACACTGATATATAAAAAATTTGCACCACCTGTAACAAAAGCATTGTGCAAAAATCACCCCGTTATTATTTTAATAAAGCTGTAACGCATACTATATCATACAAGAAATTGGATACGGTTTTTAAACCTCCTCCTGCATTAAATCTTAATGGCAATTTAAATGAATCATGGAGACGATTTAAGCAATTATTTAAAATCTATATGAAATCTACATCATACTGATGATTGATGATTATTGTAGCCCCAAAAAGAATGTTGTTTATAAACGGTATCTATTTTATTAAAAATGCCAAGCTGAAAATGAACCTTTTGATCATCTTTTATCTGAGTTCACCACACTGATAAAAAATTGTGAATTCGAAAACCAAGCTGATTCAATGCTACGTGATCGCATGGTTCTAGGAATCAAAGATCCAGAAGTACAAAGGGATCTACTTAAGGCGGACGATCTGGACTTGAAGAAAGCTGTCGAGTATTGTCGTGTAGCTGAGGTGACCAAATCACAGACGAGAGCTGTTCAAGAGAAGTCTACCTTAATGCAAATGAAAAGAAAACAATTTTGTAAGCCGAATGGTATCAACAAATATCGCTCTGAAATGAAATTAAACAAAGCGGGTTACGGTAACAGTAAATTTAATACAAATGAAAATCTAAATTTTAATAAAAACAGCAAATGTAATAATTTTCATTCTGTTAGGAAATGTCCAGCTTACGGAAAAAGCTGGCTGAAGTGTGGATATAAAATTTCACTTCGCAACTGCTTTTAAATACAGTAGCATTACAGAACTCCAATGCAGTAAAAATACTGAGACAGAGGATCAATCTGAAGAGGAATCATTCTTTATAGAAACAGTTTGTATATCGGAAAGTGATAACGAAAAGGCAAATTACTGTTGGGCTATGATTTTGTGATGGAAAATAAGATAGTGAAATTTAAAATAGATACCGCTTTACATATTCAAAGATTTATATGGAAAACGCAAAATTAATAACGTGTCATTAAAGCTTGAAGCATATGGTGGCTGCAGCATAGACCCGATCGAAAGCATTGATATAGTTACTAAAGTTGGAATAAATTCACAAAAAATAAATTTTATAGTAGCGGACGTTAAGTCAAAATTTATTTTAGGACTTCCTAGATGTATTTTATTAAAACTTGTAAAAAAAGTTGATACCTTAAGTACTGATGAAGAAAAACATAATTTAATTGATGAATACAAGGATAATTTTAATGGCATTGGCTAATTTCCATCAAAAGCGCAGATCTTTCTGTTGGTTAACCCGCGCGTAGAATTCGCTACAGCATTCGTGAAAAAGTAAAGGTCAAATTAGACAGTATGGTTAAAACTGGTATCATAAAAAAGGTTGACGACCCCAAAAGTTGGGTTACCAACATAGTAATAGTTCAAAAGCCCGATAAATCTTTACGGCTTTGTATGGATCCTCGTGAATTGAACCTTTGTATCCGAAAACAGGCTAGTTTCATTCCAACTTTAAATGACTTACGATACGCACTCGAAGATAATTTCTGGAAGGTTAAACTACAGATGATGAATCTAGAGATATTTGAGTAGTTTCAACGCCTTTTGGGTGGTACCAATTTTTAAGACTCTCATTTGGGATTAAGAATGCAGCGGAAATTCTTCAGAACATAATTAGAAAATCTTTCTGTGGCTTTAAAGGTGTAGGATTTTAGTGGGGGTCGTACTGTTCAAGAACACGATGCAAACCTGAAAATTGTAATGGACAGACCGATAGAAATTGATGTCAAGTTTAACAAATGTAAATTTCAATATAAAGTTGGAGAGGGGAAATAATTTGGGGCATCTCTTTTCGAAAGATAAGATGAAACCCGATCCCCAGTTCATCACTGTGATCCAATCTTTAAAAATAGCCGAGAATAAAAAACATCTCAATTTGTACTTCGAATGATAAATTATGTGCGAAGTTTCATTCCAAACCTTAGTGACCTTACAACGGAATTGAGTGGTTTGTTAAAAAATAATGTAGTCTTCAACTGGTTACCCACACATACGCTCTCTTTAGAAAAAATTAAAGAAAAATTGTCCAGTGACCCAGTACTTAGACAATTTGATCCTTCTCAGGATATTGTAATTCAAACCTATGCCCGCAGCAACTGTGCAGGCTGCTGTCTTCTGCAAGAAGGACATGCTATATCCTATGCATGAAAAAATGTCCAGATTCTGAACTAGAATATGCCCAGATAGAAAAGGAAATCCTAGCAATTTTATTTGCTTGCATTAAGTTTCATAATTACATATACGGCAGAAAAGTACAGATACATACGAATCACAAGCCACTGGTGTCACTTTATAACAAAGATTTGTTGCATAATATATCATCTCCTAGATTACCAAGAATTAAATTGAAACTACTGAAATATTACTTAAATCTACGTTACGTACCAGGTCGCTTTCTACATATAGCTGATACGCCATCCTGCAGCACTGAGGATGAACCTCTAATTGAGGATTTAGATGATTCCTTGACTGATATTGTTTATTTTTCCCTGACGGGATCGAACCCACACTTGTTAGAATCGGCCAAGATAGAGAATAGAACAATTTTTAAGAACTGTTATTTTAATCTATTCTAAATTAAATCATACTTAAATACAAGGGGAAAAAATAACCGCATAGTCCGGGGTTTTAAACCGAGACCTTCGGCTTGCCGGGCGACTTCTCTTACCACTGAGCTAACGAGACAGATGATTTCCCTCTTGCATTTATTAATTTGTAATTAGCCTACTAAGCCACGTTTTGCTTTTAGTTGGCATTAACCAGTAACAATGAAAACGCACAAATAAATTTTTGTAAATTCAATTTCATTTTATTTTTCCCTGACGGGAATCGAGCCCACACTTGTTAGAATCGGTCAAGATAGAGAAAAGAAGAATTTTAAGAACTTTTATTTTTAACGATTCTAAATTAAATCATAAATACAGAAAAAACAAGCGCCTCGTCCGGGGTGAGAGCAGTTGCCCGGCAAGCGGATGGTCCCGGTTTCAAACCCCGGACGAGGCGGTTTTCTTCTTGTATTTATGATTTAATTTAGAATCGTTAAAAATGAAAGTTCTTAAAAGTTCTTCTATTCTCTATCTGATATTGTTTGTTCAGTCGAAATAAGTGTAATGGATATTTATTTTGGGTATGAAATTATTAAAACAAACCACCGCTATCATATAAAAACCACTACTTAATATACTCTATATATTTACTTTATAAAATTACGCCGCGTTCACATATCGAACGTTTACTCAAAAACTCGACATTTCCTAAAACTCAGGCTGCCCCGAAACCTTCCCAATCATTTCGCGATACTGGCACTCACCTACTTTCATGGCATTGCTTAATACATTTTTGTTGATTTTTGATTTCAACAATTTGGCATCGATTTATTATTACAAGTCGCTTCCTAGTGGCAACATAATTGTGTGACCATTATTTATCTAGGTTGCGTGAACTTGTTTTGTAATATTCGATCGACCTCTTAAACTGATTTGCATCACACATTAATTTCGTAATTTCGGGTAATAATATAATATAAGTATTTTAACTAAATGAAAAAAATATATAATAATAATACTTAAGCGTGGAATTTCTTTAATCTGTTCAAATGAACCTCTTTTACCTTTGACCTATCTGAATTTTTAAATTCACAGGGGAGGTTACTTCCTTTTCTTCATATGGTCCGATCCAAATAGGTAGGTGATAACTTATTATTTTTGCCTTCGTTTTTTAAAAAGCACTAAGTCACCAATTTTGAATAATTCTTCCCGAAGGGTTCTGTCATATTATTTTTTCATTATTTCGTTGCTTTTTATTATATTTTTCCTGGCAATATTATGGGCTTGTTGGATTTTATTTCTTAAGATATAAAAATAATTTTCATGATCATAAATTGATTCTGGTTTGCGTTTAAGGAATTTACACAAACGTTTGAATAGTTCACTAATACAATTCGTGCCTTGGTCTGTGATAAATTTTTTCATCAGTGTACCGTGTAATAATCTCTTCGTAGAGAGTTTTTGCAACCATAGCTGCTTCCCAATCTGGGAGAGCATAAGCATCAATGAAGCGTGTTAGATCATCTTCTAATGTTAGTATATACTTGTTGAAAGAATTATCTAAAAATTTTCACGACCCATACTATACCTAACAATTCTCCCTCTATTGTTGAATAGTGTCTTTCTGCTTTGTTAAGGGTCCGACTATCGTAACCGTCGATCATGGCCGGGAGGGCCTTGTGATAATACTGCACCCAATGCTTCTTAAAGTCTGGATAAGCTAAGACTGGCGGCGTGGTAAGCGACCTTTTTAAGAGTTGGAATGCGGCTTCACTGTCCGATATCCAAATGATATTGTTTTCCCCGTAAGAGTTTCCTTAGCGGTTCTGCGGTCTTAGAGAAGCCGGGAATGAACTTTCTATAGTAATTGGCTAGTCCTAAGAAACTTTGCAATTGCTTTATGGTGGTAGGTGTTGGGAGTTCTTGAACACATTTAATTTTCTCGTTATCTGGAGCACAACCCTCATGGGAGCATTTGTGTCCTAAATAGACCACTTCCTTTCTGAGAAATTGACATTTTCCTGGTTGGAGCTTTAAGTTATATTTTCTTAATCTTTCAAAAAATTTTATATGGTCTTCCAGATTTTTCCCGTAGACGACAATATCGTCTAGAATCTAGATAAACGAAACACTTTATGCCTTGCAAACCCGTAATCACAAGATTCATTGCTCGCTGAAAAGTTGCTGGAGTTCTTTTTAATCCAAATGGCATTCGAGGGAATTCATAATGTCCATATGCCGGGCTGAAAGCCGTCTTTTCGCGGTCTGAATGGTGCATTGGGATTTGATGGTATATCCGCTAGCTGAGTCCAATGTTGAAAAATAGCATGATCTTCTCAGTTGGTTCAATATGTCTTCAATTCTGGTAGCGGAAATGCATCTCCGATGGTTTTTTCGTTCAGTTTCCGACAATCGCCTACTATTCTCCATCACTTTTCACCATTTGGAGCTGATTTCTTAGGAACTACCAATAGGGGCGAATTCCAGGTGCTGCTACTTGGGGCAATAATGTGTTCATCTAACATTTTCTTTATTTGTTTGTTAATTTCCTTTTTATGAATACTTGGCAGTCTATATGGTCTCTGATTAATAGGGGCTTGATCACACGTCATGGGGATGTTGTGAGAAGTAACGTTAGAAAATGGTAGTTGTTCTAAAGTTGTTTCTTTTTCCAGTCGCCGAAAACGTTGTCTTTCTGAGATCTTTGCATCGCTTATATGTTTCTTCTCCAACTTGTAAATATTGAAATTTCGTAACGATTCTAGCTTTGGTTCCACATTTAGTAAAATAATTTGTTTCTGAAGTGTGTTTATCATACTACGTCTTAATTTCCCATTCTGTGGCCTTATTAAACTATCTATAAAAACGCCAGGTACAATTTCCTGAGAGGGAGGTTGTATGAATCTTTAGTGATTGTCTCTCTATGCTTCTGAGAGGCTGGCAAGCTTAAGGATGTACGAAGTGGATGGAAAGTACTAGATACTACTTGATTTCTGCTAGGTGACAAGCAATCTTTTGTATTACTTATTTCCTTAAATGAATTGCGTAACTGGTTAACTTCTTCTTTACATAAAAAAGGGATTTTTAATTCGGTTGAGTTGTTACTATTGCCGGGGAAATGCAACATTCGTTCAACTGTGAGAATGTTTGCTTTGCCCCATATGAAGTTGCGACCTAATATACCATCAAAAGGAATCGAAATATTTTCTTGGCAGATAATAAATTCGTAATTTAAGCCCTGACTTCTCAGAAAAATACCTTCACAAGACCCAAGGGTGAAATCAGTGCCAGCGTATAAGCCTTGTAAGTGAATAACTTTTTGTCGATTCACAAATGTATGGTCAGATAAACTATTCCTTTTTAGAATACTTACCTCGGCTCTCGTATCAACCAAAAGCTTAACCTTAACAATTCTAGAGATATTCAAGGGAAGTTCAATTATTGCTTCATTTACTGTTAGCGCATTATCTTGCAGTGAGATTATAGTATTAGAAACGTTAGGATAATTTGAAATTTCTTTGTTGTTTTTAATAGTTTCATTTTCTTTACTTGATACTTCGTACTTGTCGGCTAATTCTTCAAATTTTCCACTATAAATATTTGAGCACCCATATGTAGGAGGGTTAGCCATTGAGCGCAATAGGCTAACCCGCTTTAGTTTCCCGAATGATTTTGGTTTGTGCTGTGTTTTACCTCCCAAGATTTTTTTGCGTAGCAGTCAGCTACGGAATGTGAGGATCTAGCACACCAATCACATTTTAGTACCTACGCTTGTTTGTCCTCCATTTCTGGGGAACTCTTTCTGTTACATTTGTTGTAAGTATATTATTTAATTGGCATGATTCTTGCGAGTGTCCGTAAGCGCGACAAGCGTGACAGAATTGGGAGCGCCTTCGGGAGCGACACTCAGAAAAAGTATGTATGTCCAAATCTTTTATAGAAATCACACTTTTTTAACTGTTCATGCTTTCTTTCTGGGAAGTTTTCGCTGATGAAAAATGAAAATTCGTGCTATTGTGTGATGGATATTGAACTTGTTCAGATAATATTGAATATACATTTACGGAAGAAGTGTTTAATACTGGAGAGCGATTAGAGTTTAAAAAAGGGTGTGTGACCAATTTAGGGGGGGGGGGGGGATTTGCTTCTAAGAAACCTCTTAGTTGCCCTACTTCATCTTCGTTAAATTGCTGGCATACAAGTGATGAAATTGATGAATTGTTTGACGATCTTCAATTTTTTCAACTTCTGTTGCCATTTTTATTAATTCATCCAGTGAATTACTCGTTTTTCTTATTACCACTTGCCGAATAAATGCGCTGGTAATTCCCGTTTTAAACGTGTAGCATGTTTCTTCCTCAACTTCTGTTAGAAGCGCCTCATATCCTTTTGGATATTTAGAATTTATTGCACGTATACATTCAACAAGCATCATATTTAATTTCGTACCAAACTAGCCTACTGTTTCGCTGTGAATTTGAATACAACGACGTATATTGCGTATGATGTCATTAATTGAGTTAGTTGGCTTAAACGCAGTTAAAAGAAAGCTCACTAACTCATCTACACCGATTCGATTTTTAGGTACCAGATCAGATCTCCCCTTAGTTTGGCTTTCAGTAGGGGTATCAACGAGCTTTTTTCTACGGAGGAGGTCAAAGAATTCTCTACTTGCTTGCAACAATCGAGAAAAATAAGTAATTCGTTTGAATTATAATTTCTTTATCCGTGAAATACAGGTACGATGTAATTAACCAGCTTGCCACATTATCTATAAAAATATTTAATTTCTGTACAAGATCAGGGTTTGCTTGGGTTCGTGTTATAGTTTTTGCAGTACTTAAGCTGCAATCACTGAGCTCAATGGGGGCTTTTATTTAGTCACTTTGAATTAGACTTTGAACTTGATGAGGTAAGTCATCGCTTCTAGCGGGATTTAATGGAGCTTCAAACACCTCGCTTAATTCGGATTCCAGAGTTAGGGAATCAATTCTGTCACTAAATCGAGCAAATTCTGGAGTTTTAGTAGTATTAAGAAAACGCTGATGTCGATTTCGTGCACCTAGATTTTGAATCTTCGAACTGAATGACATAAGTAATAATACGAGAAGAAAAATGCTCAACGAGCACTTTAATTAAAATAAATCATAACACCTTAATTGTTTGTGCTATTTGTTTATCGGTTGGTGCCTTATTATATTTTTTTTTGTGTACATTACATACATACATCATGTGTATACATTAAATGATTATGTTTTGTTATTTTAGACGTGTACATCCATCATGATGCGTACATTCAAACATTTAATTTTTTGGTTTTAATGATATGTGATATCTTCTAAATTTATACCTCTACTTCTGGATATATTGTAATGGATATATATATATATATACATATAATATAATAATAAGCCTATATCTATACAAATTTTTCGTTCTGACTCACTCTTTAAAATGGGCTGATGGGTTGACTTCCTTATGGTATACATATTATGCGGCCTTGCCTTTGTGTATCTTGAATCTTATTTTTTTTTTTGCAATATCGGGTTACACCAGTGTGAAACTTTTCAAACTTCTTTTCACTTAAGATTTTATCACATTGATTTATATTTGATAATAATTGATGGCAGATATTTTTTATACTGATTTTGTTTTTATATTTTTTTTTTTTTGTAATTTTTTCTTTTCTTAGAACACAACTGTTATGATATGTATATACTCTTTCACGCACTTTAACTTTTTGCCTTCCAGTTACTGCTCAATAGGGAGTCTAATGTCGAAAATACCGGCTGCGCCAATTGTAATGGATATTTATTTTGGGGATAAAATTATTAAAACAAACCACCGAAATCATATAAAAACACTACTTAATTTAATCTATATATTTACTTTATAAAATAACGCCGCGTTCTTAACCTATCGAAGGTATATTCAAAAATTCGACATTTCCTAAAACTCAGGCTGCCCCAAAACATTCCCAATCATTTCGCGATACTGGCACTCACCTACTTCCATGGCATTGCTTTATACATTTTTGTTGATCTTTAATTTCAACAATTTGGCATCGATACATTACAAGTCGCTTCTTAGTGGCAACACAATTGTGTGAGCATTATTTATCTAGGTTGCTTGTACTTGTTTTGTAATATTCGACCTCTTAAACTGATTTACATCACACATTAATATCGTACTTATTTGTGATACATTGTTTACATCACATTAAGTAAACAAAAAGGGGCAAATTTAAGGTCACTACCGCAAGTGATCCAATCTTACAGCAAGTGCAAAAGTTTGTTACAATGGGATGGCCTAATGATATATCTAAAATCTTATCTCACACTAAAGTATTATTGTCCCTAAAGCTCTTTAGAAGGAAATGCTAAAATGACTGCAAAAATCTCTTTTTGGTCTAACGAAAACTAAAGTTCGCGCTTCCTCGAATTTATATTGGCCTCATATGAACCAGGACATTTATGACCTGATTGCATCTTGTAGGACATGCGAAAAGTAATGATCATCATACAGAAGAAAAGAAGATCTGCCGAGAAATCGCCGATTTACCCTATCATGTTGTAGAATGCGACCTATTACAGTTTCAAGGAATAACTTTTTCTGTTCTAATTTACTACTTTTCAAAATGGCTTGGGCTAAAAATTGTTAAAAATACTTCATCTTCCGAAGTGATCTTAGCCCTAAAGAAAATATTTTCATGTCATGGAATACCGAAAGTTGTAGTTAGTGATACCATGCCTTTCAGCTCTTTTGAATGTGTCCAAATTAAGCGGGAATGGGATTTTACGTTCGAAACAAGTAGTCCACATTATCCGCGCTCTAATAGTTTGGCAGAAAAAGTAGTTCATATCGCGAACAATATAGTACGAAAATGTTCAGAGGAGGGATAGGACACTTATGCGTCCATATTAGAATACCGGAGTACACCCGTAGCGGGTACACAATATTCCCCTTCGCAAATGTTGATGAGTCTTTTTTTACGAACAAAGCTCCCAATTATATCCTCTTTACTGATTCCAAGAGTGGTTTATTCAGAAGCTATGCATAAACTCAAAGGTAATCAAATAAAAAATCAATCAAGCTACGATCTTACAGCTATCTCATGCGATCTAAGCTTAAAAAAGGTGATGATATAGTATAGAAGCCTGGCCAAATAGTACATGTTTCCAAAAGCCTGAGCGAACAAAACCGCAAGCTTAGCAGAATACTTAATGCACCGAAATTTACTAATGTCAGCGAGAACTGCAACAACAGCAAGATGTAGCACTACATAATGAACAGTATGTAACTCGGTGGAACAACCTGATAGGTTTACTTACAAGTAAAAAATATCGAAACTTACTATTGCTAACAACAACAACAACTAAAGTATACATACATAGGTATAATAGAAATACGTCTCGTATTTTCAGCGATAGCAAGGATAAATTAAAAACGAAGAAGAAATAATAATTAAGAATTAAGAAATATATTTTACAAATTTTTTGAAATTATGAATTATATTTAAGCAACAGTCCTACAAGCTTCAGACTCGGTTTGGACTGGTTATCCTAAGGGGAAGATGTTGTATGTAGTTGTTATCTTAGTATCAGTAAATAATAATTAATTACCAGTTATTTTTGATAACGTTGCTGCACAGCCGCATTTGTCGATACCAGTCAGTCACTATAATATTGTAGATCAGTGAACATCAATAAAGACCATGAGCTAGTAAACGGGTGTTTTTCATTAAAACAGATCAATTTGTTTTGTCCGACGAATCGTTTTAGAAAAGCATACTCGCACAGAGAGGTGACCATACAAAAATACAAACGGGCATTTATCTAGGGTATCATAAGAATTGGTCTTATTAGACCAATTCTAGCTTTCTTGCTTGTTTTTATTTCATTTTATAGAATTAAATGTAAAAATGGCAAAATTCCAAATTTCTGTTCTCATGAAAAAATTTTTAAATAGACTGAGAAAAGCAGCTTTCCATACACTTATAATAGATGAAAGCACAGACATTTCAGTTCAAAAATCATTTATTCTATACTTTAAATTTCGAATGAAAAATTGAATTGACCTACAAAACAGAATTTGGAGGTATTTTGAATCTAACACATACAAATAGTGCTTCTATTTTGAAAAAAATTTATTATTTTTACAAGAAGCATAATCTAGACATTTACAGCGGAGCAAGAGTTATGCTAGGGCGACAAAATGGAGTGGCAGCACTTCTCGAAAAGGAAATATACCTCATCTTACTGAACAACATTGTGTTGCGCACCGAGACGATTTGGGTTTCGATGATGCATGGAAACATGTATCTCTATTGAGACAATTCTTAGGACAGTTTACACTATGTTCAGTAGATCACGAATTCAATACTCTAATTGAATATTGTAATGAACAAGTGAATATATGTAACGATCCAATTTATAAATCTTGTTTACAAATTTTCAATAATCCCCAGTATACTGTGGGACTGTTTGTGTTGAACGATGTTCTAGGTGAATTAGCAACATTGTACAAATATTTACAGAAAAGTTGCTTGAGTATTATTGATGCATATAATTACATAAAAGCAAAAATACATAAAATAAAAGCACAGTATGGGGGAAAAAATATTTTCTGGAGTGAGAATGTAAAAAACAATTTAACAATGGTTGGAAATGATGTTGACAATGCTTCCATAATCCGTTTCAGTGAACGATTAATTAATAACTTTGCTTTCAGAAAAGACAATTTGGCGTGCCGTGGAGGTAAATATTCACACTTTTTTCCAAGTACAAAAACCGTGATAAAATATGTGAGGAATACTCTGAACTTAAATTTCTGATTTCACAAAAAACTAAGACAGGAGCAATAAATCATATAGCAACACTGTAGAATATGTACTACAAATATTTTTTTGAAAATAAAGCGAGGCTGGGAACTTTTCAAGCTTCTACTGCTGACTGCACGAGAAGATTCAGCAAAATGAAGCTAATTAAATCCAAACTTAGGAACTGATTAAATGCCGATCATTTAAATGATTTGATGAGGATTAAAATATATAGTTGGCAAGGGAAAAAAATAAGTTTAGATTAAGTTTACAAAGAATGGACAAGTATGAGAGACAGGCGAGTAAAATGTCATGCTTAGTTTTTATGGGCCGTAAATTCACGTCATGTCGTAATTTATACAGTAATTATAGATATTATTAACTATATAAAAATAACTATTGAAAATTTGTTCAATGTGTATTCTACATTTAATGTCGTAATATAATAAAAATTTTCATTAGTTATCAAACATTTATTTTATTACATTAATTTTTATAATATTACACTAAACGCATTCTGTTTGAAAAAATTGGAGGGAAAATTGCTCCCCACCGGAAGAAAACTAACGTTAGTTACCATCCTCAACGTTAACAATTTTAAAGTGAGTTGTTACAACAACTGCCGCCTATACATGATTACGCCATTATCCCTATAGA
The DNA here is from genome assembly GCA_963930735.1 of Dioctria linearis. NCBI lineage: Eukaryota > Metazoa > Arthropoda > Insecta > Diptera > Asilidae > Dioctria > Dioctria linearis. Next base: position 128,618,989 of record OZ005740.1, on the reverse strand, counting down.
CGAAGCTAAAGTAGCACGAAACATTTTTGAGCCGAATAAATTGCAAGCGAATACCAAAACCAAAAGCAAGCTTGACAAATCAGAGCCCCAGTCGCATAAGACTTCTCTTTCTAAAATATCTAGATGTAAGTTGACAATAAGGTAACTTATAAGATTTTTACGTAAACCCAGCGACCAATAAGCGATGCGAGCCAGATCCAAAAGCCTACAAATAAGACAAAGACCTACAGTTGACTCCACCGGCCAGTAAAATTAGTAATAAGAATCAGAGGTCGCCGTCGCCCCAAGAGCCCTATAAGAGACTCGTGTGGGACCCGTAAGACCTATGCAAAGACAAAGCAGGCACCACCGTCAATTAAAATTAACAAAAACCGTTTTTCATCGCCCATAAGCCATCACAGTAACGCGTGCAAGCGCTCGAACCTAAATAAGATACCAATAAAATAAAGTATTCCACCGCCCAAACAGCAGAAATCACATACTCTACCGCCTACCATTTATAATATAAATGAACATGAATACAAATATCGACAACGTAAGGAAATAACTACAAGGTGATATGAAAAAAACAGCTGCCTTACAGCAAATAAAATATTTATTCCCGAACTATGAATATCCGGAATCATTTTTAACTAATCATTTTTATGAGCATAGATTATTGTTCTTAAGAACTTTTACAAAAATGTTTCCTGGCATGGTCGACTACACTTCCAGAAAAAGAAAATTAACCAGGGATTACATTTGTCAGTAGAACTGCCAATGACACACAATGACGGAATAAGGAAGAAATCGTTAGAAATGCTTAAAGAAGAGGAATGCCTGCACTTCTTGACGACATTTTTATAATAAACTGGCTAGTCAGTTGATTGAACGCAAAGCGTTTGTAGTCAGAAAAATTAACTGACCCGTGTATTTGTTGGATTAGACAGAAATCGGGGTTAGAATTTATTTTGCTACTATCGAATTGAACTTGAAGCTGGTGGGCTAATTTGTAGCGCTCCATACTTCGAAAGGGGAAAAAAACGTAATACGCATAAGGTCACCCTTGGGTCCCTCCATCTGTCTGACACAGACCATTTTCATGAAAACGACGTAATGTAGGAAATTGAAATTTTGCAGAATTTTAGGCCTTCGTGACGCACAGATATATATTTCGACAGTTAAAGATTATGAGATTTTTTTTTTCTAATTTTTAATGAGGCTACGTGTGCAGAAAAAAAACACCACCCCACGATCTTCTAAGTTTCTAAAGCTAAAATTTTGATACTAACCGTCGATGAGTGCACAATAATCGATAACGTATTAACTAATGTTCAGTCCAATGTTGCGCAACTCATTCATTTTCTATGTAGATCTAACATTTTTGTGAGGTCACGTGTTTCATTGAATAAGAATCATATCACGGAAGCTTTTCCAAGTTCATTTTTAAAATTATGTGTAGAAAAGTTCATACATATGATACATACATACACTTCACTTCTGTTTGCACCACACTCCCCTCCTCACATGAGTTACGGTGGTCTAAGCAAAATATTTCGGATTTTTTTTCCTTTTTTTTTACTTTGACCTCAATATTTTTTTTGCAAAACGGTCCTTAACATAACTTTGTTATGGTCGTAGAGTACTGCACATAGTAATATGCTACACTGAGATTTACTGCAGCATGTATACCGGCCAGCTGCCATACCGACAGTCCGCACGCCCTCCGACTCGAAGAATTCTTGCCGGCTGATGGAGAAGAAGAAGACAATCTTCCCTGTCTTGTCAAATCTTCTATAGTGAACGCACCGAAGAATGGATTAATTGAGTTTCCGAAGGCATCGAAAAGGAATTAGACCCGGCAAAAAAATCGGAAAATTTTTGAAATTCAGTCACAGTCGCCGCTCTTCGCGGTAAGTAACCATATTTGCGAGAGATAAAAGTTGGCAAAATCAGCTGCATATTTTCCCGTAAGGATAGATTCGAAGGAACTACCTGTATCTGCTAAATTCGGCAAGTTCGTCGGCATCGAGTACAACTACACCACCTATAATTTAGGATCTATGGCAGTAGATTTAGTGGACGCCGTCTTAGACAAAGGAGCGCCTGAACTCATTTAAGAACCAGAAGCCAAGTTGATCAGTATTTTGCAACCACTGACGTGTCGTACTAAAGATAAAGGAAATTAATTAATTTTTCGATTGATAACTCTTTCGACTGCCTAATGATAGTTTTCTAGTCGAGCATTAACGATAGTTTTCTTGTTAAGCATTCACAATAGTTCCTTAGTTAAGCATTCATATGCATTTTTAAGAAATTTAGCTATATAGGTTTAGTTTCCATGAACTCAGTGTTTGAAATCAACACTAATGCTAGATGCTATTACTAATATAATTTTGAAATTTCTGTAATTTTTTTCGGTAGAGCAGCATATAGTCAATTTATATTGAGGCATTGTACCGCGGAAAGTTTATGACGATTAATACAACTGGTAGGATATAGATGCTAGTGTTAGTTTTTGAACAGATGTTTAAAATCTTGAGACATATTGTCGTTGCTTAATTCATAAATAATTATAAGTGTGGCTACTGATATGTAGTCATGAGTATTCAATAGGGATGGGAGCAGGGCAACCAGGGATAGCAAGTTAAGGCATTCTAAATTTAAACCAAAGAATTTTCTTTGTTCTTGAAACCAGAACAGGTATGTGTGTATATTCATCGGATGCTGGAGCGCTTCATCATGCCGTGGAATTTTGATCGTGAGTACAGTTAATATATAGTTTATTTTTGGGATATACATATCTATATATATATATATTCTTTTGTTTGTGTGATATATTTATATTCCCATATTCATATATTCATCTCATGGTATAATTTGCTAATTTTGACTTGAATTTTTTGTGTTGCGCTCGTTCCCTATGAGGTTGAATATTCACGTTCAGCAATAATTTTATTGACTTATATGTCTATTGAAGAATTAATATTATGGAAGTTGATATTGTGTGGTGCATGAAGCACATTAAGGTGAATAAATACGAAATTGTCATGGAATAGTGAAGTTTCCCTCTCCCCTCACTACTCTCGAGGCTGGCTTCAGACATGAAGGTCATGTAAGGTCCCCTCATTCACTAGAATTTCAGGTCTACAAGGGACTCTGAAAATATCTGCCCTCAGAGTTAGTTGGCTGGTTGGGGCATGCAGGAAGGCAGACCATCTGCGCCTTCAATGTGGATGTAGGTAAGTGACGTAAGGCTCCCTTCAGGACGGAATGTGTGCTGGAGGTTTTTTTTTTCTTTGAAAGTAGGCACGATTTTTTTTTGTATATGGTAGGCGGCAGCGGCAGGTTTTCGTGGAACCTCCCCACACTCTCCGCCAATAACCGAGGCGAGCTAGTGTGCCGCCCTGCAGTCAACGCTGTCCGCCGAGTGATCAGTCAGCTCATGCTGGCAATCTGGACTTTACGTCCAAGTCAATCACTCAACATAGTTCCATAACAACTTTTTTTTATAAAAACTATAAGCTGTAGACTCTCCTCTCTAATTTGACCCAGTATACCCTATGTGCTATCTACAGCTGTTAAAAAGTTATTATCTCAATACCTAATTCATGTCATACCGAAATTAACCGACATATTTTTAAAATTTCGTGTTTTCAGTCAGTAAGGGAGAGAATAGCTTTGAAATTAGGTTTTGAGCTAGTAACTCTTTAACGGCTGCAGATAGCACTAGGCTATAATAAGTCAAATTAAGGCGGAGAGTCTACAGTTTATAGTTTTTATTAAAAAAAGTTATGTTAATGACCGTTTTGCAAAAACAATAGAGGTTAAAGTAAAAAAATCTGAAATATTTTGTTTAGACCCCCGAAACACCTGAGATGAGGCGGGGTATGCGTATGGGGATGGCTGAAAACTGTTGGAAAGATCATGAAGTTCTGCGTACAATGAACATGTAACTGTGACCGTGCGCTCAGTACTTTTTAGAATACAGACTGTTTTGTGAAAAACTATCTCTTTTTTAAATCATACATATTATATTATCATGTTAATTGATACGCTTTACCGATTTTAAAGCAGCAATTTAATATCTACCGCTCCTGCTTTATTTCTATATGAAACTTTTTAAGTCACATACTGTGTATAAATTCAAATCAAACGCTTATATAGAACTATGAAGACAGAACCATCGAAGAAGTAGAATTTACAGGTAATTAGCCAATAGAGGATCTCCTAGGCAGAGCGGAGGTCGGACAACCTATGCGAGGAAAAAAAAGTATAAGGTAGATTTATAACGCTAACGCAAGAATGTTGCTAAAAACTTATCAGAGATGATGAAGATATTCCCAGAAAAATTAATTAATGATGTTTATTCAAAGTTTGCAATATTGGAAACGCTCCATTTTAGCAGAGAGGCCGTCATATTTTGGCACTTTTCTGCCAGCTATTCAATTTTCATTTATGAGAAACAAGTTGTTTAAGGTTTAATTTATTTTTAACAGAACTTCTTCCGAAGGAGTATAGCTTCTTCTCTAATGTGCAATTCCGATCGAGAAGCTGCAAATTTATTGTTGTGTGGAAAATCCTAAATTAAGATGAAAGTATAACGCCTGTCCTACAACTCCTCGGGCTCTCGATAAGACGCAGTTGATGATCCCGTTCTCCTCTTTCACTTTATATGGTTTGAGATAGTCTTCTATCAAAGAAAACGCGTCATCCCCTATCAAGCCATTTAGAAGTTCCTTATATATTTGTGGGTAAATTATTCTGGCTCTTAAATTCAATTTTTCTAATTCTGCATTGGTTTGGGAGTGTGGTCTGTTCTAATTCTGCTTCCGATATCGCATTATACCTACCTATAGAAAATACCATTCTGTGAATTGCTATTATAATGCGAGATAGAACGTAAGGTTGCTACCATTGAATGAAATTATTGTGGCAGATTTAATGTTATGAAAGTCATTTATTTCCCAGTTGGGTGGCAAATTTAAAAGAAAACTTTATCTATGTGTTTACAGAACTACAATGACAACATATGTCAATTCCTGTAATTGCCATATAGTGGCCTGCGTTCATAAATCACACCCCAATGGGCAATGTCAATTCCAATAATTGACGTACGCTGAGGTGCGTTTATAAATCAAGATTCGCGTTGCTCTGAAATCAAATGGTGGTTTGGTGGGTAGTGTAGCGATTAAAAAGATATCGTTTGATTATCATTCACTTTAATTTTCAGATTTCAATACAATAGTAGCGTTAACTTATTCTAAAATTAAAATTAAATCTAGCACAACTCAAATTTTATTTATTTTAATGAATGCAAAAAAACTTACTCAAACATATTATGTTTAAGTAAATGACACATACCCGTACGTTTTTAAATTCACTCTATGTTTTTTAAATCAAAGCTTATCTATTTAACTATGTATTTCAGTAAAAGTAATTATTACTTACACAATTAATTCTTTCACTTAAAGGATTTATTCTAATAAAGCTTTATTGTTTGAGCATGATTTGCGAAAGATACCATGTAGGCATATTTTTCACAAAATGTCAAAAACAATAAAATTACAATTTAATGTATGTATTTCTGAAAATTTATTCTGAAAAGAAAGGGAATTTTTATTAGTTATTAATGATCAATTTGCTTAGGTTAATTTGTGACCAGTAATTATACCCTTGTGGCATGCGATTATATATGTCCCATAACCTCAAATTGGTTGAAAATCATTAGAAAATATTCCTTTTTTGCAAATATTTGTGAAATTAATTTCCTAAAATTTGGAAATTTGGAAATTGCCACGAAATTTGGTAACCGATTTGTACGTCCAAAATTTAGAACTAACACCGATGAAAAATTTTATGGAAATTATAAGTCCAAACAGAAGAAGAAACAAAATCTTGAAGAAAAAAATTCTGACACCTTGGGATGATGAATTTGCATGTAACAATAGTCTAGATAACCAAATGGCATATGTTCACTTTATGACAACTCGAAAAAATAAAAGAGCGAATGAAGGAATTTATTTATTTATTTATTTATTTAATAAGCAATTAACAAGAGTAGTAAACAGAGATTAACTCTAATAATATACTACCTTATATTTAAACTACTAGGCTACAAAAGTTTGGAGAAGACAGAATTATATAACAAAAGAGCTACAACTAAGGCTATATAAAGAAAAGTATACAAAACTAAAAAAATAAAAATAAACTAGTAGAGCAGGAGAAATTTAAAGGTAACATAGGAAATTATTAGGAAATATAAGTATGTGGAGGAAAGAAATTCAGAATAAAGAAATTACAAAAATAACAAAATGAAATACCTTAAGCAATAATAATCAAAACTACTAAAAAATAAAAAATTAAATTATAATAATGGAGAGCATGAAAAGAAAAGCAAAAATAGAAAAAATAAAAGAGGCAAAAAGACAACTGCGCAAAACAGGATTATCCATCAAAAGGATTGGAATACGAGCAAATCAAAAGGAATAGCGGAGGACGGAAATTCAATCACATAATAGGAACTTTTAGCAACTAATGACTGATCTCAAGCCGGACAAGCCTTCTAAATGCCAGTAAACTAGTACCAAGAATATCAATATTATTGAATTTAGTGTTGTAAGACTTTTGAATTCTAAAGCAGGGCGATTTTTCTTTCAAATTAGTTCTGCATATCGGAAGTCTGAAGAGTGGCTGATATCTTGAATTGCGAGAAGGAACATTAAAGTTTATACTAGAAAGTAGCGAGTTGCAAGTTATAGTATTATTCAGTATTTTATGTAAGAAGGTCATGTCCAAAAAGATTCTGCGTTTTTCCAGCGATAACAATTTGAATTTCACAAGTCTGTCATTATATTCAAGAACGGAATTTTCTAATTTAAATAATAATATTCTGGTAAATCTGCGCTGTACAGTTTTTATTTGCAAACTGTAGGAAGGATAAAATGGATTCCAGACTTGACTAGCATATTCAAGGGTGCTTCTAACTAGAGAATTGTAGAGAGTAATATAGGAGGATGATGATTTGAATGATTGACACGTACGGAATATGAAAGCAATAAGACGAAAGGACCTAGAGGTGTTGTAATTTATGTGTGCAGAAAAAAGGAGCTTGCGATCAAATATTACTCCCAAATCTTAGATTTCCTCCACCCTAGGGATATATGTATTGTGAATTTGGTAGTCGAAGCTAATAATATCATGTTTACGATGAAAAGAGATACATTGGCATTTGCGAACATTTATTTCAATGCAATTATCGCTACACCATTTCTCCATTTGGAGTAAGTCTTTTTGTAGGGAGACACAGTCAGTAACGTTATTGATGATTCTGAAGATCTTCATATCGTCTGCAAATATTAAGCAGCTGGATGAAATTAAGGATGGTAGGTCATTTATGTAGATTAAAAATATCAGGGGGCCAAGTATTGTACCCTGGGGAACACCTGATATTTATTTGAAAGGAGAAGATTGTTGACCATTAAAGACAACGATACTATCCCTGTTTTGCAAGTACGATGAAAATAGTGAAATAGTGTTCGGCTGAAAACCGATCTGAGCCATTTTCAAAAGACATAGTTTGTGATTAATTTTATCAAAAGCCTTGCTAAAATCAGTGTGAATTGAATCAATTTGTTTGTTATCATCAAGGGATGAGGCTATAAAGTCAGTAAAGAGGGCCAGATTGGTTACTGTAGAACGTCCTGGTAAGAAACCATGCTGTTGTTCTGATATGACAGGTTTAATCTGTGGTAGCAGCTGGTTGTAGAGCACTTTTTCAAATATAAGCGCAAGTGCGTTGGAGATTGATACTTAGGACAGATTCAGATGAGATAGCTGTTAATTTAATATTAGAATAGTGAGAATTCCGAAGAGGAGTGAAAGTGTCGGGTTGTGTGGTAGAAAAAACGGAAGTGAAATGATTGGAAAACATTTCACATATACGCAAAGGACAAGACGAGGTTTCATCATTAAACGCTAGTTCTTTAGAGTATATATTAGATCCTTTCAAATTCTTGCTGAAAGACCATAAAGTCTTTAGGTTTTCATTGAGTGAACGCTCAGTACTTTCGACGTATTTCTTATAACATTCCGATATAAGAGATTTAAATATTCTTCTAAAGTAGGAAAAAGTTTTGTAAAATTCAGGGTGTGGATTAGATTTGTATAGGCGTCTAAACTTCTCTTTTTCCTGCAGGGCTTTAATAAGTTGAGGACAGTACCAATTTGGGAAGTGATTACGTTTGCGAAATGACGGTATGTGCAAGTGTATCCCTTGTTTAATAATGTCATGTAATTTCTCAAAAGACTTGTTAGGGTCATCTAAAATGATTTGGGAAAAGTCAAAACTACTGAGGAATTCATTAAAATTATCATAGTTACCTTTTTAGAAATTTATTGTTTTGACAGATATATCTCGAGCACATTTAAGATTCGCGAGATGCAGGCTTATATCTAGAGGAGGATGGTGAGTGTCAATCACAGAGAGTGGGCTAAGGGATGAATGGATAACCACATTGGAACAATAAATGTTTGTCCAAAAAAGATCAAGAAGCCTGCCATTAGAGTTGAATATCTTGTTAAACTGTTTCATATTACACAATTCCATATTGTTTAATAGAGACTGAGAAGTATTTCTAAATGAGTCAAGGGGGCGCATACAATCATTAATCGTGTCTGGGATCCAATTTAAGTATGGTAAATTAAAGTCTCCTAACAAAATAACCTTAGAATTAACAGGCAACTGCAAAATTTGCTCACTCACACTGGTGAAGATAGCGTTGAATGTCTCATATGTAGATTTGGGAGGGACGTAAACACAGCATATATAGAGATACAAGTCTTCTCTTTTAAAGCCACCCATGGTCAGTCTCAAAAGATTCAATCCTATGAGAGTTAAAATCACGTCTAACTGCTATGAGACACCCACCGCCATCCTTTTTCCCGGAGAGTTCCAAGTTCCTATCTCTTCTATAAATTACGTACCTATCATCAAGTAATTCACCACTATATATACCAGCATGCAGAAATGTTTCAGTAAAGCATATTATGTCATAATTATTAGAAATCGTAGTCAAACGAACTTGTTCTAGCTTAGTACGTAGTCCCCTGACATTCTGATGGTATATATTTATGAACATTAGCTACAAAAGAAAGAATGGACTTGTTAAGGAGCTTGTAGGCTACTTTGAGGAGATCGAGACATTTATCATTTACTATAGCAAAGGGTTTAGAAGTTTCATCCTTTTCAAGTATATTTTGGAGTTCTTAATCCAGATAAACTAAATCCACTTTCACCCTTAAATTGCTTTGCCTTGAAGAATAATGCTTTCTTCTCTTTAGATAGAAATTCGGTAATATATATTATATTTTCCTCAGAGTAACCAATAGCATCAGTTGTCAATTTGTTGGCTACCTTATTAGCCGCTAATATACGATCCCTAACCAATTGAGAGGAATATTTAACAATGATAGGGTTAGAGCTATTGTTAGATCTACCTTTTCTACAATAAGCTTTAAGTACATTACTATCATCACTAGGTAAGTTAAATAATAAATGTATCTTATGTACAATAGCAAGGGGATTATCATCAGGGTGCTGGGGAATGTTCTTTATCTCCAGAAAGTTAGTCAAAGATCGTTCTTCGAGTACTTGTATGCGTTCCCCGATAGATGAGATGTCCTTATTGAGTTTAATCTTTTCTAATTCAAGGCTCTTTATTTTCTTTTTATGGGCGTCAACAACATTGACTAACTTCTTAATTTCATCAAATCCACATAAAATAGAATTGACTGAGTTATTGAATTCTATTTGTTTCGATTTAATGTTTTCAATTTCCATGGACATTCGGCGAACCACCGTCATGATACTGGAATCATTACCTTCATCACTCTCAGATCCCACAACATCAGATGATTTGCTTTTACTACAGGTAGCACATCGGAAGGCAACAGCCCCACTTTTGATACTTAGCTTAACTTCATTAGATAATTTGCGACAGGTAGCGTGAAAGTGATTTTGGCAGTCAACGCACTTAAGGCACTTTCACATCAAAAACAAGAACAGAAAAATGTAAACCGAAAAGCTGAATTTATTCCACTTTAAAACAAGATTTTTGTTCCAATGATTAATAAAATCCAGAGAAATAGGATAAACTAAGAATTTTACTGAGCAAATAGGTACATTTATTTCAGATTTTGAAGAAGAACACAACTTTTATGTTTTATCGGCCGAAAAACTTTTTCGGCGGAAAAATTCGTCCGATAAATCATAAAAGTTGTGTTTTCTTCAAAATTTTAAGATAAATATACTATTTTATTAGTAAAATTATTAGTTTATCCTATTTCCCATGATTTTATTAATCATTGGAGCAAAAATCTTGTTTTAAAATGGAATAAATTGAGTTTTTCGGTTTACATTTTTTCGATTCTTGTGTTTGATGTGAAAGTGCCTTTATAACCAGATTTTTCTTTGTTTAGATATAGAGAGCATAGCATACATTTAGGCGCCATATTTATAGTGCTTTGGAGAGCTATTTATTTATTTATTTTATTTATTTATTAATAAAATTCATGCGATAGCAAACAGAAAATTCCACTTATTTACAACCGGTTAACAAGTTTGAATACAAAAAAGCTTAAATTTAAAATTTTTAAAGAAGAAATAATGTACCACAAAATCCATATAAGAGTAAAATCCATATTTTGAGTGTGAAATAAAGCTATGATATTCAGCAATTTACATAGTGATATAAAGCAAACCTACTTAATCTAAACTAAACTAAGCAAACTACTAACTACGAAATATACATACTAGAAGCATACAAATGAAAAAATAAAGATAAGCTAAAAAATTATAAAAGAAATGAAAAATACTAATTAAAAGGTGAGGGATACTATAATTAAATTAAATTAAAGGAAAAAATAAAATGGAGCCAAGATTGTCAAGTCAAACGTTAATTCAAAATATTGCCAATATTAATTGGAGGGGAGGAGCTAATTAAAATTACTTTGTAATTGATTCAGGACAATGCGTCGAAGAGAGGAGCGACTATCTGAAAAGAGATCAATGTCATAACACTGCTCATTATGTTTTTTTTGAATTCTTACAATAGGTGATTTCATTACTAAATTTGTTCGTCCTAATTGAGGCCTAAATGCTAAAACTTCTCTGGTATTACGCGATGGTAAATTGAAATTAATTTTGCTAAGGATTATCAGACTATTAATTAGGTTGTTTACAACGTTGTATAAAAATATTTCGTCAAGATAACCACTGCGGGTTTCCAACGGAAGCATTGAGTACCGCTGTAGTCTTTCCGTATAATTTAGGCTTCTATTAACTCCATCCGATTTGAAAAGTAGAAAACGTGTAAATCGCTTCTGAACTCTTTCCATTTTATCGATGTATACTGAGTAGAAAGGGTTCCAAATGACTGAGGCGTACTCCAGTAGACTTCGTACTAACGAATAATATAATGTTTTAAATGTGAATAAGCTTTTGAATGATTTTGTACATCTAATGATAAATCCAAGCATCTTAAAGGCTTTATTGGTTATATAACTAACATGAGAATCAAATAAGGGTTTGCTGTCGAAGATTACGCCCAAGTCCTTTATCTCAGAAACTCTGTCTACGGGGGAGCTACCCAATTTATAATTAAAGAGGACTGTATTTTGCTTTCTAGAAAATGAGACGCATTTACATTTGTTTATGTTCACGGATAGAAAGTTTTTCACACACCAGTCTAAAAATTTTACAATATCAGCTTGCAGATCATTGCAGTCATCAGCGATATCGATAACTCTGAATATCTTAGTGTCATCAGCATATATTAGGCAAGGGGAATCAATAAAAGTTGGTAAGTCATTTATATACATTATGAATATAAGAGGACCAAGTATTGTCCCTTGAGGTACACCAGACGTTTGTGTAAATGATATGGATTTAAAGCCATCCACCGCAACTACCAACTGACGATCAGATAAATACGATTCAAACCACTTCAAGGTTAAGGTACTAAATCCTATATTTTTCATCGTGTCAAGAGTCAGTTTATGATTAATGGAATCAAAAGCTTTGGAGATATCAGCATAAAATACATCCACTTGCTTACTACTATCAAGAGCCATTGCAATTTGATCGGTAAATATAGCTAAGTTGGTGACAGTGGAATGACCAGGAGAAAAGCCGTGTTGATGAATGTCAATTATAGACTTTATTTGCGAGAGAAGGTTGTTATAAATGAGACGCTCAAATATTAAAGCAAGACTATTGGATACTGTTATCGGACGATAATTAGTCACATGCTTTTTGTCACCAGCTTTAAATATAGGAAATACAAACGCTTTTTTTAAAAGATCCGGATAAAAGCCTTCAGATACTGAACGGTTAAATAGTTCACAAATGGGAGCTGAAAGAGGGTCAGCACATTTCTTGAAAAAATTATTGGGAATACCATCTGGACCTGCGTTTTTACTGATGTCCAACGAATTAATCACGGCTATGATATCTTCGACCTCAAATGATGGGATAAATATTGAATCAGTACCACTACCTGGTATACTATTCGGAATGTATGAGTCATCATTGTAAACTGACTTGAAATAAGCTGCAAACGTATTGCATATCTCTACAGGGGAATTAACTGCACAACCATCGTAATAAACTTCTTTAGGAAATGTATTGGACATATTTAAATCCTTAGTGAAAGACCAGAATGTTTTCGGGTTTGATGTGACACTATTCTCAGATTTTAATATATATAATTTGTGGGACTCTTTTATTTTACGTTTCAGATTGTCGCGCAAACACGAAAAGGTCTTATAGTGTTCAGGATGCTTGGTTCTTTGATACTTTCGTCTAAATTTTTTCTTAAGTTTAATAGCATGTATAATTTCATTAGAATACCAACAAGGAAACACGCGTTTTTTCTTTGTTAAAGCAGGAATATATCTATTGAGGCAATTTTCAATAATCGCATAAAAACTAGTAAACGCGTCATTAAGATTTAAAGATTGCAGGGATATAAAATTCATAGAGGAAAGAAATTCAGTGATTTCTTCATAGTTCGCAAGACCAAAACGACGATGCGTTTTAACTTTCGGTAGGAAAGACTCTGCGTAAATTAATCACCATATCCAAAGGTGGATGATAAGTATCGATACGAGCTATGGGGCACAGGGATCGGCACACATTAATATAGCCATGCTCAATATCGGACAATATCAGATCCAAGCAACGCTCCTGTAGATTGAAAACATTATTATATTGATTCAAGTTAGCAAACGACATGCAATTAGTTAAAGAAAATGCAGCTCTAGTTGGTAGGTTGATGAAATTCACAATATTATTACTGCGATTAGTGGACCAGTGTAAGTTAGGCAGATTGAAATCCCCTAAAATTAAGATTTTAGAGTTTCGCCCCCCAAAGTCTGGAAATTGTTTATAAAACTATCAAAAATTTCATCATAGATTTCATTATTGGACTGCGGACGAATATAAATACAACAAATATAAACAGATAAGTTTTTCAGTTTAATCTTTATCCACAAGTCTTCATGACAAGTCTCGAATTCGCATATACGCGAGGTAGTCAGTTCTTTTTTGACGGCAATAAGAACACCACCACCATCGCATGTACCGGTAGCAATATTATCCCTATCTTTTCGAAATACAGCGTACCTATCATCAAATAATTCAGAGCTATATATAGAATCTTGGAGAAATGTTTCAGTAAAGCATATAATATCATACTGATTACTTAGAATTGATAGTCTAACTTCCTCTGTCTTCGAACGCAAACCCCGAACATTCTGATAGTAAACTTCAAGAGACATAATATATGACAATTGATTAATTTAATTGTTTTATTTTATGTCGAATGTAATCCAAGCTATTGATATTTTTCACTTGAAAAACATTCGAGTCGTCATCTTGCTTTAGAAAAATTCTCCCATTTCTAATCCAGACAAACTTAAAGTTATTTTCCTTCCTAAACAATCTAGCTTCATATAGTAATTAAAGTTTATTATATTATTATCCATACGATTTGATTTACCTCTAGAGCGGTAAGCCTTCACGATCGCAGAATCTTCGACGGGCACTTTCAGAAAAGCATGCACACTCTTCACGATATCCAGTACTGATTCAGAATTACCCTGTGGAATGTTTACTATTTCTACAAATTTTAAAAGGGATTTCTCTTCCATAGAATCGATTCGAGCCTCTAAGACTCCCATACCTTTAGTCAGTTCTAAGTTTTGTCTCTCGAGTTTAGTAATTTTCTTTTGGTGTTCATCTATAGTTGTAACTATGGTTTTAAATTCTTTGAAGCCGGATATGACGGTCTCAACAGATCTGTTGAACTCGTTCTGTTTATCTCTAAGCATTGCCACATCTTGGGCCATATGTTCTACAACTTTAGAAAGCGCTGATAAAGATAAATCAGGTTCAGAGTCGGAATCACCGCATATCACCGTTTTCTTATTGCTTTTTTTATTAACACAGGGCATACATGTGAAGAGCACTGTAGCTTTTTCAATATTTCGAAGTACCGCTTCTGAAACCTTGCTGCAATGAATGTGATAATTTCCATTGCAAGACACGCATGTTAATCCAGGAGAAGTACGAGAAATATTGTTACCGGAGGAATCACATATACGGACCATATTAGGAGTCACAGCTTGCTGTTGATAATTGACAGTAGATACTCTGATACAACTATCTGCCACTGTAACATTCAAATAGCATACCCCTAGGCGAATCAGTATGGTTGTGCATTAAATAAAGGTATAATGTTTTGTAGAGATCCGCACGAAAATGACAAACCAAAGATGACACAACCACAGGCGATCACCAGGTTATGAAAATATCAATTATTCACCAAAATCAAAATCAGACCAGAATCCGCATCTCCTTTTAAGAATTATAGAAGTCCAGATGAAAATAAAGTAACGACGAACCTCCTTTCCTGCGCAAGAAAGCAGCGGTGATGAAAGTAGGTCTCAGAAAGTGTGCTCCACAAAATTCCGAAAAACAATGCTACTACAAGCAATATCACCAAATCCTCAATTGAGCTAGTAGAATAAGCTACCAATAAAGTTTTGCCGAGTTTTGTAGAAGTTTAAAGTATAAGAAAAATTATTACTTTGTAAAAAAAAGACCGCGGAATAAAATCAAGACTATTCTGACAGAATCTTCTTCTTCTTCTTCTATTTGCAGTTTTCTCCAAATTGATTCGGGTTTTAACTAAATGTGAAATTATGTCTTAGCAAGTGACTTTTTATGGATATGGGATCTCTTGCAGTGGCGTCACTAGGCGGGTGCGGCGGGTGCGGACCGCACCGGGTGACACCATCACAAGGGGTGACACCAAAATTAGGGCGGTTCGTAAAAAATGTTTTTTTCGAAAGCTGCAACTCCAGTGATTTCATGTGAAGCAGTACGGCACAAAAGTATGAAAAAAAATTGACATCAAACAATATCTGGACCCTGCTCCTCAGCCATAAGCCTTAAGCCATACGAATCGTCTGAAAAATGAAATAAACATATATTTAGAAACTAGACATATATGTAGGTTTATAGAATCACGTAGGGGAATTTCGATATCTTTAAAAAACAAAAAATGGCGGACCAACGAATTTTTTTTTCGATTTTCATGGAAAAATTTCACCGTTCAATAACAAAAAAAATCGAAGGGGGCCAACTGAAGAAGAGTTACTGGTGTCCATTCCAAAATTGACCACTTTCTATGATGAGCTATCAGAAATACCATGAAGGCAGCAGAGATTGATGTCGAAGAAGTCAAAGACCGGTCAGTACTTGACGTTTTGAAACTCATAGCTGAATGAGACTTCCTCGAATCTCTCCCATATCTCTCAGTGAATCTACAATTATTTCTTATGATCTGTGTGTCTGTGGCTTCATGTGAGAGGAGTTTTTCAAAGCTAAAGTTTATAAAGAACTATTTGCGATCTACCATGGGACAGTCAAGGCTTTCTGAACTTGCAAGATTATCAATTGAAAGTGATTTGGCGAAAGGAGTTGATTTCTATGAAGTAATTAGCAAGTTTGCAGCTCTAAAGGCCAGCAAAGGAAAGTTTTGATTTAGTCGAGATTTAATATGATATAAAATTTAATGTTAAAAAAACAATTAAAAAAGTAACATATTTTCTATGTAGTTCTTAGTTCTTAACGTCTTACAATCTTTTACCAACCGACCTTGAATTCATTTTTTTTCTATTGCCTTTGTAAACATAGGACCTATGTTTATAAACGTTAGAAGGATTGGCACTGGTGGACTCGGAGGAGGTCTATGGGGTTTCGTAAGGGTGGTGACATTATGAGTTACCGCACTGGGTGACACCAACCCTAGTGACGCCACTGATCTCTTGGGCTAGTGACATTTTGTGGATTAATGCACCTTAGATAAGAAAACGATGATGTCTTAGGTTAGATTCAATATAATCGCTAATTGTGGGCTATGTAAATGATGTTTTAATTATTATAATCTCCTTAGTAAGCCAAAAAGCTAAATACGTCGCCAAAAATGTTTAGTTGAATGCAGTTAAAATACCTGCTTTTCTTGAAACAGCTTATCTCATATGGCATTAGTACTACTGCAATATCCAACAAGAAGGGAAAAAGACGTCGTGTAGTTATCCTGATGAATGAAAGGTTCCATGAACTTGTACCAAGATGAATTCAATTTTAGACAACTGATCCGTTTGAATAACTTCCATGAAGAGTTAGTCCAATTGGTCACTGGATGACTCCATTTATGACGAAACAGTATCCAATAAGAAAAAACAAATGCAAAAATGCAGGATAGATTCCGTGAAAAGTGAGTCCAATTGTAGTCACTATGTTCAGTGCGAATGGATGAAAACGCATGCAAGAATGCTGAAGAACTTTGTACAAAAATTAATTTGTAATACATTTTCTAACAATGGTTTGCAAATTATAAAAGAAAACTAGTTGATTAAAAAAATGATAAAAATTTTCTGACAGCTTGAGTTGAATCTTCTTCTTCTTTTGAATGACGCACCTTTTATACAAAAAATTGTCCCGATTTCAATATCCATAAAGTGTAATCGTCGAAATATAACCCTTTTTTGACTTTATTAGGATTTTAGATTATGATTTGTATATGCCAAAATGCATTTTACATTTTTTGGCATCCTTCCCATAAAGATCTATTATTATTTTTATTCATTTTAATGGAATTTTTCGTAAATTTGATGTACTTTATCTACACGCCATTTTTCGGTTCATTCCAATAAATTCCTCTCATGATTTTCGCTGTTTTGTCTTGCTCGCACGGTATTTCTCTTTCTCACTCGTTGGTGTGAATCGAATCTATAAAAATCGCAAATTACGCATCGCGCGAAAAATATTGTGAAACGAACGGCAACATTAAAATCGTGCGACTATTTTACCCCAATATGACTTGTCAAATGTCATGGTAAATTGAAGTTTCGCCGTGTGCATAAATCGGAATGTCAAACGCGCGCGAAGTGTATTTTAGTGGTTTTTTAATAATTTAATTATAATTTTTATGGTGTTTTGTTGATTTTTCATCGTGGGAGACCATAACGTACAGGTATTTATACAAACTTAATGGAGTTATTGTGGTTTTTATTGATTTATTTCTAAGGTTGGTGGACACCTGTACAGGTGAGTTTGTTTTGGGTGTTTTCTCACCTGAAATGTCCACCAACCTTCAGCATGCACCTTGTAGTTGCATTACTGAGTGTGGTTTATGTGCTGATTGTGTTGTAGCAGTTAATTTACTAGTAATTTCTTACATTTTATGATATTTGTTTTGGTGTTGTTGATATGTAATAAAAGACTTTGCATCCTATATTATCTTTGATTTATTTGTTGATTGGTCTACTTGTTACTTTATTTATTATATTAATTCAAATCTTATATGTATTTCATTCATTTCATGTGTTTTAATTCATCTCCTTTTCTCGTTTCATATTATCGAGAGACTTTCGCACCTGTGTCACACTCCAGGTGCAGGTAAGATGTTTTTGCATTATTTTCATTTTGAATTATATACATTGTTCCTTTTTCTTATAGTTTCGTCGAACACTATGTATCTCTATACCTTTCAACTAAGTAAATAAGAAGATATGTAAATCACTAATTAAATGCATAACAATTGTTTTATTCAGAAAAAATCAAAAAAATTCGCTTATAATATCGCTCTTGCATCCGTCTGTCTGTCGACGTGACGTAGGAATTTGAAATTTGGTAGAATGTTAGATCTTTGTGAATCGTACATATTTTTACAATAAAAAGTATGAAATTTTTTTTTTAATTATTTATGCGGTAAGTTGAGCCACCTAAAAAATTTTCTACTCTGAAGGATTTCAAAAATTTTAGTGACCTGTATATAAAGATATATCCAAAAATCGAAAAAAACTGGTCCACCCTGGTCCTATAGTTAAGCTAAAATGTTGATATTATACGGGTTAGTAGGTATTGACTATTGAGCCATAGATAACAGGAAAGGCAGCCTTTTTCGTCAATCTCATAGCTGAAAAATAAACATGTTTTTTCTGTTAATTTACATAATAATGTCGAGACCCAATATTCAATTGGTGAAATTGTGACATCACGACTCGAGCTAGCAGCAAATGTACAAGTAGTTAAACGTTTTGCAATAACTAAGCATTTTACTTCGCACAGTAAAATGCCTGGCGATTGCGAATTGTTTACTTGTAAACTGTCGCATCCACTGCTCTATGTAACTGGGCATTGAGTCATGGTTAAGTAATTCACTTCGCATAGTGAAATACTCAGCTGGGCTCACTGTTTGTTTACATGCAGTATTGGGGGCTCCCGCTGTCGGCAGTGATTAACGTAATACTTTGTAATTATGATTGCAAGGTATTGCGCTGGTCACTGGGTCAAAGTCGCTTCCGCCTGGTTGAATGGAGGTGAGCACGGTCGTTTCGATAGATCGGGTTGTGTAGTTAGAGGTAGTTTTGATAAAAGATAACGGTTCGGTGTTAAATCAGTTCAGTTCAGTTGTAATTCGAGTACTAATAACACAAATATCGGCGACGGAGTGATAACTCCACTTAGTAAATTTATAGTAGAAGTTACTTAGCGAAATAAAGTATTATCTTGGAATTATGGGAGTTTTTATAAAGTTTATTGGATTTTAAGTGATTTCTTTACTGAATTGCTTTGGGACACGACAATAACTTCCATCTGATAAAAGATAATAAAAGATTTCTTGTTATTTCCACAACGTAAATATATGTTTTTTTAATTTTACATATAATGTAACCACCAAAGCGTTTCGTCTTATTAGGACATCATCAGGGTTCTTGTTAGACTGGAGGACTGATTAATTAGGGTGCTGACTATACTCTCATTAGTAGCTAACGCAGGCGCGTATACAGGGGGTCACAGGGGTCATGACCCCCCCCCCCCCAAGCGCCAGCTAACCTTCGCGGTGAATTGAATGTGGCGCTGGACTGTAGAGCGAGCTGTAAAAGTTTAACAGGACGATTTTACTATGATACGGTCTGTTTGGTAGTAATAGTGGATAATCTTCGTCTTTTAAACGTGTACAATTTTTTTTAGAATTTTCTTGCGTATTTATATAGTGTCGAAAAGTCTTCTATCATATCTAGCACAGGGCAGTAAGTAATTTTGGAATGCATATTTATTTTAGTATTTGATTTTTTAGAAAATGGCACGTAATAGTTACTTACCAGCCCAGCTATGAAGATGCTTTTATATTTTTGTTGCGCCGATTAAACATTTCTAAAAGTGTTATTGTTTCTAAAAAATTGGTTAGCGATCATAATTTCTTTTTACCTATCCGATTTTCCGATGGTAGACAGCAGCGGGAATTCGCTGTCAAAACAGGTAGACGAAAAATTGGGAGTACAATTTCAACGACAGGCGGTGAGCGGCGATTGTGAAAGAAGAAGATATTGAAATTTCATTTATTATTAGTTTTGAGCGTTTGAACTAAAGTGTGGAAATGAAAAATTTAAAATAAAGAAATTAACTAAATGCCAAAAATGTCACAATCTTACCATTTGTATTTAAGCGCCTCGAAATGTCCATCCAAACCATGTCACTTTTGCCAGCTCGTCTATACTAGTTCTCTTGTATATTATAAATTATTTTATGATTTCACACTTCCTCAATCCATTTTTCATCAAAATTCATTGTTTTAAAATTGCCGCGATGTCCTACAACCTTGTCAAAAATAAATGCCATAACAAGTTCATTCGTTTGATTTTGTTGGTAGTACTGCAGAGACGACCGAAAATTTTGAAATTGATCAGTCCCGCCGGCAACTTCGTCGTCACCCGTCGTAATTTGTGCTTTCGCATAAGACGCTAGGCTTTTAAAAGTTCGACAGCGGCATTTTTTCTTCATTTGCCGTTGCCCGTCGCAATTGTATTTAAGCCTTAACTTAACAAATTTTGTTTTACGTTTCTTCTAATAGAACCCTAGTTATGCAATCAACGTCTAGCCATCCGTTGATTTTTCATAGCGACACTAATTCCAGCCTAAGTTGTGCAAAATATTTACGTTCGTAGGGAGAAGCATTACATTTTTCTTAGGGTTCGTGCACAACAAGGCGAGGTGAGGCGATGTGTGGCTAGACAGTTGGGCGAGGCGAGGTGAAGATACATCTCGAGGTGTGGTGGTCACAACAAGGTGTTCAGTTTCTTGGTAAATCGTGAAGTGAGAGCATAAATTATGTCATCAGATTCAGAAGAAGAAAGTTTATGTTTGTCAAGTAGTGCAACTATATGCAATTTTTCACCTAAGTCTACTTTCCGCTCTTTTGCTTGCCACCCGATAAAGACGGAACGTCTGGAATTTGGCGAATTCATTATTCATGTGAAGATTTTCGGACTGATCCTGATAGATTCTTCCAATATATGAGAATTTATAAAGACCCCTTCGATTATATCCAAGAAAAAACCTATACGAATAAGCCAGCTATCAAAATTAATGCACTGCATCTCGCGAAAAACTAAAAAATTCATTCTCGACCGATTTACCTAGAGGTGTCTCGGCACATCGCGCGTTGCCACAGCGTTGTTATGAACACTCTCATAGTACAGCGTGCAATCATTTTATTTCTTTAACTCTTGATATAGCCTCGCCTCGCCTCGCCACACTGGACCACTTTGTGCACGTACCTTTAGAAATATAGTTGCAAATTATTCTTAAGAATATGAATGATTAAATATTTACCGACAACGGTCCAAACGAATTGGTGGATTGATTCTGGTGGTTCTCTCTTTCGGACAGGAGCACAAGAATTCAGTTTTCTTAGAAAGATCTGAAAATTTGTCTTTAGACCCTGACTCGCTCTTAACCGAATTATTACTAATAGTTACAAATAGTTACGCTATGGGGCTACTGGCCCACTTTTTCCATACAAAAAGTGTCCGGAAAATTCCAACTATTTTGGTGGTTCTGGACTGGGTTCTGGGTCACTGGGGGATTCCGTCTAGTGGTATACGTCACAGGGCCTGCCTGGGGGAATTCCTTTCCTGTCATCTGGCTGACCAGGGGATGACGTCATCTGGTTGGCTGATCCCCGTCAGCTGATCACTGACATATATAACATGGACTGCCTGATTTGCTATTTCATATGGGTCAACTTTTTTTGGCAGAGTGTGACAATTATCTTAATTTCAAGTTTTACTTTTGCTTTAATATTCATATTAAAAGTTCAAAAAATTATAGAAGCACTCGAAATTATTTCTCTTCTTGGAAGCTTATCTCCTACAACATCAAATATTTTTAAACTTGATTTTTAAAGAAATAAAATTAAGCAATTTTTGTCTACCTGCCTCTAAAAGTAGCTATGGGGGACAGAGAAAGGATTACAAATATTGTATTGCCATCTATTTCTATCCTATATATTCATTTGGAAAACCACTGAACTGAAACTGGACTATGGTGTATTTTGTATAGAACTTATTATTTGTAGTTCAGCGGAATAAAGTAGTTAAACCAAAAAGGGACAACTATAGAAAAGTGATCCCATAATAACGTCAAATAATGTAAGGAATTTCAGTAGTATCAGCAGTCCATTTTATATATGTCAGTGCAGCTGATCAAGCTCTGTCTTAACTGATTTTTAATAAAATAATGCTGGCTTTTGCTGGAATCGAACCGAGAACGCTTGGTTTTGTAAAATCCGAGGCGCTCTACCATCAGACCAGCTGTGTGGATGTTCTTTAAATTTTCTATATTCGCTTGGAGTTGTGGGTAGAGGCATCAGGACACTTTTGCGAGGCTAGTCAGACACACACGCACACACCTGTATTGCACCATGTTAATAAATTAGCAGCAACAACAACTAACGTAGGTGGATATGTTGGCTTAGATAAGAAATGGCCTAATTTTTGATCTTCAGGTGCAATGCTTCTAATTTGATTCAATCCATAAACAATTCATACAGCTGAATAATGTAAACAAAATCGCAGTCGAATAATGTAAACAAAGTTCGCACAGACCCGAGTAAAGTAAACAAATTGAACGATTCCCAATTTCTTTAGCTGGAAAAAAATAACAACTGATAAGTTGTCTTAGATGAGTAGTGGAAGTTATAATTGAAAATATCTTTTGCTGATAAAAAATCAACAACAACTATAACGTAAGTTGTGGTCTATATGTATCTTTTGGGATGGTAAGAATGGAAATTAAAGCATAGAAAATTTTCGGTGTAGGGGTTTGCGTGTACTGAAAAGTCTTATCAGAAATCCTCTACGGGCTATGGTTTTCGTGATATTTGCGATCATACCTTTTCTGATGTGAAGACCGTGGTACTATAAGTTAAAAGCTTTGGTGGATGGTATTTAGCATCACATAATTCTAGTAGGATATAGAAGCTTCGGTGAAGACCGTGGCGATGGTTGAGAGTGGTTAGTGTTATTTACTTTTTTTTAAATCTTGCCATGAAAGCATTAGGTTGGTTGGGGTGGATTAAATTAAAAGTTTTGATGAAAGAAGATGGTATGATTATATTAATTTAGTTTCGGATGAGTAGTGGAGTGCTGTAATATGTCTCGCTCTAACACATTAGGAAGCTTTAGTGAATACCGTACTTTGAAACCACCTCGCTCACTCAAAACATCTTTCTCTCTCTAGCACACATGTTTGAGGTGGACTTGATCATATACATGCCAGCTTGGAGCTTGCTTGTCTGCTTTATATTCTATGAGTATAGTATGGTTGCCTGGAATTATCAGGCTTGTTGTTGAACGGGGCTATATAACTTGTTGACTGAGATCTTTAGCGGCGGGGTGGGGTCACTTTACTGATCATGGGTGTAGATCTTTGGTTGGATATGTATGTGTGCAGCTGAGGTGTATTAATAAGAATATTGTAAATTAAAATAAAAGCTTTCATGATTGGTATGAGCAAAACCCTCAAAAATACTTCACAAGCCATGAAACAGACTCCTTCACTACTACATGGGAGCCCCCAGCAGAGTCCTAACATTCTAAAATATTTGCAGTGATCTTATGTTAAATGGGCAAAAGGTGCAGCAGCCGGATCATTCATGTTTACAAACTGTTGCTATAAAAACCAAAGCAGACTCTTAAGAGCTATCAGTCAGTTTTAGTGAGTCTCCGTGATAGTACATAAAAAATAAAAATGTCTTCGGTGTTAGTAAATAAAAGTTTTTCAATAATTGAAAGTTTGCGAAAAGATGTGATGGAGTGTTTAAAAAATTCAGTGAATAAAGACTATATTGTTAAAAAGTGCAATAGAAACATGCATAAATTTCAAAATGCATTTCGGAAGTGCAATAAGAGTGCTAGAAAACGACATTTCGAGAGCTGTCTCGAGCAAATTAAAGCATTGAGAGCACTATTGAGAACTCCCCGTCGAGGTGGAGGAATTACTCGCGTAAGAAGAAGTGATTTTGTAAAGTGGGCGGAAATAAAGACAGCGTTCGCAGACAGAATTCGACAAGGTGTTATTGCAAAATTAAAACATATCGATCCGAACCTATTTATGCAAGACGCTGTCAAATTATTTACGCGCCGCATTAAGAATACAACGTTTTGCCGTGAATTTGTTAAGGAAACTGGTGACAATGAAATTATAAAAGACATTAAATATTAGTAGGTATTAGGACGGTTGAGCGTGGGAAAATTTTGGGGACCGTGGGAACTTGGTTTGCCCCAGGTGTTGTAGTCTTGTTTGATACAATTTGACCTTTGACCCCGCCCCCCGCACCAGGTGTGTAACGTAGTCTTGTACGATACAATTTGACCTTGGGGATTCCGTCTATACGTCGGAGGTCGGACTCATGGGGGAATCCGCCTAGTCGACTACTTCATGGGGGATTCCTTTTCTGACGATGCCCTTTTGATGTTCCCGACAGGTGCATTATCTCAGGTGGACCGCTTCTGGGGACGGAGTTTTGTACGATGCAATTTGACTCAAATTTCGGACCCGCACCCCAAGACGTCACACGTCTTTATGATCCGCCTCATCTGAGCTGCTCGGATTCCGATCACGGCTCACATATGATCCGTTAACAGCCTTGATTTTTAATTTTTGCTTTTAAAAAAAGTAAGTGACCCGACTGGGGATTGAACCTAGAACGCTTGTTTTGTGAAATCCGCGGCGTTCTACCCATGAAGCCACAGATGTATTAGCAGAATCCTCTTTGAAGTTGCTATATAAATGTGCGGCAGTGTGTTTAATTATTTTGTTTGGAAAAAGTAACTCTCTTGGGATTGGACCGAGAACGCCTGGTCTTACAAAAAAAATCCAGGTGTATTCTACCAAATTTTTATAAAATGGAGAGCATCACTACTATGAGATCATAGTTAGTTTTGCAATATATTATGAAATTCGCTTATGTAGATTCCCCCGTAAATTATTGAGGGGGTGATAAAAAAAATGTATGAAACTGTTGGTGACAACAATACGAGGCTGATAAGAACATGATGACTTGTTATGCTAGTAATATGATCTTTTTTAATACTGGGACGGGTCACATGATATAATTTCCTTTTGTTCTAACAAATATATATTCAGCGATAGGCATACGGACACAAGTGCATACGCATACCATAACCTCAGCCATTCACCAGAATGAAGTATATTCTACTTTTCCATGAGATCTTAAACCCTTCAGGAGATACCTTTAAAGTGTCCACATTATGCTGCATGACCTTTATCTAAAAATAACTCCATAACATTAAGGTATGTGATAAGAATTGTACCACAAATATTATGTAGTCATCGGGAATAGGTCAGCAGCTAAAAAGAAGATAAGAATTACGAGGTAGTCCAGAAGGTATTGAACCCACAACTTTTTTTCCGTAAAAAAAATCGGTATTGTAAAATGCATGCAACAAAAAACTCTCGCGAGAAGATTCTAAAATTTAAGTACCAGGCGAGCATGAATTTTAATTAAGTAGAAAGCATGGGTCAAGAAACCTCCGCAAAGCTTTTTGTTCGTCGATCGCTAACATATGCGTAAGATAGAAAAAAATTATTTTTTTCCTGTCGGCAGCCTTATTACGAAACTTTTACATTCTATTGTAGAAGCGTTCTTAGTTCTTATGTTATCAGCGAAGTAGAGTAAAGTGCAAATTATTGTTTTGCGGGCTCTTGTTTGATTTATGATGACCTGGTATCTAGCTTTGGATTTTCTCAGCGAATTATACCTATTTTAGTTAATAATAGTGTTCACATCGCTAATAATTAATATTGTTCACTCACTAATAATCAGTTAATATAGGCAACTGACCAGATAACAAAATTGTTTATTAACTGAAGCAAGTACAATATATTAAGTCTATTGTGGTAGAAGAAAGTTTATTTAGAAATCATTTTCTTATCTGCAAACGATCTAAAGCACCAAACACATTAATATAATAGAGGTGTCTAGCCATTGTTCTGTCTGTTTTCATCGAACCTCCAACCTAGTCAGACGTGTGAAAACATTTGGTTAAAGTGCCCAAATTTACCATTGAAAAAGATTATGCCACCCATGTTAAACGTTTTAATGTACGTGCCCGTAAGATAGAATTTAAAATTATTCCTCCTCCTAAAAATGCGGAGCCCGCAACCTGGATTAAGACCGCCGTAGAAGACATGATACAACATGTCGTAAAAGAGCTACAACCAAACGATCAGGTTGGAATAACTTTTTGCGGTGAAAGCTTTATGGAGAAAGGACCGGGGTGGATGAATTATAGAGACGTACATGAGGTTAAAGTGAGCGATATCTGGGAAATGATTTCCAAAATTTTTCAAAGTAATTCCGAAGGTATAATGAAAATAATTCTTCGTGTAATGAACATACAATTATAAAACGTTTTCAAATTTCAGGGATAAGTACGGATACTTTTTGCCTGAGTGTCACTTCTGTTACATTACCACAAGGTCGAGGAAATAAACGCGCGAATAAGTACAACACCTTTAACGAAGAATGTTCTATGATAAGGGGTATAGTAACAACAGAAAATAAAGACAACTTGTGTCTTCCCCGTGCGCTTATTGTTGCAATTGCGAATGTGGAGAAAGATCCCGATTATGCCAACGTCCGAAAAGATAGAGCTAAAGTTCAAACGCGAAGAGCTGCCGAGTTAATAAACAGTACAAAAATAATTATATCTGTCGAAGGAGGCGGAATTCCTGAGCTTCGTATATTTAAAGAATATTTAAGGAACTATAAAATTACTGTTTATCAGTATGGAGTAAAGGGTAGAGAAGTTATTTTTGAAGGACCCGGTACTGGAAAACCTTTAAATTTACTATATCACAAAGGTCATTACAAAGTGATAACCTCGCTCACGGCTGCATTTTGTTGTGGTTATTATTGTGAAAATTGCCACGTACCATATAATACCAAATATGATCACAGGTGTGGGGGAACATGCCCCTGCTGTCAACAATCACCAGCATGTTCTAAGGCTTTACCCGATTTATTATGCAGTGACTGTAATCGTAATTTTAGAGCACAACAATGTTTCGATAACCACAAAGCCTCTGGTTCATTAAATTGGAAGACTGTTTGTATGCAAGTTAAAAGATGTATCGATTATTTAAAAACATACAGAACAAATAAAACCCACATATGCGGAGAATACTTTTGTAAAATATGTGATAAGCATGTGCCGCAAGATCACCTATGTTTTATTCAAACTGATAAGAGAAAGCCAAAACTTGATGATGCTGTATATATATTCTACGATCTGGAAACTCGGCAAGAAAAAAATGTTGGAGAAAAAATACTCGGCGAAATCAAACAACATGAACCAAATTTATGTGTTTTTCAACAAAGATGTCATCAATGTTTAAATGATAATAGCTTATATTTTTGTCAAAAATGTAAGTTTAGGCTCAATATTAAAAAGGAGAATGTAATATCAGTATTCATGGAGCACATTTTAAAAGTAAGAAAAGACTTTAAAACTGTGATCGTAATCGCCCATAACGGACAGGCGTTTGATCACCAATTTGTATTAAATTATATTCTAAAAAATACCGGTTTAAAACCAGAATTAATTATGCGAGGAAGCAAAATTATATTAATGCAATTGGGTAATGTGAAATTTATAGACTCTTTGAATTATTTTCCAATGGCTCTGTCAAAACTACCACGGGCATTTAAACTATCACAGACATTAAATAAAGGTTATTTTCCCTATTTGTTTAATACAGCACAAAATGAAAATTATATCGGTACATTACCTCCTATCGAATATTATAGTCCAGATACAATGAAGACAGAGGAACGAGATGCATTTCTTAAATGGTATGAAGAACACGAAGGTGATGAATTTGATATGCAGCGCGATATTGTCGCATTCTGCGTTAGCGATGTTGAAATATTAACTGAAGCGTGCTTAAAATTTAGAAAGTTGTTCCTCGATGAATGTAATGTTGAGTCGTTTTTGGAAACAACTACTATAGCATCAGCATGCAACCTGCTATTTAGGCGTAATTTTCTCACACCTAACACCATTGGAATAATTCCTAAAAACGGATATCGGCACACTGATAATCAGTCGAAAGAAGCAATACAATGGATCATATGGGTAGAGGACCAGCGTAAGATTCTTATCAGGCATGCTGCCAAGGGTCGAGAGGCCGTAGTTGCCGGCGTTAAAGTTGATGGCTTTTGCAAGGAAACTAAACAAGTTTTCGAGTTTCATGGGTGCTACTATCACGGTCACCCTCTTTGCCTGAAAAATAATCGTGAACAGGCCTTACATGATGACCCAAAAGATACGTTAAATCAACGCTATGAAAGAACTGTTGCAAAAACTGCCCGGCTAAGATCTCTAGGCTACGAAGTTATAGAAATGTGGTCGTGCATTTTTGATAAACAAATGAGGGAAAATGAATATATGAACTATTTAAAGGCAAATCCTCTAATAAATGCTTCACCATTAAATCCGAGGAATGCTTTTTACGGTGGATGAACTGGAAATGTATCTAAATGGTATGAACGCAAAGCCGGTGAAAAAATTAAATATATTGACGTATGTTCGCTATACCCGTACGTGTGCAAATATGGAAAGTTTCCAGTCAAACACCCTAAAGTACATGTTGGCCATGATGAGTGTTCTAAATTGGAATTAAATAAAATCGAAGGCCTAATAAAATGCAAAATTTTACCACCAGAAGGACTTTATCACCCTGTCTTACCATTAAAACAAAATAATGAACTGATGTTTACATTATGCCGTATATGTGGAGATGAAAGAAATCAGGATAAGTTATGTCTTCATACAAATGATGAAAGATCATTAATAGGTACTTGGGTAATTGACGAGATAATCAAAGCAATTGAAAAAGGGTATAAGCTTGTTGAATTATATGAAATTTGGGAATATGAAATTATTCAATATGAGAAACAAAAACGAATAGACGGAATGTTCTCTAAGATGATGGATAAATTTCAAAAAATGAAACAACAAGCATCTGGATGGCCTAGTAAATGTCGAGCTGATGAAGAAAAGTGTAAATACGTTGAAGAATTTTTTTAAAATGAGGATATCAAACTAGATTTTGCGGAAATTGTTAATAACCCCGGA
Organism: Dioctria linearis; assembly: GCA_963930735.1. Lineage (NCBI taxonomy): Eukaryota > Metazoa > Arthropoda > Insecta > Diptera > Asilidae > Dioctria > Dioctria linearis. The sequence continues at coordinate 128,589,931 of OZ005740.1, read as the reverse complement.
TTAAGATCATTCGCTAAGCTAATGCTAAATTCTTTCTGGGGCAAATTTGGTCAGCGGGAAAATCTTCAGAAAACATCTATCGTAAATAATCCGAAAGAATTATATGAGCTGATCTTAAGCCCCTCTATTGAAGTGTGCCATCTGCTTCCAATTAATGAAGATAATGTTGTGGTCAATTGGCAATACAAGGAAGAGGCTGCTGATTCTTTATCCACGGTCAATGTGTGCATAGCTGCATACACAACAACACAGGCTCGTCTTAAACTCTACAGCTACCTGGAACAATTAGGTGATCGGATTTTATATTACGATACAGATTCTGTTATATATGTTAGCAGAGAGGGTGAATATGACCCACCTCTAGGTGAATTTATCGGAGATATGACCGATGAATTGGAATGTTATGGACCCGGAAGCTATATTACGGAATTTGTCAGCGGCGGACCTAAAAATTACTCATAAGTAGTTTTCAGTACTAGAGACAAGGCAGAAAAAGTCCAATGTAAAGTGAAAGGCATCAATCTAAATTACGCAGCCTTACAAGAAGTTAACTTCAATTCTATTAAGAACATGATACTAAACGAAGATAGTTGTGATTACATCCCTATACTTTCACAAAATATTCGTCGTACAAAAGATCACGAGGTTGTGACCGTTCCTGAGATGAAGAAATACAGACCAACGTCTGCAAAACGCCGATTCTTAGAATACTACAGCTCTGTTCCGTATGGCTTTAAAAGAAAATGTTCATAAACTTAAATACAATAAATTTTATTAAATTATGTTGCAAAATTGTGTCTTTTTCAATCCCCGGAACCCGTAACTTTGTATAGTTCTTTCAAATATTTGCATGTTTCAAGCACTCGCTCATCCTTTTCAATTGGTGTAATTGAAACATTCAATAATTTAAAAAAAAAGATTATTTTTTCTTATTTTTCGGGGAGCTCCCGCAGCTGATCTTTTAAATTTTATGCAAACCAAGCCATTTAACTCCGCTTCTCTTTACGATCCGTCAGGGATAAAAGACAAAACATCCACTGGTAGAAATTATAAAACTTCGCGTTCTGGTTTGATCGATCTAAAATGGCGATAAAAATATTTAGTACACACCACGTACATTTTATTTTGATAAGAAATTACACGGCATTTTTTTAAAAGGAAAAGAAATTTGTTATGCTTAAAGGGTATTATGTACTCGTTGAAAACGCTCAGTATAAGTGATTGACTTTGAATATATGTGAGGTGAATAGATGGTTTGCTATAGCTTGTCAGTTAAATACACTTTAACCATTTCCCATCTAATTTATTTTTTTAATTCTTACTTTAAATCGCCTGAAAACTGATAGAATCACGATTTGCAGCAGAAAATATTAACATTGTTTAGGAAAATTGATTACAAATAATATGTATAGTTTTGACTGATTACAATTTTTTTATTTATGACATTTTTAACAAAAGCACGTCTCTCGCTTTACTTTTACGATTATTGCTGGAACATCCTGATTTTTCGAGTTGTTGGTAGGGCGCAGTTGATTCGTTTTTGGAAGAAAAACTTTCCTCCTTAACTCTGGAAAACATCGATTTCATAGAAGTAGACTTAGCTTTATATGAATATTCTTTACGACTCTTGCTCGGGGATTTTAGAAGGTTTGTAGTGTCCTTAGAACTCATACTGATAGCACTCCGTACTTAGCACGTCAAGAAACAACAATCCGGCATGGATAAAAGGCTAAACACCAACTGATAGAAAACTTAAAACTTCACGTTCCGGTTTGATCGATCTAAAAGCGATAAATTTATTCGGATCATTGTTTGCTCTCTTATGTTTATTTGTTTTTTCTCGACCGAGATTACTAAATTGCCTTCAATTTTCGCTGAATCATAATTTTTCTCATATGATTGATTCAATGCTTTGCGTTCATGTTTGGTCATGTCCCCAAGTATGTTAAGATGCAATAAATACGTCAGAGTTGGACACCCTTTTGACTTTTGCCCATAATTTCCGTTTAAGAAAGACTTTGGTTAATCAAAGCATATCTTTGGAAAGGTCTGAGAAAAAGGAACACTTTTGCTGAACATTGTAGATTAATTGGGTGAAAAGTGAAAAAAATATAGGCATTTAAGAAGTGAAATGCTGTCAAGGTTGGCCAGTGCTGTCTAGGTTGGCCAGTCGACGAAAAATGTGCTGAAATGATTGAAAATGATCTGAAAAAATTAATTGAATGAAAAAAACCTGAATTTGTTGCATTTCTCCGTTTTTAGCAAAATTTGAATGGCACATTATTCGAAATCGCATTTCCGGCAAGGTATCATTCTATATTAGGCTTCCTTAAATCGGTTACCCTATAATTATAATATTTTCTTTTATTTTACAATAGTGTATATCATCTTAGACTATAATAAAATTAAAACAAGCTATTTCATTATATGGTATTTTAGATATAATACAATTTTTATTTACAATACATATCTTAGACTAGCCTTAGATTATATGTTTTCTGCGTCTGCTCCTTGCTGTTCTGATTGAATAGAGTAATGTCCCCATGGTAGAGTATCCGTTGTCCCACTCATAATATCATATGGACTCAATGCAATTTTCTTTTGGCTGATCGTGTAGACATTATGGTTATGCGATCGTATGGAATTCTGCTTAGCAGTTAATACTCGCTTGTTATTCAAACATTCGACGTAGTCTTCGAAATTGATATGCTTCTGGACTACATTAGCCTTTACTACTTTTGCTTTCTTTACAGTTTTACCATCGTTTATACGCAGACTGTACATTTTTGAGCGCAAGCCTGCAAATTCGCTCATGATTTGCCCATTCAGCTCATCCTTCATTAGACCAGGAATCTTTTTATTCATGAGCGGTAAATTGAATTTATTATCTTCTGGGTAATCACTTGTATCAAATTTGTTTATATTTTCGGCCATAAACTCATATGCATTTTTCTCTTCAAGTTCATATATTAGAGAATCTGTATCTGTATACATGACTTTACATTTATCTCCAAATTCACGCTGCATAGAACTGTAGTGGAAATCGTAGAGGCATATGTTTGAAATTTCCAAAACTGCCATTCCAATATAGAGGGGCTTATTGAATAAGATTTTGAGTCGCCTTAATTCCACAGCAACTAAATTCTCATCAAATATCGTTGCACTGTGGAAGTTGGGTGCCGCAATCTGAGCTTTTGCACCATAGCGACCTTCCCACTTTACGCAAAGCTTTATATCGCTATACTTGCGCACATTTTCCATGGCCTTACCAAAAGCTGCATTATTCATCTTCTTATAGCTGTCCTTCTCATGATCGCTGGTAGCCTGCTTTCGTTTGGTGGTATTTAAGTCAATATATGGTTTAAGCCAAGCTGATGGGTTGAATTGAGGAATCCGGTGCACTTTTTTCAGGATGAGGCCATGTGATAAGCATTGCTTCAAATTTCGGTAGTGTATAACATATTTAGTTTTAGGATGTTGCGGAAATATTTCTGGTTCGCGAACATGAAAACAGTGGTGAAGAAATACATCAATTCCTGTATATAGATTGTCTTTATAACAGACGAGGACTAGATGAGACCAATTACGAGCTGCACTGCCCCGAAAGGAAATCAATCCCATTCTATGCAATCCACATCGATCATCTTGGTCCATTTCCCAGAAGTAAAAGTGGAAATATGTACGTGATTGGCGTAGTTGACGCGTTTACCGAATTTATAATCTTTAAGCCGACGAGAATCACTAACAGCCGAGGAGTGATTAAGCTCTTAGAGGAAATTACGCAATTTTTCGGGATTCCAACGAGAATAATGTCAGATCGTGGAACGGCTTTCACATCAAAAGATTTTGAGAAATTCTGTCATCAAAACCTAATCAAACAAAACTTACCGCCGTCAGAACTCCCCGGGCTAACGGGCAAATAGAAAAATATTTCCGAACAGCTAAAACAGCCATTTCGACATTGACACAAGATACATCAGGAAGGGACTGGGATAAACACGTCTCAGCAATACAATGGGCTTTGAATAGTCTGAAGCATTCCACCACACTGGCTACACCGCAAGAACTTTTAATGTCTTATCAACCCCGGCACATCCTCAAAAATAAATTAGTTCTAGCTCTTCAGGAGTCAATTGAAGCAGAGCAAGAAGAAAATTTGCCACTCTCGGAGTTACGAGAGAAGGTTTTAGAGCGGATTCACCAACAACAACAACTTCAAGCCGATAAATTCAATGCCACTCACAAAGCACCTCAGAAGTATAAATTAACAGATATGGTGCTTATTAAACAAGAACCTTCATCATCTGGAGAGCCACGCAAAGTGCAACCAAGGTATAAGGGACCGTACGAAGTTAAGGCTGTACTACCCAACGATCGGTATGTAGTTGCAGATGCCCAGGAGCTGCAAATAACGCGGAAACCGTACGAATCTGTACACTCAGCAGACCACATGAAGCCTTGGTGTGATTTACATTATATGGACTTTGACCTATCAGATAGTGAAGACGAGATGGACACCAACGAAAATTTAGGATAAACCAATCGAATGAACCAAACATTTGAGTAATATTAATTAATAAATAATTATGATTACAGAATTATGCATTTGATTTTTGAGCTCTTAGATCTGAAGACTACTGTGATAGGTGAAATCAAACATGAGCTCAAGTACGATAAGCATAGGCGATAATGTATCGACCTTGCAAGATCTGTGGTATGGTAAGTTGAAAAAAAAGTGGTAAGCTAGAAAAAGGAATAGGAAAAGGCCGTAGACAATATGTTAAATATGGCGTTGAGTTGAAAACTCAGGTAGGAGGTGTAGCCCCCATTGCTGCAACTAGGCGCAACTGTCACTGGGGACAGTAACGATATAGGTTGGCCGAACTGTACCAAGTGGCGGCCAAGATCATAAAGAAAAAGAACACAGGTAAAAGCCCTCCTGGAACCAAAACCAGAAGATACGTAAGCACCTTCCCCTATCTATGAGCAATAATATCGACATCTCAAGGAAACTGAATGCTTGAAAATGTGTGCATAAATGCGAACGAGTTTAGCTAGGTTTATTGCCGGCATAAATTAGGGTTTAGGTAGAAAACGACGAAGTATGTCTGTGTATTATGTGTTGCAGTTTTTGTGTGGAAAAACGACTTGAGTAATGGATTAGATTGCTGACGGGCATGGATAGTGGTTGGCGCATTTTAAAAGTAAAATTGTTCATTCGGTTGTGTGATCTTTCTAATAATCAAAACGGTGATTATTATAATAGTGTCATCGGCAGCAATGATGATAACTTATCTAAAGATTCAGCCATAAAACGGAAGGAATCGATGAATGTGAATTTTATGTGGCTGCCGTCCATGTGCTTGGTGAACGAGATATATCTTTCCTTGTTTATTGGTAAGAGATCAACTTTTCCTGGGAAAGATGTAGCTATATCTTTAATTATGAAGTGGGCATCATATCCAGATAAATTGTGAAAAATGACTGGAACTATGGAGCAGTCCTGGTAGATGAGGTTACATGCATTGTGCGCAGGTCCTCGATATTTTCCTGTTAAAAGAATTTATGAAAAAAATGAATTGAATTATGATTCTCAGTATTTACCTGTTAAGTGACAATGATGACAGCAAGTACTTTCCAAATGCGAACGCCGTTCCTCTTTAGTCAGGGGCAGCATGGGCCTGATGTTCAGCTTTTCCTGTACAGCTATGGAGGCAATTTTTTGCAATTCTAATGCAAACCATTGCCGACAATTCTTTCCTCGATATGCTCGGTAATATGAGAGCTTAGCATCATGTTTGCAGTGGAAATAGAACCCTATGCTGTGAACTTCATGCTCCTGGATTCGCTGTGTATTTTGATCGTTTCCCTGAATCGGCTTCAATATTGACTCAAGATCTGCATACACACAAAACGGGACTGGATTCTTATGGTTATAATTCTTATATTCCAGCCATTTCTATTCCTCTGAGGGAAACATAATCCTGCAATCATTTTGCTTCTCGCATTCGGGAGTGTGTGATGCTAATATTCCTTCAGAGTAAAAGTAGAGCAAACATCTGTCGCATATATACTTTCTGCTCTTTCTTTTTGAAGTTTGTTTATATACAAGGCGCGAAAGATCTTTAATCCAGCAGAAATGATATCTGCCAGTATCATAATCATCATCATCACCTACGCCATCATCATCCATATGATTTTCATCCTGGTCATAGTCATCTTGTAGGATTAAGAGATTTACGTGTCGCTCCATCCTGTGTTTCGTAAGTCCAACTGGAACTGTGGTGAGGAAACGCTCTTTCTCTAGGATGAATTCGTTTATTGATAAATCGTTCTGCTCTTCAAATTGTTTAATTTGCTTAAGTGTCATGGGAAATGTTATTCCAGTTAAACTTAGTACTGTAGAGTAATGAGGGTATGATGAGGTCCTTTCAGAATGAACATTTGTAGGATATAGCGAAGCATGCTTCATCATTATTTTTCACATTAATGCAAGCTTTCTTTGATACAATCTCTTTTGGTAGAGGTATATATGGAGATCCTCGGAGCTGTTCAAGCTTGTTAATATGTACTGCTAGCTGTATTATTGAGTGCAGTGCCCAGCCACTGTCTTTTTCCTGGAATTATTCCAGCTGAGTGTTTATTGGATCCTCTAAATTATCATCTGCACTAATCGGAGCAGTTCTCGCTTGGAAATATTTAATGTCTTTTATAATTTCATTGTCACCAGTTTCCTTAACAAATTCACCGCAAAACGTTGTAGAAACTTTAATATTAAAATAATGTTTTAATGTATTCTTAATGCAGCGCGTAAATAATTTGACAGCGACTTGCATAAATAGCTTCGGATCGATATGTTTTAAATTTGCAATAACACCTTGTCGAATTCTGTCTGCGAACGCTGTCTTTATTTCCTCCCACTTTACAAAATCACTTCTTCTTACGCGAGTAATTCCTCCACCTCGACGGGGAGTTCTCAATAGTGCTCTCAATGCTTTAATTTGCTCGAGACAGCTCTCGAAATGTCGTTTCCTAGCACTCTTATTGCACTTCCGAAATGCAACTTGAAATTTATGCATGTTTCTATTGCACTTTTTAACAATATAGTCTTTATTCACTGAATTTTTTAAACACTCCATCACATCTTTTCGCAAACTTTCAATTATTGAAAAACTTTTATTTACTAACACCGAAGACATTTTTATTTTTTATGTACTATCACGGAGACTCACTAAAACTGACTGATGGCTCTTAAGAGTTTGCTTTGGTTTTTATAGCAACAGTTTGTAAACATGAATGATCCGGCTGCTGCACCTTTTGCCCTTTTAACATAAGATCACTGCAAATATTTTAGAATGTTAGGACTCCGTTGGGGGCTCCCATGTAGTAGTGAGGGAGTCTGTTTCATGGCTTGTGAAGTATTTTTGAGGGTTTTGCTCATACCAATCATGAAAGCTTTTATTTTAATTTACAATATTCTTATTAATACACCTCAGCTGCACACATACATATCCAACCAAAGATCTACATCCAATCAGTAAAGTGACCCCACCCCGCCGCTAAAGATCTCAGTCAACAAGTTATGTAGCCCCGTTCAACAACAAGCCTGATAATTCCAGGCAACCATACTATACTCATAGTATATAAAGCAGACAAGCAAGCTCCAAGCTGGCATGTATATGTATGATCAAGTCCACCTCAAACATGTGTGCTAGAGAGAGAAAGATGTTTTGAGTGAGCGAGGTGGTTTCAAAGTACGGTATTCACTAAAGCTTCCTAATGTGTTAGAGCGAGACATATTACAGCACTCTACTACTCATCCAAAACTAAATTAATATAATCACCCAAGAAACAATTGTTTTTATATAGTAGTAACAGTAAGGTTTCCATTACCAAATTATATAACTTGAGTTATATAGACTAGTACTCGAAACCTCTTTGTAACTACTATAAACCCCTTATAGAGCTTAAATGGAGGATTATATAAAGGTTACCGTGACTTGATTTAGGTAACGTTATATAACTAAAGGTTTTATAAAATGAGTAATAAAAATATTCTGGTTACCGTAATATAACTTCTTATATAACCCTTATATAACCTAGGGTGTTCTCGATTAATTTATTTTGGTCATAGCAGTGGTTACAGTAACGTTTCGGTTACCCTTATAAACTTTGTTTATAATGGTGATGGTAACGTTTCCACAACGTTGGAATTTTTTCAGAGTGACTACTTTTAGTGATTGAAATGTTAGGGAAATTACTTTCCGTTACCTTTATAAAACAATATAATACAAATATTTACGAAACCTGTCTTGGCATAGAATTTCGATATTTTTTTGTATTGCATTTTTATAATGTAAGGGTTTAATTCTTTTACATTAATTTTTCGGCATATACGTGATGAAATTCAGCTGCAATTAAAATTTTACTGTGAATATCATCATAGGTACTTCTAAAAAACACAGACCGCTCCAAAAATAAGCAATATTTTTAAAAATTTTAAATTTTCACTTAGGTGATATTAATTCATAAAAATTAGATAACATAATTTATAATTGTTATGTACCTAAAAAGATATTTTCTTTATATGAATATAAAACGGAAGCCATATATCTGCAATTTATAGAATTGGCTTAACCGACATTTTCTTTTTATCTGAAATGCACAGATGAAAAAAAGGCGGCTTGTACTTCATTGAACAAATTACTATTATAAAACTTCAAGTAGTTTTATATAAACTCTGGCTCTATTATATAAATTTAAAGACCGTTATAAAACTTCTAGAAATATTATATAAACTATAGGAACTACCATGCCTCCAAAATGGTCATAATATGTAACCTTTGGTCTTGTTATATATCTTGTAGTGACAAAAAATAGACGTTAGTGTTCTTATATAACCTTTGGTTATATATTGTGTTAAATAGATAAAAACAGTTTTTAATGGCTCCATTCGACACTAAAAGTAGTTTGTTTTTATAATGATCACCGTAGTTACTAAAGCGCCACCAAAAAATGTTACGATATTTTATAGTGGGTATATGTATTACCAAAAGTTCCCAATATTTATTAAGGCCACCTAAATTACTGAATGTTGTCGAGTTATATAAGGGTAACCACGGATACCGCAATAAACACTTATTACCAATAAGTTATATAACGTGGTGATGAAAACAATTATAAAGCTTTCTTATATACCTTTTAGTAATGGTTACTCTAAGCTATATAGATCGGTGATTGAAACATTTCCATCACCAACTTATAAAACCTTTAGTAACTTACTTCCACGATAACCACTAGTAACCTTAAAAGACTCTAATATAACTACGTCACCAATTGGTAATATTATAAAACACTTATATAACCACTCAAATTCTTATATAACCGAGTAACCATTATATACCCCTTATAAAACTACCCATCACCTTCAGTCACCAAAATTCGGAAAAATTGTTACTTGGGCATACCATCTTCTTTCATCAAAACTTTTAATTTAATCCACCCCAACCAACCTAATGCTTTCATGGCAAGATTTAAAAATAAGTAAATAACACTAACCACTCTCAACCATCGCCATGGTCTTCACCAAAGCTTCTATATCCTACTAGAATTATGTGATGCTAAATACCATCCACCAAAGCTTTTAACTTATAGTACCACGGTCTTCACTATTGCTCTATTGATACAACACCATTTCGGATGATGATACTTCAGAGGATATAAATATGAAGCGGCATTGCTGATAAGATTTTTACTGAGTGGAAGACTTTCCAATAGACACAAAAAAATCGCTCAACTTGTTTACTTTTCTCGGCTGTGCGAGTTTGTTTGATATAAAATTACCAGTCATGCCATTACACTTGAAGACTAAAAATTTTCTAACACGGCTGCACCTATACAATTTTCATTACTCATCTAAGTCGCCACATCATACTACATTAATAATCAAGCTCATCAAAGATTTTAATTTAACCAATGCTCAACTTAATGCTTACAAAAATAGCCTAGACTTGAATTATTAGTAATATGAGTTACATCAGAAAAGATATGATCGCAAATATAGCCCGTAGAGGATTTCTGATAAGACTGTTCAGTAAACGCACACTCCTACACCGAAAATTTTCTAGGCTTTAATTTCCATTCTTACCATCCCAAAAGATTACATATAGACCACAACTTACGTTATAGTTGTTGTTGATTTTTTATCAGCAAAAGAAATTTTCAATTATAACTTCCACTACTCATCTAAGACAACCTATCAGTTGTTGTTTTTTTCCAGCTAAAGAAATTGGGAATCGTTCAATTTGTTTACTTTACTCGGGTCTGTGCGAACTTTGTTTACATTATTCGACTACGATTTTGTTTACATTATTCAGCTGTATGAATTGTTTATGGAATGAATCAAATTAGAAGCATTGCACCTGAAGATCAAAAATTAGGCCATTTCTTATCTAAGCCAGCATATCTACCTACGTTAGTTGTTGTTGTTGCTAAATTAATAACATGGTGCAATACGGAATATTGCCTGGTTTAAAACCTTTTAGTATGACGATGTGTGTGTGTGTGTGTGTGTGTGTGTGTGTGTGTGTGTGTGTGTGTGTGTGTGTGTGTGTGTGTGTGTGTGTGTGTGTGTGTGTGTGTGTGTGTGTGTGTGTGTGTGTGTGGTGTGTGGGTGTCTGCATATATATATATATATATATATATATATATATATATATATATATATATATATATATATATATATATATATATGCAGACACACTCACACACACACACATATATATATATATATATATATATATATATATATATATATATATATATATATATATATATATATATATGTGGGTGTGTGTGTGTGTGTGTGTGTGTGTGTGTGTGTGTGTGTGTGTGTGTGTGTGTGTGTGTGTGTGTGTGCGCGCGCGTGTGAGTGTGTGTGTGTGTGTGTGTGTGTGTGTGTGTGTGTGTGTGTGTGTGTGTGTGTGTGTGTGTGTGTGTGTGTGTGTGTGTGTGTGTGTGTGTGTGTGTGTGTGTGTGTGTGTGTGTGTGTGTGTGTGTGTGTGTGTGTGTGTGTGTGTGTGTGTGTGTGTGTGTGTGTGTGTGTGTGTGTGTGTGTGTGTGTGTGTGTGTGTGTGTGTGTGTGTGTGTGTGTGTGTGTGTGTGTGTGTGTGTGTGTGTGTGTGTGTGTGTGTGTGTGTGTGTGTGTGTGTGTGTGTGTGTGTGTGTGTGTCTGACAAGCCTCGCTAAAGTGTCCTGATGCCTCTGTCCCACCTCCATGGTCTGATGGCAGCGCCTCGGATTTTACAAAACCAAGCGTTCTCGGTTCGATTCCAGCAAAAGCCAGCATTATTTTATTAAAAATCAGGTAAGACAGAGCTTGATCAGCTGACGGGGATCAGCCAACCAGATGACGTCGTCATCCCCTGGTCAGCCAGACGACAGGAAAGGAATTCCCCCAGGCAGGCCCTGTGACGTAGACCACTAGACGGAATCCCCCAGTGACCCAGAACCCAGTCCAGAACCACCAAAATAGTTGGAATTTTCCGGACACTTTTTGTATGGAAAAAGTGGGCCAGTAGCCCCATAGCGTAACTACTGTTACAGTAAAAAATTTAACTCGAAATTCATTTAGCATTTATTTCTAATTCGGTTTCGATAGACAACTAAAGTATATATTGTTAGGTGCCACAAAGTGACACAAGCGACATCTGTTGGAAATGAAAGCAACTTTAGGCTAGTGACATCTTAGTAAACCTTGGGTTGGGAAAACGGAATATTCATGAAGGTTCTAGTATAATTTGTAGAGTATAAATACGGCGCTACTCACATCCAGGAGGCGGAGTATTATTTCAGACAGCGAAGTAAACGACGTAAACTATTTGGATTGCGATAATTAGAAGTACATTAGTAGCGATAAATAAAGAGTTGATTTTATAATTATTTGTGAATTTGTGAGAGTAAACAGTAAAGTTAATTAAAGAAAGAACTTTTGAATTATATCTGAAATATTGTGTATTAAATAACGAACTAAGCCACGCTCGTAACAATGTATATTGTGGAATTAATTATATTTTCTTATAATGTTTATAATTGTTTTACATATTTTCAAATTATGAATTGGAAACTAGGAAAATAATTAATAAAATCTAGGGAGGGCTGAAGAATAAGAGTAGTTAGAGTTGTTTATTATATTAACTGATTCGCCTTTTAAATAACATAAAAAATCATTTGTTTACTTTTTAGGGCTTTTTAGATAATTACATAATTATATCTAAAATTCCCTGAAAAATAAAATGTTTTTTTATTCGTTTTTTAAATTCCTTTTTGGCCGCTGTAATAAAATCGCTCTGCTAAGCGTTCATCGAAATGTTAAATTGAAATGAATGAAGTACTTTCCCACTTCACAGCAAGAAGAAAAAAACTACATTTAATTCTGTAATTCTTTTATATTTTTTTTTCTAAAAAGTTGACCTTTATATTCTATTTCTGGGAATTTACTTAAATCTCTGTAATAAATATATAATAGGGTTAAACAACATGTTTTCAAACATAGTCTTTTAAATTTCGAAAGCCTTATACTGCAGACCCACGGAGCATTAATTGAGAATTACCGTGAACTCAGTTATCTATAGCATTGATAGATGGAATTTTTTAATTCAATTGGAATGTCATCACAAGTCAATTCTCGAGTTACGACCACCTCGACTTAGGAGCACTCGCACTTACGACGAAAGAAATTCATAAAATAATTACAAAACGTTCTCAATTTTCTATAGTTTTCGCCAAATATATATCATATACATCGCTTCTGGCGATTGTTGTAATAAACAATCAAAAATTAGAAAAAAAGCTATTTCTTTTGATGTGCGTATATGACTATTATAATTACATTGTTTATTTTTGTATGAAATTCGACTTACGTCCGAAGCTGCGGAACCGAACGCCGTCGTAAGTCGAGAACGTATATTAAATTTACACAAAAATTTTGATTATTGAGCTCACATTAATTCTCAGTTATTTTTTTGTATCTAAAGGATATTAGCAGAACCCTCGAGAATTCGTGACAAGCCATGAAACAGACTCCCCCACTACCGCATGAGAGCCCCAACGGAGTCCTGACATTCTAAAATATTTGCAGTGTTGTTATGACAAAGTTTGATTTGAATAACTCTTCCGCCCCAAAGTACTATTCATACAGAAAAATGGTGTTGGGACAATCCCAAGCTTGCTTACTTATCTTCCGAACCGAAATAAAATTTTTATACCTCTCCTAACAAAATTATTTAAAAAAACTTTTCTGAACCAAATGACTACGGTTCCTCAAACAAAAGCTCTCAGCTGCGTAATCATTGCATATGACGCTATGCCGTCATGGCCGGTCATGGCATGCCGTGGGTCAAAACCCTCGAGAATACTTCCCAAGCCATGAGCGTTCGCGTTCGGAGTTCGGAGTCCGTTCTCTAAAATGTTCTATATTGATGATTATGGAAAAGCGCCAAACATTGACTTTATATATGCCATAGAGCCTAAACTACTATCCATACAGGAAAATAGCCTTCTAGTAATTTAAAGCTTGGTTCCTTACCTTCCCAAAGGCTTCACTTCCTATATACCTTACTTAACAAAATAATAAAATAGTATGGATTACAAAGTAACCTTACCATTTTACGCTCTCAGCTGAGTAATAACTGCATATGTGTGTGCAGCCGTAGTCCGAATCTGTAGGCAGCTACATTCGATATCATCAGCCCACGGCATCCCATGACGGCACAGCGGCATTACAATGATTACTCAGCTGAGAATTTTTGTTTGAGGAATCGTAGTCATTTGGTTAAGATAAAATTTTTTTAAATAATTTTGTTAGGAAAGGTATGAAAATTTTATTACGGTTCGGAAGAAAAGAAAGCAAGCTTGAGATTGTCCCAACACCATTTTTCATCGATTATCCGAATATTCGATTATACCCTTATACCCTAGACACACAGCACGATCTAATGAATCATTTGTATTAACTATTCATTAAAATACCGTGTGTCAAATGGTATACGTCATTATAGCTCGAAAATCAGATGATAATGAAGTACACTAATGAAGTGATTTCCTCCTTCATTATAGCTATAATGAGGAAAAATGTGCTAGATTTGGCATATAATGTAAATTTGGAGCTCCGCTGTGCATCTGCTGATTTGAAAAATAAGAAGAAGAAATGTAAAGAAATGCAAATAACAAATTATATATTGTCAATATTCCTTTTAATATAAAGTTTTTCTCATTTAAAAATTGTTAAATTGAAAATAAAATAAATAAAAACAAAGTTTATCGCGTTAATTCGATCCATATCGCTTCTTTAATGACATAAGTTTATCAAAACCAGTTTGACAGTGCAACTTAATTAAAGAAATGGCTGTGTGTCTGCAATTTATAATGAATCATTATAGACTAATGAATCGTTAGTTATTTGTTCATTAAAAGCGCTGTGTGTCTAGGGCATTATTCTTCACGGCACTAATGTACCAATTTAGAAATGATTTGACGGCGCAACGAGACATGTTACGACGAGTTTATTCCCGCCTCCGACGAGTAGGTACTCCTGCTCTCATTTGTTTGCGCGGTAGTGTTTGTTATTCTTTCATTTCATTTAATAGCGTTCAACTGATAGGTTGTCTTTTATTTTTGTTTATGTTTTGCGTTAGAAATCTATAATGTCTAAGCGAAAAAGAGTAGTGTTATCTCTTAAAGACAAAGTGAGGATAATTGAGAGCTTAAAAAATCGTGAACCTGGCAGTAAATTAGCGCAAATGTATGGTGTAGGAGCTTCTACGATATCAGATATCAAAAAGAATTCTGATTCCATATTGAAATTCACCTGCACGCTTGAGAACGAAGATGGAAGCCCGCAACGTAAAGCCATGAAAAATCTCATAATGAAATTCTACAGAATGCAGTTTTTACTTGGTTCTTACAAAAGAGAGTCAATATCTGGGCCTCTTTTAGTTGGAAAAGCATTGGATTTTAATCAAAAGCTTGGTGGTCAGACTTCTTTCAAGGCGAGCTTTGCATGGTTAGCAAAATTTAAATCTAGACATGGAATTCGCGAATTGGAGATTTCATGCGAAAAACTGTCTGCTAACGTTGCCTCAGCCGACTCATTTGTAGACGAGTTAAAAGCATTTCCAGATGAAAAGGAATACGATTTAGATTTTGTATACAATGCGGATGAAATTGGTCATAATTGGAAAGCTCTACCAAGCAGATCATTGGCATCGCGTCGTGAAAATGCAGCACCGCGGCACAAAGTGAGTAAGGACAGAGTTAACGGTTATGATTTGCGCGAGCGCTAAAGGAACACTATTGCCACTGTTAATTAAGTACGTCCACTAAATCAAAAAATCCACGCTGTTTCAAAAATGTCAATATCCCCTTAACTTACACTATCCAACACAAAACATGGATGAACACAGATATTTTTATTACTTGGTATGAAAATACATTTATTCCTGAGGTGAAGAAATTTCAAATGGACGTGGGAAAAGAGAGCGATGTGTTATTGTTGTTAAATAATGCGCCAACTCACCCTTCCACTGAAACAGAAACATTAAGTCGAGAAAGTGGGAAGTTTACAGTAAAGTTTTTGTCCCCTAACGTAACATTGATATTGCAACCTATGGACCAATGTGTCCAATGATTCCAAACTTTAACTGATGAAGAAATCATTGACTATTTGAACAGTAACGAGAAAGAAGATGAAGAAGAGACTGAAACTGGTGCTGGTACAAGTACCATCTCACGCAGAAGCTTTTGAAGCTCTATATGTTGCTTTTAAATGGTTTAAAAGACAGGACGCAATGAAAAGATTAAATTAAATAGGTATTATGTAGTTCATTATCTTTATAGCTCGTAATTTTTTTATATCGTAATGTCTAACTGACGTATGTAAAACCCTTAACATAATAAAAAAATATTAAAATTTAATTATTGTTTGATTTGACTTTGAAATCGATTATCCGGATTTTCGATTATACGGAATACCCCTGGTTTTAATTGATTCGGATAATCAAGATTCTACTGTAGTAATATATTTTTAAACAGGGTGGTAAGCTTGTAGATTTAAAAATGGGCTTCAAATAACGGTTGTTTTATGACTATATGCATAATAATAAAGTGGTACCCCTGAAAGCGAGTATGACTTGGTGACTTAGCCTATGTACTAAAAGTACTTAGGTGCCTGCCATGCCATGTATGCCCTACATATCAACCGTGGAGGCACGCATGATTTACTGTGGTGAGTAGGGTTGAATTAAATTTAAAACACAACTCTACCCTACCACTTTACAGCTCTAGCCACAGCAAACTAGGAACTAAAATAGTCTTCATCTCAATCCCTTAAGCTTTTCCTATTCAAAAGCTTGCTTTCTGCCCTACGCAAAAATAGCAAGCGCGACGCAACGCAATGCAACCAATCGAATCCTTCCAATTTTAGCTCGAAAGGGATTCTGGCTGAAATCTGAATAGAATTCTCCTCTCCAGTCTTCTTTCACTCCATCCAATCCAATCCAATTCCAATCGCTTCTCGCAATCGCAGGACGCATCGCAATTCGCTTTTGCAGCTACCATACCACCGGTCGGCACGACACACCCAAGACCCAACGTCCATAAATCCCTTTTGGAATGACGTAACGTACATATACGTAACTTCACTTCACGCGACGGGACACAAGACAATTTCCCAGCGAACACTTTTGCTCTTCACTAGAAATGCTGCGGCAAGCAATTTAATGCAATTACTATTGCAATTAATTAAAGCTTTTACTAGCTTCTCCGACCCGATTTAGTCGCCTCGAGCGAATTCCGAAATCCCACTCCAAGCAACTACACACTTCATCAAAACATACGTGCCGCTCCGGTGTAGAGTAAACTGTACTGTGTGGTCATAGGTGGTGGAAGGTGGACATCATATGAATATCATACATAACCAAACATTTTTAAATCGTCCCGTCATTCATTCCTATCCGTTCCGATTCTATTCTTGGATGCATTTGGATGCTATGCTAACTTGCCGTGCCGCATTTCCTAGCTGAGTATAATTTAGAAACTGAAGTTGAATCCATAGTACCTTCGCCATGTCAGAAGGGATGTTTTCTTAGTTCATATTCACGAATTTTCAAAAATTGTATTGACTTGACTTGGCAATTGGCATCGCATATTAGACAAAAGTAAAGGGAATCACTTCATTTCATACCTACCTCCTAACCTACTACATTTATTACACTTCCCCTAGTTAATGATTAATCTGATTGGATTAATATTGGAATGCCTGACTTTAAAGGAGAGGTGACTGCTTCTCAAACTGGAAATGTTCGTTCTATTCGTTTTTCGTTCTCATCGTAAATCGCACACAATCAAAGTCTAAACCCTCTGCTGCTGCTACTCCGCCGCCAAAGCAACCAAACAAGCCAATGCTATGCCATTCCATCTCTGGCTCTCCTCAACCATTCGTTTCGTTTTCCCTACATAAAACTACAGAGCTGCCATGCCCTTGCGTTTCGTTGCATTGGTGAATTTTTCTATTTCCAGAGTTTTAGCGCATGGCATAGCTGAATTAAGTGTTCGTTGTGCTTTACTTTTAAATTTTTTTTCGTGGAAGAAGGGGGGAATTAGAAACTGGGAAATTACGATATTGAGAATAAGAGCGACATTCGAGAGCGAATACGAGTGTTCTGTTTGTAAAATGAGAAGTTATTTATCAGCTGCTCTCCGCTCTTGGCTCCATCCCCCATTGCACACTGTTCCGTCCGTCCGAACCAACTCGCCGACGCAGTTGCTGGCATGGCAAATACAAACAATCCTAATCCAACTCAAGCAAGCAACTAAAGAACAAAGAGGAAATTTCAGAGCAAGTAAAAAATTCAGAAACTCAGTCACTACTCATCAACCAGTTTCCTTCCTGTTTTCAGTCTACGAGCGACTACGTGTGAGAAAGGTCGCGCTATTTCGCATCCCCGCAGAACTTTTGCCGCTTTTATTGCTTATTAATGTAAAAATATTATATTAAAAATCAAACCGGGTGGAATTTTTTATTAATATATTCAAAAAAATTATATCTCCACACTGTACAGAATTTCTCTTGCTATCTCCTCTGAAGTAATTGGGAATTACCTACTGTGAAACCCTTGTTTTGGATTTTATTTGTTTTTTTAATTTCACAAATTTCTTGAAAAGTAATTATTAAGAAGCCAAAAAAAATGTTTTTTTTTTGTATTTTGTGGTTTGCTTATTTTATTAAATTAAACTTAAATTTTGAATAGCCACAAATACACTGCTTAGTTTTGTCCGTATCCGTAATAATACGCTTTTCGCGATTTCAATTTCAAATTATTTTTAAGAATATCTCGTTTTACTTGTTTCCCTCAATTTTCAAGTTCATCGGTAAGAAATTCTTTAAGTAAATCCTAATCTTCGAGAAATAGTACCTATTCTACTTCTATGCCCAATCAGAATTGAATATGCTAAAAGTTTAACTAAAACCGTGATTTGTGTGTGTTTTATTTTTTTATTATTTTCGCAAAAAGCAAAGTGAAATAAATATTGAAGTGATTTACGTATTTAAAGAAAAATTAATATTTCAAGTGTGATATCTTTATAAGAAAAATAGTGCTGTGTTGATTGAAGAAAATCTAATTGACGGAGACCGTCTTTACCTACCCTTTGAAATTAATATTTTACGTTTTTTTTCTTCGTTTATAATTTCCTTGTGTATATTTTATTCAAATACAAAAATATTTTTGTTTGCGAATGATATTTAGATCTTTGGTTTTTATTTTCTTTATCCAGATTTAAAAATCGTTGAGAAATTTAAAAATAAAAATAAATAAAAAATTAAATTCTATTTTTAAACTTGCCGTCGTCGCTGTTGTCCCCGTCGACCGGAAGGAAAATTATTTAAATTTAAATAAAAGACGTTACCATACTACAGTTTGATACTAAAGCAATTAATAAAAATTGTGAATTCGTCTGAAATAATAAATAAACTAAATAAAAAAAAGTTGATTTTAAAACTAACTTAAATAAATTGTATCAAAATAATCAAACACCAAGCGTGCATTTTCAGAAGTTTCAGTTCCTGGAGAGAAAACAATCCAAGGAAGAAATAAATGTAAGTTTTTATACCTGTACGAAATAATTTACAGAAGTGCGTGTTGTAAGCGAATTAATTATCGAAAATGTTATGAATTTTGACAGTAATCACATCAATTAAAAAAAACCTGAAAACACTAAGAAAATTGCTTAGAAGGTTGATGTATGTATGTGCTGTACACTCGCGAGCTGTTCACATTTTATACTTTGACTTGATTTGTTATGTCGATGGTGTTGTACTGCTATTAGGCGTATCTATGACGAGTGTATGACTCGCATCGTAGAATGCACCCACACAGTTATAATTGACTGACGATTTGATATAGAGGCATAAATATACCTCAGAAGATGAAATCTCAGATTTCCTCTCCTCTTCCTATCTGTCAAGCTCAAAGGAAAGCAACACAAGATTTCAGCTGATTCTGATGTTGAATTGTTGAAAGATGCCTACACAATCAGCAGAATGTAGAGCGCGTTGTCAAGCCATGCCAGATTTTGTTACTTTCTTAATCTGCATTTCCAACTTTATTTTGAGCGCTTTAAGCTCGCTATTATTTGACATCATAATCTAACTATATTACTAGTATCATATTCTACCGCAATGAGTTTGTTCATTGCTCCTTTGTTAGTTTGCTAAATAACTTCGCACCATACCAATTATGCCAACTATCTAATACTTACTCGATGTTACCTAACATTGTTACGTAGCTTAAGCTGAGGTTCTTCAATAAATGATTTTTCTATTCTATTATAAATGTCGGTGAAAGCTGAAATTGTTGTTTTTATCTTATTAAATGTGACGAATAACTCGCTCGACATGTATCATAAGTATATGCAGTGATGCACAGAAAAAATTTATTTACCTTCCCGCGATGGCAACTTTATTAGGTATATTTCCATTGCTGGAGCTTATTTCAAGTTTGCATATTTTAAAGGCAAAATGTTTTACATTGAATAAAGGGAAAGCTGGATTCTCTTACCACAATCAATGCACTAAATAAATTAAAATTATTTCTACTGTAGGTATTTTGATATACCTTTGAATCGTGGAAATAGAAATACAATTAATGTAAAACTCCTTTATTTCAATAAATTTCATGTGCCATATTGTGCACATAGTAGTAGGTACCACAACAATGTTTTCTATTATGAATAGGAAAATTTATCCGTCAACTGAAGGTAATTTCGTTCAAGTAGTGCAGTAATTTGTAGAAAATCTAGCCTAAGTAAACCTTTCTTGGGATAGCAAATATATATATATTGAAATATGTGGCAAAAGCTCCTGATTTTTCCTCTTCAAAGGAATTAACGTTTGTAACGATGATCCCCCCAACACTTATGCAGTAAAGAGTTCCGTAACAATCTTCATTTCCTCTTGCAATCAAAATGCTTTGCATAAGGAGTTACGACAAATGTTCTGCAAAAAGTAAAAAGACCACCATTTTAAGAAACGAGTAGTAAAACTTAGATCGTTTGTTAATATTGATTAAATATAACTTAAAAAAAAAAAAAAAAAACAATTCCACTCAGGAATTTTTTGGCGACCGTACAGTCGAGTTTTTCTTGAAACATCCTCCATCAAGTTTTGGACAACGGTATTTAAAACACTTTTTGCTGCATTTCTTCAAGAAATTTACACATCTTTTAATGTTTTTTCTTTTTTGCCCATTTTTCTCAATTTGCTTTTTAATATTGCCCAGTTCCTTATCCTTATCTGCTGATAAACCTTGAAGTTTAATATCGTCCTTTGAACCATGTCAGAACTTGTTCCAACTTGTTTTGCCAAATTTGTGTATGACAGTAATGAGTTTTCACTCCACTTGTGCAAAACTTTAACGTGTTTTTATTCATCTTTTTCCGAAAAAGTGGGAAACAAAATTACACCGTTTCGATCCGCTTAGTACAAATATAAAATTTTCTTATGGGAGCCCTACAATGGACACATTACACCGAAATGGATCGAAACAGAGAAATTGAGCAAATTTCAACTTTTACGGATGACATAACATGGAAAAATTAAAATTATCTGTGATTTGTTATCATACATCGATGTAAAGCGGAATGACAAAATGTGGCAAAATTTTAAAGTCAAGTCTTTGAAACCGAACGGAACAATTGTGCTCATGCATCCGTTAGATCGAAATTGGTTGGATCGAATCGAATCGAAACGTCAGAATTGTGTTTGACACTTAAAGCGTAAATACGACTAACTACGAATGTTGCAACGCATACTATTTCTCTGTAATTTTGTACAGTTATAAAATATGAACATTATTTGCAGAACTTTTGTAGTCGCTCCTTACATAAAAAAATTTGGAATTTTTTGCTTAAATTTACCTAAATACAAAATACAGTAGTCCCGCATAAAAACAATGCGCTTATTACCAAAACCCTTTTATTATCTTATATTGGCAAAGAAGCCCACAGCATTTTCTTAGGAATTCCAAATACTTTTACTCTATTTATAGCAACCACGCGTATTAAGAATCCTCCTTAATAGCCATTAATAAATCATAATTTTTCTAGTTTCAATGTAAGTTTCGCCATATATTGTCACAGTCAGTTTCAATATTTCTGTTCAACGCATTCGCTTAAATCCTACATTAGTGTGGCAAAAAGTGTATGGATTTGCAAAATTGTTAAAATGTCTGAAGGCTTTGGAATTTGTTAGCTAATGTTATTTTGAATTTGTATGCAAAATTTCAGTGAAATTCATTAATTTTTAGAGGTCGCTCAAATCGAAAATAGTGATTGTTTAGCTGTTTTGAACTTCCAGGAAAACTGTTTCAACATTTTCTTTCATAACTTCTTATTTTGAGAATATTTTTTCTTTTATTTTTTACAATTTAACTTAGAACTGCATTTTTTGACTTCGCGACAATTTTTTTTTTTTTAAAGAAAACTGGTGCTTCGCCTCTTTCTAACGATTATAACTGAAATCATGTAATCATAGATGGAACAAGAACTAGGTGTCGCAAGCAGTACCAAAAAAGTATACAAAATGGCTCACAACATTTGAAATGATGTATACGTCGAAGGATTCATATTTTTTCATATCTGAATGGTTGAGGATGTCGATCAAATGTACACAAAAGTGCTATTATAAAAACATTTGCTTTTGGCACGCTCTAAAACATGTTATCGTCCATTCCAGAATCCAGTACCCGCTTGACAATCTGTATACTCTGCTCTGGTTCTGTTCTGGTATCCATGCGACATCTAGTTCTTGTGACATTTATGGTGTAATGTAAATTCGATTTTCGAAGGCTATAGAATTGTCTATAGAAGATGAGTTTAACGACTAGCAAAAATGTGACGACAACTTGGAATGTTTTGAAAAATTAACAGACCAAGAGATAGCCGACGATATCCTTGAAGCAGATCCTCCAGACAGTAACGAAGAAATATTGGACGTTCTTGAAAGTGAAATGTCCATAAAGTCCAAAGCTCAAAAAAATATTCTGATTATTTTAAGTAAATCTCCTCAATGGTGTATATATGTAGGTATATTTTTTATTTCTTTTATGTGTATTTTTCCCATTATGTAAAAGCTTTGCTAGAAAAAATTTTGTTTCCCTTCTTGTTCTTGAATAAAAGTATTTCTTGACAATCTTTTGTTATTTTTTCAAATTTAAGTATAAGCAAAAGCAGCTACTCTATAAGAAATAGTTCGTTTGTCGTATCTTAAATCGCGAATTTTTTATAACAGCATATCTTGTGCTTGTAATTTGGTATCGCTTACTAGCAATAATTCAATTGTTTCGTGCTTTTTCGGGGATTTTGATAGAAGCACATTTGTTGTTTATAATCGGGCTATTGGTTACTTACTTATAAGCAACATCCGGTGAAAATCACAAAAAATTACAGTACAACTGAGTGTCCAATTGGACACTAATCATGAAGCAAGATATAAGCAATGTATAGTATATAAACGAAAATTGGCTGTAGAAAAGCGACAGACTGATTACTAACAATTAAAGAATATTAATTGTCAAATTTAGTATATTTTAATATACAGGGACTAATTAATAATATAAATGAATTAGAACAAATTGTGATGAATTCGGAATATGATTTTGTGCTTCTTTCGGAGACGCATCTATTGGAGGAAGTGGGTGATAATGAAGTAGCATTGAAAGGTTGTTGTATTCTTAGATGTGATAGTATACTTAGTCATACTGGTGGAGTAGTTATTTATGTTAAGAATGATTGAAAATATGAAGTTCTTAGTAGTGTTGCAATAATTAAAGATCTTTGGTGCTTAACTGCAAGATAAATAAATGGGAAAACGGAGATTATAGTGTCAGTAATATATAGGTCACCATCATCGAGTAAAAGGCAGTTTTGTGAGCTGTTCAAATCATGGATGGATGCATTATTTGAAATGACAGTAGACAAAATAATACTGGGTGATTTTAATATACCTAGATTGGTATGAACAAAACAACATAACATACAGAAAAGAACTGAAACAGGTAATTAATGACAATGATTGTGAATTAATTATCGATTTCCCGACTCGAATTACACAACACTCGTAAGTACTTATGATTATGTAATCTGTAATCACAAATAATAAAAACATTAAAGCGTCAGTTAATAACAATTTAAAAATATCAGATTATCAAACTAATGAAATTATAGTGCCTGTGTGTAGTGATGTAATAAAAACAAAGTTGATTTATCTAAAATTTTAGTATATAATACAACTCGGTTTAGCAAAGCCCTTGATCAAAATAACGTTAATGGTTTTAATAAACTGGTTCATGTAAACAGTCAGGCTAATTTCCTAGTTAGTATATTTAAAAAAGCAATCGAGTCAATGACAGTAAGAAAGCAAATTCATGGTTTACGTCGGATTTAAGTAAAATGAAGAAATATAAAGTAAGGTTCTTTGAAAAAGTAAAATTTTTGGGGAAGGAAGAAGATTGGGAGCATTATAAGTCATTAAGCAATATATACAGGGCCAAAATAAAGAAAGCTAAGAGTAATTTCATTAAATCGAAAATTCGTTGGACCAAAAATCAATGTGGAAAACCATACAATTTTAGTACTGAAAGACACCAGAGAGGAAGTTAAAACAGTCGACTATGCGGATTGTCATTACGAGGATAGTGCCATGGTGGCTAATAAGTTAAATGATTACTTTATAGATAGTTTAAATGTAATTATTGACTAAAGATATGGTTGAATACGTGAACTTGATAGATCCAGTTTTTACCCAACTAGAATTTAAACAAAATTCGAAGGATTTAATTGAAGTGTTGATGCGAATTAGTAAGAAACATGATGTTTTGGGTCCTATGCTGCTCAAAGTAATAAATAAGTCGATAGAAACAGGAAAATTTCCTGATTCGTGGAAGGAATCAGTTATTGTTCCGGTTAAAAAGGTTCCCAGGAGTAATAGGTGTGAAAACTTTAGACGGGTAAATATGTTACATACCTGCGAAAAAATTATGAAAAGATGCCTCAAATGCAACTGGCAGATTATGTGGAGAAGAATAAAATCTTGTTGAAGTATCAATCGGGCTTTCGGGGTAAGCATTCATGCGAGACCGCTTTGACATGGGTTTTAACTGACTGGCAATACATCACGGCAAATACGATATGAGAAAAGCCTTCGAGACGATTGATCAAGCAATTTTGCTTCAAAAGTTAGAGCAATATTGGATCAGGGGTACAGAGCTACAGTGGTTCACATCGTTCTTGACTGGTAGAGCGCAAGCAACTAAAATTAATGGTATATATTCGAACAGTAGAGATGTAACGGTTGGTGTTCCTCAAGGGTCAATTCTAGCAACATTGTTGTTCATATTATATATTAATGATATGGGAAAAGTTTTAAATGATGATGCGCTAATATTGTAACGGGAGTGAATGTTCCAGAAAGTGTAAATAAGCTAAAAGAAGACTTAGCGGAAATTTGTGAGTGGTTAAAGATCAACAAGATGAAATTAAATATAGATAAAACAAAGTGCATGTGTATTAATATAGATATAGACTTGTGTGTGGAAATATACAACAAAAATTTTTAACTAGTCAAGGAAATAAGGTATCTAGAGGTAGTTATCGATTATAAATTGAAATTTAATAAATTTTTAGATTATATTTGTAAAAAAGTGGCTAAAAAATCTCATTCTTCAGGAGAATCAGAAACAATATTTCGACAGTTAGTGCTAAGTATACAATATAATAATCAAACCTCATTTCGAATATTGTGCTGCGATAATATTTATGGTATCTAAAGAAGATTTCAATAGGTTACAAAAGCAGCAAAATAGGGCAATGCGAATAATACTTCGATGTAATAATATAACACCAAGGCAACATATGCTGGATGCGCTAAAATGGTTAAGTGCAAGACAACGGGTGTGTTTGAGTGTGCTAATTCCTATATTTAAAATTAAGAATAATATGTTTCCAGGATATTTGTGTAGTTATATTAGATATGTCAATGCAGCACAACCATATTCGTTGAGAAATAATGATAGGTTTAGGCTAAGTAAATTCAAAAATACTAATACGGTAATACTAATATGGTTATGTATAAAGGTTTGCAAATGTATAATGAAATGCCAATGGAAATAAGAAATGTGAATGAACTGAGAAAATTTAAGAAGGAATTGTATAGAAGTTTAGGTAAGATTATAAGCTATGGTTATAAAGCATGTATTTATTGCTGTTAAATAAAGCACTACTACTACTACTAGCAATGTATTCAGCGAAACGCGTAGTTCGTTTGCAACTTTGGTGAAGTTCTATCTGAAAATTGTTTCGTAACACAAGCATATACAAATTAAACACGAAATTCATGAAAACCACTCCCTGAAGTAACTTCATTCTATTAAACAAAACATGCAATGAATGGAAATTCAGCAGAAATGCTTCCATAGTTTCAATGGACAGATTCATTATAAAATAAATTTCACTTTAAACAGAAATTACTGTTCATGCAAGGCAATGCTAACTTACTTAAGTTCATAATTCCACAATAAATCTAGAGCTGTATTTCAGAAGGTTTTCATATCCTTATTTCAGAGATTATTCAATAATTTTGATAGACAATTTGTGTCCTACACAGATGGAGACATGCACCATTTATGTGCCTAGTTTTAACTTAAGTTTTAAAATTCGATGGCTGCACATTATTCGCATTGTTTTCTTTTCTTCACACACAAAGCATGGAAAATGTGAAACTGTTTAAATATAAATATCAATAGAGATAAGGAAAACATTTTATTGTATTTGATTCAGTTTGACAAGTTATAAACAGTGCAAGGAGTATTTCGTTGGTCTACCTATTTCTATGTAGTTTATAAAAGTGGTCCAACAACAAGCCTGGAATAGAAAACCGATCATTGCAACTCATAAAGAACAAACAAATAAGATCGGGTAGTATGGAATAATATTTAGCAATATTTTGGAAACTAAATCTTATTTCGTATACTCAAATCTTATTTCTAGTATTTATGGAAGTGTTTTGATTTAAGTTTCGTTTTAAGTTATTAAAAGTTATTAAAAAAGTGCTGTTAATCACGTGCATGTATTGTGGTTTACTATAGGGGTCATGTTATCAGAACATGGTTTTTATTTCATTTTATAATGATACTGATATTTCGAAGAAAAAAATACATTATTAAATAAAAATTTAATAAAAAACATCCATAGTCTACGATATCTTGCTCACGAAATAAAGTCAAAAATAGCAAAAAATTCCTCAAAGCATTTCTAAAAAATATAACTGCAAAAATCGCAAAAATAAATATAGCACAGTTCTTCGGACAACAAATAATATGAGCCCAGTTGAAGTCCATTGTAAGCATTGGATCCATTGCCCTCCACTCTAATCACCCCAAGATTTATTACAAAAGGTAGACTTGATATATCTTAAGGGAGGAAAATTGAACTAATATCGTCTTCTGAGTCTTCATATATTATGTTCGAAATTAGTAAATTTTTATTTGATCATTATCATCATCAGCACTTATGAATTCCACTAGCAGTGGACGGTTTTGAAATTTTGTTCTCCTTGCGAATGCTTGACATTTTGGTGACTTCCCTTCCTTTTTTCGGCTTTTTCTTCCTTAGAATTTTTGTTCATTGGTCAGGCCGACAGGAACTCCTCGCTCAACGATCTTGATAGGAAAGCCCTCAGTTTATTCTTCGAAATTTACTGGATATTTTTTCTTATAATTTTTATACATTATGGGAGACCGACAATGGCACAGACTGAATAAAAATCCTGCTCATCTACGCGTCTATGCTCATAGCAATTGTTATAGTGGGCCAATCACTCGTTGTCGACCTCTATAATGCATAAACATTTTAAGGAAAAAATTAAAATCTTCCCAACATCAGGCTTCGTTGATTTTATATTGAAGCGAGTGCCTCTACAATACAACAACTAACTAAGTCAAATTTCGTTTCTCAATCAATATACATATGTACATACATATATTTTATGCACAAAAATAATACCCAATTAATTGAATGTTTTATTGATTTTATCTTAAATTTAGGGAATTGTCCTACTTTTTTTACAGTCTAGTTTCATTTAATTTTTGGTGTAGAAAAAATGTCCCATGGAGTAAGATACATTTTACTTGTACTGGGGATATGCCCAAAAGTTGATGCTTATGATGCTGAAGCTGCGTTGATTTGATTTACACGTTCAATATTTTCATCAGCTATATCAGAACATTTTCTAGAGGCCATGGATTTTCTCTCTATCACTTATTTAATATCGTTTATGTTCTTGTATGCCATTTTGACATTTACAAAAATTATCATCCGCTATGAAATTAGATTCAGAAAATATATTTCTAATGATGAAATGATAAATCAGTGTGCCGATTATAGCTATTTGTCCCGTTTGGACTTTCAAATAAGCATCTCTCAGGACTACCAAATTATTATTGGTGCAAAATATCTTCAAGAATATCGAAAATTGTTCCATTTCATTATTCCTGAAAGGAATTATTGCTTTTTGCATTTGATTTCAATCTCATTTAATATTTTCTGTGACATTTTGACTGGGGATAAGGTACAAAAAGTCATGACAACTCATTTTAAAAATTATCGAATAAATTTTCAGAATAGCAGCACAACCACTTTAGTGCGTGAAGAGTTTTTAATAAATTTATCTTTTTACTCACTCATTTAAAAAACGTCAACTTAACAACACGATGACAAATACTAAATTGTACAAAAATTACAAGGAAGCAGGAAGGAGCATGATTAGACAAGAATAAGCTTGCCTGGATGTGAAATTGGCACTAGGAAGTACGACGAAAACTTGCGTCACATAAGGCGTTAGTATACCACAATACCCGATCTTACTCTACCTGTATAAAAACGGACTTTAACCAATTACGAACAACATTTATAAATCTAGGATACACATTTTTAAAAATATGCCACAGGTATCTATTACTGAATTGCATTGCACATCATTTTCCCGTTAAAATCTTATGAAACATCCAAATTGCGTCATCAAAAATGCTAGTATGCCAGTTTATCTTTCTGTATGTATGTCCCAGTTGGTTGCTACTGAATACTCCTCATCCCCTACAATTTGGTGTTGCAGTGTTGCACTATTACAAAAACGGCAAATGAGAAAAATATGTGTATTATTCTAGAGTAAAACCATCATTTGTTGTTTGATAATCACTGAAAAACTCTATTTCAGAATTAACTAAATTTTATATGACATTTCGTGACAGTAACTACCTACATAGGAAAATTTTAAATTTATTACATACATCAACATTTTTATGCATCACTCACATTTGCACAACAAAATTTAAGTAACATGAGATTTTGTTATTCATAGCTAACGGTTTATAATTAGGTATGTTACTTTATATAACAATGCCCAGCTTTCTTATATTTCGTGGTTCGCTTTATCATATATTTTGTAAAAAACAACACATTTAAAATGCATTTTCAAAAAGTTTTTTGAATTGATGAAATATTTCATCGTAAAAATTCACATAACTATGGCTGGAATTCATCGGCGTAGATAAGTTGGGGATGAGCACAATAAAAGAAAAAGAGGGGTAAAAGGCCTAAGTTTCAATTTTTGTTTGTCTTTTTATCTTATAGCCATAATTCCCAAATTTGTTCAAATTTCCTTTGAGTAGTAACTAAAAAACACTCTTTGGTCTCCAAATCACCGTTGGGACAAGGGACACAAAATTCATTGTATGGGAATGAAATCTAGAATATTGGACGCAGAAAATTGATATATTGTTATGCTTTATAGTAAACGGTTTTCTAATATGTTACTCTATATAACACGTCCTCTATACTTACTTTATTATTTAATTTTGACGCCGGTATATATTCTGTAAAAAAACCCTTAACAGGTTTTGTAATAGGTGCGAAAAAAAAAATGCGTTTGGTAACTCCACGAAATTCCATCATTAAGTACCATAATGGTTTTTTATACAAATACATACATAGGAGAAATCTATTCTATTTCTATTGGCGGGTACTCCTTACTACAGCGGCTAAACTGCAAAATCAGCTTCACAATTGCTTCGCGTAAGGAAAAACTAATCAATCTTGTACACAAACATTATTTTATTTAGTACACTAGAGCCTCGAGTTGCGTCGTTAATGCGTTACAATAAATCGCGACGCATCTCGAAACAACGCAATTCGAATTTTAATTTTGTATACATACATTTGTACCTGTTTCTATATATGTAATAGGTTCCGATAAAATCTGAAATCCATGTTTTAAAAAAAAAAATTAGTTATATTGCTACATATTTAAATAAAAAACAGGTATGAATAGATTAACTATTATTAAATAAGTTTTATTAAACCAAAAACTAATGCAAACATTAAACGAATTTTAAAATAATGTAAAATAATGAAGCAACATAAATTTATAGAATTTATTCAGATTCTATTTCATACGTTGGTTCAGGATTTGGCGTTTGCTTTTCTTTTGGTTGTTTTATTATAAAATTATTCAGAGTTATTTGAACAGCCTTTTGTTTTTTATCCAAATAAATTTTTTTATAACAGCTGATGGAGGCCTCTACAGCTTGAGTAACCTTTGCACTTTGATCAGTATCTGGATCTTCTGCAACAAATATTTCTAATGCTTCAGATATTAATTTAATTGCTTTCCCCATACCCTTTGTTGTTAATTTTTTCACTTCTGGTACTTCTACGGAATTGTCGTCATTCTCATAAATATTTTGAGCCATTTCAATTAAATCTGCGGTACTGACATCAAAATCCTCTTCTACATTTAAAATTTCATCGAAATCGGCCTCGTCCAATCCTTCGAAATGAGCTTCTTGGGCTAAGTTAACTATTTCTGCCCGAACTAATGGCACATCGTCAACTTCCGTAAAAGTTGTTGTACATTCTGGCCATATTTTTCGCCATACACCATTCATACAAGAGGATTTTACTTCTGCCCAAGAATCACCAATATTTTTAACAGCTTTCAATACATTGTAGTTTTTCCAAAATACAGCCATAGAAGTTTCTTCATCCGCATCGGCAGCATGCAGTAGCTGTTTAAATGTCCGGCGAATATAGTATGACTTAAAATTTGAGATTACTCCTTGATCCATTGGTTGAATAAGTGAAGTTGTGTTTGGAGGCATAAATAAAAATTTTACATTATCTGATAGATCATCTATATATGTTGGATGTCCTGGTGCATTATCCAGTAGTACCAATATTTTAAAAGTCAAATTTTCCCGTTCGCAATAGTTTTTGAACTCAGGAATGGCGCATTTGCCCAACCAATCAACAAACAAAGAACCAGTGACCCAAGCTTTTTTATTAGATCGCCAATGTACAGGAAGATTTCTTTTATTAACACCTTTTAGAGCTCTAGGATAAACTAACTGATAACTGATAAACTAACAATGGTTTTAGTTTGAAGTCACCATTGGCATTGCCTCCAAGAAGTAAAGTTAGGCGATCTTTACTTACTTTAAAGCCAGGTGCAGAAGATTCTGTTTTTGAAATATAGGTTCTTTTCGGCAGACGTTTCCAAAACAAACCTGTTTCATCAATATTAAACACCTGTTTAGAACTGTAGCCACCTTCCTGTATAACAGCCTTCAATATTTTATTAAAACCATTTGCTGCTGTGAGATCTGCACTAGCTGCCTCACCTTTTAAACAAATGTTGTGCAGATTTCCGCGAAATTTAAAACGCTCAAACCATCCACCACTAGCGTTAAATTGTTCATAAATTGCTTTATTCGATATTGGAAGTTTTTCTTGCAGATCATCGTAAATAGATTTAGCTTTGGCTTGAATAACCATTTTGCTCAGCGGCATACTTTTTTGAGTTTGATGTTCAATCCAAATTAAAAGTAGAGATTCCATTTTAACTATTAATGCATTTCGATTTATAACAGTACTTTTTAATTGGGAATCTGTTGCTGCTTCATATAATGTTTTGATTTGTTTTGCATCGCGATTGCAGATAGTTCTTACTGTTGTTGGAGCTAGCCCGAGAGCTCTACCAATGAAAACCGCTTTTTCTCCCGCTTGGAAACGTTGTAAAATATCATGTTTTACGTCCAAAGATATTACTTTTTTATTTCTTTTCGTAGATTTTTTACCATTTTCATCTGACGATCGTTTACGATTCATAATTCTATTCTACAATAGGGCAATAAAAAATATTTCAAAAAATCAATTACAAACCCAAAAAATAATAAAAAACAATAAACAAAATGTAATACCTTTGAGAAATGTATATATGTATATTGTAATTGAGTTTTTAGAATTTAAAACAATTATTATTAAAAAAGCAAGAAACACTTGAACGTTATAAGTTATAAGTTATGCAAACAACTAAGAACTAAACTTTTATACTAATAAACACTCAATAAAAAATTATTTCATTTGCAGCTGCATTTAAAATAAATCATGGCATTCTAGTTAATTATTTCATTTGCAGCTGCATTTAAAATAAATCATGGCATTCTAGTTTCGGTTTAAATTTTAATTTTTGAAATCTAGACGTTATGCTATTTTTTGATTAAATTTTATTTTAAAACTTTTTTTCGACGCATTTCGAAAATTAGCAACGCAACTCAAAATTAGGGTATCAAAAATTTTTTTGGGGCAACTCGAAAGGACGCAAGTTGGAACAACGCAACTCGAGGCTCTAGTGTATTACAAATGCATAAGTATGGTCTAATTTTACCTTATAGTAATTAAAGATTTTTAGATTTTACAATGTAGGTATCTAGCTCATAAATATGTAGGTACGTCCCACGGCACAAATCAATGTAAAAATGCACTCTTGCACCGCTCCAAACAAAATATGAAACATTAATAAAGTACGCATTACTAAAAATCTCGTTGCGCACTAACATGAGAAATTAGTATTATTATTTTTATATGAAATTGTGCTTTTTGTGTAGGGCAAGATGCTGTACCTTGATCAATTCGTCTTCCACGCGTACTGTAGTTACGACCTACATAAACGAACCTTATACCTAACTTACTAGTCAATAGAGTCAAAGTTATTCTAAGAATTAGTTTGCCGGACAAATGTGCAGTTATTGTGCGTTACAGAATCGTCGTGAAAAAAGTCAATATTTTCCAGTGATAAAGAATTGAAAGTGTTGGAGTCTTATTCTTCCTATAACTTTAGATTGCAGCTCAGGTAAAAGTTGTTTATATTTGATGATGTAAATCGTGCATCATTTGTGGAAATTGTGCGCCCTAAAATAATTCACAGGCAGCTTTGTTTGTTTTGCAAAAGGTACGTACTTTCAACACTAAACATTTGTACCATGGAAATGTCCAAGGTACAAGCAGTGTGTCCAAGAAATGTAAGGTATGGGCTTAAAAACCGGTCAGACTGTAAAACAAGTAGTACAATTCCCTAAACTTAAAAGCCTTTTTTCCTTAAAATAAATTCCATTTTCTCTGATAGAAAAGGAAAATCACTTTCATTTCCTCAAATCAATGGAATATTCAATGAACTTAGGTATTTGGCACCAGAAAACCTATATAGTACGTAAAATTCCCGAAATGTTAAACTTTCTTGGATATAAGGAAAAGAACATGAAATAAATTTTATGGAACACTTTCAAATATATTTTCGTTAATAAAATTCACACATTGTTTTTGAAAACAAGTCATATATTGTTTTTCAGTGTTTTGTTTCAGCGTGCCAAGCGCCCCAGCACTAGCTTCCATACTATATATGTTTTAATGGAAACACATATGGTAGTATGGTACATAAGAAATGAGCTATTCAGTTAGTTCTTATGATTTTTAAAGGTGTAGTTTACCTATTCCCTACATTTTAGGGAAAAAACCTACCTGTCATGGATAAAAACCTAATCTATGTTTTCCAAGGTGGAGCTTTCCTTAATCTTATCGAAAAATAGCTAAGAGTATGATTATGAGCAATAAATTCCCGAAACTTCTTTGATTTAACAACTCAATATGAACAATACTTTGCGCATCTAAAATTTCAGCTTAACTAAACGTCCAAACAGCCATTAACTAAGCGAGGCAAATTTTGCGATCTCTAGTCGAACGTCTTGCTGGACCCTAACGGTGATGATAATAGAGATAAATGCGAAGCGTTGCCGCCATCATGTTGTTATTTGTGGTTGCATAAAGAGTTTTTAATTTAAATCTGTTGATATACTTACAATCATTTCTTCTTAGTAAATTACTTTACACATATGCAAGGAACATTACCCCACTGCCCATGGTACAGCTTCATGGACCGCAGGCAAGACCTTCATATTTGCTTCCATATGTCCCCAAATTTACATTTTTGGAAAGGTTAGAAATATAATTATCGGTTGTTTAAATTTGTCTTATTAGTTTTGTCAAAAATTAGAGTATTTCAAAAACGATACCAAGGTACAGCACCTTGCCTTAGTAAATTATTAAATATGATCATGTGCTGTTCATAATTATATACGAATGTCACCATTTCTTAAAAACATGACAAGTTATTCCAAAATGTAGAATTTACTATAGTGAAAAATTGCAACACACAGAAAGAAACCTCTAATGCGTATATAATACCTAAACATAATATACCTACACTGAGTAAAATATCTCAAATTAATGTTACATGCTTCCAATTAAATTATTATAATCTCAAGATAAAAATAACTATGTCTCCTATTATTTTTTACTGATTGTATACTTTACATATGTATAAATGGATACTGTGTCAAATTAAAAAGATTGTTCCGTACTGATTCGACAGGATAACCCTTTATTATTTGCAGATTTAGAACGTGCCTACCATCATTTTAATAATATATGATAATTGAAAGTTAATATGATATCGTTTTCGTCCCTTCGATGAAATCATACGGCGGTCACTGTAAAGAAAGTACGACAATTCCCACAAGTTTTTTCTTAAAAATAAATTCCATTTTCTCTGACAGAAATTGTAAATGAGCTTTGCCAATGTAACTTCGATATATACAGGAAGCCAGCCAAAATACTGACTGCATGAAGTGGATAAGTGGATTTTGCAATGAGCGTAGCAAAGGTCTTAAATATACATGCGATGTCTGTTTAGACGATGACTAGTTAATAACTTTCCACAAATTTTATTTTATAGTCAGAAATACAAATTAATATAAAACTTACATTAAATTAAATATTATAATATAATAATTTTCAAAAAGATTCATTAAAAAAACAATAATGCGCACATAAAACCCATTTTTCCTTATGATTTTAAAGCTAAACCCAAAATTACGAAGTTACCCCTTATCCAGTTTTGTATTATTAATAAATATCTGGTCTTTGCTATAATTAGATTTATTTGTACTATTGTTTGAGATACAAAATTGTCAAAACATTCCGAAGTTACCATATTTTACGGTACGTAAAATTCCCGAAATTTTTGCTCTCTCGGAAGAGAATATTCAATAAATTAGGTATTATTCTACATTTTTTATAGAACACTTACAAATATATTTGCGTTAATATACTTTACACATGGTACATGGTACACTTAAATATTATTCCAATAAGATAAGTTATCTTTGACTTAAAATTAAATTAATTTTTTTTTCAAGCGAACAATTTTTTGCTGTTATTTAAGAAATATTAATGAATTGTCTATCAAATTAATGAATTAATGAATTGACTATCATATTCGTCAGCTCTGTATAATGTATTGTACTAAATTTATTACCCGCTATGAAAAACGGAAAATGTTCGTTAAAATACGAAACTTTGCATTGACTACAAATCCACATACATATCAGGTATTATGGTGAACTATAACCTCTTCTATTTAAAATAGTAGAGTTAATTCATTTGCAGTTTTACTTAAAAAGAATCCCTCTTTATAGCTACGTTCCTAATAACGTGGGCGGCAGTCAAATCGATATCATCAAATATTGATTACAAGATAGAGACACAGTATCGAGTCGAAAGATAAAATATCTTTAAAAAACAAGCCAGAAGATAGCAAGTGAACGTATTTCAACCCAGATTTAATAGAAAGAGTTAGTGTGATGTTAATTCTTGAATTTGTACTAAGGAAAATAATTTAAGTTCTGTTTTCATGTTTTCAAAAGGATTAAGGCCTTGCAGTAATATATAGGCTTTGCTTCATTTCTATTACTTTCACTTTCTATCAGAGGTTAAATTATTGTGATAAATTTGTCCAAAATAGGACTTGTACTCAACGTTTCTATGTCATTAATAATAAATGTTATAACTGTTTTATTTATTTACTTTTGTTATGTTGACCTAGAATAAAAGAAAGTCCAGTACTTAAAATCGAAATATTATTTTTGGTAGTCTTCACTTTGCTTTCATTTGTATTATGTACCTACCCTTTCTAAGTGACGCTTAAATGAATAAACATTTTAAAATGTTTGGAAATAGTTATTTTCTTCACATTAAAATTTTTCTATTTAGTGTATTACATAAAATACATAATTTGATATGATTCTTCAAAAACTTTGCGTTTTGAAATGAGTTTGTACATAAAAATCAAAGCATTTTCAATTCTTCATTTCAGAAAATCTAAATGTTTAATTAAATTAAATAAATTTGGATTTTTGTGGGTAATATGTACATATGTCATAAAAGTAATTTTCTGTGAAATAAAAAAAAATGTTTTCTCCAAAGGGGTATTTAAAATCAAGAACATGAAAACATTTAACGCATTTCATAAAAGAAGAAAACTTGTATAAAATTCTATCGTAATGAGTAAAAAATCCCGTCGGGCTAGTCTTCTCTCTCTCTTGGCATAAAGAATTGTAGATTCCTGAGCCCCTAAAATTGATGGTTTACATTTCAGATGTTTTCCAGTTGGTTACTTGCAAAAAACTGCAAAGAAATGCTGGTTTTAGGACTGCATGCAGCTATAACACAATCATACAGTCCCTATAGTCCAGAATTACAAGGATAGATGTTACTAAAATAAAATATATTTGAGTTAAGAAAAGTCCTACTAGGGTTGACTTCCTCTTTTTCTAAATATTTTAAGTCTCTAAGGAAATACAGAATAATTTTAAACCCTAATTGTTTCCATTTCTTGAACAATGATTGTTGTTTTTCTGCATAAAGGAGTCTATGATCAACTGCAATCTAAAAATGAAATAAAAAGTTATTACTATATATATGATTCTATCTAGGGTATAGAAAAAACGGAATAAAGAAATAAAACAAACTCATTAGATTTTCTGTTAGGAATAGGTCTTTTATGGTTTTCTGAAACTTACGATATCGCTCATTGTCACAGCTTTATTTTGGTCCGTGTGGTGATCAACGATAATGTGAATTAATTTATCACGATGAGTGCTAAGAAGTGTATTATTCTTTTTATAAAAATTAATTATGTTTGTCCCTTTTGCCTTTTGTGCCTTTTGCCTAAATGATCTTCACTGCTGTTAACGGACAAAATTGATGAGGATCCATCGTTTTAATTGATCCAATTTCTACACTAACAGTCACCGGAAAGAGTATCAATCTTCA
The DNA here is from genome assembly GCA_963930735.1 of Dioctria linearis. Taxonomy (NCBI): domain Eukaryota; kingdom Metazoa; phylum Arthropoda; class Insecta; order Diptera; family Asilidae; genus Dioctria; species Dioctria linearis. Next base: position 128,552,821 of record OZ005740.1, on the reverse strand, counting down.
TATTCATAAATTTCATAAATTACTATAATTATTTGTGGACGTTTTAAAATTTAAATTATTACATCTACTCTCTAATTGTTTCTTTCCGTGTAGATAATACATTCTGTTGTCCAAATTAAAAAAGCTTTTTTTTTACTCAAATCAATCTTTTTATTACTTTCCAAAACCCCTTATATGTACATATGTTCTCTAGTTTTAGTCAGTATTTCTGTGTGTTACAAACGGAATGACAAACGTGGTATATAATATAATATAATTTCTTCTAAGGTATAAGATTGTCACAACGTTAAAATTAGCATCTAATAACAATACAGGCAGTCGCCGTTATGTGTATTGCTTGCGATGTCGTTGCTAATAGAACTTTTTGAGTTTTGACAGTAAATTTTTTCGTTCTTCAAACTTGTTTAGATATTCTGCGATTTCTTAAGAACACATGACCAGTTCGGACCTCTGATATTGATTTCGTGTATACATATGAACAGAATTCCATTTGGTTGCTTTATAATTTAAGGTTTAGTTTACATTATTCTCAATCATTCTGGCTTGTGAATTCGTGACTTGTAAATTAGCAGATATAAAATATCTATTTGCACTTTTTTTATTATAACTGATGTTAGATACAATGTCGAAAAGAAGAAATAGGCTGTTAGCAGCACCACTAACGGAATAAGCTAGTTTTTTAGAGAATGTAGTTGAAATCTTGCAGGTAAAATAAGAAGTTAAAACTCTTAGCGAATCAGATGATAACACAGACTGAAGTCAGATCTTAATATCTAATAATGTGTATACTTTAATTGTGGATTACATCAAGAATCTACAGGGTGTTTTGTGATGTTACACTCGAATGCTATGGAAGGTCATGCTTAGATAAGCAAAAACTTGAATAGGGAGGGGGGGGGGGGGAATCCTACGGTTTATGGGATAACGGAATTTAATAATATGTGGGTATGTTTTCCAGCAAATTAAGCTGGACGGACCACATCTTCTCTGTTGCCAAAGAAGCATAGAAATGTCTTGGATTTCTGAAAACGCGTAAAAAATATTTCATCCCATTAAATCTAGCGCCCCTACAAAGATGGTAGCCTCATTGAATATTGTCCAAAACAGAGCTCCAAATTAATTGGCGATTTGGCAATAACTAGGCATATCGATTCACCAGATGTCTCTCGTTACTTTATCGCTACATGCATGGTCAATATTCCGATGAAATATCTGATCCCTTGTAGATTAATACCTGCACGCAATACTCGCGCTGCAAGTCGCGCATATCCTTTCACCTTTCAAAATACTTTCGGCCGTACAGTAAAATTCCGTGATTCTTTGTTGTTGTGCGAATGTGGAACAGTCTACCATCTTCCGTTTTTACTTACAATCTGCGAAAGTTCAAGAATGGCGTACATCAGCACCTCCGCCACTGTCCTCATGTCCCCTAAACCTTTTTCTTTCTCCTTCCTACTATGCTGTCCTTTGCATCATAGAATATGTATCTCCTAAGCTTGATAATATATTTAAAAAAAAAAACACACAACAATCATCCTGTAACCTCTGAACGTTACACCCTATGATGACGATTTAAAATTTAGTTCGATTGATACTCATTGGACTTTTCCAATGGTCTATAAACCCCCCCCCCCCTCCTCCCCCTCCTCTTCTCTGTTTTGAAGTTGTGCTCAACATATACAAACGTAGGTGGTCGTCATAACATAAGATTTGTTATAACAACGATCAATATTTTTATGTGTCTTCCACCACGAAGAAGATTTCTCGTCTAACAGACAAAATGCATTTAAGTGCAAAAAAAATTATTGAACTTTTCGACCCAGCGATCAGAGAGGTCTCATCAGTATGCTTATCTCTGATCGCCTACCATAGAAGTTCAATGTTGGAGGTCACACCAATTGCCCATATAAACACTTTTTATAAAAAGTAAGTGTGAATTATATGGTGGCAAGATTTCTCATTGCACTTTGAAATTGGCAGTTTGTTCCCCCCTTTTTTGCCTGGCGGCATATGGATAAATCAAGTAGAATTTACATGAAGGAGATTTCTCGTCTAACACCACCTTGTAGTAAGTTCGGAATTTCACCTCAGTTTTTTTTTTCTTTAACTACTATTTTTATAAAAAAAAACACGCCAACCAGTTTTTCATATTGGATTTAAGCCCAGAAGCTTCGCTTCAAAAGACCTTTCACACTGAGTACCCAAATTGTAATGCACTTTTTCTTAAGCATATCCAGCGAAAAAGTTTAATAAATGCCAGAATGTAGGCAATAATTTTTTGGGAATGAGTTTTTTAATTCATCATACTCATATTTATACTGATCCTGATAGATTCTTCCAGTCAATAAGAATGAGTAAAGAAATAAAAAAAGAAAAAAATAAGCCGGTTATCAAAATTAGCTCGCTGCACCTAGCGAACAAATTAAAAATTACATTCTCGAAAGAGATAGTTCGAGGCGTACATTTTTACATTAAAACAATTACAATCAACGTCAACTTTCCATTGATATCACAAACATTCATACGGTATTGTCACTAATCCGTCCAAAATTTGGATTATGGAAAAAGTACGAACAACAAGTAGATAGTTGTGTAACTTATAAACAACAAATTTACGTATATAACGCGATAAAATCTTGCGTATTGGTATGGTAGCTTATGTCAGTAAAGTTTTCTACTAATCGAGTGAAAAAAAACTCCAAATATTCGAACTACACTTACCTACTTTTCTGCAAGCTAAGATTGCATTTCTTGACTGACCTGGATTACAGGAAACTAACAAAATGTTCTAATTGTTCCAATATTTATTTTGGAGACACCCTTGGTGAATATCCATAAATATAGCCGCCCCTCTGACCATTTCTTTTTTTGACTGACTAAAAATTTAGAATTTGTGTATGGCAACCCCACAAAGGGTTGCCTGAAGCAGTCTGTTTTTGAAATTCCATTTGAATATTTAATATAACTACTGCACCCAATACTTGAGGTCTCTACACTTATCTATAACATGGACAGCTGATACTACTGAAATTACTTACATTAAACTGAGATCACTTTTCTGTAGTTTTCTCTTTTTGGTTTAAGTACATACGGATGGACAAATGTACACAACTCGAACTATAAATAGCCGCTAAGTAGCCATTCAAACAAGGCACATGTCATTGATATGATAACATAGTCAACTTCAGATATTTTTTTATAGCTACTAAAGTATGAAAGTTACATTGAAAATTAAATTCAGCAATAACATAACAGAATCTTTTCATGGTCAATTTCTACATGAAAAAAAAATAACCCAGCGGAAACTATGGTCAGAAAACTTTTGTATATGTATACGATATAGTCATTCAAACGCACTCTGGCAGCACTGGATTTTGATGTCTATGCATTATCTTTCTCACTATATTTTTTAAACAAATTTGATGGACTTCATTCATTCGCACTTGTATTGGGTTGCAGTGGAAGCAATCGTAAGACACCTTGAAATAAAATGCGCGACTACGAGTGACGGGGTCTGTTGTTGTTTGAATTGCCTGGTCTGACTGTGCGTCTATCATGAGTCGCGATATAAAGCGCTTATTTCAGCTAAAGTAAACTGAGTCAGAAGTGCTCGGGTTTCGCTTACAGAATTCCACTTTATAAATTTGTGAAATGTCAAAAAATTTGAACCCGAAGAATTAAGCCATGGACGAGAACGTTTTTAGGGCCAGAGATTGATGCGCAGATACGGGAGGGTACTAGTAATTTATTCAGTTGGTTTAATTTGTCCATTTTTTTCTATTCCTTTTTGATTAATTATAATTGAGCCAAACGAGCAAGCTTCAATTAATGTAATACTCGCCTTCGTCGGCTATTATTGCTGCTAGGCGTGAGCTGAAAGTGAAAGTAGGAAGCATGTGTAGGATTCATAAAGATTTTTCATTTTTCTTCTTTTTGGAGCTAATTTTATGATTTTAATTTATTTTCCTTCTGATGACGACTATATTTACCATTCAGTAGCATCGCGTTTATTATCGCCACACCTAGCAAATGTGTATGTATGCAAGATTTACATATCTAAACCCATTTGTCGGGAAATTAATTTCGTTCATGTTACACCAACAACATGTGGATCGCAATGACGTCGGCTTAACCTGTTGTGTTGTGAGCTTTTTTTATAAATTTTTGTTGAGGGAATGGAAACAGAAAATTTCTAACTTTAGCTTTTTGATAAATTCATTTTTATTTTATTTATTTTCATTATTGATTTGTATTAGAGTATATGTATAAATGAATGAGTTCTTCGAAATACTAAGCACTTAAGCCTTAATAGTGAGTAGCAGGTTGTTGGGCAATTTTGAATGTTCTTGTTTGCTACCCTTATAAACAGTTCTGCAACACATAACAAACCACGCTTAGTGAAGCAGAAGTTCACCTTAAATTATTACGTAATATTCCAGCAACAAAAAGTTTTTTGCTACATTTTGAAAGTTCATTATATTCTGTAATAATGCAGTATACTAAAAGAAACATCTCAAATTGAGCGTTTTTAACTTGTGCAAAACAAAAGCAACTCCACTTAAAGATACAAAATTTACAACTGTAAGTTAAATTGGATATCTTATAATTGGCATAATAAAGCATTACTTTTAGCCACACCTGCACACCTGCGTGCTTAGACTCGATTAATTTGGCGATTACATTTTCCGGGACTATTTCCCATTCAACTGCTACTGCAAAATCCTCTGTATTTTTGAAATGTTGGCCGCTAATTCTCCGTTTAAAAAGTAAAGATTCTTGAATATTTCATATGATTATTTTATTTCTGTGAACTACAGCATAAATAAATCAATTATATCTCGTGCAATAGCAAAATATAATGCAAGTGGAAACGTAAAAACTGCTCACCGAGGTGGAGGGCCTCGGAAAACGACATTGAGAACAGATACACTCATCTGCGGGATAACAAAAAAGGATCCATCTGCAAAGATAGCTAAACATTTCGACTTGAAAGTAAACCCCAGTACTGCCCGAAGACGTGCCTTACAGTATAATTTACATTCCTACAGACCGGCCATGAAAGTATGTTTTTAGCTAAAAGGCGAAGGTCCACTTCACGAAGTAAAAGGGAGTCTGCTTTCAATAGGACAACGATCTCAAGCATACCTCGAAGTTTATGAAAGAATGGCTCCGAGGAAATGGGGTTCAAGTCATGGATTGGCCATCCCATCCCTCAAACTTGAGTCCCATAGAAAATATGTGGGCTATTTTAAAACGGAGAGCTTGCGCCTAACACAAAAATCTCGGCAAATATAATCGTTAAATTAATCGAATCTATCGCTAACTAATGGTTATTATGCCAATTATTACATATTTAATTTAACGTAGTTGTAAATTTAATTTTGTATCTCTAAGTGGAGTTGCTTTTGTTTTGTAAAGTGAAAAACGCTCATTTTAAGATTTTTATTTAATAATAATAAAATAGAATTATTTCAATAAGGTTTCTTTTATTATACTGCATTATTACAGGATATAATGAAGTTTCAGAATATAGCAACAAGTAAGGCGTTTTGTATCAGCTGGAACCAATACTCAGCAGTACGGCTAGTTCCTGCCTGTGTATACGTCTGAAAGAAAATGTCAAGCTGACCCCATGTATCATCTGAGTTGAAGTTCTGAGTATGAATCATATGAGGCGAAATATTACGTATTTACATTAGCCATTTACGCCCTAAGTGGGACGAGCCAAGTTCAAAAGAAATGTCATGAAAACTTTTCGAAATATGTTATGAATTTAAAAAAAACGGCCTAAATGGCTATGCTTCAAAGTAAATATGTAGTATTTCCCCTCATATGATTCAACTCATTACTTTAACTGAGATCATATATGGGGTCAGCTTGACATTTTCCTTCAGCCGTCTACAGTAGGCAAGGACAAGCTGTACTGATGAGTATTGATTCCTGCTAATACGAAATGCCTTACTTGTTGCTATGTTCTTTACAGCAAATTGGTTATTAAATTTTTAAAATTGATAACATTTTTCGAAAAGTCCTCATGACTTCTCATTTTCAAAATGTAGCTAGAAAATTTTTGTTGCTGGAATATAAGGTGAACTTCTACTTCACTAAACTTGGTTTCGGTTGTTTATTAATGCACATTGTAAAATTTATGTATATACATCATTTATTTATCTAAATTTTGAAACTTTGAGCCAGAATCTGCCATGGGCGAAAAATTTTACCCGTTCTAGATGGATCTACGAACATCATTTTTAAAAAATCATATCTCGAGAACGGAGCAACTGATTTTTTCTCATTAAAATGCTGAATGAAACTAAATACTTACTTGCTATTCTGCATAAAAAATACAGAAATACGAAACGTTTTTTTTATACATGGTGTTTTCATAGTAATAGCACATAAAATTTCAAAAATGGACTATATCGGGCAAACCCCTTCTTGATGTTGCCATACAAATATTTAGGTTTTTGAAAACATTTTTATTGTACTAAAAACTTGTTTAGAATATGAAGTCCTATAAAATTGGTTCTAATCATTTTTTCTGTCCGACGAACCGTACTAGAAATATATGCCAAAAACTACTTCAAAAATCAAAATTGCACAGATTGGGGACCCTACGAAATTTCATACAGGCATTCATCTAAGAATTGGTCTTCGACCAATTCTAGGTTTTTTACTTATTTAAGATCAGGATCAGAGGATGCAATGAATAGCTATGCATAAAGGGAAGAGGATTAAGGGATAAGAGATGAAAATAAAGAAGATGTCGGTGTATTAGTCTAAGAGTCGGAAGCAAATTTTGGGGATTTAATTGTTATTAATTAAATTAATTTAAATTATTGCTGTTGTAATTTAAATGGTTATATTCACTTAAGATGTTAAACAGTTTAAAGACTGAAGTGTCGCAGCCTTAGCTCACAGCCAAAGTTTACTTTATCGCCCGGGCCATTTGTTATAGCATTTTTATAAAATGCAAAAAAAACATTGATCCTTTTCTTCAAATTGTTGTGTATTTTTATACCCTAGATGAAAAGGGTATACTAAGTTTGACATTCCGTTTGTAACACCTAGAAATAATGATGGTAGAGCAAAATGGATTGGATATCCATGCATAAAATTAAAAGTTATTTCGATTGTTACATGTGCGTCTGTCCGTCCTCACGATTACTCGAGAACGCTTGTACTTAGGGAGCTGAAATTATGCACATGGGCTTTTAAAAAACAAAGTAAAATTTGATTTGAAAATGAGACAAATCGGGTACCTCCTTCGTAGGGTTGCCATATACAAAAATTTAATTTTTCACTACATATTTGGAGACTGCCTGAGAACGCGTCAACATAGAGCGTTGAAATTTTGTACATAGTGTTTTCATAAAAATAGTAAATATAATTTCGAAAAATGGTGTTGCCATATAAACATTTAGGATTTTTACGTATCCTGTGAAAACGATCAGTCCTATATGGTTATAATCATTTTTGCTGTTCGACGAATATATATTCAAAAACGACTTCAAAAATCAAACTTGCGCAGATGGGTGACCATACGAAATTACAAACGAGCAGTCATCTAGGGTATTATAAGTATTGGTCTTAGACCAATTCTAGCTTCTTAACTTGTTTTTGTATTTCTTTTTTGAAGCCATAGGCCTTATGTATCCATCTGCCAAAAATTGTGATCGCGCTCGACTTTCTTTTGAAGATTTGCATTTTTGAAGTTCCCGTTACTTTGGGTAACGCATTATGGGAGCACTACACTTCGGAGATTGTAGTATTTTTTCTGGGTACCATTACCACTTTCCTCTTAGATTTCTTTTTATTTGGGCCCAAAACTGCGAAGATGCTCGACCTCGACTTAAAGATCAGAAAAGAGTACTTTTCCCTAAATTTCACATTTGAAAGTTAACTAATTCGTTCTTCGTAGGGTTGCCATACAAAAATTTCGTTTTTCTCTATATATTTGGGCCCTGCTTGAGGACGTGTCGACCTTGAGAGCTGAAATTTTGTACACAGCGATTTCATAAAAATAGTAAATAACATTTCAAAAATAAACTATATTGGACAACACAGTATGCATAAAAAAACCAAAATTTTTGTATGGCAACACCAAGAAGGGGTTGCCCGATAAGTCCGTGTACAAAATGTCAGCTCTCTAAGTATACGCGTTCTCAAGTAATCGTGTGCACAGACGGACGGACGCACATGCAGAAATCAAAATAACTTTTTATATTATGCGTGAATGTCCAATCCATTTTGCTCTACCATCATTATTTCTGTGTGTTACAAACGGAATGACAAACTTAGTATACCCTATAGATTTCATCTAGGGTATAAAAACAGTGTTGCATTGAAAAGAGGTACAATTATAAATTAGATAAGCGGAAGTATTGCTTACGAACAATAACAAAAAAGCAATGATTCATTTCGGATCAATAGTGACAATTTTGTTAATCATGCAAAAGTTCTGAAGAAGGTTGGTTGTCGGAAAGTAATAAAGTGAGCTCTAAGTTCTACGTTTAAATATACAAAAAAACAACCTATGGTGCAATACAGCCAGCAAATTCTTCAGGAAGTTGAAGGGCCATCCAACTGTTCAGAGGGAGCTTTGAACTTATAGAACGTTTTCACTGGGCCTGAAATTACGTAATTTCGAAATTACGAGACCCTCACTTCACTTGCATTTTGGTAATTTTGTTGACACTGCTTGACATATTGTGACATTTGATATATACGGAAAATGAATTATATCAGGGAAAGTAGAAATTTTGAATGAAAACACTACAATTTTCCTTGGAGATATTATCGAGACTGAACCGTCTAATCGAAGAAATGAAAATGATATAAGTTTGTCAACGAATTTGCACGATGTCCATTCTTTGCGAACTGTGAAGAGTATGAATTAAGTTTAAAGTGTTGATTTAATGGAATTAATTTTTTTTTATTAAAAAACTTGTAAATTTACGTATTTTCTGCAGTTTTCTTGCTTTGCTTTTATGGAGCTTGCATTGAATCGTAAAGGGATGTAAGCATACCAACAAACAAACAAACTTTCTGCAGATACATTATGATGTTCGCAAAATATATATATCTCTCTAAAGATACGTGATAATAAAAGCAAAAATGATAAACTCATGTACAGGAGGGATTTCTTATCAGATTCAGATATGCAAACTTGTTTATACTATGCTCTAAAGAGCTGCATGGTGATGTTAGTTTGTCTCTCAATCCCATCCATACTAAAGGCTGATCAATCAGAAACTGGAATAATAAATAATTTGAGAACTTCAAAGATTTCCCAAGCAGTCATTGAACTTTGTCTTTAATAAAAAAATTGTAATTGTGTACAATCGATTTAATATTAAAACTTTCACTAGGTAATGAATGAATACCACCTCCAATCACATGATCTTCTCTCTTTCAACTTATTTTATGCAACTTGTAGCAGGAAATACAAGACACCAAAATTCTTATTAATCAAATTTATTATTATTTAATAAAAAAAGTTTAAATACAACAAAAAGAAGGTAAATTAAGTAATAAAAGTGATTCAGGCGATACTTAAGTAGGTCGCGTCACTTTCTAAATAAGTTACAAATTCCATCCATACTTTAGAAATTCCTGTAAAATAAGCTTCATGTAATATTCTTAAAACCTTTTTGAATAGTGAAAAATTGCTTTGTAATTATAGCATCTTTCTTGGCGACTCTCCCATCAGTCGGATAGGACCACAAATGCCATAAGTTTTGGATTTGCCGTCATAATACCAGTTTCAGGATTAACATCACAAATATTCAATTGAACATACTCATGATCTTCAGCATAAATAATTCGGTTACTAGCTGAACTGTAACATAATTAAACTTTACAGAAATGTAAATTGAAAACCAATATCAAAATAGATCGCTCCACTGTATATTGACAGTACAATAACAATGTTTGACGCCCATCTTGAATTTTATAACAAAACGTCAATGTTTCGAAGCGAAGTTAGTAGCCCTGGGATGCGTTCATCAGAAAGTACGTAATTTCGATCGTAATTTTGTAGAAATTACGTTGAAATTACATAATTTTGAGCTGATTCCGACGATTTCATCGAAATTACGTAATTTCGGCCTAGTGAAAACGTACTATTACCTATACTTTTGAAGATTATTTCCTTTGCTTTGCTTCGGAAGTTCGCCATACTTTCGCCTCTTATTTCTAGTAGTCCTTTACGATATCCTTACGAGTACACTCGACAACAACGATATATGCTTGCTGGCTCTCCGGCACAAGAACTTCAACACGATCCAGCAATGAGAACCATATGTTTTGAGATCCAGTCAAAACTGGTACAGAGGGGTAGGTTATTCTAAACCAAAGATTTTGCTATTTTTTCAGATATCTAAGACCTTGGAATATTCCAATGACTATCTGTTAAATAAATGTTAAATTATCGTCATAGACGTGCAAACGAAGTGAAACAGAAAATGTGTTTGTCTAGTATTTATCTTCTAAATAATTGAGTGTATTGCACCTGATAAATTAGATTTCACATCTGTCAATGCAAACGAGTCTGCTTGGTCCAGTCGATCAATTAGACATTTTTATCAATTATTCTGCAATAAACTCTCGACTAATGAACGTGCGTTTTAACTCGTGCCGTCTTGTTTTTGTTAAGTCCCAGCGTTAAAACGACCTACTACAGTAATTTTCAGAAGTGAGATCGTAAACTGTGAAGGTTTTATTTTGTTATTCTGTAGGTCAATTTTTTATTCGGAGCCGAGAAATAAATGATTAAAAATTCAACGCATAGAATGTTTGTGGTACATACGCATAACATATTTGTAGAAGGATCTCTAGCATACATTTTTTGTGATAAAATCCAAAAGAGGAACAACGAAGACCGATTTATTTGGAATATCTCTGATTTTATTAATTTTTATTAGTGTTTTTAGTGTGCTCAACTGTAATTCAGGCCAAATGAAGATAGTTGTATAGCGGCTTTTAGAAAGATCTACGGCAGTCCAACTAAAAGAAAAATTAGCAGTGTTAGGATTATCATTGACAGGAATAAAAACAACGTTAAAATTAAGACTGGAGGAGGCTATAAGAGATCTTTCTACAATGCAGATAAACCAATATTTTCCAGTTAATCACATGCTTGTGGAATCTACAACATACGGGAGCAATCAATTGGAGGAAGATACAGTTACAAGCGATAACGTCGAAGATTGGGATGCTGAAATCGAAACGTCAATCAAACGTTAAGCTTTCGATTTAAATCAGAAGTAACTCAACAACTAATGGGCAACCTACCAGCCGCAAGAATAAATCCATCTAAACCATTCACTCACACAGGCGTAGACTACGCTGGCCCAATTCATGTAAGAGCATCAAAGGGGCGTGGACATAAATCCTATAAGGGATATATAGCCGTTTTTGTATGCCTAGCAACAAAGGCAATACACATTGAGGTCGTCAGTGATTTAACCACTGAAGCATTTTCAGCGGTTTCACTTGTACGTTTTTGTTGATACTGCCCTTGTATTGCACGTCTTAAGAAATTATTATTGTTATTGTTAAGCTAAGCATTTTTTTGATTGTATATAAACGGTGTTTAAAACATTAATAAATCAGTTGCTAATTATCAGTCAACGTTTAATCAATCACCTTGTTCACCCCCCACCAGAGGTAAGGGAACAAGATAAAATAAATAGTGCAAAAGAATCGAGATCCAAGCCAAGATTTTAGTAAATTGAAGTATTTCAACTGTAATGAGTATGGCCATGTTAGTAGCAGATGTTCGAAGCTTAAAAGGACAAAAGGGCCATGCTACAAATGTGGTAAATTGGGGCATTATTCACATTAATGTTCCGGTGACGCTCCTGTGATGACAGTTCAGATCAACAGTGTTCATGATGCAGCGAAACTTCCCAAAGATATTCAACAGCATAGGTATTTTCTTACCGCCTGGTGTAAATTTTGAATATTTTATTAGGCACACATTTGGTAAAGCTGAAGATGCTGAGTTCTTCGAATGCTCTCTGTTGACTCTCTTGGATACAGGAAACCCAACTAGTTTCCCTTAACAGCTATTTGTTCCAGCCTGCATTGCGACAGAAGTTAATCCTGACGACAATCAGATTTGTGGAATCCACAATAGCCCTCTTCACATCGTGGGTATCAGCAGTATTAAAGTAAGCTTAGGAAGCACGATTGTTAATTTAAATTTATTTATAATTGAAAATTTGAGTATGAAATTTCTTGCAACAATTTTAGGTCGAGATATTTTGGGAAAATGTAATTTACAATTTAAAGAAACAAGAAAATGAGGAAGGAAACGGCTTTCGCAAAATTATGACGACTTTGATAAACAAATATTTATTATTGATGTATTTGAAAATGAAACAAACCATCTCTAATTATAAATGAAAAATTTGCATATTCTCTAAAAGAAAAAGTTAATAATATCGTATCGGGCTAAAATTATATGCCAAAACAATATTGCCAGGATCGTTACCGAAAATTTTCAAATTGAAATTAGAAGTAGAATTGCAGAAGATTATAGACGACTTGCTTAAAATAGAAATTATTCGTGAAAGTAATTCACCGTCTGCTTAGCTATAGTATTAGTTGAAAAGAAAAATCAAGAATTGCGAATGTGTATCGACTAGCTCGTCTTAAATAAACATAGATTTAGATAGATTACGCGATAAAAGTTATTTTTCCTTACTAGATTTACGTAGCGACTTTAACCATATTAAGGTAGCAATGGATTTTATCAAGTATACATCCTTCGTAACCTCAATAGGTCAGTTCGAGTATCGCAAAATGCCATTTAGGCTAAAAAATGCACCCTCTATATATATTCACTATATCTTTAAAGACCTAATAGCAGATAAACTTTTTGTTTACATGGACGATCCCTTGATTACGAGAAAAACAATTGAAGATCATTTAGTGGTTTTTGAAGAAGTCATTAAACTGGTCAAGGATAACGCTTTGCAATTAAGATACGATAAATATAAATTTCTTTAAGAAGAAGTAGTGTGTTTGGGATATATAGTTAATACGCAAGTAATACGTCCGAATGAAGAAAATTTACGCGCAATTAGCGAGTTTCTAGTTCCCAAACGTGTTAAAGGCGTACAGAGTTTCCTTGGTCCTTGTTCATATTTTCATAGATTCATAAAAGATTTTGCGACATTAGAAAAGCCACTTTATGATCTGCTTAGGAAAGATTCTAAATTTCAATTAGGTGATTTGTAATGAAAAATAATTGAATTCTTAAAATCGAAATTGCTTGAGTTTCGGATCTTGTCCATTTTTACGCTACTTATAACAAAACAGAGTTGCATTGCAATGCAAGTAGCATTGGGTATGCCTCTATATTATTTCAACAACAAAGCGATGGTGAGTTGCATCCTGTATTTTACTTTTCTAAAAGAACAACTGACGTGGAATCGCGATATCACAACTCAAAATTATTTATGCCGTAAGAAGATTTAGTATATATCTTATAGGAATTAAGTTTAAAATCATAACTGACTCCCAGTCTTTAACCTTAACTCTGAATATAGAGTTAATGAATCCAACTATAAAATTGAACAAGTCGTGATTTAATTATCTCTAAAATAGCATCTGATTTAAAGAAATGAGAAAGTGAAATATGCACACTTATAAACGAATTAGTAGGTGATGTAATGTTTTATGTTCCCGTCCAGATGGAGAACTAAGTTATTCAAACTCACCATCGTATTGGTTGCCAAACCTGAGAAACAAGATTTCGTTGTACATTGAAAACTGTCTTAAATGTATTCACTTTTCTCCCAGGTTAAGAAAAGTTGAGGGCACAGTTCATAATATCCCGAAAGGAGATAAACCTTTCGAGATTTTACACTTAAAGATCACTTCGGATTTCTATATCTAGTATCCACAACGCAAAGAAAAGAACCTATATTCTGCTTAGAAACATATTTCTCTGTATAATAGTATCTGATCGTGGCATACGTTTTATCTCTTCTTGCCATAAAGTGTCTACCTTATCTCCACAATCTAATTGTCATGTTGAATGTGTTAATGGTATTATAACACTCATGTTCTACAAAGATGCAGTAAAGTAGAATATGCATTAAATAACACAATGAATGAGTACCTATATGTAGCTACTAAGCCAAGTATTTATGTTGTTATTATAATTATAATGGTCAATCGGAATTATTGCAAACTCAAAAAAGGTTTATATACATATATTAAATAATGTTCTGGATTTAAAAATAAGCTTCATTTCGACGACTTACACTTTTTTTTATCATCATCATTCTGAAGGAAACGAATTAGGTCTATTGCAGGAATTGTAGCCAATGTTGATTAGTAGTTCCTGAAGGTATGAAAAAAAGCATAAATCATTTGAAGATAAATTAAGCTCTCCAATTTAAGTTAAACTTCCGCAACTAAATTCTTGCGTCAACTCAAAGAAAAACCCGTAAAAAAAATGCTTATATCAAAAAATGTCCCTACCCCACAGAGTTTAGTCACACGCTTGTACGCGAGAGCATTAATTATAAAATTCAAAGATCTTCATACCCCATTAAACATTTTCGCAGCTTATTGTAAAATTAATTAGGTTCAGAAGAATTAAGGATTCGTTCTCACGGCTATAAGAGCTGGAGGAAAGCAATTTCTGCCAGAATTCTTTTGTTTTCTTATCGTTCGCCTCCAGATAAGTTGCGCTCCCGACATTTTTTCTGATTGTGATCACAGAGTGCTTGTGTGTGTACGAAAGGCCTGCAGTATCAGCAATTTTTATGGTGAAAATGTTCATTTGTCGGGCTCTGAAATGTTTGCTTAAAGAATTATCGGGAGTTCGAGCCAAGTCTTAATTAATCAGCAGAGTCTGTTGGGATTTACTTATACCATGTTCCCGGAATTTAAAATTAAGTTGAAGAAATTTGAACTGTGAATTTAATGTTGTCGACATTGGAAATAGTTTGTAAAATTTGATGAAAAATTAAATTCTTTAAACAGTATATAGGCAATAATTTTCGTCCTGTGAATGCCGAATTGTAAGTAGTTAATTATACGTAGTTAGTAGCTACTATAAGAGTAAAGAAACAGAAAATGAAAATCCCTCAATGTAGAGTCGAGCAATGACTTGCCAATTTGTCTCTAGAAAGTGCTTGACTACTTACTTGTATCGACAACCCCAGCAACTTATTTCTTGTCCAGAAATCAAAAGTCTTTTCGGATCAAATTACAACTTTCAAAGCCATTTTAGATCTCAGACGAGAAAGCATCTCTTGGCAAAGAAGGTAAATGGAACTCACGCTAAGGCTTATTATGCATCTGCTTTATTTTCAGAGAGATCTTTTTCAGCGTACATTTCGTGAATCTGTTAATTGTAATTAACTCACAGTGATATTTCCAACAAGTTTGAAGGGAATAAATAGCATGCGGCGGCAAATCAATTATTCTATTACCTCTAGTTGGGTACCTGTGTTAAAAAATTTGTGCAAATCAACCTGTCGGATTACAAATGAACATACATGAAGTTTCATACAGTTTGAAAGCTGAGAAAATTCGATGTATAGGTATATGCTAATGTTTTTGGTGTTTAGTAATTTCTGAATTTCTGACATCGCCTTTATCTTTTGCCGGGCCAACACATTTGGAAACTACCTACATATCTTCAGCAATTGGCACAACCGCATCCAGGGTTTCACTTCCATATTTTCGTTATTATGTACTATCTATTTCATTTTCATGGAACTTTGTAAACTAGTGAATACAAGTCTCAGGCGATTCTTTTAATCTCTTTAGGCTGGGAGTGGTATAAATAAATAATTTGTTTCAGTTGAAGCAATATTTGATAGAATACTTCACGGGTCTATGGCACAAAAAGTATGGAGATGTTGGTCGCTTTAATTGCATCTGTAAAAAACTACTGTTTGTTTTGTGTCTGTTAAAAAGAAGAAATAAGAAATGCTTTTATGATCCTTTTTTCCCTTGGAAGTATAAAGCCTTCATATAGCCTCTCCATACCTCACTTTGTTTTGGTGCATTCGCTGCCCATTTTTCTGGCTAATGAGCTCATGTATTTCCATATTTATTGTTCTCCTCCATGGGATTAGTCCCATCTGATTGGTTTTCCCAACCTCCTTTTCCGTTGTGGATTCCATTCTATTGCCTGATGTTAGGTGATTGCTTGTGTTGATCTTATGAGTGTGGAAAAGCCAATCCATTTTGTTTGTGTTATACACTAGAGAGCTATTTTTGGTGCGCGATTACCCACAGAAATTTATTCAGAGAGCTTGCATTTTGTCCATACTTTTTCTTGGAAGTGAAACTTCCGTAATAGTTGTATTAACTTCACGCAGGATTAGATTAAATTATATTGAGTTTGGTACGCTACGCAAGGTGTGGGGGTGGGATTTCCAGACTGAAATAGTCTTCTAATGTCGTTCTTATTTCCTCAGTCTTTCGCCTATGTAATCTTCTAATCCTTCATTTGAAGTAATATACTTTCTCCATTGCTGATGGCGATCCAGCTGGTATTTATAGTGTTGGTATATACCGGGTGTTTCCCCGTAGGAGGTCAATAGAGCAGGAGGTGATAGTACTCACCTAGACGAACCAAAAATTGTATGGCAGGGGGGGGGGGGGGGATATCAACCGTTTAGGAGTTACAGGGTGATTAAGAAAAAAGGCGAAATTTTCACCCTGTATCCTAAAAACTACAGGGCGTACGGTCACAGTTAAGAGCTCACTCTATGCATAACTTCCTGACTTTTCCAACGACTGCTCAACCAGCCCTATACCCCTCAAGCATTATGGTTGTATAAACTAAGAATTTCGGATTTTCTTACCTTTTTTTTTTATTTAACCTATTATTTCTGCACAAAGGTCGTTAACATAACTTTTTTTTATAAAAACTGTAAACTGCAGACTCTGCTCTTTAATGTGACCTATTACACCCTATGTGCTATCCTTTAAGAGTTATTAGCTCTAAACCTATTTTCAAACCTATATTCTCAAGGTCCCTTAACACGTCATTTTAAAAATATCGTCTAATTTTGAATAGGTTATGAGTTAAGAAATGTTTAACGGCTACAGTTAACACATAGGGTGTAATGGTTCAAATTAAAGAGGGGAGTCCTCAGTTTACAGTTCTTATAAAAAAAATGTATGTTAAAAAAAATCTGAAATATTTAGTTTAAACAACCATAATTCTTGTGTGGAGAGGGGTATGGGGCTGGTTGTGCAGTCGTTGGAAAGCCCAGGACATTGTACATACAATGAGCTCTTAAATGTGACCGTACGCCCTGTATTTTGTGAAAAACGAGCATTTTTCTTATCACCCTGTAACTTCTAAACGGTTGATATTAATAATAATTATAATAATTCTTTATCTGGCTAGGTACAAAGATAGATATGCTATCTTAGATTGTACAAAGTGCAGTGGTTAGATAAAATTCTTCGTTACTACAAAACAACTACGAACTAAGCAATTCAAAATAGAGAGAAAAAAAACAAAAACAAAAATCAAAAGATATAATCATGTAATGGAAGTAGTAAAATAAATGAAGAAAAAATAAAGAAAAGAATAGTAAAGACTAAAGAAAACTAAAAATAGCGTACAAGAGAGAGAGAAAAATAAACCACAAAGACCTCATATGTGCGTCACCATTACTAAACAGAAAGGCTTGCTAGTCTAATGAGCCTACAAAAGTTACTGTTGGAAGCCGTGCGCTGAATGCTGCTGGGCAGCTGATTCCACCTATGAGCGCACTGAACGAAGAAAGGGCGTTCACCATATTGACTCTTGCATCGAGGAATCAAAAGGTTTTCATGTCTGGTCGATTGCAGGAACTATAGCTTCTCAAATAAGTACACTGGATTCTTAAGGTAAATAAGCTTGTGCAGAAATTTCAGGCTGCGAAAATTGCAACCCAGAAGAGAGCTTGCATATAACAAGATGTGGCTATTTCTAGGCAATTTGTAAATATATCTAATCACATCATTGAATGCTACGAGTATTTTTTTCCGGCAGACTGAGTCAAAAACTGGGAAGATTATGCTGGCAAAAGTAAAATGTGGAATAACTAATGTTTTGACTAACCGCAGAAGCTACAATCTTTCGATAAAGCAGTAGGTTTTGCTACGCACATATTTTTTTGTCAATAGTCTCCTCTGAAACAGTTGGTGTACAAAATTCATGTATTTCGATAATTCAGAAGTGCAAACTGCTGCTTGTTTGTCATAAATTTTGCTAAAAAATTGCAGTTAGAAGCTAATAAAGAGTGTACTGGACCCGTAAATAATTTAATGAAAGAATTACATAGTACTAGAGACAACAAGATTCTCTCAGTTCGGTAGAGCCAGTGGGGGCTGGCTGTTAGGTGTTAAGAAATATTTGACCACAAAGACAATATGTAAGTTTCTATGGTCTAATAACTATCGTTACATTGAGCTAAAGGGACTCTTCCATTCTGTGTATTTGTTGCCAGCATATGTTAATTGTAATAACTGGGAAAGTAAATTTATCTGCTTTACGGAACTTGTAAGTTCTCTTGATGGTGTGAATATTGTTATTCATGCAAAAGTGGTTTGACAGCAACTGCTTACGTAGTCGACGATTATCCTACAAATGGCTAAATATTTTTAGAAAAACTTGCTCTGAATTTGCTCGTCATAATTACTTAAAAGTAAATGCAGCTTATAAAACGCTATGCAAAAGTAAGAAAGGAACATATTATGAATGCCTCGCTGATAGACTGGGATCTGTTCGAGACTCCAAGAGATTGTGGCAAATAGCAAAAGAATTGCGCGGAAAGAAGTATATAATTAGTTCTGTTATTGATATAAATGCCTTCAAAACTTATTTTCAGTCTTTGTTAACACCCCCTGTAAGTTCTCTTAATGTATCGTACGCAGCTCCTAATATCTATGATGCGACGTTAGATAGTAAATTTGAGATGAGCGAATTGCTGGAAGTTTTAAATAGTCTAGAGGATAATAAAGCTCCTGGTGCTGCCTTATGAATTTTATAAATACGCACCTGAAATATTTTTGGAAAACTACTTGACAATTACAATTACATTTTTGAAACCAGTAAAGTTCCTTTACTAAATCAGTAATTTTTCCTATACATAAAAAGGGTGACACTGATCAAGCTCAAAATTATCGCGGCCTCTTTTTCATAGATAGTGTAGTTAAAATATATGTGGGTTTACTTTATCAACGACTTGTGACTTGGGTAAAGAGGCACAAAATACTGTCCGAAAGTCAGGCAGGGTTTCGCTCAGGATACTCAACAATCGATAATATATATAATTTAATATGTACAATTAACCTCTGTCATAATTCTAATAAGAAGAAGATTTATGGATTTTTTGTCGATTTTAAAGCTGCATGTGATACAATTGCTCCTAACTCGTTATTTTATAAGCTCTATTCTTGAAGTATCCTCTAAAGTGATTAATAATTTACAAGAGCTTTACAGAGATACCACAGCGCTTGTATGGGATGGTGTCACCCTTTCGGAGGGATGTAATACAAGTTGTGGTGTAAAGCAGGGATGTATTTTAAGTCCACTGTTGTTTGCTTTATACATTAATGATTTGGAGGATAGCATGGAAGTTGGCATCTCTGTGGAAGATATTGCTATTATAGTGCTAATGTACGCGGATTATATTGTCATCCTTTCGGATGATCCAGGTAAACTTCAGTCCATGATACATAGATTAGAGGAATATTGCCAGCTTTGGAACCTGCAAGTCAATCTAGATAAGTCAAAAATAATGGTCTTTCAGCGTGGTGGAGGGGTAGAAAGAGTTCGGAACACTGGGTCTTTCAAAATAGTGATATTGAGGTAGTTAAAAAATAAACTTACCTTGGTGTTGTTTTAACTCCAAAATTATCAATGGTGGAGCATATATATCAACGCCTCCTAAGTGCCAAGGTAAGCCTTAACTGTGCATGGCAGACTTTTCTCATAAAAAATAGTATTCAACATTCCGAAAAAATTAAAATATTTAGTTACTAGATCTATTCTTTGTTACGGGCACAAATTTGGGAATTTTCTCAATTTAATGATGAGAAAAATTGCAGCGCTTTTTCCTAAAAAAAATTTTAAGTCTGCCACAACAAACCCCTAATTACGCTCTCACCCTTGAAACAGATTTGACTGATTTGTACATCTATACCTTAAAATGTAACTTGCTATATATTCTCAGAACACTTTTCACATATAATGGTGACAGATTACGTCATAAACTCACTCGAATAGTTATAGGAAAAGAAGTATATTGGCATAGATCATGGACTGAGTTAGCGGAAAAACACAATTGCTGTCTAGATATTCTGTATAGTACTTACGTCGAGATCAAAACAGCATTTTTTGATTTAATAGAAGTGGAGGATGTGTGTCTAAAGAATAAAGCCTTAGAAAATGCGAGGACATATGTGAGGCATGAGCTATATCCAAAGATATGTATTTTACCTAGCCAAAATTATTTCAAAAACGAATTCTCTCTAAGAAAGATTAGTTTAATTTTCAAGTATAGATGTGGTCTTATAAGTTTGAATGGGAGCTGGTGGAGAAGAGATGGCTCTAGCCTTTGCTCCCTATGCAATTTGGGTGAGACTGAGGACTTGTTGCATTTTCTTGGAATCTGTCCTATTCTATCGGAATTCCGCATCAGAATTTTCGGAAGGAAAAACTTAAGTGAATCTGAAGTACTAGATATTCTTAATGGAGTAAATGAATATAAGGATCTCTTTCAATTTGCTACAAAAGCCTGGAACTACAGAAAGTTCTTAATTTCAGAGTATAATGAATAATTGTAACATCTTAAAAATGCTATAGTTTCTTAGATATAAATACATATAACTGAATTGCTAATGAAAACGACACACTTAAGATGCTAACTTAGTGCTTGCCAACCTCGACAGACGGCCTTGGAGCCATTGTTGTAGTTTTTTTTAAGTCAATTGGTTTATTTACATCTTAGTAGTAATTTCAGTTTAATTTATAGTATCATATTGTTATTATTATTACTTTTTCTCTTATTTGTTATTACTAATTTGAACGCTAAGACAATGAAGTGTAAAATAAAAAATTATTATTATTATTATTATTGAAGTGACAACACGCGTCAATTAAGAGCTCCAGAATAATAAAGAAAAATAGCGGAAGAAATTGGGGAAAATCCCGTAAAAAGTGAGCAGATTGTGCATTGAAGTTGAGTGAGTTATAGTGTATTGTGTTAGTGTAAAAATATTGTAAAAGACTATTCAAAATTATAAAAATAAATTGCTCAAAAAAGTACAAAGCGAGTGACAGATTTGGATTTTCAATTTATTTCTGCCGTTGCCATGACAACCTTAAAATTTCTAGTTCAAATTTAGAAATTCAAAGCTAAAAATAAAAAGTGATAACTAAGATTATTTACAAATCAAAAAGGACAAAAAAAACAATAATATAAATTAAAAAGAAATTTCAAGTTGCTCTGCCGTACTCAGAATGAGTACGAGCAGCAGCGATTCTGGGGGGACAGGTGATCCCCTGAAATTAAGTGGAAGAAGGATGAAGACCACAAATGCTTCTTCTTCTTCTTCTTCCAAAACAATTCGCAAAGGGCCCACAGAAAAGCCATCAAGGGCCCTAGTGAAGAGGTCAAAGGTAAAACCTGCAGCCATCTCCATTGGAGAGGACTATTTCCAGCACAATTGAAATTGTCCGAGAAGAAACTGGAGTAACAGCTCCAAATTCAACCGCTATTTCTGCAGCATCTGTAGCTGCAGCTATAGCAAATGAACTGCCGAGGGGTTCAAGCCCGAAACGTCCAACACTGAAGGTAGTAGTTGAAACGGCTCCGGCCCCAGCGCCAAAGCCTAGCGGTCTTGTGATGAGGCCACCGCTTTCATCAAAGAAAGTATAGAAGCAACCATCAGCATCAGCAGCAACAGCGTTAGCGCAGAAGCAGCACCACGATTCCCTGGGTTAGTATCAGGGATTTCGTATGCGCAGATAAGTGGCAGCTCCCAGAATAGTTCCACCATCGAAATTATAGGAAAGGGCATCACTCCTCGTCCAGCCACATTGGACGCAGGTAAGCCTCGGCCTATGACCGGTGCGGGTCTGCAGGCTTTTTTCGACGGGAGGTGGCAGGATGAGAGCTGCGGTATGCACCTAGAGCACATCAACAGATGTCGTCAGAGCGCATACCTTAAAGCGATTTTCCAGGTCATCTCCCGTAAGCAGCTATTTTTCATGGGGATAAATAATAGCTGGGGGAATGGTTGAGGTGTACACCACGACCCTCGAGAGTGCTACCAAGCTTATGCTTCAGGGCATCGAGGTGGATGGTAGACACCTTGTGCCGTTCCCACTCAGGGAAAAGCCCACAAGAGTCATGTTTCCACGGGTCCCTATGCGAGCTTGCCATGAAGACCTCCCAAGTTTCTTGGGAAGATTTGAGAAGGTTCATGGCAACGTTCGTGCCATTCCCTTAAAAATTGGGCACGAAGGTATCGGGCGGGGTGTCTTCGGTACCAGCCGGGAGGCGTCCATTACCTTGAGTAAAAGATGTACGCTTCCAAATGGTTTTTACCTGAGCTTATCCGGATCGAGGAACTGGATAGACGTGGGCACCGAAGCGAAAAGACATGCTTGCCATTTGGTAGGGCATTTTATTGCTGACTGCCCCAGGAAAACCGGGAAGAAGGCTGAACCGAGGGTTCCATCGAAGGAAGCCACTACTACAGTAGTGGATCTGGAGAAGGAGCCTTCGGCCGGCACTCAACCTACTGTTTCGGAGCAGCCAGTGGTTATGGTGCCCGAAGTTGTCCTAGAGGCAAAAATAATTATGGCTGTAAACGGCGCCGCGTCGGCACGTGAAGGCACGGCTACTTCCGACGAGGAGTCGACTAGCCATTTAGTAAAAAAAAAGAGGACGAGGAGGAAGAAAGTTGATCGGATGATGCTGCCTCCTCCAGAGCCAGCAAAGTCAGTCGCTCCAAAACGGCCCCATTCGGAGGAGGACCATAGTGGAGCTAGCGGTTCGAAGGTTGTTGTGAGAAAGGCGGAAGCATCTCTCGAACAGCTTTCGGTTTGCGATATGACCGGGCTGGACGAGACTGGTCTCTCGAGCTTCAGTGGCTACGTGTCGTGTGGTAGTGCCATTTCGACTGCTAGCCAATTTGAGGTCTCGAAGGGGATGGAGACCCTTCCAAGAAGAACTCAGATAAAATCTGGAGTATTCTTGTAAAGGAGCTGGAGAGGCCAGAGTTGTTACTCCCTCAGCTTCGAATCCTACAACAGGATTCCAAGAAGAGGAGGAAGTACAACGATGTAGCTCGCTGAGATCGTCTCCATAGGAAGATGAAGGAGTTGATTCAGGAGCATCGCTTGGCCGATTCTCCTCGTCAGTATATGTCGAACATTCATCGTTTGAGCTTTTCATCTCTTTGAATGTGCAAGATAGCTTCTATTAACACCGGGGGTTTAAGTGCACATACAAGGTTACACAGCACTATCGAACATGTCAAAATGTTCGATATAGACATCGCGCTTCTACAGGAGACGAATTTTACACAAGACACATATACACAAATTGAGCGCTATGCTTATCTACACACTGGCTATGCAATGTTTGCCACATCTGCGCCTCGCCGAGGCACAGGGGTGGCAATCATTGTATCCAACATATTTACACTATCGTCTCCTGTCTATACAGATATCTTCCCAGGCTTCGCTTCTTCCTTGGACTTTGTCATTCAAGACAAAAATATCAAGGTAGTAAACGTGTACCTTCCTCATGACCAGGAGATTACAAGACAAGTTCTTGATGGTGTTCAGTCCTGTCTGGTGAATTTTAGTGTCCTCGGAGGTGATGTCAACTGCACTCTGAATCCCTCAATGGATCGGCACTCTGGAGTTGAGTTCAACTCTGTCAATGCTACTCGATTGAGGAATTTTGTCGGTGTTTTCAGACTCGTGGATATCTATCGTTGGATGCATCCTACGACTAGATCATGCACGAGGGTCTCGCGATTATCCATGGAAGTCTCGCAGGAGTTGATTCTTTATTTTCAATAGAATAAAGGAACGCTTGGCGACACAGACTTACAAGCACAGCTTGGAGATTGTGCTGCGCGGCCAATCACGCTGGCTGAGGGAAGGCGATTCTCCAACCGAGTACTTTTTTCAGGCGACTAAACGACGTACTGCTTCTTGTGAGGTCTTATCGATAATTGATGAATCTGGACAAGTCCTCAACGGACAACAGCTATCAGAATATATTCGACACTACTACAGTAGTCTTTACTCTGAATCGACGTCGACAACATCCTCGATCACTATTGAATTTCTTGAGAATATTCCCACTTTCTCTGAAGACAGTAAGGAGCTCCTGGATACAGTAATCACATTGGAGGATATGATTGCTGCGACAAAGGATCTAAGGCGACACACTTCACCTAGTTATGACGGCTTGACTGAAAAATTCTTCATAGGTTTCAGGGATTTATTAATTCCTGACCTTTTGAAAGTCTTCAATTCGGCGGTTGAGACACATTCAGACTTTTCTTCTAGTTGGAGGAGGTCTGTTATGCGCTTGATTCCAAAGAAGGGAGATTTGCAGAGGATGGGGAGCTGGAGGCCAGTAACCCTATGCAATGTAGACTACAAAGCGTTAGGGGCGATACTCCGCTCAGTGATTGCTTCGGTAATACACCCGGAACAGTCCTATTGTGTACCTGGTCGTAGTATCTACGACAACATCGCGGTAGCCAAGCATTTGTTTGCCTACCATGAACAGACAGGTACACAAATGGCCATGATCTCATTAGACCAACAAAAGGCTTTTGATAGCGTCTCGCACGAGTATCTCTTGACTGCTCTCGAGGCATTTGGGTTTCCGCCCAGGTGGCTCGATATCGTCGGGTAACTGTATAGAGATCCAGCGATTTTGATTAAGCATCAAGGACAAGCATCGTTTCATCGAGGTATCAGACAGGGCTGTCCATTATCAGGTATGCTTTATGATCTTTCGTTGGAGCGGCTCCTGGTGACTCTTCGTCGAATGCTCGGACAGTATTCAGTTTGTTTACCGTATACCAATATGAGGCCTCTTATGCGGATGATCTGTCTATTTTCGTAACAGGAGATGAAGCTTTTCCGGTCGCTCGTGCTGGTTTCGAACAGTTCGACCATATAGCGGGCGCTAAAATCAAAATTAGTAAGAGTCAAGGCTTGTGGTGTGGAAGGTGGAGAGATCGTACAGATACTCCACTGAACATCCAATGGACTAATACTTGCCTGACGTATTTAGGTGTGTATATCCGACGCGAGAGTAAATCAAATAATAGCCGCATCGCTCTTGAGAAACTCTCTAGAGCTGTAAACTCATGGCGTAGTCGACTGTTTCCACTATCATTAATGGGTAGGTCAGTCGTGATAAACTATTTGATCACCTCGTCCATCGTTTATCTGCTACAGTCTGAGACGCTTGATGAAGGCTTCGTAGGTCTTCTTCAAGCAAAATCGATAGACGCCTTTTGGTGCGGAAGACGATGGGTTGCTGAGAGCACGCTCTGTCTGCCAGTCAAGATAGGTGGATTAGGTCTCACTAACTTGGTTGTGAAATCAAGGTGTCTCCAAGTGCGTGCATTCCACAGAGTGTTTTGCCAGAGAGACAGTTTGATTTCTCAACTGTGGATGAATGTACTGGGAGGGATCGGCATAGGGGAGTATTACTACCTGCTCTCTAATCGACCACCTTATCCTCGTGACTGGCCACAGGATCTAATCTCAACGATTCAGACCTGGGGCAGAATCAGGCCAGCATTTCACCTTAAGTGGAATGCTCTACGGTACACGCAATTCGCGTCGATTCCAATCAGGTTTAATCCTGAATTAATAGAATCAGTGTTCAGTAATGCTCGGGGTTTTGAAGCTGACACGCATACACTGACGGTTCTCGGAGATATTATTGATATCTCTGGAAACTGTCGAATAAACACTAACACTGCACAACTACACGACCTGGCTGCCTCTGCGCGGGAGAGATTTCGCCAGCTTGGGACCAGTGACCCTGGCACTAAGTTGGAAGATGCTTTCGTTCTGAACAGACCACCACACACACCTTTCAGCACACTTACAACACGTGTGCACCGTGACGTGCTTATGTCAACAAGACCTCCGCAGTATACAGGATACAACAGATGGCGAACACACCTCGGGGTGAAAATGGGCGTGATGGGAGGGATCTCTTGCAGAGTAGTCTACAGTTATCCTTCTAGTTACAAAGATGCTGATGTAGCATTCAAATTGCTGCATCACAGTCTTATGCATCCTAATCAGTTGTCACATATCGACCGCCGAGTTCAGAGGATTTGCACAGTTTGTGCTGGTGAAGGCACCCTGTTTCACAGGTTCTTCACCTGTCCGGCTTTGCAGGGTCTAATGGATCTCGTGCGCGGTATGTGTCAGTTGATCCACCCGAATTTCGGCATTACTAGGACATCGTTTCTATGGGGACCAAAGGTATGTAGTCGAGTGAATTGTTTGATTGGCTTTGTGTTAACACTGGCCAAATCTACAATTCACCTGTACTACATGAGAGTCGAAGCTGGGAATCAGAACACTGACCCACAACACCACGCACACGCACTTAAGCGCCACTTCGTTGACAGGTTGAAGAGACGTTTACGTCTTGAATATCTGGCAACGAACGCAGACACATTCAACTGCACATGGCAACCACTATCGTCGGTGCAGAACGGAGCTCTTGTCTTTCACTGGTGATAGCAGGCCACAGCATTTGCAACACTAGTCCACGGGGCTTCTCCCCGCTTAGGAATCGTTGCAAGTGCTGTGGGAGGGACAAGCACTCTGTTAGAGATGCTAAGCTGGAGGGATGATGAGGGCAGTTTGTAGAGGTCTATGATACTACAGGCTGCCCTCGCGGAACTCTATAACGGTATCACGTAAATTTTTCGTTCGTTCGGTCATTTATTTTTAATTCGGTTTCGGTGTCGGTGCTAAATTTCAAAATTTTATGTTGAAAATTCGTTCGTTTAGGCAATTATTTTTATTAGTTTATTTTGGAAATTTGGAACTTCTTGGAGCTGCCACTTACCCAATTGTCAAAATTGGGACTTTTAAATTTTTTGTCTATCTTTTAGATCCTTTTCAAAATTCTTGTAGCCGTTTTTTAGTCTCTTTTGAGAATTTTGTCTTGTTTGGTTTCCTTTTGTTTGTGTCTTTTTTCTTGTTGATTAGTTTTTCTAATTGTTTTAATTGTTTAATTGTCCCTATTGACCCTTTTATAACTTTTAGATTAGCTAGCGACCTTTTGTTTACACTTTGTAGAGCCTTTTGCCACCTATTTTTAAGGAATTTTGAAAAGAGCCAAAGAGCCAAAAAATAAAGAGCTTATATACATAAAAAAAAAAATTATTACTAGAGATGAAATTTCTTACGCTTATTACCGGACTGTTTTTAAGTTCTAATTCTTATAAAGAGAAAAGATACCTACATACCTATATGAGCAAAGCAATATTTTCCATTAAACGGTTAGCTATAATTTTGAGATTTTTAGCAAAAGGTAAATTTATATAAATAAATATTCACATGAGTAATTATTTTACAGGTTTTCTTTTGCCCGTTCCTCAAAATAATAATAAACACAGCAACTATGGATTTTGACGAGTTTGGAATTAAAATTTAGTTACTTACTACAGAAACTTAAGCAACATCTTGAAATACTGCACGCACAACCGCTGCAAAAGTTTCAATCAAACTAATATTTTACTGCGCGTATAACCTTCTATTTAGATGTTTACACATTGCAGCTTCCGCAACTGCGGCAGCATGAAAAAGCTGCAAGCAATCGAACTACAGGCGCAACTTTTTGTAGCTTTTTGTGCTGCGCTACAGTAAAAGTCGCAATGTGTAATCGTACCTTTATTCTGCATTTCAATGAATGAGTTGACTACTAGTACGGTGTCATCTGGATACTTTAGGTCCTCTAGTTATTGTTAGCATCCTTCTGATTCCTTGAGATACTGTGGTTGCCTTCTCATTTTTTTTCTAATGGCGATAAACAGCTGGGGGATATGAACATCCTAGTTTTACATCTGTTTTGAGTCCTAGGGGATCGCTCAGGCTTCCATTGTGGAGTGCAGGTTTCTCTTCGCGTTTTTTCCTCTAGTTTACCTTTTATTCTGGAGACAGGTATAGAGCTTAGGTACTTTGCTACATTCTCTTTTGGAGTTTTACGATTATTTCTTTCTTCCATGAGAATACTAGCCTTTCACTTGTCCATATTTGCTAATAGATGAGCTATGGAGTTGCTGTTGTGGTGCTGGCATTTGTTTTGAACAGTTCAGCTGTAATTCCGTCGATACCTCTACCTTTGTTGTGTCATAGATTTAGGTTTTACTACTCTGTTGTTGATTCCGTTAAAGTATTCTTTCATCTATTGATTTGGTCTTGGGTTGATATTAGTAGCTGGCCCCTCTTTGTCTTGAAATGCTTGCCACTTGAACCTTTGTTTCTTAATGTTCAAATTTTGTTTCAGAATAAGATAAAACCTATCTAAATTATGGCTAGCTAAATAGATATGAAAAAAACCAAATTTGTTTAAAAGGAAAATGTATAAACATAAAGATATACGTAATTTGTTGACTATATTGATGAGATTGAATTATACTGATTTTTGAGATCATTTCCCATTTACTCGAACGGTTCCTCTTTGCCACCGATACTGAGAAATATAATGGATAGATCCTGGGAATCGTTTCATTACTATAGTCACATTTGATCTTTATATTCAGTTTTTCACACGTAACCGATCATTTCATATCTCCAAAACGAAGCCGACCACCTCCGCAATTCTGGGCACACATGAATGTAATGCGACTTTAAAAAACAGTAGAAAAAAATACTACATTCCCTAAATTTTTTCCACTTAGAGATACTCGTACAGTAACAGTAAAACCCAAGTAGGTTCCTATTAAGGTGGTGTCACAAGTGAGGCTGGTCGCAGAGGTCCGCAAGATGGCCGCCACTCTAACCTAACCTAACCTAAGCTACAGTAACAGGGTCAAAGGACTTCAAATAGGCAACAGGTATGACATGACCATCACCAATTTTGTTGAAATTTTACATACTTGGTTGGAGGGTTTGTGAAAACAAAAATTTGAATTTAAAATTTTCCTTCTACAGTGCGTTTTTAGCGAGTTATGGCATTTTCAAAATTTCGCAAAAATGCTGTCCTGGTCTTCTTTAAAAATTCATATATATATTTTTCTATTTATGCTAGGACTGTGAAATGTGGGTTATTTGAAACATAACTAGTAAAGGCTATGGATAGGCCTGGCTTAGACAACCAAAAAACCGGGGGGGGGGATCCCTACGGTTTTCGAGATAACTGGATTTAAAAATATTTGGGTATGTTTTTATATACCACCCTGTAACTTCTTAACGTTGCAGATGATGATTAAAAATTTTGTAGATTGAAGTTATGGTTCAATAAATTTTAAATTTCGGCTTTTTAACTCTCGGATTTTTTAACTACTATATTTATCAAAAAACACGTCATAGCATTAATTTTTCATATGGGGAATTAATGCTGTAATTAATAAAGAACCGTTTGTGACGTAAAAACGATGTTGTAAGAAAATTAAATTTATGCATAGTACAGTCGGGAGGCGCGCTTTTGAAAACAAGTTGAAAAGTTACAGACCAGCCAAGAAGCCAATGCCAACTAAGAAACACTTCAACAAAAGGTGAATTTAATACTGTGATCAGCAGTTGCTTTACATTATTCCAATTTAAAAGTTGAATTTTGCAAGAACACATCCGAATTGGTCCATTGATAACTGGAAAATAGTCCTTTTCAGTGACGAGTCCAGATATAATTTAATTAACTCCGACGACTCGAGCCACGATATTGCAAGGCCACAGCCCAGTATGGATGTGGTAGTGTTATAGTATGGATCTGTTTTTCAGCTAACGGACTAGGTTCTTTCTACGAAATAAAATAAAATAACGGTTCGTTTGAAATATAATTTTAGGAAAGGTTATGTTGCCCTATGTTAAATGGGAAATGACCCTTCCACGGGATAATGACCCGAAACACACATCGAATATGATTTTTTGAAAATGACGTTTGAGCGTAAAATTTCTAACCCCCTTGGGGGGGGGGCTTATTAGGGGAAAACATGGTAGAATTCTTCGACTTACTTTCAACTGTTTATGCTGAGTATTAAATTTTAAACAAGCTTGGTCTTCCCCTTGCAGTGTTGAAATGTGAAAAAAACAAGTAAAAAAGCTAATTTTGGTCTAACAATAAGACCAATTCTTATGATACCCTCGATGAATGTCCGTATGAAATGTAGTATGGGCACCCATTTCACCAATTTTGATTTTTGCAGTAGTTTTTCGAATATATTTCTAGAACGGTTCGTCGGACAGAAAAAATGATTATAACCAATGTTATAGAATTACATATTCTGAAGAAGTTTTTAGTACAATAAAAATGTCTTGGACTGATCGTTTTCACAGTATACGTAAAAAACCTAAATTTTTATATGGCAACACCAAGAAGAAGTTGCCCGATTTAGTCCGTTTTTAAAATATTATTTGCTAGTACAATGAAAACACCATGTTGTCAATTTCAGCTCTCTACGTCGACGCGTTCTCAGGCAGTGTTCAAATATATAGCGGAAAACGAAATTTTTGTATTGCAACCCCACGAAGGAGTTGCCCGATTTGTCTCATTTTCGAGCTTAATTTTACTTTTTTTTTTAAAGTCCGTGTACAAAATTTCAGCTCCCTAAGTGTACGCGTTCTCGAGTTATCGTGCGCACAGACGGACGGACGGACGGACATGCAAAAATCAGAATAACTTTTAATATTATGCGTGGGTGTCTAATCCATTTTGCTCTACCATCATTATTTCGAGGTGTTACAAACGGAATGACAAACTTAGTATACCCTATAGATTTCATTTAGGGTATAAAACGAACAGATGGAATGAAAACATTCTTTAAAACATTAATTTTTCCTCACTAGAAGTTTATTTATAAGATATTGTTACGCACCACAAGGTGATACAAGCGACATCTATTGGAAATGGAAACAACTTTAGGTTAGTGACATCCTAGTAAGCTTTTGGTTCGGAGAACGGAATCTTCAGGAAGGTTCTAGGATAATTTGTAGAGTATAAATACGGTGCTACTCACATCCAGGAGGCGGAGTCTTATTTCAGACAGTCAAGTGACCGAAGTAATGTATTTGTATGTACTAGCGATAAGTAAAGCGTTGATTCGATAATTGTTTGTGAAATTGTGAGAGTAAACAGTAAAGTTAAATAAAGAAAGAACTGTTGAATTATATCCGAAATATTGTGTTTTAAATAACGAACTGAGGCCACGCTCCTAACAATATGTACAACCGTTATAGATATTATTTAGCTGCTTCGCACGAAACGCAACCCTAATCCAAGTACATCTAAGTATTTTAAGCTTTGAAGTTTGAAATCCGATGCGCTGCGAATGGACTTATGTATCGCATAAAGATGAGTAATAAAATATATATATGCAACAAAAGTCATAATTATGTGTATTAAAACGACATCATAAAGTTTTATGAACGTGTCATTGTATTGATTACATGAAATTCTTTGAATACTGCTTATAATAGTATCTATCTATCTCAACAAAATAATATTCTAAATCTTAAAACTTGAATCATAAACAGCTTTTTTGGAATTGCTCTTTACACTTGGGCATATCTATTTGACTTTTATTATGTATGAGCTGTTTATTTTGAAACTGGGGCAAGTCCATTTGGGTAGATGTAGTATTTTTGTTCAGACTTCTTTAATGAAATAATCGGTTAATAAATTTACATTATCTTTAACTTCAAAACACCCAAAAGTTCACTGTTAGATCTTACAAATATTTTTAAATTTATGTGAACTAAAATAAAATTTTTAAATATTTCATCATAACAAATACTGTGCTTGACCCGCTTTCAAAATAAACGGCTCATATGTTAAAATAATTGAATTTCTCGAAGGAGTGGACCTACTCAACATTTGCGGAATACAGTTCGGATGGAATAGATATTTAAAGGAAAATAATTGTATCTTTCATTATATTTTCTCATCATTATATCTCATAGAATGTTGAGTTTCAATTGTGCTTGTTTGGTCGGGTAATAAATAATTTTGTCTGGTATTTTTTTCTGGATACAGATAAATATTTGACTTTCTCTTCTTCGCTTTAGAAAAATAACTCCTCCTCTTAATTTTTCTGTGTGAGTTACTTAATTTTCAATAAAAAACTTCTTGTAAATTTCTTCAGCAAGAGAATCAAAATCTTTGTCATGCATAAGTCTCGTATTGCTTATGTACATAATGTTTAACAGCTTAATTAAGATCTCTTTATATGTTTGTCAAATATTTAGTATTTGGAAAGCTTTTTAATACACTTTTACACTACAAAAAAAATATAAGGGGTTATAATATGGCTATTAGTTCTGCATTAGAAAAAACATAGTATTACTGCTACTTTAGACAGCGACTTTTAAGGCTGGGTCTATGGCATGAATTTGAACATTTGATGCAATATATTGCTTTCGTAATGGGTAAAAATAAGTGGAAGAGAAATGAAAAAAAAAATCATTGGACTTTCATTTTTAAATCGAAAATTGGGGAACAAATTTAAAAATTTGAAAACGCTATTTTGCTGGCTTAGGTGTTTAAATATTTAATTATTATATTATATTTTATTTATAATATATTGTATTTATAATAATCATATTAAATTAACATTGTCCTTATTCTTAGGGTACAAAGTTAAGAGTGCAGCTTGATTTGTACAGTTATTTTATCAAAGTTTAAAATGTAAGTGATAAAGGAGCATATTCGACATATTCTACTTTATGAGCAACATTGAAACGGAAAGTGTGAGGAGTATTCACGCAATGTCAATAAGTTCAAGCAAATGGTAATAGTGGTTTCAGAAATTCCGAGCCGGAAGCTACAGCTTAGAAGTCGAGCCTGGAAGATCCACTGTGTTCGACGAGGACTTCCTGCAAACTATGCTGGAAATGAACCCACCGTAACTTTTGAAGAACTAGCTCTGAAGTTTGACTTTGCTCATTCAACCATTCATAGACACCTGCTTCTTATCGGAAAAGTCAGCAAATCAGGCCAATGGGCTCCACACAAATTTTTCTAGTTTAGACAAGCGCACAGAGTGAATGTGTGTTCTTGTTCGGTGTCACATCTCACTCATTTTTTGCACCGAATAGTGAAGGGTGAATGTGGAAACATCGACATCCATGTTAAAGAAGGTCACCTAAGGTGTTATTTATTTGCTGGCTATGAGTTTAGTTCGATTTAGTTTGCTTTGAACTTTTATATCCAAATCAAACGAGCAGCTTTAGCGGCTCAAGTCAGCGTTAGAAAAAAAAGGAGCAACTCTGGTTTGAAGATGAAATTTATTGCAGAAAAACATAATAAAAGCAATAATTATTTATAGGCTGCCCCACTACTGCGGAATCTTTCGTATAAATGTCCTAATTGCCTTTTGCATAAAATATCAAATAACTATCGGTTATTTATAAATTTATGTGTTTAATACTAGACGCATATGTATATAAATACGTTCTGACTGACTTCTAAATACACTCTGAGTAATAATCTAAAGCTAGCCACAAGATGTCGAACTGTTTGTCTGATATTCCCCCATAATACTTAAGTGTAGTAAAGTTACGTACTCCTAAAAAACCAACACTCTCCAGTTTTGACAATAGAGTATTTTATGACTTTTGGAATTTTTGGCGACAGTTTTGTATCTGAAAAAAAAAAAAAATTGCGACAGTTTTGTATCTGCAAAAAAAAATGGCGACAGTTTTGTATCTGCAAAAAAAAAAAATGGCGACAGTTTTGTATCTGCAAAAAAAAAATGGCGACAGTTTTGTATCTGCAAAAAAAAAAACAATTCAAATGATCGAGCACTCAGCAACAATGTACCGAATAGATCCCCTAAATTTATTATTTGTCGATGAATTCCAGCTGAACTATGTAAGTACTTTGTTATGTAGCCTCTTTCTTTTTATAGCATTGCGTGATATGCACGAATAAGAAATTCTTGATTATAGTATTGCAAAAATTAAGTAAGGGAACTGATATAGTTTTACTATCTTTTTCCCCTGGGGTGGGCATTTATATCTAAAAAATTAGTGGCACAAGTGAAGAACTTCCTTGGCCTTGCTAACTTGAAAATGTTATTCTCAATTCCAACTATGTATGTATGTGTGTATATAGGAAGCATTACTCAATTTGTGAAACAGATGATTCACATATCTTCAATAGTAATATTGTCTAGGATCAACAATACCGGAGCAAAAATTAAACTCCAAAGATGTAATAAAATTGAACTTTTTCCACCCCTCGTAATTAGAGGCAATGTCATTTATAATTTAAGTCCTCAGCTTATTTATATCAAACAACAGCAGAGAAAAACCTTGATAACAACAACGGAAGTCTCGCCCACAAAACCCATGAGAGAAATGAATGGATGTGGGCGCATGACTCCATCAAACATTTTTTCGAAACTTTGTTCGTTTTTTACGCGTTTTTTACGTCATCTAAAGGTATGTAGGTATGTACACCACAAGAAAAAACACAGGAACATAAGTTTTTCAAATTGCAAAAAATACACGAGTAGGAGCAACGAATAAATGAAAATAAGGAAAGAATGAGAATAAATTTATACATTCACGTATATGTTCTTGGGGAGGGAGGGGTGCTAGTAATGTTTTCCAGATATATGGACAAATAGCAAGCGAAACAACAAGGTGTTGATAATTTTAACGCTAGGCAAGCATCGCTCCCGCAATAAACAGAAATAAGCCTTAAAACGGAGTGTTTATCGTGATTCGGTGGCACCAGTATGTACATATATGTACATTATACCTATATTTATAGGCAAACTATTGTGGCTGTAAACGGTGTCCCGCCAGCATGCGAAAACACGGCTACATCCGACGAGGAATCGAGTAGCTGGACGAAGTGTCCATATCGTGTGCCATCAACTTCACCTAATTTCGATAATGGTGAAATTTTTCCGTGAATTTAGAATCAAGATTTTAGAATTGAAAAAAAAAACAAATTAAACAAAAACGGGTTGGTAAATTTCTTGTGAGTGTTATTTTATCTGGAAGAGCACACTGCCCCCACTTATATTCGCTCTAATTCGATTAAATTGGGTTTGGGAAATATATGTATTATATATTATATATTATGTGAATTTGTTCACCACATTATTTTAGAGAATTTTATGAGACAAGAAATGAATGTCTTTGCTTGAGACACATTCTTTAAAACAATAGATTGATTCCGTAACGTAGAGAAATCTCGGGATAAAATAGTTTGTAGGGCGATAAATGTCATAAAGTACCCATTTGAGATAACTTCCAGTAAAATTCTGACAAAAGGCGGTATTCAAGCAATAAAATCGGAAACACAGCATAGAAACATAGAACTGCCATGGCAGTTGTCAGAATAAATGAAATAGGGACTGTCCCAGAAAGTACTGCACGGTTTTTAATAAATCATAGTTCCATTTTTGCTCGAAATTACAACCAGGATAGTAAATAAGCTACCTACTTTCAATATAAAAAGCTGCAAGTAAGTGTCCTTAAAGCTACTATTGCGAGAAAATCATGATGTCTCGCAGCAGCTGTAGGAAGAAGAACCAACAACATCACGTGAAGTGAACAGCACCCTAACCAGGGATCTAGAAGAAGAAAAGCGAAGACTACGAATCGAACTGAGGGCCAAAGATAAGCCCTAACGGCCTAAATAAGACAATGCGTAGAATGCGGAAAATATCAATTCTATCTAAAGAAGGAAGACAGCTAAGGACTCGAAAGGCGCAAACGCACATGACTGGTTCTTGTTTGGCAAGATATCTGTCAATGTGGTCGCAGAGGCAAGCCTTTGTTTTTTGAAGGATGCATAAATACGCTACATAACCTAAGATAATTACAGATATTTATATCAATGATTGTTGCTGTTTTTTAATCACACAATGTGCTTATATTAGTTTGGGTATAAGTCACTATGTCACAAGGACAATAACTTGGTATGAACAGAACAAAATAAATTTTGTTCACAATTGACCAATCCACCAGATGTGCCACAGCTCCGTCCAATTGATCCTTATTGGGCTCTTGTAAAAAATGCTCTACGAAAGGATGGTAAAAGTGCAACTTTTTTGCAAAATTTGTAGACAGTGGCCAGCAAAAAGTCGAAAAAATGATGGGCGAGCATTTATCAGAAAAGAGTAAAAAATACTATAAGGGTTTCTAAGTAAAAACGAAATACAATTTCAAAATAACACCTATTGTTTATTTTGTCTGTTATTGAAATTTGAAAACCGTGCAGCACTTTATGGGACAGTCCTTAATTTCAAATTATTGAAAAGCAACTAATTTTTATTTTATTTTATTTTATTTCATTTCTGAGAATTGTCATTTATCAAATTAAATAATTGTTCACTTTAGCTATATGGGTAAATACCTTGTTGTAAGCTATTTTATCAATAATATTGTTGCAAGCTTGGCCTTTGTTCGTTATTTAAAAAGCAATATTTAAGATATAATTCACAAGTTCTTTAATTTCACTCTACTGTTTACTTTTAACTCATAAACAATTTTAAATAAGGGTAGAAGGTAAGGTAGAATTGCTTAATTATCACTAGTATAATATACTTCAAATTATGGCAATCCAATTAGAGCCTTTCGCCTCTCACTTGTATTCACTTGACTGTTCAAGACAAGACTCGCTTCTGGCACTGAAAAGTGCTCCACAAAGGCTCCATAGCCTTCCCGATGATTCCACTCCAGAAATATCGAAACTGCGAACCTAAAGAGCTTATGTCCACACCTGACTAGTTATTTCACGCGAAATATCCATATCCAATAGATGTCACGAGGTCCCAGTAAGCAATATAATCAGTTGAACATTTGTCTTTTTTTATGGAGACCGGTTAATTCCTAACTGTTTCATATATAACAGCTTGATTGGTGCAACATATTTGTTGTTAAATTTTTCATTCTTTCCATACTTTGTAAAGTATTTCAATATTCTGTTAAAATCATTGCTGTACTCGAGTACAATACACATCCACCAAAATAATTTATTGTAAGCATTATTTGAACCTTTTGAATGTAGGTTTTATGAAAATACCATTGGGCTATTAAGCCACAAGAGGAAAAAGCATCTGTCTCGTTAGCTCACTGTTGAGGGCAGTCGCCTGGATAGCGCAATGTCCCAGCTTCAAAATCCAGATAAGGTGGTTGTTCTCTCGCTTGTGTTTATAATTTAATTTAGATTCGTTAAAAAATAAAGTTTTCAAACATTCTTCTATTCCATCCACATATTTTATGTATGACCGATTCTAAAAATTGTGAGTTCCAGTCCCATACGGGACAAGACAAAAAGAAATAAAATAATTTAATTTAAAATGTCAACTCTAAACGTCATTTTCAGACTCAATATAGTCAGGATCCATTCTTACATTATAAAATAGTGTTACGAGCGTGGCTTTAGTTCGTTATTTAAAACACAATATTTCAGATACAATTCAGAGGTTCTTTCTTTATTTAACTTTACTGTTTACTCTCACAATTCACAAACAATTATCAAATCAACTCTTTAGTTATCGCTAGTACTGCACTTCTAATTATCACAATCCAAATAGTGAACGTTCATCCCAACGGGCTTCCAGAGAATTCTTTTGTTTTTCTAAACATGCTTGCAGATAATTTTTTTGATCCTCCGCATTAGCTTTCTTCTGCTCATCTAAACGGGATTCCAGAGCATTCTTTTGACCGTCAAAACGGGCTTCTAGAGAATGCTTTTGTTCCTCAAAAGCATTGTTTTGTTCCTCAAAAGCATTGTTTTGTTCATTAAAAGCATCTTTTGTTCCTCAAGAGCACTTCATCTGTAGGGCTGAAAGCTCCAATTTACTCATTAAAGCAATAGTTGTTCCATGTTCATCTCCGAGTTTTCTTCAGTTTCATGTTCTTGAGAATTGTGTTCGAAAATAAATGTGTCAGGATTCATCCCTTTCTATCACCAAGCTTGTCTAAGTCGCTCGACTAAAACATTCTTTGTGCCTACCGTTCGTTTGTAATGACGATTTGACCAACTCCACTTTCAAATCCTGTACTCGATGATCTCCCAGCTTGCGTCCCATTGCTTTACATTATCTTCCAGAGCTCTCACGTAAAGCACAAAATTTCACTCAGTTACAAACTTTGTTTAAGTCAAATGCCACCTTTTTATTTCACGAACTTATTTCACTTCTGACACCAGTTGTTACGAGCGAGGCTTTAGTTCGTTATTTAAAACACAATATTTCAGATACAATTCAAAGTTCTTTCTTTATTTAACTTTACTGTTTACTCTCAAAATTCACAATCAATTATCAAATCAACTCTTTCGTTATCGCTAGTAGGTACTGTACTTCTAATTATCACAATCCAAATAGTTTACTTGGTTCACTTCACTGTCTGAAATAAAACTCTCCTCCTGGATGTGAGAAGCGCCATATTTATATTCTACGAATTATCCTAGAACCTTCCTGAATATTCCCTTCGCCGAACCTAAAGTTTACTAAGATGTCACTAACCTAAAGTTGTTTCTATTTCCAACAGATGTCGCTTTTGTCGCTGTATAGTGTAGCAATATCTTTTTCTGTTTACGATATCCTGCTTTACCAATTTAACCTGAGCAAAATTGTTGTAATATTTCCACTTAAATTATGTTATTTTATCGATTTTTTACAAGGTCATATAAATTTCATCCTTTCAAACATATTTTATGTCGTATTTCCAAGTTGGAGAGTTTATTTATAAATAAATTTGCTTATTTTAATCAGTTATACCTTTGTGTATGGAACTACCTATATAGTGATTGCGAACCGGAATTTGACTTAGTACCTTGTTGTATTGTAGAGGGGCTATTACTGCAGAGCAGACGTAACCAAGGTAACCAGGGTAAGCCAGCAATGCCCCGCTCACTGACTTATAACAATGGACTGAGCGATTTGCTATTTCATGTTGCACAAATATTGTGTTTCTGTATATCACCGTTAGAGCACCTTTTACAACGTTTACTACATAAAAAAACATGTAAAACTCAACCAATCATATGAAATTTTACACCCGTAAATCGAATTAAATTAAAAAAAATTAATTTCCTGTGCCCAAGTGATATTTTAATCGCTTATAAGGATTAAACTCATTCCGACTTTAATTTTCAAAAGTTATTCTTACCTTAATCCTGCGTACGGGCAAGAGAGACGGAGCATGGTAAACACTATCTTTACCTTATTCTTCCTGCGGGGATTGCATCTGTAGCCAACATAAAAACATCAAATGGTTAAGAAAACGTTCAGTAAGCAATATTTTGTGTTGGTAGCTCCAACTCTGCCATAGGGCGAAAGAGAAAACTAAAAAACTTGTGCCCTCATTGCATTGTTATAAGTCATTGGCCCCGCTCAAATATAAAAGCAACGATGTCTGTCGACCTGGAGTGCATTCCAAAACATAGCCACAGTTGACTATAGCTGACTTCATAGTGCACAATAGTCAACTCACCTAACATATTTCAGTTGACTAATGGGTTTTGAAACGATTGAAGTCAACTGTAGTCAACTAGCTATGTTTTGGAACGCAGTCCTGATGTAGGGAAAGTCGCAATTTTTCTTAGTAATTTGCTGGAAATTTTTTCCTTAAAATTGTTATGCATTGGAGGCCGACAACGGCACACATTGTATGATTGCATCTGAAAATAATTCCAGTCGGCCACAGCCAAAACCCTCGAGAATACTTCCCAAGCCATGAAACAGAAATCTATATGTGTGCGTTCGGAGTCCGTTTTCTAAAATGTTCTATATTGATACATATGGAAATATGCCAAACATTGACTTTATATATGATATAAACTACTATCCATGCAGGAAAATAGTCCTCTAGCATAGACAAACTACTAACATACAAAGGCTAAGACTGGACACGTAGATCAAAAATATGCAAGGCTTTTCTAGAATATAAAACTAACGATGCCTCGACTTGGCACTTGATGGCGCGCTCAAAGGGTAAGCCACCAATGCTTCGCTCCATACAAAATCACCTTTGCCTGGACCCGATGAAAGGAACGCCACAATTTTTTCTTAGAATTTTTTTGGAAATTTCTTCCTTCGAATTTCTATGCATTGGCCGAGGCCGAGAGCAGTGAGTCGCTCGAATATAAAATCCAACAACGGTGACTCGACCTGATGTAGGGAAGGCCGCAATTTTTTCTTAGAAATTTACTGGAAATTTTTTCCTTTTGGAGGGGGAAAACAATTTTTATGAGCATAGACGCGTAAACACAAAATGTTTCGGTAGAATTTTTATTCAATTTAGTGGCCGACTAGACTTATTTTCAGGTACAGTATGTACTTTCATTCTGTGATGTAATTATAATATATATATGTATATACAATAAACATATATACTAATAAAAAATACAAAATCTTTCAGATAAAATTAACCCCACGTGAGTACGTGAATGTTAAAAGTATGATACGGGAATTATTATAAGGTAGACAAACCAACTTATGTAAATTATTTGGATGAATTAAAAAATATTGGAAAAATGCATTATGGTCTACTTGAGTACAATGCTAGGGGTTTCATTTATTACATCTGCATGTACCTTTCTTTTATGATGTCTCTATCCCATGATATCTAATTACGTCTATGCCGCCTCCCACAACACGTTCCATACGCCGATGGCAACCTATTAAATACGTTAAGCCTGGTTTTAACATTGAAGTTACGCAAGCCTTGAAAACATTTTTATCACAGTGGAATAACTCATTTAAGGAAGCGGTTATAGTTTTCGATGAAATAGCAATAGAGATTTGGTGTACAATAGTTCAATAGATGAAATAGTAGGATTCGAAGATCTAGGGGATAGTAGAAATTGTTCCGTAGGAAAACAAGTTTGCCTATGTATGATATTGGGGTTAAAAAATCCTTGGAAATTCATTATAAGCTATGATATATGTGAAACCTCGATAAGTGGAAAAAATTTATCTAAAAAAATAAAAGATAACAATACTTACTGCACTGATATTGGTTTTAATATAAGGGCTTTAGTTTGCGACCAGGGGCCAACAATAGACACAGTTGTGAACTACTTGGTATTACTGATCCTTCAAAACCTTATTATTATTCCGGGGGATGCAGACAGGACTCCCGTCTCTCATCCTGCCACCGCGACCTAGGAGATCTTTTGTGACATTACCCCTAAACGCCCTTGGGCGCCCATTCGAACTTAAGGTCTTTAATGAAACCTATAATGTCCTTGGGGGCCATTTTAACAACATCCTCTGGCAGTGGAAATGCCTTTCCTAGATGTCTTAGCCTTATGCGGCATAGGGCTTCACAATCACACAGGATATGCTCAGCAGTTTCATCGTCTTCCATACAGAATCGACAGGTCTCATCATCGACCTTACCCATCTTCTTGAGATGGTATCTGAGTGGGCAATGCCCAGTAAGTAGGCCCGTTATGAGCCTTAGTTCCTTTCTGCTGAGTGTGAGGAGTTCTTTTGTCCTCTGTTGCGAATACTTTATAAATTTTGTCGCTTGTCTCAGCCCCGGGGTGTTTTCCCAGTATTCCTTTTTAGTTCTGTCCTCCCAAAGCCTGATCTGAGCCAAGAGGTGACTCTTTGGGTGTCCAAAGACAGGCTCCGGGCCAATAAACGGAGATTTGGCTCCTTCCTTTGCAAGGCGGTCCGCAATCTCGTTTCCCTTAATGCCTTCATGTCCTGGTACCCATATTAGTGTCACCCTATTTGTCTCAGCCAGTTGCTTCAAGACAGTAAGACAGTCCCAAACCAACTTAGACTCAAACGTAAACCAGTTTAACGCTTTAAGTGCTGCTTGGCTATCTGATATTATGTATATTTTTGCTCCACGCATATTCTTATGGATTATCTCGCGAGCGCAGAGTTCTATTGCGTGTATTTCTGCCTGAAAAATGGTTGGTGAGGCCCCCAGTGCCTTTGCAAGATGGCACCTTGGCCCATATATGTCCACGCCTGCTTTACCTTCCATTTTGGACCCATCCGTGTACCATTTAAGAGATTCTTTTTCAAAGGGTAGGTCCCCAGTGTGCCACTGTTGACGGTCCCCCAAGATCACCTTAAATGGCGTTTCAAAGTTATGGCGTTTTTGCATAACATCTGAAATTGGGTTAGTCATCGGGTCCTCTACGAATTCCTGGAGGACTCTCTCTCAGGTGGTCAGCCAAATTGTTTATGGTTTGGAGGTTTGCCCTTTGCAGTCTTATTGCACTAAGTATGGTCTGCCCTCTCACATGCAAATGTAAGGTTAGCAGGTCCAACATAGCCTCTAAGGCTGTGGTTGGGCAGGTACGCATGGCACCTGTTACTCCTAGACATGCAAGCCGTTGTAGTTTTTGCAAACTAGCTTGAGCCGTCTTTTGTTCTGTTTTTGGCCACCAAACGAGTGAAGCGTATGTGACCATGGGTCTTATAATAGATGTATATGACCACAGAGTCATTTTTGGTTTTAGACCCCAAGTTTTGCCAAAAAGCCTGCGGCATGTTAGGTTAGCTGTGATTCTCCGGCTTTCAAGCATAGCTTTTATCCATTTTATCAAGGAAGGTTCGATTCCTTTATTGGTTGCTGCATTCTCAATGGCTTCAAAGGAGGTATTATCAAATGCTCCTTCGATGTCTAGGAATGCCCATAGGGCTGTCTCTTTATCCACTACCGCCTGTTCTAGTCTTAGAACAAGACTATGTAGGGCAGTTGTAGTAGACTTCCCTGCTTGGTAAGCATGTTGGTTTGGGTGCAGCGGTGATCGCTTAAGTGCACCGCTCCTAATATGATTGTCTAACACTTTCTCCATTGTTTTGAGGAGAAATGACGTTAGACTGATCGGACGGTAGGATTTGGGTAGTGCAGGTGAACGCCCTCCCCCTTTAGGTATAAATGATACCTTAACTTCCCTCCACGTCCTGGGTATATACCCTAGAGCATAGCTTGCTCTAAAGGTCTTAATGAGATTTGGCAGTATCTCCTCTAGCCCTTGTTGAAGTAGGGCCGGAAAGATGCCATCAGCTCCAGGCGATTTGAATGGCTTAAAGGAGTTGACGGCCCATTTAACTTTCTTTTGAGTGAAAATTCTGCCAGAGAGACTTTTAATAATGTTGGAAGGCCTGCATTCAGGTCTTAGCTCTTCAGGGGTTCCGTCGTCATCTTGCATAACTCTTGAATCAGGAAAATGAGTTTGTAATAACAAACTTACTGTTTCTTCCCGGCTACTCCATCGGCTGCCATCGACTTTCCGTAGAAGGCCGATACTATTGGAGTGATCCTTAGAGAGAACCTTTTGAAGTCTTGCACTTGTGGGTAGATCATCTATACCCTCGCATAGATTTCTCCAAGTTCTTCTCTTGGATTTCCTAAGCTCTTTATTATACTCAGTCAAGGCGCGCTTGTATTCATCCCAAGCACCAGTTGTTTTTGCCTTGTTGAAGAGCCTTCTGGACTTGGCTCTTAATCTATCTAGTTCCCTGTTCCACCAGGGTACAGCTCGCGT
This sequence comes from Dioctria linearis, assembly GCA_963930735.1. Lineage (NCBI taxonomy): Eukaryota > Metazoa > Arthropoda > Insecta > Diptera > Asilidae > Dioctria > Dioctria linearis. The sequence continues at coordinate 128,509,124 of OZ005740.1, read as the reverse complement.
TGTTTCCCTTTGTTTAGCAGGACAACTTTGTTCATAGCAACAGATTATCAGTCTGTGCAACTGGAAGGAGATACAGTCTAGAACCGTACGGGTCTCTATTTGGCCGTTATCGAGTTCCTCCAGACCCATTCTGATGTATTCCCTGTAGGAATTCCAATCAGTGAGTCGTGGAACTCTTGTTTCCTCCCTTTGCATAGGGGAAGCCTTAATATCGAACCTGATATGGTTATGGTCCGACATCGCTTGAGACATGCCAATTCACAATGCCATCCGCCATATTTGGGCTGATGAGTGTTAAGTCCAGCGTTGCAGAATGTTGGTTCATTCCCTATATTGGCTATGTCTACATTATTTTTAACTAAGTAGTCAAAAAGGTACTCACCTCGTCTGTTGGTGTCACTGCTTCCCCATACGATGTGATGGGCATTCGCATCACACCCAAAACCTCAAAACCTTACTTTTATTATAATGATAAAAAAATTTCCCTCATATATGACATCCCACAACTAATAAAATCAGTTCGAAATACAATTTTGATGTTTAATCATAAGTAGTACAACATAAGAAGTATACGTAAGTACATTTATTTACGTAAAGCGAACACGCCCTTTAATTTAACAGACCTACACAAATTAACTTTAACTCGCGTGAGGGGAACTTTCGTTAAGTTTAAATATCCAATTTTCAGTAAGTATAGTGCGGTAAGAATCGCACATTCCGTACGCGATGTGTCAAACAGTTATATTATTATTTAATGATTAAAAGTGCAATGTTAAACTTAAAATGGAATAAAAATGGTACTGTGAATTAATAGAAAACACAAATCTTCAATTAAATCAACTTCCAATTGTTAATTTTTTCACTTTTACCACTTTTTAAAATTTAACACATAAAATGTCATTCAGGCACTGCGAATTAATAGAAGGCACAACTCTTCAATTACATCAACTTCCATTTGATAATTTTTTCACTTTTACCACTTTTCAAAATTGAAAACATTAAATATCAAGATAATAACTCTTACGGAATAAGATATATATTTAGGCTAAAAGTATCAATTTTTTGTAAGTAAACCTCAGTCTCGTTTAATTTCGTGAAGTTATTTACTTCTATAGTAGTTCAGCCTTGTGTTAGAGAACTCTATCAAGCAGAAAGGAATGATGGGACTAAGATCTGCGTAAAACTGACAAAAAAACACGTTTATCCTAATAACTGGCAGAAAATGAGGGTATCGTTGGCGACTCAGGCTCAGCTCAGCAATCAAGGCTGCATTTGATCTCAACTTATTTACTGAGAAATCTCAGTCTACAGCAAATTTCTTTGAAAAAAATAGATAAGATTTTTGACTGCTTAAACAGTAGTGAGAAATATAATAGAAATTTCTATAACAGTGCTCTAAAAAGAACAGGTTTCGTTAAATACTTTCTACAGAGGATGATTCCGTATATATGTAGATGAAATTGCTGTTGATAAAAGTAGAAGGAATTATTGTTTTAAAGGCTTAAAACAGTCGGTTACCGGATATGGCGGATGATCTATTCGATGAATAGGACGATTTTGACTACTTTCTCACAAAACGAGTTCAACAAGATTAAATTGAAAATCTATTTGCTTTAATTCGGAGTAGAGTTGGTAATAATAAAAACCCTTCAAGTTATGAATTCGGCCATATCATAGCACGCTTTTATCTACTAAAATTTTGGCAATGGAATCGCAAGTTACCAAATTGTGAAGTATATAAAGAGGATGAATTCATTGTAAATGATATATTAGTACCTAGTGACAATGACCACAATAGAGACATGCAACTTGATATTTCCCTTAACTCCAATGAAAAGTCTGCTTCAAATGATATGGAATACTCTCACGAAGACGAGCTTGATTTATTCTTCCAAGATGAATTTGATATTATAAAAGAACAGGAAAATGTTACAATTGAAGACAATTCTCTCCGGTACTTTATGGGATATGTGCTTCATAAATGTTGTTTAAAATTTAATTGTAATATTTGCTATGAACAATTACAAAAATCGGGAGAAAATATGTCTATGACTAGTCACTCAGAATTATTTTTATTTTACAAAAATTATTCTTCTAAATTGGATTTTGGTTCTCTAATTCCTCCTACAGATTTTTGTTTCCAAATGTCGAAGACATCTTAGTGTTGTTAAAAAAAATATTCACAGAAGAAGCCCACATTAAAAAATAAAATCAAAAATTGTGAAGCAAATCATTACTGCAACAGAAGAAGTTTATTGCATATTGTATTGTGTGCAGAATGAAAGTATACATCCTGTACCTAAAAATAAGTCTAGTCGGCCACCAAAATGAATAAAAATTCTACCGAAACATTTTGTGTTTACGCGTCTATGCTCATAAAAATTGTTGTCCCCCTCCAAAAGGAAAAAATTTCCAGTAAATTTCTAAGAAAAAATTGCGGCCTTCCCTACATCAGGTCGAGTCACCGTTGTTAGATTTTATATTCGAGCGACTCACTGCTCTCGGCCTCGGCCAATGCATAGAAATTCGAAGGAAGAAATTTCCAAAAAAATTCTAAGAAAAAATTGTGGCGTTCCTTTCATCGGGTCCAGGCAACGGTGATTTTGTATGGAGCGAAGCATTGGTGGCTTACCCTTTGAGCGCGCCATCAAGTGCCAAGTCGAGGCATCGTTAGTTTTATATTCTAGAAAAGCCTTGCATATTTTTGTTCTACGTGTCCAGTCTTAGCCTTTGTATGTTAGTAGTTTGTCTATGCCTCTAGTAATTTACAGCTTGATTCCTTATCTTCCCAAAGGCTATACTTACTATGTATATACCTTACTTAACAAAATAATGAAATAGTTTTGATTACAAACTTACCTTACCATTTTACGCTCAATAACTCTCAGCTGAGTAATAATTGCATATGCGTATGTACAGCCAGAGTCCGAATCGTAGGCAGCTACATGACGGCACAGCGACATTACAATGATTACTCAGCTGAGAATTTTTGTTTGAGGAATCGTAGCCATTTGGTTAAGACAAATTTTTTTTAATAACTTTGTTGGGAAAGGTATGAAAATTTTATTACGGTTCGGAAGATAAGAAAGCAATCTCAAGATTATAAGAACACCATTTTTCTATATGAATAGTAGTTTAGAGCTGGGGAGCTATTCAAATCAAACTTTTGTCAGTTTTACATAAGAACACGGCAAATATTTTAGAATGCTAGGACTACGTTGGGCCTCGCATGCGGTAGGGAGGGAGTCTGTTTCATGGCTTGTGAAGGATTCTCGAGGGTTTTGAGTGGAGCCATCTGATATTCCCACTGTGGAAAAGAGCGCTCTAAAAGCCCTCCTGAAGCGCTTTCCTGGAAGCTCTAGCACCTTGTATGAATATACTGTGACCTCGTAGAGCTTCTTTTCCCTATCCCAGTTCATTGCTTTTTAAAATAGGTGTAGGCATGTCCGCAGAGGCAGCAAGCGCTATACGAGCGCTCCAAATGATGACCGAAAAAGTTTTTTGGATGTATCTTTTCGAAAGTTTTAATGAGCTTTTTGGATAATCATCGCAGTGTTTCTTCCTAGTAAGGCGCTTGCTTTTGCTCATGATTATTTGTGGTATTAAATTTTATGTAGTTAATTAATTAAATAAGCCAATATTCTCCCTTTTATTCTGACTTATGTTATTCAAAACTTCAGATTATGTACATAAGTCTAACCACTTTGAACTTCACATTTAAAATGAGAAGAGTTACTTCGTACAATAGTGGAAAAATTAACAGTTTAGATTCGTAGAAAATTAGCTGAGATTACCTCTTGTTGCACTTCAGTCTGCTGGAGCTCATCAAATGAACTTCTATAGAGCTTCCAAGTGATGGCTTTAGAAGCACTTGAGTTTCTTCTTTGCGCCTTTGTTTATTTTTCATGATAGATCAGTGAATATGCTTCTTAAGCGCTGCCAAGTGATGACTAGAGAAGCGTTTAAATTTTGCCCCTTTCAGAAGCGCTGGTTTTTGGTCCCAATGTGTTATAACAAGGAAGCATTTTCGCAATCAGTAGATACTTCTATATACATATGCCGATATTCTTACTGTACATCTAGAAATACGCTACAGATTTCTAGATTTGGTCTTTGATTAAAAAAAACCCTAATGGAACTTTAACTTCTATTCTATGCTGAAACCTCTTGGGATTTTATTGATGAAGCTTATTGATAAAAATTTGTTATTGAGAAAATCATAAAAATTTTCCCTTAAATTATTTCTCTAAGGCTTTAAGCAACTCCACAAATAATAGAAGAATATTTAATAAATAAAATATATATATAATTTTGCACTTTTAAAATTAACGCTTTCCATTAAAGCGAAAGTTTTTAGTTTAGGATATTGGACCTGTTCACTAGCCAAATTTGTCAAAATGATAATTCTGAAGTTCTTCATGTTGTGGCATCAAACAAATTAATATTGATTCCGTTTGTAAATCAGAATTACATTTTACTTTTAGAACTTTTGTGACGAAATTTATTTATAATAAATAATTTTTGGCAAGAATGAAAGAAAAGAAAATATTATGAAGTCACAAATATTTATTAAAATTAGAAAAAAATACAATTGTAATTGAATTATAACAAAATTTAATTTTTTCGTGACAATGCCCTCTGAAAGCTCTTTTACCATTTGAAATATGCTAGAGGTACAAACTTATAAATTTGCATTTGGTGACCTTGATAGCTCATTTTTTGTGGCGCAGACTATAGTGGCCCAAGCAACCGTTGTCGGCCTTCAATAATGCATATGAATTCTAAGTAAAAAATTTCCAGTAAATTTCTAAGAAAAATTGCGGCCTTCCCTACATCATGTCGCATGATTGATTTGATATTGGAGCGACGCACTGCTGTCGGCCGCGGCCAATAATGCATAAAAATTCCAAGGAAGAAATTTCCAGTCAATTTTAAGAAAAAATTATGGCTTACCACAGTAACATGAAAGGTGAATTTTAGAATTTTAAGTACAAAAAAAAACTCAAAATATCTCTACAATAGCTACATTTTGACTGCGATCATCACTTTCGATGTCATAGGGCAGTAGCCATAATGGATACTTTCTGCATTACATGGTAATCAGGGTCTTCACTGATTACAAAATATGCAGCCCTCATTAGTAAAAAAGCTCTTCTTCATTGATGTTCTCATTTGTATCCTATGTAGTAGAAACCGGGTGAAATATAGGTGGTTACAAAATTGTAATGAAAAATTTTAAGGAAATAAAAATTGCTTCAGGCGAGACTTCACAATTTATTAAAATGTAAATACCTAATAAAACGTACATATATAATCGAGGTTAATAATAACTAAAATAAAAAAGTAAACTTCATCAATTTAAAAAAAAAAAAATAGGCTAACACCAAAACTCATAGGAAAAAGTTAAATAAAAAGTTGATTTCATTTAAAAATTCAAATAAAAAATAAAATAAAAAAAATTACAACAAAAATTTTTACTCATCTGCACGCACCACTAACATGCTAACTAAAACTTTCAACATGAACTAAAACCTTAAGCTGTGATTCCCCGTACCGTACTAACACCGTTCTCAGTGATACATTGTCTGCTATGCCACGTGCCACTTCAGAGGAAAACCAGCTGCTCCTTACTTTCTGCATTACATTGAGGCGACTATTTTATCGATTACATTTTCATTATATTCTCGATGTAGTCATTCATTAGATCTTCGCTGCTGGGTAGTTGCACAATGGCTGAGAGAAGTATTAACTTTATGTAAGTAAACATCTCGGCAAAAGTACTGCAAAAGTACTGTTCCATTACTGAATAGCTATTTGGTTGTAAAATGGGTTCGTTCCATGGACAGTGTAATAGGCAAAATGGCTGTGATAGAGTTTGTGATAGTTTGACAGTTCTACCAAGCCGAACGGCATGGGAAGTGAAACAAATTGTTTTTAGCTTTTTTTTCTTGCAGAAATAGTTTTGCTTGTCATTTTGCCCAACTTCCTCTAGTACCAGTTTGTGGTGCATGCTGTAAGTTCTCCTTCATCCACTTTAGATTTACTTAGTAACCTTTGTATTAAAAATTTACTAGTGTGTTAGTTAAAAATGTTGAAAGAGGCGAAGTATAGTCACATAATAGAAGCATCTAATTATGTGACACTTTTGACAGAGTATGAATATACTGTGGCCTTACCTTCATCGGGTCGAGGCAACGTTGATTTTATATGGGAGCGAAGCATTGCTGGCTTACCTTTTGGTTACGTCTTCAGGTGCAGTCGAGGCATCGTCCATCTTATATTCGAGGAAAACGTTGCATATTTTTGTTCTACGTGTCCAGCATGTTATTAGTTTGTCTTTGACATAATAGTCTATGTAGCTTGCGACTCTTAATTAGTTAATGAGCTCTTCTCTGCAATAATTTGTGACAAAAATAGAATTTTTGAATTCTAAATTAGATTAACTAATTAGGTGGACAATCATCTGCTTTTAAAACACATTTGTCGATATTATTATAGACTCCACTTAACGCAAATAAATTCTAGAGCTAGGCACAATAAATTATGATTTAAGAGTATCACGTACAGGCAGACATAACTCAACGCCTCAAAATAAAGAATTAATTATACATATGTATGTATATTGCGATTATGGTGGAGTCACCAGGTATACCAGCACTTTTTTTCCACAATTTGGAAGCTATATAAAACACCCTCTTTACTGCGACGGGGGCACCAAATATAATCATATCCAATATGTCCAAATGTACTAGTACACACATTTTTATTTCCTGTTTGTACTACTGTAGCATATATACGTAGCAAATAAACCAGAACTTGTTATGAATAAATTAAATTTTTAAAAACATAAACTGGCAGCATTCCGGATAACATAACACAAAAATGCTTGCAATTATTTAAAAGATACAAAACGGTAAAAATCGAAACAAATTGATGTTGACGTTTTGCAAAAACTTATTGTCCGTATTAAAGGGATTACAGAAGTACTCCGATCGGCATATTGTGGTGAATATTTTGACATAACATCGAAAGCCTCTAGTGTATTCCAACATGAAATGCGGAGGGTGGATATTGTTTTTTTTTCTGGAATAAAGAGATAGTGTAAATGTAAATAGAATATATAGTAGGCCGTGTATATTCGTGCACTATACATAAATAAGGATAGCATTAAATGAAACTAGCTTACTTTCACAGGTCTCAAAAGCTTTTAAACTCGTCTAAAATGGACAATTCTAAAAATGGAGCGAACTGAGCTATTGAAATAGGAAAAGTTATTTGCACACAAAAGCGAAAGAAAGGACATTTCTGTATACATTCCTGGCAGCTCTGAAGGTTTTCAAATATCGTCTCTAGGCAACAAAGAGTTAATTCCGAGGTGCAGTCTATCGTTTTAATTTGAAATTGGAATGCGCTGGATGCTGTGCTACTACCTCTAAAACCTTTTCGAATTCCAACGGCTATTGTTTTGATGCATCTAGCGTAATGCTCTAGCCGTGAGAAATGAAGAAATACACCCTCTCCTGTTCCCACTTTATTTCCAGGAACAATCAATGGCATCCCCGAAGCATCAAAATGAGGCACAGAAAAGGACACCGGACTTCATTTAGCTGAATGGAGGAACTAAATTGGTGAGTGGCTGAGTCTGTTTTATTCTTCTGAGAATATTGTTGAAATTCGCCGCACTAGAATAAAAGTTTGTGGTAGGGGGAGTAGGCGTTTGGTAGAAAACAAATAACCCCCATTTAGAGTCATTTTAATTGTGCAGTTATGGCAAGCTGCTGTTCGTTCATCCCCCGTGGCTTGCGATAGCGTTGAAATATCTTAAGAATGAACTTCGTCCAAAAACCCCCTTACGGTATGGGAGATGCTGCTTATGCTCTAAGGGGAAATGTTCGTGTTTGCAATACTTGGGACTATTATGGTTGCTTTTCAACTATTAAGCACGGAAAAAGCATTGGGGAGTTAAGCAATTCAGTCCTAATGCTCTTTTGTTTCCGCCTAATTTGTTTTTCCTATTTCTTTGGAGTATAGTTGGATAATTTTTACATGTTTTTAAGCATAACTGTAGAGTAAATTTCTTGGGAGTGGATTCTGTATAAATTAAAATTGGTAAGGTCCACCCTTAAATAAATCTTTAAATCTTAGTACTGGCGGAATCTTCAGTCAATACTTCTTAGTTGTAATCAGTTCTATTCTTTCGATGGTCTTTGAATCATCATTTACTTGAAACTAATGAAGTATCCAGCAACTTACTATCTCATCCAAGTATCCAGCAACTTACTACCTCATCAACAATTGTATATGCGGATTGCGGTCTAGATGCTCATTTGGAATTTCACTGACTTTTCTTACAGATATGACGTTCTCTATAATTTTGGCAAGACTAAGATCGTTGCCCTAGATCTTTATAAAGCCTTCGATGCTATTTGAGCCAAACCTAACGTAAAGCACTTGATCTATTCCATATTTTTGCAGTACCGGTTGTGTTTCACTATGGTCGTCCAAGCTGCATTGTATTAGAGAGTCTTATTGTATTTCCGAATCTCACCATTAAACGTCGGCGCTCCGCAAGGCTCTTTTTTTCAGTCTCTTTTGTTGAGATATGGCTTCAACAATCCGATGAGATAAAGACACGACGATGAAGAAAAGGTAAAAGACCGTATCTGACTTTATAATATATTGTTACGTGCAATAGAAAGAGACAACTGGTGACATCTACTGGCAATGGAGAGTAAACAACTTCAGGTTCGGAGAATCGATGATTAAATGTTCGGGAAGGTTCAGGAATAGAATGAATAGAATGAATAGAACAGCCAAGAAGCTTTTGGAAATAGAACACTCCAGAATAATCCGGAGAGTTTCTAGGGTATAAATATAACAGTTGTCATCGCCAGAAAAAGAGTCTTGTCTTAGACGTTGCAGTGTTAACAAGCGAAAGTAATAAAGAAGTGAAAATGTGTAATTAGATTGCGATAATTGAAAGTACAGTGTTAGCGATAATTAGAGTTGAGTTGATTAATTGAGGAATTGTGAATTTTATATGATTAGAGTGAAATAAAGAACTTATATATTAATTATTTAATATTGTGTTTTAAATAACGAACCAAAGGCCACGCTCGCAACAACTGGTGTCAGAAGTGAAATAAATTCGCGAAATAAAGTGGTGGCAATTGACTTAAAAATTCAAAGTGTGATTAATTTTGAGAAATTGTGTTAAATTGTGAAAGTTCTGGAAAATAATGTGTATTCATCTGTAAGAGAATTACTAAAGTAATGGGGCGCAAAGTGGACGAGCTTCGAATGCAGGATTTGAAAGTGGAGTTAGGGAACCGGTCATTACAACCGACAGGTACAAAAAAAGTTCTAGTCGAGCGACTTAGACAATCTTTGATAGAGGAAGGAAAGAATCCTGAAACATTTGTTTTCGAAGAGAACTTGGAAGAAATCGAAGCTGAAGGAGAGCCTGCGATGAAAATGGAACAACTTTTGAGTACTTTAATGAGTAAAATGGAAGCCCGTTTTGATGAGCAAAAGAATTCTCTCGCGGAACAGAAGAAATCTATGGACGAACAAAAGAATTCTCTCGAGTAACAGAAGAAATCTATGGACGAACAAAAGAATTCTCTCGAGGAACAAAAGAAATCTCTGGAATCCCGTTTAGATGAACAGAAGAAATCTATGGACGAACAAAAGAATGCTTTTGTTGAACAAAAGAATTCTCTGGAATACCGTTTACATGAGCAAAAGAATGCTTTTGACGAACAAAAGAATTCTCTGGAATCCCGGTTAGATGAGCAGAAGAAATCTATGGGAACGCGCTTGGACGAACAAAAGAGTTAATTGTCTAGAAACTCGTTTGGAGGATCAGAAAAATTTTCTAAAAAGTTCTTTAGAAGAACAAAATTTGAAAATTGAAGGAATTGAGCAGGAATTTCAACAAAAGGTTTCGGAAGTTCAACAGCGAGTCACGGATCAACTTGAAAACGTTATAGCAGATCTGGAAAGAATAAAGCATCGTCAGCCTCTAAACGTATCAGCTGAAATATCCGGAGTAGTAGAATGAAAGCTCCAATATTTGATGGACAAAATTCGTGGCATATCTTCAAGAGACAATTCGAGACAGCTTCAGAGGTAAATGTATGGAATGATGAAGACAAAGCTATAGTTCTGGTTTTAGCACTTCGAGGTCCTGCGTCAGAACTCTTACAAACTTAAAATCAACGTAATTACGCTTCATTAGTACAGGCGATAGAATTACGTTACGGAGATGAACACATGCAGCAAGTATATCGCCTACAGTAGCGCAACAGGATTCAAAAGCATAGCGAATCACTACAACAACTGCAGGCAGATGTAGAAAGATTAACGCATCTTTCATACTCCAGCGTGAATGCGGATTTTCTCAATGAAGTGGCGACGGGGGCATTTGTTAACGCTACTGCAGATCAAAATTTAAAACAATCGTTAAGGCTAGCAGGAAAGAAATCAACAGCAGAAGCACTAGCCTATGCATTAGCGTACGAATCCGCCAGACAAGCTTCACGGAGTGCAGTACGAGTGAGAGAAATTTCAGTGGAAGAATGTACTTGTAACAGAGTGCAATCATCACAGAGCCCGCCTTCACGTGGTGTCCTTCGATGCTGGAATTGTAATAAACCAGGGCACCTTCAAGAGACTGCAGAGAACGTCGACGAGTGGAATCACCAGAAGAAGAGGGGAAAGAAGAATGCCAAAGATGTCGAGCCAGGGAACAAGCTATTCGTGGAGAGACTAGATATCAAGCAGCGACTAGTCGCATCGCCTCTCCTGTTAAGCAGTCGGAAAACTAGTTAAAACAGACTTTGTGGGGCAGAAGTTGGTTGGTGGAATCGACAGCCCCGAAGTCATCATCCAAGTAGGTCAGTTACAGAGAAATAATAGCAGTCTTGTTATATATGGAAGTGTAGGAAAAAATGACTGCGCAGTTACTATCGATACTGGAGCTTCAAGATCAATTATTAAAACAGATCTTGTTAAGAACAAATGGCTTCACAACATTACCAAATTAGGCACAGGTGTTTGGAGAAATAACCTTAGATGTTCAAATAGGCGAACTACTATTTCCTCACACTTTCCTGGTTTCAGACATAATGGATGAATGCATTCTTGGAATAGACTTCATGACCACATACAAATTAAATCTGGATGTCGAAGAGCAGATTCTCAAATATGGGAATATATAAATTCCTATGAGACTAGGAGAAGGAGCAGATTATCCTGCGAAAGTAAGGACGATGGTCTGCAAAAATATTACTCTTTCGCCATGCTCCGAGGCACTAATATGGACAAAGCTTACTGATGACATCGGGACCTGCCGCCTCTATCTGGTGGAGCCTTACCCCACAAAAGTTACATCTAGCATCATTGTTGGCAAGACTTTAGTGAAGGCAGAAGGTGCAATATTAATACCAGTCAGAGTGCTTAACACATCCGAAAATGAGGTACAACTAAAAGAAGGTGCTATAATTGGAAATTGTGAACCCGTTTACCAAATCGTCAATTTGGATAATGGTAGTAATGTCCAGGAGACAAAAACTATACCAGCTACTACCCACCAGGTTCAGAAACTTCTTTCGTCCAGTGCCTTAAGTGAGCAACAACATGACGATGCCAAAGAGGTGATCGATGAATTTTCGGAATTATTTGCAATAAATGATGATGACTATGGTAAAACAAATCTTGTCCAGCATCGGATCAATACAGGAGATTCCAGGCCTATTCGACAGACACCACGAAGATTGCCATTAGCCAAACAACCAGAAGTTGCAGACATGATGAACTCCATGAAGAAACAAGGCATAATAGAGGAATCTAACAGCCCTTGGACATCGCCGGTTGTTCTGGTTAAGAAAAAGGATGGCAGCACCCGAGAGTGGTTACTGGCAAGTGGAAATACATCCCGAGGACCGAGAGAAAACGGCTTTCTCAGTTGGCAGTGGCTTATGGCAATTCAAAGTAATGCCATTTGCGTTATGTAATGCTCCAGCCACATTCGAACGACTAATGGAATGTGTTCTACGTGTTTAACCTGGAAAACATGTCTTGTCTATTTGGATGACATAATAGTAATCGGAAGGACATTCATGGAACATAAAAACAACTTACGGGACGTACTTCAAAGACTCAAAGATGCAAAATTGAAGCTCAATGCGAGTAAATGTGCTCTATTCAAATTTAAAGTTAAATATTTAGGGCACATAGTTTCATCACAAGGAGTGAGAACCGATCCAGAGAAGATAGAAGCCGTCAAAAATTGGCCAGTTCCAAAACATAAACATCAATTACTGAGTTTTCTTGGTTTAGCTACCTACTACAGGCGATTCGTGAAAGGTTTTGCGACATATGAGACTCCAGTACTTTACTATCCAAAGCTGGGAAAAACATTTACATTAGACACGGATGCCAGCAATGAAGGTATTGGTGTAGTGCTTTCTCAGGTTGAGAATGGTCAAGAAGTTCAAGTAGCTTACTATAGCAAAGCACTTTCAAAGTCACAGAAAAATTATTGTGCTACAAGAAAGGAGCTACTTGCCATTGTAAGTTCAACAAAGCATTTTCATAAATATCTCTACGGGCAGAAATTCATCCTTCGCACCGACCATGCAGCGCTTAAGTGGCTTCTGCAGTTTAAGAATCCTGAGGGACAAGTGGCGAGATAGATAGAGTGACTCCAGGCTTATGATTTTGAAATACAACACCGAAGAGGTCGTATCCATGGAAATGCAGACGCCCTTTCACGACGTCCATGTAAACTTGAATGCAAACATTGCGCCCGGATGGAACAAAAAGAAACAACAGCAACTATACAGTTGGTAACCGTGGAACCATCTACAGGTTGGGACAACGAGGACCTGCGAACAGCACAACGAGAAGATCCGGACATTTCACCTATTCTTGCTTGGAAAGAAGACATGGAAAGACCAGACAGGAAGGATATTTCGGAACGGAGTGAGAAGCTGAAAAGTTACTGGGCTCAATGGAACTCTCTTCATGTTGAATGTGGTATATTAAAACGCAAGTGGGAAGCACCTAATGGCGAAACTTTCCGCATGCAGATAGTCGTGCCGACAACAAACGTCAAAGATGTTCTAGAAGAAATGCACGGTGGAACCTCTGGAGGACATTTGGGAGTGAACAAAACCATTTCCAAAATACGAGAAAGGTTTTATTGGTTACATATGCGAGAAGATGTGGAGGAGTGTGCCGCAGATGCACTGTCTGCGCTGCTTGCAAAGGGCCGCAGCACAGAAGCAGAGGAGAAATGCATAAGTATAATGTAGGAGCCCCCTTTGAAAGGATAGCTATAGACATCGCTGGACCTTTTCCAGAAACGGATGGCGGTAATCGTTATATATTAGTTACCATTGACTATTTCAGTAAATGGCCTGAAGCTTATGCAATCCCCAATCAAGAGGCAACCACAGTTGCGGAACAAACAATAACGAATTGGGTCAGTAGGTTTGGAGTGCCTCACGAACTTCATTTGGACCAAGAACGGAGCTTCGAATCGTGGACTTTCCAGGAGATGTGTAAAAGTTTGGGAATAAGAAAAACTAGAACAACTCCTCTACACCCACAATCTGATGGCATGGTAGAGCGCTTCAACAGAACATTGATCGAGCATCTAAAGAAAGTATGACTACCATCAACGCGATTGGGATCGACATAATCCTAATAGCTTATAGATCAGCCGTTCATAGTACTACCGGACAAACCCCAGCTAAAGTCATATTCGGAAGAGAGATGCGTTTACCTAGCGATCTCAAATTCGGTACCCCCAGAGGTGAACAAAAGTTACCAGAAGACTACGTATCGGAGCTCAAACAACAATTAGCTGATGTACACGGGGCCACGAGGACGAAATTAGCAACAAATACTGATCGGATGAAGACTCGGTATGACTTACGTGCTAATTCCGCAGGATTTAACGAAGGTGATCTTGTTTGGCTGTACAACCCGAAACGACTTAAGGGACGTTCTCCAAAATTGCAACAACACTGGGAAGGACCGTATTCAGTAGTGACGTGTATACAGGATTCAGCGTGGCACAAGAGGCAAGCATAAAATCGTTCATTTGGACCGCTTGTGTCAATACTACGAGCATCAAGACCGTGGACCACCTATTGTTCGCGACGAACAAATTTAAGAAGGGGGCAGTGTTACGTGCAATAGAAAGAGACAACTGGTGACATCTACTGGCAATGGAGAGTAAACAACTTCAGGTTCGGAGAATCGATGATTAAATGTTCGGGAAGGTTCAGGAATAGAATGAATAGAACAGTCAAGAAGCTTTTGGAAATAGAACACTCCATAATAATCCGGAGAGTTTCTAGGGTATAAATATAACAGTTGTCATCGCCAGAATAAGAGTCTTGTCTTAGACGTTGCAGTGTTAACAAGCGAAAGTAATAAAGAAGTGAATGTGTGTAATTAGATTGCGATAATTGAAAGTACAGTCTGGTTAGCGATAATTAGAGTTGCGTTGATTAATTGAGGAATTGCGAATTTTATATGATTAGAGTGAAATAAAGAACTTATATATTAATTATTTAATATTGTGTTTAAATAACGAACCAAAGGCCACGCTCGCAACAATATATATTCAAGTGAAGTATAAAAAGGTATATATAAAAAATGAAGTATCAAAAAGAATCTAAGAGAACCAAAGTGAAGATAAGTTCAATTCAATAAAAGCATTAAGTTAAAGTACAGACAACATATGAACTCTGGTAGTACATTAAGTGACTAACAGATGACGTGATGTTGTTTCTTCAATAATATGTTTCCTTTTTAACATTTTTTTCTGATCTTCATCGATGACCTATATTTTTCCTTTAACTTTGACTTTACTTACGCCATTAAGAGGAGCGCAGAGTCCAAAGATTGCGCTGTAGGTGCTAATCAAGACGGCGTTATCAGATCATTGAATAACGGCGTTAATGATAATTCCTGACTGGGGTAGAGCAAATAACTGGGAGGTCAATGAATCTAAGAGCCAAAGATATCTGATCTGTTAAAACAAGATCAACAATTCGTTATTTGCCTTTCTTTTCATTGAACATTCATTGCTGATACACCGCCTTGCAATTCTTTGCATTTATTTTTTCAGCCAGTTACCCTGGGCTGATCATGCCTTTTCTGTTACCGAACAAGAGTCAAAATGTCTAATTGTATAAAGGATAATTACACCGGTGATATGCAGGAATTAGAATTTATTTTTAATATAGTGCCACAGTTCAAAAAATATTTTGACTTTATTTGATGCCTTTGTGTTTAACAAATCCGGTTTCTATGATCCAGATAACTTTAACTCAAAAGTCTGAATTCACCGAATAACAGTTTATGAAATTAAAAAGGAAAGCAAAACAAGAAGTAAGTAAATCAGGTAAAAAGTTATAATTAATAAAATCAATTTTTCCGATATTTTGGAATTCAGATGATGTCCATAAATATGTCGTTACTCGTTAGATCGGTAAAGTAAATTTTCGCATTTATTTCTAGAACAGTTTGTCAGCCAGCAAAAATTGCATATCTATCACAATTGAAATTGTAAAAAAAAAACTGATTAATGATCATTCTACGTAAAGTGTAATGTGTTTTTTAACTACAAAATAAATTGTTGTAGTCTCTACCTAGCAATGTTGGGAGTAATCAATTACATTTGTAATCATGATTACATCGAGTAATCTTAGGAAAATGTAACCGTAATCATGATACATTTTTTTTATTAAAAATGAAACTCTTCAAGATATTTTAAAATTTAGTTCAAAGAAAACTACTACCCAACAAAACGGTACAGTATTGTTTTTGATATCATAAAGAAGAGTATATCGTTAATAACGAAACCGCAAATGAAATTTTTCCTTTCTTAATTGCTAATAATACCGTATTTGTTTTTTTTAACTACAGTTCTAAAACTTTTGCAAATTTGTTATCGATTGATCAATCATTAATCTCCAAAAATTATTACTTTTCTGATTAATATTATCAATCTGTAATCATGATTAGAGATTACAGATTTTAATCGTAATCATTAATAATCATCAATCAGATTGCATTTTGCCCAACACTTGTACCTACCGTGCAAAAGTCTTCTCAAGTAAAAACAAAATTACTTTCGGTTTTAATATTTTCCATGTCATGAGAATTTCATTTTTTTTTAAATAATTGGTACTACAATCAATATGTTTTATCGAAAGTATTCATAAGCCTTAATGTCTTAACTCTGCGAAAGTCACGAAATCATGAGTTTTAAATGTTTTTTATTTGAAAACGGATCTTATTACTGATTTGTAATCAAATAAGTTTCCATGCTGGGAAATTCGAACTATAGTAATCTATTCTTTAATTTCGTTGAACAAATTATGTCATTCAGGCAAGAAAAGTCCATTATAACTGCTATGCAATAACGCTTTAAACGATCTAGTTTGCGCCGAGATAACAAGACGTGTACTGTTTCCAGTCGTGCATTTCAGTTTTCCTGTTTTTGTTTTTTTTACTCAGGTAATGTAATCTTCGCGAACCTGCTTTAATGAAAGCCTCACCCATTACGACTGGAAAACGTTTCCTTTCGAAATTCATCCAAGGCGGAATATAATTCAGATCAGCACCCTTAGGCATGACTGGCTCTCTAAGATTTTGTGCACTTCTTGTGAAACAGCCTGCAACCGAATCTTTAAAATGAAATTCAACACCAGGCTGTGGAGAACTGGTCTAGTTAGCTTGATCTCATATGTGACTCCTATAGCTGCGCTAACGTTGACTCTGATATGATGTTGTGACATCACCGCAGCTGCGGTTGGTTGAATTTAGTTTTATATTAACTGTTTTCTTTACTGTCTTGAGATTTACTTGGTAAGGTAATGGAGGGCGTCATCTCTTGGCCATGTAGGTTGTGATGATGAAGGAAAGTATTGATCCAGACAATGACTCGGCTGAAGACGTATGTCAAGAATCTTTTCAGATACAAAGTTGTTGCGAAATTGAATTTTTCTTTTTTCTTTATTGCTTGACCTCAGGAAAGACGATTCGTTTCTTTAGCTTCAGTTGTAATAAATGTGCAGATATTTGCAACTTCATTTCCATAATTAAGTGCCACTAAGAAAGCTCTCCACGCATATGCATGTATTTTGTACTGTATCAAATCCTCGTTTATCTCTCAAGGCAAAGTAAATGTAGCTTAGTAAAATTATATATAAGACCTTTTATTTACTGTAAATTTGTTACCTATGCTTCATCATCAAGATGTCTGCTGACGCAATGCAAATTTATACTACCGCTATGCTAGCAGACATAACCAAGTCAAACACTTCAGTAGAGGTACATATACCTACAATGTATATGTATATACAGAAAGCACAAAAAGATATACACCAGCCATTAGCGGGACAGATATCCATAGAATATTCGTGAGTAGCAAAAAACGAATATAAAAAGAAATATTAGTACTTACTTGGTAATAAAATGTTCCATTTAAATATCGAAGCATTCCTTGAAAATTATTTGTAGGTATTAACCACTGACATATATATAAATGGACTGCTTGATCTCCTGTTTCATGTGGCACCAATTTTGATTTCAGAAAGTATGCTCTCACTATTATTAATTTATTATTATTAAATTATTTGCGAATTTACTTATATGCATGTCCGTGGGATTTACCGAACTTACCACAAAAGTATTTGGGACTACATATTTGTATCGTTAAATTTTAATTATGTTTTGGTTGGATATACCGCGGAACCTCAAGCAATTTCTCGTTCCTAATCGCTACAGTTCAGTGGGAAAGTATGCTCTCACGGAAAGAGACAGGAATATGAAAGTGGTGCCTATTGCTTTCATGCATTTTTGGTTCAACAAGCAGTCCATTTATATACATGTCAGTGGTATTAACAAATAAAACAAGATATGCCTTTTGAGTAGAGTGAGTCTCTCCTTTTTATTTTAAAGGTAACTGTTTTCGTCTTTTTTAAATAAAAGTGGTCTAGTAGTGCAAAAATTCAAGTTGTTTTCACAAATATTATAATGTATATAATAATATAATATGTATATGTATATAATAATTTTATATGTATATAATAAAGATTTTTACAAAAATCAGTATAATTAACATCTAGCTTTTTATGTGTGCAAAAATCGATGTGAATGTATGTATAACAGTATTAATTTATTTGTGATTTGATTTTTCGAATATTATATCGAAGTTTCCGAGGTGTAGTAAGTATGCCCCGAGAATGATTGTTTCAATTTTGTGGGATTGTAGGTATGTATATGTATGTGGCATTTATAAATGAAAGGAAGATTCGCTGCGAAACTAAAGAATTTCTTTATTGATCAAAATTGTCGTCTGTACTTGTTCGCAGCTAAACTATAAGAGAGCGAAAAATGGCGTCCCCTTCGCGTTGCTATTTTCTATTGGTCCTGCCATACGTGTAGAGTCGGCCGTAGCTTTTCGCAATCTGCGTGATTGGGAATATGTGTATATTCTACATGCATGTATTTTTAGTCAAATCTAACTGCCTTTACATAGAATACGCTCGCGATAACTGCAAGTAATTAAAAATAAACCCGGGTTGAATTTTTCAAAAGTTATTCCATGTAGTTATAGTTCTATTCCAAGCAATTAGTATTAATCTGTTTTTAAAATACAAAAAGGATGAAGCGTCTAAAATATTGTTCTTTTTGATAATGAATGTCAGCATCACTTACCTAGGGACCTGGGGAACTGTGTATGCAATTTAAGAATATTCTGTTGTTTTTTGTTTTTTGGTAATGTTAATGGAGTAATTATAAATTACATTATTGTCTCGAATAGAAGTAAAAATCATGGTTTAACTCCAAAACAATCTACGCTACTTTATGTGCGCTTTTTTAGACTACTCAAAGCTATCTAAATCACCACCTGCCCTGATTAATTAGTTATAGCAACAATTTCCAATTTTGAGAATCACGGACATCAATTAGCAACAAGATCGTGCGTTTTGATGCCGTGCTAATTTTTTGTGGAGATTTGTGAAATCTCAGGTCTATGTTAGCACACCGCAAGCAGTTATCACACTTAAGACCGAGATTCAAAGGTTGATTGCTGAGATTGAGCTGCATCTTTGGCAAACGTCCCACAAAATTGCATGCAATGCAGGTGTGCACACAGATTCGTGGATGACATGTGGCGGACATTTTGATATGACATAATATACAGTTCACTCTTTTTAATAAGATTTAACAGCATTTAATAATTAAACTGCGCGCTCCTAATTGGAAACCAATGAAGCTTGCAAAGACGATTGAATATCATTTTATATTTCACCTACGACTGCGTTTAATATGTTGAAAATATTGTGCTTTTATAGAGTCGATATAGTTGATAGGTAACATAAGTGATAAGAACGACTCTGATAATGGTGAGGTAAGTTACCTAACTAGAATAATTTTTCAAAGAGCGACAAGAAGAGGAAAGAACATTACAATCAACACGTATACAAAGTATTATAGCAAGTTCATCCCGTTAATGGAATTTCATCAAATACTATGAGTATCATGAACAGTTTTATAAAATAATTATACTTTTAGGTATAATAAGCGGTCAACAATTCTTATAATTCCTGTAATTCAAACTGGAGTGGGACCTATGTTGCCTGGTGAACTTACTTACCAAATTGAAGTTGTAAGTATACCGAGAGAAACAATTACTACTTTGAATGTAGGCATTTTTTTTTGCCTACATTCAAAATAGTAAAATAAAATAAAATATTCCGAAATTTTCTGTAATCGGATTTACCAAAATATTATGTAAAATTGCCATATTAAATAGTGTAAGAAAATGTGTGAAATATGTAATTCTCTCTCTTTAATGCGCAAATCAATTGATTAACAAGTAAAATTGTACTTGGAATAGTGCAAGGAAATAAGTTTTAAACATGTAATTTCCCTCTTTAATGCGCAAATTGACGGATTTATAAAGAAAATAATTGTCTCTTAACTGCCTTCCGCAGATCCTTGTCTGCTAATCTCCCCAATTAAAAAAAAAGTACCTACCAAGCAAGCGTATTCCTCCTACGCTTGGCAGGGTTGGAGCATTTACACAGCAGTTTTTGAACGCTCTCAACATCTTCCTCGTCCATACAGCTTTTTCAGAAGTCTTTGTGTGGAGCTTTCAAGAGCTCTGCACGTTGCGATCCTTAGCAGAATTTCGCTCAACTTAGGACATACATATCTTGGGATATAGCTGTCTTAAAATCGCACATGTGGTTAGTTCTCTCAATCTGCGATTAGCCAGCTTACAGGTCTGTAGTTCTAGAATCCTTTTCGCATATATAAGACCCGACAATATAAATTAAGGAAGAAAATTATTATAAAACGTTGCCGCTCGACACAAAAGTCACTGCATGAATGAACCTTTCTATCTCACTTCACGTTTATATTGAATGTCGTCGCTTCTTAAACTTGTAATATACATAAAATTTACTGAATTTACGGTATAAATGTGCACAGCATCTCAAGGTTGGACAAAATTACGTGATTTATATTTAATGTAATCGTAATTATCGACTTAAGATTCCCTGATTTCTTTAATATTAGATGCATTTTATTAGTAATTTACTCCAGGGTTATGTAAAATTAAGGAAAAAAGTGTAACTTTTTTACTATTTAAAAAGTAGTAAATTTCAATTTATTTTTCTCAGTGGATGAACTACATAACTGTTACGGAAGACAAGTCCCATGAATGTCGATTCCTCAATAGTTGGAGTAATTTGGAATTTGGTTGTTTATCGCGCATTCTTATAGAACTGATTCGATCGGGTTTTAGATTTTGTTCACAGTTCATTTGAAGATTTTAATTAGCTGTTTACCCATTCCGTGAGCTCCGAGTGGGCTGATTAATCTTGTGGAGTTTTTTTTTAAAATCGTAATGCAGGTCATATTTTTTTCACATCGACAACACGCTGCAAGTTAGCCAGCATTCGCGAGTTTTCTGACATCGACATGCAATCTGTTTAAATGTTAACAACTTTTCTATATTATATGCATATGGAAGATTTAATGAATAGAGAATCGCTCTGCCCATCGTAAAAAGTTTTAAGTCTTTAAGTTTTAAATTTTTAAATATTTTGAAATGAGATTTAAACAACCCAGAAATAAATGTTCTTTCTGACACACCAAAGTTCTCTAGCCTTGATAATGGTCTACACCAAAGACCGAAATATTGGATCTCTAGAAATAAATAATGGCTTAAAAAACCAAATGAGTTTTCTATGAGATAAACTAGAATACGAGGTCATATTACCCCACATACATCACATTTTTTAAATTAAAGGCCCACAAACGTCATTTATCATACTTACTATGAATTTGAAGACATTTAATTTTTTTTATGGAAACTTTCGAAGAAAGGGTGAAATTGTTTGTCTTAAAAATTCCTCACAACTAATTAGGTTATTCGAATGTATATAATTTATGGGAACAGTCTCAAGTATAACCTATACTTACATATTCGAACGATAACAATTAAATCTTGATCTCTATTAAACGAAATTGTCTTCAAAGTAGATCTGAAAAAGGAGGAAACCATACCAAAAAGTTTAATGACCACTTTGAGTTATTTTCTTAACAACCGGCAGAAGTCTAAAAAGATACATCACAGAGAACGTCAATTTCTTCAAAAATATCACTCTTTCATCAAAAGTTCTTCTGCCAGCTATATTACCATTGATCCATACACACGTCGGATATATGTATATCTACATACACATATATGTTCGTACCAATGACGTATATATATAGAACGTATTGAATTCGCAGGAGGAAAAAAGGATTTGGGCTCTCGACTTGATTGATCACCATTAACTAATGGAAGGTAAGTTAACACAATTTCCAATTACTTTCCTATATAGCCAAGACCAAAATAAGGGGGCATAAGGCTTTGCAAGTTCCTTACTAGAACTGCACACCATTTGTGCAGGATATGAGATGCTATAAAGCTCAAGCAAAAGTGGGTTAATTTGCTACTTATGAACACCAAATCCTCGACGAAATGAAAAATTCTCCACCAGGTCAATTTTATGGTTGATGGCCGGCAACCTATATATATTTTTTTTTCTTAATTTTTTTTTTTAACTTTCTCAGTTCTTTTACTTGGGAGCTTCATACTACGCACTTACATAAACTTTCTTTTTTTCTATGGCAACAACTTTTGGAAATTACTAATTTAACCCACCCACAAAAGTTTGAACTTTTTCTTCTTTTTGTAAGCTGTTTAGAGCTTATGCAACCAATTCGTAGGAACAGTTCAACAGGGGTACCTACGGAAGGAGCATTGATTTTAGTACTTCTTATCAGAAAGTTAAAGAAAAAAAATATATAGGGATACGAACGCGAAACTACTTGCCGCTGTCAACTGCCTGTGCGAATATTTAAGCAAAAACAATTTTCAATAGATAAGAGATAAATGGTTTACATAAAAGAAATTCTCTGATATTTCTTTCCTCGAGCTATTTAGTATTTTTGTTTGCACAAACCGATAAAGTTTTTAAGCTGTTTTTATGTTTGTACAGCATAATACATATGTATCCTTTGATATTATTAACATAAATATTTTGAATGGTAAAGGAATACAGAAAAGTACAGGAAAAACGGATCAGTTTCGATCATCCTGATACTAGAGAGAGGTTTTTAAACCATGATACTTAAATTAAAACGTAGGCTCTTTTGGAACATTATTGCAGTCCTTTAAATATCTCGTGGAAGTGGAACCTCACTTTCTTTTTTTTTCTAATCAGCTTCATTAGAGCTCTTCTCACTTCATGTAGGTACCATATGAACAATAAAAGATTTATATACAGTATCGGCCAAAACAAATGCAACTCAAATTAGTTCCATGATGTTGGGCAGCGAAACCCCAAGTTTTAAAAGCAAAGTGTGTTATTTTTATTTCATTAGTATTGTATAAGTCATTTAAAAAAAACACCAACAACAATCTACAAAAAAACGATAATTTTTAGCGCTAAATTAAGGAAAACTTACGAAAACTTCTCTTTATTATCGGACAAAACAAATGCAACTTTGGCAACTCGGTTTTATAACAGTATTTCTCGAAACCAATTTGTAATTTTTTCCATGTAACTGATTATTGTTGAGGTTAGTTAGATTGGAGCTCATAGTTGTGTACATCATTTGCTAGTAGAAAGAGACGATTCATAGTATAAAGTTATTTTTACCACCTAAAATCTTCAAAACCTAAAAAGGGCTAATGAAAAGCATAGTGCGGGTAAAAAATTGTTAATTATAAAGGATTTTAAAAGTGGTGTATCTCAAAAGATTATTGCGCGCAGTGGAGCTCGGATCAACTTGTTATCGGCCAGCAAATAAACCTTTTATTTTAATTCAAAATAGAAAGCGAAGATTGGCTTTTGCACGTTTCCACATTAACTGGACTGTTCAGAAATGGAAGACCACTCTTTTTAGCGATGAATGCAAATTATATATAAAAAATTGTATATAAAACAACAAAAACTGGATAAATTATAACAATACAGTTATCGTGTTCATTTTAAATATCTGTATATACCTATACATAATTCTTCACCTCCAGCTTAATTTAATCTTACTCTTTGCCAGTTGGACAACTAGGAAAAAATTAATGGTGACAGTAATAAGAGAATAATATCGCCTGTTTTGCACCACTCAGTTACATTTTATAACGTTCACTCACACTGCATCCGAGTTGACACAATATACCTACATCATCTTACATATACAATCAAATGTTATTATCGACCCCACTGGGAAAAATAGCGCTCGTAGAGAAAGCCCTCCTGAAGCGCTTCCATGAGAGCTCGTAGTTCATTGTTTTTTAACATAGGCATGTCTGTAGAGGCAAGCGCTACAATGTAGCTCTTAAGAAGCGCTCTAAGAGCGGTCTAAGTGATGCCCATAGAAGTTTTTTGTATATGTCCTCCCGAAAGCTTTAATCAGCTTTTTGGATAATCATCAAAGTGCTTCTTCCTTAATCTCATAAAGCCTTCAAAACTGCTTCCTGCGAACAGTGGTAAGACGCTGACGTTTGCTTGTGATTATTTCTGGTATTAAATTTAATGAACTTGATTAAATAAGCCAATATTCTCCCTTTTAATCTCACTTTTATTAACCTAAGTTTCGGATTACTTCTAACCAGTCTGAACTGCACATTAAATATGTGAAATGCAAAATCCACAGATTCGTGGAAAATTCGATGAAATCTCCTCTTGTTGCACTTCTGCTGTTGCAGAAATAAATCTTCTATAGAGCTTCCAAGCGATGGCTCTAGAAGCACTTGAGTTACTTACTCGCGCCTTTGCTTATTTTTCTGGATAGAGCAGTGTATGTTCTTCTAAAGGGCTGCCAAATGATGGGTAGAGAAGCGCTTAAATTGTGCTTGGGCCAATAACAATTTTTATGGCTGTAGACGCGTAGATGTGAGCAATAAGCATTAATTTTTTCTTAGAAATTTATGGAAAATGTTTCGGCAGAAATTTTTTATTCAGTCTGGTAGCCGACTGGTGGTATTTTCAGATACAATGTTTGCCGTTGTCGGGCTCCAATAATGCAAAACAATTCCAAGGAAAAAATTTCCTTTAAATTTCTAAGAAAACATTGCGGTCTTCTCTACATCAGGTGAGGCATCGTTGATTTGTTATTGAAGTAAGGCATTTCTGGCTTACCCTTTGGTTACGTCTGCCATTGTAGCCCCTCTACAATACAACAAGGTACTCAAACTTCGCTTCACAATCACTAGCTCTATACACCACAAGGATAAGGACCGCCGCATATTGAACGCAGCACAGCACAGCATATGTAGGTTTTTGTAATATTCACAAGTAAATGACCGACCGATATTGCTTCTACTGTGTAGAAACAATATGCGGCGGTCATTTACTTATGTATATTACAACAAGTAAAAAGGCTAGAATTAATCTAAAAGACCAATCCTTATGATACCCTAGATGAATGCCCTTATAAAATTTCGTATTGTAACCCTTCTGTGCAAGTTTGATTCTTGAAGTGGTTTTGCGCATATATTTCTAAAACGGTTTGTCGGACAGAAAAAATTATTATAACCAATTTTATAGGATTTCGTATTCTGAAGAAGTTTTTAGTACAATGAAAATGTCTAGGACTGATCGTTTTCACTGTATACGAAAAAAACCTAAATTGTTATATGGAAACACCAAGAAGGAGTTGCCCGATTTAGTCCATTTTTAAAATTTTATTTGCTAGTACAATAAAAACAACATGTACCAAATTTCAGCTACCTATAGCGATGGGTTCTCAGGCAGTGTCCAAATATATAGTGGAAAACGAAAGTTTTGTATGGCAACCCCACGAAGGAGTTGCCCGATTTGTCTCATTTGCGAACTAAATTTTACTTTTTTTTTTAAAGTGTGTACAAAATTTCAGCTCTCTAAGTATACGCGTTCTCGAGTTATCGTGCACACAGACGGACGGACGTAATGTCAATGTTAATATTCTTTTTATGAAGAATCAATCGATCTCTTGATACAATCGGATTTAAAAGTTGCTGATAGTCTGATTCATGCTCGATCGAATTCTTGCTCTGGATCTGAACTCAGTTTTGTTTCTCAACTAGTTCAGTTCTCTGACAATATACATATGTAACGTACAGGTTTTTTATAAATACTGACAAAATGTTAAAATGCAGTTCCTGTAATGTAGGATTATTAAAATTTTTATCTTATGCGAAAAGTGAAAAAGTATAACACTTATTGTGCTCTGGAAATTAAGTTTTTCACTTTTCTCATAATATGAAAATATTACCAACTTTAAGGCTCGAAAACCACATAACTTATAACCATAAATCGAATTATGTTGGATACTTATAAAAGAATCAGTGCTAAAGTTTGAACCTGCGATATTCTTGAAAGCATTTATGAGCATTTGGGTGACTACACTTCCGTCGAAAAATGAAAAACTTTGAAGCGGAAAGAGTGATTTTAGGGATTATCTAAACAAAAGTGTGATCGGGACCCTCCAAGGACGTTATTGGCATACTCCGTCATACTTATTTACTGAAAACACTGTCTATAATATGAAAACCTAGCACATCGCATCAATTTTCATTCAATTTTTTTACATATAACATACTTTAAAAAAATAACTCCATCCAAACTTGAATGAGTTCCATTTTCTCGTTTCTACAGCTTCCTCAAATCCCATTAAGGTTTAAAATTTTCGTGCTAATTTAACAACAGTTTAATGTGATCTATCGAATTGAAGTTGACCAAATTCAGATAGTGAATTTTATTTTAAATTTAGTTAACAAGGCAATTTATTCCATAAAATCTGTTGCAACAGAACCATTGTCATAAGTATATTCTATTGTTCATGTTCATTACAATAAAATTGGATTAGTAACCGAAGAAACATGGAAATTATATTCTGCGATACGGAACATTCGTTTCCGTGCGCACATTACATATGTTATGTATGCATTTCTTTGAAATATTTGGTTTTTCGTTCATTTCAGCTTTATTCTACCTAACATCATTACACCCTAGATGATGAAATCATAGGACATGGTACTAAGTTTGTCATTCCGTTTGTAACGCATAGAAATAATGATGGTAGAGCAAAATGGATTTGACACCTATGTTTAATATTAAAACTTATTTCGATTTTGATTGTCCATCCACCCTCTCGCTAAAAACTAATTTAATTTCCAGAATGGGATAAATCGGGTAACTCCTTCGTGGGGTTGCCATACCAAAATTTCGTGTTTCACTATATCTTTGGACACTGCTTGAGTACACGTAAACGCAGGAAGCTGAAATTTTGTACACGTCGTTTTTATGAAAATAGTAAGTATAATTTAACAAATGGGCTAATTCCCCTTCTTGGCGTTGACATATAAAAACAAGTACCAAATTTTAGCTCTCTGCGTTGCTATAAAAAGAGCTTGTACCAAATTTCAGCTCCCTACGTCTATGTGTTCTTAGTCAGTGCCCTAATGTATAGAGAGAAAAAAAAATGTGTATGGAAACGCTACGAAGGAGTTGCCCGATTGGCTCATTTTCAATATTAAATTTTTTTTTTCTAAAAAAGCCCGTGTGCAAGATTTTTCCACTATTAGTGAAAGCGTTCTCGAGTTATTGTAGTATGACGAAAGTTTACACATTTTTCCGCGTTTTTGTTTCCGCCTGCCACCACTTTCCCACCATCCATCCAATACGTCTGGCATTATTAAAATTGATCATGAAGTGTAATTCTCATCTACCACACCAAAAATCAGCGTTTATGAAATCACGTAAGTTAACCGATTTTTTAAAGGCCTTCCATTTTGGAGCACCCTCCACCACTGGAGGCCAGGCAGACTTCTGAAGAAGTTATCAACAATATTAAGAGAGTATGATAAGATGGAAAAATTTGTTTATGAAATGACGTAAGTATTTTGGTCGCCAGCTCTTAGTCTATAATTGCTATGCTTTGAAGATGAAAAACAAGCTTCACAATTAAAATGCTGTAAGGTTCGTATCAATAAAACTATCTATAAAAGCAACTCATGAACGAATATCTGATAATTACAGCATTGCCAACAATGAATTTGAACATTTAAGACCTTCAGCATTTGTTCAGTAAATATACCAGTGGAAATACTTGGTATTGGTATGTGGAGGAGATTTGAAATGGTTGCTCAACAATATTTTGAAAATATTATCTATTTACAACAGAAAAGCTAAACTAAATTAAGTATGTATATTTTTACAGCATTATCCAATATCTTAGAAAATCTGTTTACATTTATCTGTAAGATAAAATCTTGTTAGCCGAAGTAGTCCCAGAATCTTATTATCCTCAGTGCTCCCATTACATTGCCTTCTGGCGTACTATGTTAGCCAATTGCTGTTGCTTCAACTATTTACGCAGACCCTTGAAATACCATTCTGCGGCCAAATAAACGATTAACTTAAGCCTAACCATGAAAAAAGGACCCCTCAGATACAAAAACCGTACCCAAGTGGGATGACTCTAGAAATACCAGTAACAAAAATGGAAAATTATTGAGGTGGCTTCTAATACGTATAACATAAGAATGGAGAGAATCCACTTCACTAAATTAATCTCATTTATACTGAACCACCCTTTTCAACCCTAGAAGCTTTATATTTGTTTTATTGGTCATTGGTTACCTACTGTTCGTCTTAGAGCTGTTTTTACTTTTTTACAAGATTAAGCTGAGTTCGACCAGGGCCTCCTAATTTTCGGTGTGCTGTCTTAATGCAGCTATGTTCGTTCATCCTGACGGGAGGCTAGTTGGGTTAACCCCTAATCTAATCTTGATTTTGTTTTTATGTTATCGCCCGCCCTCTCTTTTTGTCTTTCAGGTTATTTCGGTGGGGTATTTGTAGTGCGGTCATTCATTCTGATTAGTCATGTCTGTCCCGGTGCCGGCTCGTTTGCAGGCCAAACCACAGAGGAATAGTACAGCAAACAGAATAAATGTAGGCACAAACCATTCAAGCAGGATGTTTACAGAAGAGGACTCGAATGGAGCATCATATATACATATGTATATGTATCTATAGTATTTTAAAGAAGGGTGGAATAAGTGTGTACACACTGCATCCGTTCGTATAAATCGATATACAATAAAAATCATTAAATATTTAGATGTCCTTCGAAACTCCAATACTCATCCTTTTGGATTAATTCGATTTGAACTTTTTTTTTTTTTTTTTTTTTTTTTTTTTTTTTTTTTTTTTGTAGCTACATATATGATTAAATAGGAGCGAATAACTGGCCGGGGTGCACATACCTTCTTTTCCTTGTTGTATACATTTCGCTTACTTCAATAATAGAATCGGCAAAAGTGTCACCATATCAGAGTAATGCATTACAATGAAACGAATTGATGATGTAAAATATCCGGATTAAGAATAGTCCCTATTGTAATCCCTTTTTAGCACTAACATACACGGTCAGGTAAGACCTTATAGTAGGTATTTGGGTGTTCATTTTTTTTCTTTGTTATCAAACGACTCAACTCTTACACTATACTCAATTGTACTGGAATATTTGTTAGACCCATGTGGCAATCCGTAGGTAAATCCATTTATCGAAACTCTTATCTCTGCCAGGATATCGAACGAAAACATTTGAAGATAATCTGAAAAGCGGCAAAATATCGTTCCGTCTTCAGAGCCACAATGGCACGGTTTGTTACTCTATTGACACATCTATGCATAATCAATATACATAAAATGGGAGAAAGCCCTAAATCGTCCCTTAACAGGATAACTAAATACGAAGAAGTATTGACACATTCATTGGGGAGTTGAGATATTCGGGACTCTGGGTTAGAAGATTTTGTGCCGTCATCTTGAGTACTCTTGACGTATTTCCCCAATATCGACATAAATATCATTGCCTTCACTGCAAAATGGGATAAATGTGTTTTTAAGCAATTTAGGCCAGACTTCTTGAAGGTATTTTTGTGTAAGTATATAGATATCACTTTGAAGCTTAATTGACTCTGAAAATGGAGAAATACCATGGGACATTTGATTTTAAATAATTTGGATTCAACATTCATTGAATTGTTATTGCGTAATAGCACGGTTAACTTTGCATTACAGAGCAATTATTTTTAGCGCTTCTAAATCGTAGAAGTAATTGATGCTGCTTCCTTCAAGCAGATTGAGTACCCTATAATATAACGGATGTCTTAGTTCGTAGCGTTAAATCATTTTTTCGCAGCCGTTGTTACTCTACGCTTTCAACTTCTGATGCAATTAGCTTATTTCGTTTTTTAAATTCCTGAAGGGCTAAAAGTGTAGTTTACCTACTCCATTTTCTCCAAGATATGGCTTCTGTTAAAATTATTCTTCTACAAGTGGTTTTTAGAGTATCATATATGCGACAGATGAAAACTGCTTTCCCAGTTAGTAGCGATCATTCAGACTAATTAAATCTAACTTTTTTCCCCAAAAGATATTTTGAATTGGGTTGCGAAAAATTATTTGTCAACCTGTCACATTTTCATCCGACGTGGAATTATTTAAAAATTAATAGAACTCAGTTTGTAAGTTCAAAAGTTCTTCTAATAGACTGATCAACAGCGGAATACAAACAGGCGGCAATAACTGGACCATTATACCACGGAGATTGATTTCGCATCTATATATGTATGTACCTGGCAAGTCCTGGTTGACATCAGGACGTTGACAGTTAGTTAGTTATACTCGTCTATATGACCATATATATAATATATGTACCTAAAATTGTTAGATACGTTTCAATAGTAGTTTTTGTGCCTCCTTCTCAGTAATTAATTTCAATTGCGAAGTTGGATCTAAAACCACACAACATACAACGAATGTACTTCTCTTTGATGACTAAACATAGTATAGCTGACAAAATTTGGAATTTTTTGCTGCAAGAGTCTTTCAAAGAAGTAGTATCAGCTCCAGAATTTTCAACATTTTTGATTTGATTCAAAATGAAGTAACAAACACCTCTTGTACAAAATTCACATCTTGGTCTTCAAAAAGCACTACTTTTCTGAATAGGATCGAGGGAGCGAGCGTTCTCCCCACCACCGTTACTATTCAAAGTCAATAGAAATACAATAGTAGAAACTCTACACCTACAGCCTATCATTGAGATAATACGCAGCAGACATTACGATTTCCTATACGAATCGCTTTCTTACGCTTTCTTATTTTCACAGCGAGTATTTTTATTCCCGGAAATAAGGCATTTTGATCGCTTACGTTTCACTTGACGGGAGTAAATGTTGCATCGCATATGGATAGTGTAAATGATTCATTTTATGATCGTTATAGCGATAAATATTTTTATATTTTTGTGTTTGCCATTAAATCGCATAAGGTCACCCATCAAATCTTGAAGTTTGTATAGTTACAGGTAGCTCTGAGTATGATTCGCCCATAATTGTAATCTTTCTTGAAAGGGCTTCTGGCTGCTATTGTACTGTCTGACACTGATCTTCAGTGTCTGATACTGATCTTCAGCTTATTAGACTTTGGAACTATATGGATCAGTTATTATGCCAACCAACGCTCGCAGTTATCTTGACTCACAGAGTACATATGTATGTTATGCTATTTCTCATATTTCCGACGTTGTCCCAATCGTGTTTTGGTCATGGTTCATACGCCAATAGTTGTTACCTTATTATCGGCCTGCATTTGAGGTTCTGTTTTCTTGAATTATCTATTTTTTGTTAGAGTAGCTGATTATCTCCCAGTAGCTATCTTAGTAATGGAGCTGTGACTTATTATAGCTTATACAGCTGTATACACGCCCGAAAATTTAACCTCTATACAAAACTCACTGCATAAATTGAGTATATTCACGGGATCATGAAGATACGTATTGAGCACATGCATTGAAAATCATCCTCAAGCCATGAAAATTGGATTCGATAACTGCCTCAAGTCCAAATCAAGGAAATTGACAGTTATATAAAATTGAAAAGATCCTCATAATAAGTTAGGGGTGAAGTTGAAGTGAACTGTGTTACCTAATATGATACTTACACATTTATAAGTAGTAGGTATATTATTTTTTATTATTGGATTTATTTTATTTGTGTTGAAAATGTTAACTGTTTATTAATAATATATTTTTTCCTTTTTTTCAGGTATGTATTAAACAGGCCTGCTAAATAGGAACGTTCTGGTAAAAGCTGATGGTAACATATTAAATTATTTTAAGCTATTTAGGGGATACATTTAAAAAAGAAACAACAGAATTTAAATTTACCTGGCTTAGAGATTTTTTTTATGATACTACCGCGTTTCTTCACTGTATTAGTTAATTAAGAATAAGGTGTGTAGTATCTAGTAAAACAAATTTATGGTGACAAATCTTAAAATCTTCGTAGGATCAGAATTACACACTTTGGAATGCTAGCTCTAAGTGAAGGAACCAACTCTTCACGGTTGCCACGTATAGTTACAGAACAGATGATTCGAAGTGTCTGTAACTTCTAAAGAGAACCAACTTCAAGCTGTCTCGGCTTGCCTTTACAATGCATTATAAAAAAAAGACATCTGAATATGCGAATTGAAATAGCGGTAAGCTGTCAAATTAAGCAGAGCTGTTAATTGTTAAATGCGACAACGTAAAATTTTACGTCAATTTTGATTGCTGAATCTTGAAATTAATTATTTTGTCTCATTTATATCTACATTATCTTAAAATTAATTACAGTGCGTTTTGATTATAGTTTTCTTAATTAAACTGAAAGCACTTTTGCTCCGAGTATTTCTCATTTGTTGACAGATTCAGTTCAAAATACGGGGGAGACACACATATTTACACGTAGAGGAGGCACTTGGGATAATCTCCGAGAAGGGCCCTACGATTATTCTGAGCTCCGATTTTCCAAGATGGAGAAACTTTTCTGCTTTTTTCATGTGGACGCATAATATCAAAAGTTATTTTGATTTTTGCATGTCTGTTCGCGATATCTCGAGAACGTGTTCACTTAGAGTGCTGAAATTTTGCATGCACATGGGCTTTAAAAAAAAATTAAATTTGAAAATAGGACAAATCAGGCAAGTTCTTCGTAGGGTTGCTATACAAAAATTTCGTTTTTCACTATATATTTAGGCACTGGCCAAGAACACTTTGACGTAGAGAACTGAAATTTGGTAGATAGGTACGTGGTGTTTTCATAGGCCTAGTAAATAAAATTTCAAAAATGTACTAATTCGGCCAACTCCTTCTTGGTGTTGCCATACAAAACTTGATTTTTCATTATCTATTTGAACACTGCCTGAGAATGCGTCGACGTGGAGAACTCAAATTTCGTACACGGCGTTTAAATAAAAATTGCAAATACAAGTTCAACAAGTAAAAAAGGTAGAATTGGTTTAAGACCAATTCTTATGATACCCTAGATGAATACTCGTATGTAATTTCGTATGATAACTTATCTGTGCAAGTTTGTTTTTTGAAGTGGTTTTTCGCATGTAAGTATATAAAAATATATAACGGTTCGTCGGGCAGAAAAAATGATTATAATCAATTTGATAGGATTTCATATTCTGAAGAACTTTTCATTACATTAAAACCGTATAGGACTGATCGTTTTCACAGTATACGTAAAAATCCTAAATATTTATATGGCAACACCAAGAAGCGGTTGATCGATTTAGTCAATTAAATTATATTTATTAATTTTATGAAAACACTATCTACAAAATTTCAGCTCTCTACGATGAAGCGTTCACAAGTAGTATCCATATATGTAGTAAAAACGACATTTTTGTATGGCAACCCTACGAAAGAGTTACCAGATTTGTTCCATTCTCGAGCTTAACCTTACCTTTTTTTATAAAGCACATGTGCAAAATTGCAACTCTCCAAGTAGACGCGTTTTCGAGTTATCGTGAGGACGGACGAACGGACGGATGGATGGACAGACGACAGATATGCAAAAATCAAAATAACACTTAATTTTATGCATGGGTATCTAATCCATTTTGCTCTATCATCATTATTTCTATGTGTTACAAATGGAATGACAAACTTAGTATACCCTATAATTTCATCTAGGGTATAAAAATTGACTAAATCGGTAAGCTCTTCTTGGTGTTGCCATATAAAACTTTGATTTTTCACTATATATTTGGAGACTGCCTGATACCGCATCGACTTAGCGAGCTGAAACTTTGTTTTCATAAAAATAGTAAATACAATTTCAAAAATGAACTAAATAGGGCAACCTATCCTTAGTGTGACCATACAGAACTTTGAGTTTTCACTTTATTTAACTTTTATGTTCATTTAGATTTTAGAGTACTTAGGGCTACTAACTGAGTCCGTACTTCTGATATATTTTCGTTTAAGATCATCGTCGTATTCTGGTTGCAGGAAGATATCGGTTTCATTTTGTAATGAAAATTGGCCCTTTCTTATTGAAATATGCCAACAATTTTCGGCAATAATTTTCCTCTCACTTATTACACAGTAGTAAATCCGGGGCGACTATATTTCCGATTGGTGCCGGATGAGGTCCACCCGTCAGATACGTTTATTTGAAATCCGATCCTAAAAATGCTTTTGAGAATATAAAAAACCGACCAAGTGCGAGTAGTTCGCACGAAGGGTTCCGTACCTTCTACAAAATTTAACACTATGTACTTTTTATTTATTTTTTCAAATGAGAGTAGGCGTCATGTGAAAAAATAATATTGTCATTGGAAAAAATAATGCTGTCATTTGAAAAAAAATGCCTACTTATGATAATAATAATGAATGAGAATAAAACGAGGAAACAAACGCCGAAAAAATTACGTTTCTTGCATTGGGGTCCCCTTTAATTTTTAATTATATTTTATTTTTATTATTTGTTATTATAGCGGCAATAGAAATACACACTCCACACTCTGTGAAAATTTCAACTGTCTAGCTGTTAAGTTAAAGAGATACAGCCCGGTGACAGACAGATAATAATAAGAATTAAAAACGTCGAAAAATCACGTTTCTTGTATGGGGGTCCCTTTTAATTTTATTTTAGTTTTATTATTTGTTGTTATATCGCCAATAAAAAAACACAGTCTGTGAAAGTTTCATCTGTCTACCTATTACGGTTCTTGAGATACAACCTGGTGACGGACGAACAGCGAAGTCTTAGTAATAGGGTTCCCGTTGTTACCCTTAGGGTACGGAACCTTAAAAAGTGTTAAAAATTATACTCCAACTAAGTTAAACAAAAATTATTCGAAAGGAAATGAAAATGAAATATCCGTTAGTTAGATTTTCGTCCCCTCGAAAGTATAGATATTTTATTATTATATTAGGTATTACTGCTTTAATTTCAACTTTCTGTTCTGAAATTTAGCGTAAGTACATATATCGGAAATTTACTCTCTATTCAATAGCAGGAACTTAAATTTTAAATTACATTTTAGAATTCATTCGGATTTAATTGTGAATTACATTTCACATTTTTACTGTGTAGAGATTGCATATTTCAAAAGGCCATGGCTTATTTAAGCGGAGAAAACTGTTAATCGTGATATGCCAGAGGGAGCAAGAAAAATTCAGTTAGTTAAAGACATTTTCTTCATCGGCGGAGAATTACAAAGCCACAAAAGCAGAGCTTATTTTCTTGTAAGTTGCTAAAAAGCTAGGTATACCCCCTGGCGATATGGATATACACTTAGTGATTTCAGCCCTGCGAGACATTGAGCAGACCAAGCTCGTGGAGGCTAAAAATACTACAAACCTTTTTCTTAATTGTAGGAAATATGGCCTGTAAACGAATTCTACCCAAAGAGGATTTAAATAAAAAAAAATGGAGACAAATAGTAGGAAAGAATAAAACCAACTGCAAATAATTGTATGCAATGCACTATGCTTTCCCTTAATATATTTGTTGTTGTTCCACTTATATCCTCCACAGCCCCAAATACCAACTCTGATGGCCAACATCTTGCTCCTCTCGGATCTATTTTCCTCTTTAGGTCCATTAGAAATTGATTTAATTGATTGTCTGCGCTTGCTAAGGACACCAAGAAAAGCAAATAATAAGCAAAATTTGTGGGTTGTTTTGTTTTTCGCATAACTACAAGTGGACTTCCAATTCCAGTAAGAGAGATATGTCACTTGGAGAGAGTGGTTTGGGCATCATTCATAAGCAAGTGGCAAGGATGTGAAATGCATCGAATAGTTCTCCTCTAGAATTAGGAAAGCAGATTTTCACTAAGGAAATTGTTGATGTAATTGTATGGACATAAATTTCATTCAGGCTACCATTTGAGAAATGTTTGTCTCATTGTCAGTCGTAACGTAGGTATGTAATTAAAAAATATTATCACTATTACCTTGATTTCAATTTGGTTTTTGTTTAGATTTTTTTAAATTTTTTAATATTATTAATATATTATTATATATATTTATATTAATTCCTTCTACAAACATCAGTAAATTCTAGACTCATAATATTCGGTTCAATGTTGCCAAATGATTTTAAAGAATTTCTGTAGAATGCTAACAATAGTTTCTTATAGAGCATTGTTATGATAACTTGGTAATAATAGCTGATATATGCGATCGATAAGAGCAATATGTTGTTCACAGCCCTTATGAAATACCAATTTCTTAGGTTGTATATACACACATATGCAGCAATGTCAAAATAATATAATAATAATTTATTTTGGCCTGTATACACACGATTGTTAGGTTATATATTTTATAGTGATAAGAACTACTGAAAATCCAACAAAAAGTCACAACAAATTTTAAAATAAAACAACGTATGTATGTACTAAAAAATCTGCTTAGTCATTATTAGAAAGAAAAATATAAAAAAGTGCTTCACGAAAACGATATCCACCAGTAAATTAAATTACAATAGAGTAAGAAAAAAGTTATAATGAGTCTAAAGGCCGCTACAGCAAATCTTGCGATTGGACCATGCATGGTCTAGTCATATGATTTGCATTGGGTAGCGCAAGTCAGAGCTCGAGTTGAGACTGAAGTCTGCCAAGAATGAAATTTGACGAAACTATTGTGTATAAGCAAACCTGACGACTATAGAAATGAATTAAAGTTTGAACGAAATTCGTTGCGAGTGGAGGCACTCTCATACTCTCTCAACTCAAGTTCCGACATTCGCTACACACGCTCATGTAAATCAAACGACCGGACCATGATTAAGTCGCAGGATATGCTTGAGCGTGTGTAGCGGCCTTAAAGGCCGCTACTTACGATCAAGCAAATCATACGACTGGGCCATGCATAGGGCAGTCGCATGATATGCATGAGCGTGTGTAGCGCAAGTCGGAGCTTGAGTTGAGACTGAAGTCTGCCATGAATGAAATCTGACGAAACTATTGTGAATAAGTAAACCTTACGCCTTTGCTATAGGAATGAGTTAAAGTTTGAATAAAACTTGTTGCGAGTGGAGACAAAAGTTAAGATCCGATTTTGTCTAGTTCAGTTGTATCGCATAGTCATAAGTTTTGCTTGTACGCAATAGTTTCGGCCGATTTCACTTATTTTCTCTCAACTCAGGTTCCCATACGCTAAACATGCTCTGCATATCAAACGACTAGGCCATTCAAAAGTAGCAAGATTTGCTTGAGCGTGTGTAGCGGCCTTAAGGCCAATAATATTATACTCTAGATGAAAATAAAAGTTTTGCAAGATAACACCAAGGTCTGACCGATTTGGTCCATTTTTAAAATAATATTTACTATGCTTTGAAAACACCAGTACCAAATTTCTGCTCTCAGGTTCTCAGGCAATGCTCAAATATATAGTGAAAAACAAAAATTTTGTATGGCAACCCTACGAAGGAATTGCCCGAGTGGTGCCATTTTCGAACTTAAATTTACTTTGTTTTTTTAAAGCACGTGTAAAATTTTAGCACTCCTCTCGAGCTCTCGAGTTATCGTGAGTACTGGGCATAGAGACAGACAGACTTTTACTATTATGCGTGGGACTTCAACACATATGGTATAAAAATGGCTCCTCAAATCTCTCAAATTTGTCAAGCTGGTAAAAATTTTTGTCGAATTTAAACTTTGTGTGGTTTGAAGATATGGAGTTGCATTAAGTAGGACAGAAAGAAATTTGATGGAAACTGAAATATCTCAAACGAAATTATATTAAAGTGCTTAATAAACCGAAAAAATTAACAAATAGAGAGCGACTGGCTTCATAAAACACTCGAAATCAGTCGCGAGAAAAATCATATCCAGAATATCACAAAATAATGCGATTTTGTAAGATTTTGTGAAGTAGGTCACCCCAACAAAAACAGGGAGCTTCTCCGGTTTTTATTTTTATAGCTTTTTCTATCGTGCCAGATACCTACAGACACAAACAGAAACCATATTTTTCGAAAGACCGCAAAACACATCGGACTGGTAAATCTCACGCTTGGGATCCACCATTGCGTTGCGTTTATTTATTAACTCGTCATTGATGCGTGGGCGATATTACGCCTGTTCAGCTGACCCGTCTCAAATAAAATTTCGATATTCTTGTCTTGATACGACCGACTGCTCGACGCATACAGTGGTAGAAGAAGCACTCAAATGTTGCCGATTATATTTTTGGAATATCCCACTTCATCTGCATAATTTCGATTCATTCTCAGCCGCTATGAAAACTGCTTCTGACCTTGAGAAATTTTCTGTGCTTTTAGATTATTCTCTAGCAACAGATGAAGGCCTCAATTTTGGATGATCTCAGAGCCAGTCAACACTTTTTCATTTCTTTTTAAACATTAGAAAAATATGATAATTTTTATATCAGTGCTTGTTCGTGTGTTTGTGTAATTATAACTAAATTATTTATTGCAAGACAAGAATATAAATTTCGTGCACATTTTAATTATTTGTTATAACAATTCGAAATATGTAGGAACCCAGAATTATATTAATAATAATCGGAGAAACGTGCAAAGGCCAACATGTCCGTTTAGCATGCAAATTTAGCAAAATATTATTGAACCAAAAAAATGAAATAATTTACGTTTTCTTCGGACTTTGATTTATTTAATCAATTCGATATTGTTTAGAGTAGCTTATAGGTGTCGAAAATGTTCATTTGAATTGCAGGCTACAATTTATAGGTTTGTAATCATGATCAAAAAAGCTCTAGGGTTAGGAAATGTGAAAAGAATCATTTCGTGTTTACGAACACCAAAACTGTTATGCCAATTTGTTGTTTTTTTTCTATGAAAGTATTTTTTCATACCTGGGGCCGGATTCTATAACACGGAGAATTGTGTAATTTGGGAGATGAGAGTTGGTTTGCCAAATAATTCTCCACTTGGAATTCTGTAACTTGGTGAACTTGTTTTGAGAATTACCAAATTCTCTACTCCATTGATAAAATTCTCCGATGTTTTGCATTGCAAGTGGAAAAGTAAGAAGAAGAATTCCCAACTGAGCATATTGTCTATTTTTGTTGTATTTTGAGAAGGTAGGTAACCTAAGTAACCTACGAATTTTCAAATTAACCGGTGGGAATTGCAATCTCTCTTTTCGCATTTCTCTCACATTTTCCCTAATTCTCAAACCATATTCGTGAATTGGGAATGGAGAATTAGAGAGTTCATTCGGAGAAAACGAATATTCTCATCTCCCAAAGTCCCTGGACTAGCCCAGGATTACAATTATGACAATGAGAGGGTAACATTTTTCCAATTTAACAACTGTACTTATTTTTTTATTTCGTCATCATCAAAAATGTGTTAAAGTATCCTACTAATAGATTTTTTTTTTGATTTCCTTAACTAAATGGTCCTGCATAAAAAAATATAGCTTTTCATCCAAATTATTGATTGATTGAAATAAAGGACGTAGGGGTTACTTTGGTATGTAGATTTTTCAACGGCAGTGCTGCCTTCGTCTTTTGCCTTTTTACCTCATTGGTGAGAAGCATTTTGAAATATGCGTATTAAATTTGAAGCCCTTTCAATACATGCTACAATAAAAAAGTTGAATCTGTCCAGAGAGAGTCTAGCAGGATCCTATTTTAAATTAGATATCAATGTGATGGAGTATACTAAAAGATTGCCTTCTCTGGAGCACCGTCGCATATATCTGAGCACCTTATTTTTGTATAAACTCCTTAATGGCTTCGTGGTTTTCCCGATTTGCTTTGCAAAATCTGCATAGCCAACAAGATACCTAAGACTCGCATGTTCCAACAAGATACCGAA
This sequence comes from Dioctria linearis, assembly GCA_963930735.1. Lineage (NCBI taxonomy): Eukaryota > Metazoa > Arthropoda > Insecta > Diptera > Asilidae > Dioctria > Dioctria linearis. The sequence goes on along the minus strand of OZ005740.1, from coordinate 128,469,379 downwards.
GGCTCCATGTACTGTTTAGATACCCATGTTCCATTCTGTAGAACCAACCAATATTTAACTGTAAGTCTTTAGTTCTGACCTCCTGACATTCAAAGTTTTAACAGAGATAATAATATAATAATCTCTATAATATTTTACAAAAGATTTTACAAGAATTCTGCAAACAGAAGATATTGTAGAAAAGTATGGAAATATAACAAATTTTAATTAAACAATTAAAAATATATTTCAATTGTTTTTGTAAATAAATGTAAAGCATTTTCAAATCTTCATATAGAAAAAAATATCATGTTTGCGAATGCTAGAAGGCTGTAATTTCAACTTAATAATTAGTTATTAAATGTGAATCTATTTCACTCTTATACTTATAATACTTATAATAAAAATACGAACAAAGAAAACATCTAGAATTGGTCTAAAACCAATACTTACGATAGCCTAAATGAATGCCCGTATGGAATTTCATATTGTCCTGTGTAAGTTTGAATGTTATGATTAGACATCGGATTATATGCACCATCAAAAATCAAAATTTTAAAATATTAAAGCAAATGTGCACGAAAAAAGCCAAAATATGCACACAATATGTACTATCAAAAAAGAAACAACTTTGCTAGTGATCATTTTTATACCCTAGATGAAATCGTAGAAGTTTGTCATTGGACACTCATGCATAAAATTAAAAATTTATTTTGATTTTTGCATGTCCGTCCTGTCCGTGCGACCGCACGATAACTCGAGAGTGGATGTCCTAAGAGAGCTGAAATTTTGCTCATGGGCTTTTAAAAAAAAAAAAGTAAAATTAGGGCTTGTTCACGAGCGCGATTTATGCATTCGACAGAGCTCTGATTGGCTGCAGCAATCTGGTTGTCGCTGAACATGCTTACTTTTTCTACGTTGCGTGCAATACAAAAATTAAGCGCAGCAATGCTCTTAGTTTGGTGAGACTTTCACCTTAACCTCAACATTTATAATCGGATGCTAAAGTTCCGCAGTAATGTCGAAATTTATTATAATATGTAAATATATCAATATAAAAATATGATATGTAAATTTCACAGTAATATCTCCTTACCACCACAAAACTAATCAAATTATTTTGAGGCCGCTGTCAATCTTGCGAACGTATCGCGCGATAAAAACTAGTCGCAAGTAGAGATAGATCTATAGGAGCGCAGGACGTCACGCAGGGTATCGTATCGCGCTCGTGAACAGGGGTTTAAGTTCGAAAATGGTACAAATCGGTTAACTCCTTCGTAGGGCTGCCATACAAAAATTTCATTTTTCACTACATATTTGGACACTGCTTGATATCGCGTCATCGTAGAGACTGATATTTTGTACACAGTGTTTTCATAAAAATAGTAAATACAATTTCAAAAATGGACTAAATCGGGCAGCCCTTCTTGGTGCTGTCATATAAAAATGTAGGATTCTTACGTACATTGTGAAAATGATCAGTCCCAGACGTTTTTATTGTACTGAAAAGTTCGTCAGAATATATATTCCTATGAAATTGGCTATAACCATTTTTACTGTACAATGAACCGTTCTAGAAATATATGCGAAAAACCACTTCAACGTTTAAACTACTATAATAAGAATTGGTCTTAGACCAATTCTAGCTCTTTTGCTTGTTTTACTATTTAAATCAACATACCGAGTTAAACAGTGTATTACCATATACTTTTTTACATTTTCAATTTAAAATTTATGGCGGTTGTCACACCGAAATGAAGATTCTACTTCTACCGCCGTAAATTTAAAATTTGGCGCCATATTCACAGAAATCACCTCAGGCAAGCTTTTACCTGTGCTATTAATGTAAGCATTTATTTGCGTAATTGCTTCAAAACCAGTGTCTAACTTATTTTTGAGTTTTACGGTAAAATGAGTCCAGAAGTGCATGGATTAGATCCACAATTTTTTCTATGATTGCAGCAATTGAATTATAAAGAGGAAGATTTTTGATTTCTAGCTTTTCAAACACGTCGCGCATTTTACATCTTGCTCGCCTACTATCGTAACGCGTTTGAAATTGATAAACTGAACCTTTTTGCCTAATTATGCACTATAAACGAGAAAGTATACTTTAATATGCAATAACGTTGGGAAAATGCAATTTTATGCAAATGCATATGTAAACATGCAAATGCATATAATCCGATGTCTAGTTATGATTAATCTACCATGCATTGTAAAATGACATGAATTGTGGTGTTTGTTGCTACTCACTCTTGCATTTTAAGATTCATGCTTGCAAAATTGTCTCCTCTTTTTACTTCATACGAAGAGCACGAGTTTATATCTAGTAGCAACAAGCATCTAACAGAAAGAATACGCATCCCGTCTACTGTAAAGTTTTATATGGCGGGTCGTAATAGCTCTCACATATTTTACGAAAACTCTGCTTTTTGACGACCCGCCACTCACCACCCATTACGCCTGTGGTGATATTACGACCCGCTATCACGAATTGTACGAAAATTATCTCCTTTTTCACGACCCACCACTCACCGATGTCCGAGTGTTTTACATTTAAAATGCACACGGCAAGAAAAGGAAGAAAGAAAGAAAAAAAATCGAAAAAAATTCAAACTCTCTTTAAAACTTTTATGAATAAAGATAAAAAATGTGAAAGCGCAAGTTGCATGCAACGAAACAGAATGGCAAATGTTTCATTTTCGTAAATAAATTAGAAGGGGCGCAGTTTTCACGTTTTACTCTCATAAAATGCTCCAGCGCTTTTGTGAAAACCGGTTTTTGCTGAAAAGTTGAGAGAATCGGCCAATGGTTTTTATAGCATGGCCAATATTTACTATAGCCAATGTTTGTTAATGTAATTTCTATGCTAATTGAGCAGCACGTGCTTCTGTTTACATTCGTTTTCTCCTGTGGGAGAAATTCTTGCTGGATTCTCCGATATTTTCGGTAAAAACGTGAATTTCATTTGAGAGGAATTTTACATCTCCTTTCAGCATCTAGGCCAAAGCGAAATTTATCTTTTTCATAAAAATGGGAGGTAGTGTGACCTGATGTACATTACTATGAACAGGTTGGGATTTAATAAGATTTTGTCGTTCGGGTAATCCTACGTTCTCTCGATTTTTGTTTTTAACTCGTTGTCTCAGTTGCACTACAATAGTGCATAGCCAAGTTCTTTTCCCCCATTAATGCAAAAGACGAAAGTATATGAAATTACTTGTTTCATTCTAAAAAACACCAGACATTTTCCAATTTTGCTCTACAGCTTCTTAAATTGTCATTAGGTAACTTTGGTGAAAACTGAGCTCCTTCTCATCTATTTACGAAAATGAATCATTTCATTTCCCATTCTGTTTCGTTGCACGCAATTTGCGCTTTCACATTTTTATCTTTATTCATAAAAGTTTTAATGAGAGTTTGATTTTTTTTTCATTCTTTCTTCCTTTTCTTGCTGTGTGCATTTTAAATGTAAAAACAAGCGAGAAACTCTTCTGTGTCCTCAAGGCATATAGAATACAAGCTATTCCCATTACAAACCATGTTCCCCTATTAGGTGACGTAATATTGTGAAATGTATAGGAAAGTACGGCACAGAGAACACAATACTCTACCTCCTCTCTCTGCCTTTCCTATAAAAATGTATATACATTCGTCACAGAAGTACGTCACAGGCTATCAGCTGCAATGTGTCAACATGTTAATGGGAATACCTTGCTGTGTCCTAACTTGTCCTTAAGGAACTTTGCCTGCACTACGCATCATGCCCATCATGCATTGCATTGCGTGTTTTCTTTAATTCTTTTACGTCTTCTCTAGGAAACCGGTTTCATCAAGAATACTTTGGTTGAGAGAATTTTCATTTACATTTACATTGCATTGAATTCCAGTGCAGTAGAAAAGAGGGAGAATAGAAAGATTAGCGGATGGGATAGGAATTGGTGGCCGACAAGCAGTCAGGCAGGAAATTGAAACATAAAACTATGTGATTGGAAGAATATAAGAAGAATGGAGAAATATTTCTCAGTTCCAAATCTTTGCTTCTTCACGTCTGTTACCTCCCGACCGCATCATCAAATAAGCATACAACTTGTGCATTTTTAGAGGCGAGATGAAGCTTCTTGTTAAGATATGTGTTCTTTGCTAGTAGTCAATCAGCACAAACGATGTAGTAATACCTCATGTACACAAATTCAGCATAATTTAGAATAATGTAGTCAGAGTTTAAAATAAAACAGCTGTAAACTGAAACTTGCACTTTCAGTCTTGAAAACAAAGTTTTACATTGTGAAGAGCGTGGCCTTAGTTCATTATTTAAACACCAATATTTCAGATATAACTCAGAAGTTCTTTTTATTCCACTCCACTATTTACTTTTATAAAATTCACAAACAATCAATCAACTCTACTCTAATTATCGTTAGTACTATACTTGTTATGGTCGTTGCGTACTGCAGGCAGCGGTATGCTACCCGACGGCTAGCAGCAGCACATAGCGAGGGACACACGGCGAATGTGTTGTCAACGACACTCGACCATACGACCCAAGTCTGACTGGGACAAGTGCCCGGAAAAAGAAGAAGAGAAAAGGAAGAGGAAGAATCGGAGCGGGTTGTCAAGTGTGATTTTGGAAAAAAAGGCAAGTCAGCAACGTGCGAGTTTTGTGAATCCCTCAGAAGAAAAGTTAGAAGAAGGGAAATAAAACGGAAAAATTCAAAGTGAAAATAAAGTAAAGACGCGTAAGTACGCGATTAAAAGGAACAACGAGCGGAGATTGAATAAGATTCCGATAATAATCACAGAATCCAGATGAAAATTCATCGGAGAGAGATATCGCAAAACTGTGCACCTCAGCATCAGGCGAATAGAGTTTTCGGGAATAGCAGAGGAAAAGAAAAAGGAAAAAGTGATAAAAAAGTGAAAAAAAAGAAGAAAAAAATCCACGTGAATAGTCAGAGTGGTGCACTGTTGCTGGAGCAGAGGTAGCGGCAGGAATTTTTTTTAGGAATCAGGAAAAAGTGATGAAGAATATGACGAGCTAGGTAGGAAGTGCCTGAACAAAAACTTGTTTCGGCAGAAAAGTCCACGTTTCCAAAATTCAAAAGGGGAATTTTCAACAAGAGATAGTCCTCACCCAAGGGAAGCTACAAGATACGGAGAATAAGAGCGAAAAACTTTAAGGTCAGATTAGTAATTAGGATAAGAAAGACATTTGTTTGGTTAGAGTAAATCTCGAAAATTTAGGCAATTTTCGCAGATCTGTAAATCACGGTTCAAAGTAGATTCTATTCATGTGACATGCGGAAGGCGTCTAGGTTAAATTGAGCATAGGAAGCTCATTATCTTTATAGACATGACGTTAGATTTGGCGTAAAACCTTGACCGAAGACCCTCGCGGTCGCTTTTACCAGAAAGTCTAGACTGTAAGTTTTGTATTAGAGCTCCAGAAGAATCCATTCTTCTCCAGTGCTGAATGGTAACTTTAGGAGAGTTACATGGATTATTTATGCAATGCAGAAAAATGTTATCAAATAGTAGTCAACAAGGCTTTACTGGGACACTTGTGCTTCTGCCTCTAGTTCCAAATATTACTCAGCAGTGAATCTGGCACTAAACTCGGTTCAGGGCATCCGATACATTATCCCGAAAAAATCAACTTCTGTTTCGTTCATACAAGTCCTCGCGGCACCTGGAGCGCTTCACATGTCGGAGAGCCCTGAATGTAAGTACTTTAAAAATTTCACTATAGTATGAATATTTAGATAATTCTTTTGGGTTGCCCTCGAACTACCAGTGGGTATGAGATTGGTCAAGTAATATTAAAACACATATGCAGAGCGTGTACATGGTTTGAATCATGTGTAGAGTGCTATAAATTATCAAGCGTGTTGAAATATCTTTTTGCTTGGATTAAATTTAAATGGAACTGCTGGCAGGTGTATATCCAGACCACACATATTGAGCAATTATCGTAGATCTGAGAAGTCAGACCTACATACCTATCGATAGAAATAATAGTCATAACGTCAGCAGTCAGAACGAATGTGTGTAAACTCACATCCTTGTATTAGCATACTTATATTGTGCCTTTCAACTAGCAATATGTAGCTATTTTTCATTTATTCTTTTACCTTTATTTTAGTCTCTTGTGGTCTTCCTCAAGTAGCTTTTGTTGTATGCGACAAGGTATGGAGTTGATAGAGTAAACATTTATAGTGTAATTTATAGGCCTAGTTCAGAGAAATCGGAGCCATAGTACGTTTCGGGCAGATAGACAAGTATTCATATATGAGGCTATATGAGCCATTTTTTTATTGAAGTTCTCCCTAAGAGACAATTTTGTTTTTGAAACCACCATGTAAAGAGTTAGGAGAAATTAAGGATATGCTCGTTTATAACGTGAAAATGTACTGAGCTTTTAGTTCCCCCTCACTCTCCCGGAGCCCTCTCAGGATGAAGGTTGACTAGGTCAGCTACTCCGCTCTCGTCTTCTCTTTTCAGGTCATCAAAGGGACACTGTACCTGTACAACATGACTGCTGCCCTCAGTGTCGTTGGGTGGATATGGAGCAATGTAGCGGAAGGCAGAACATCTACGCCTTCGCTAAGGTAAGGGTAAGTGGTGTAATGGTCCCTTCAGGACCAAGTGTGTGCTTCTTCTGGTTTTTGCCTGAAGGCACGAAATTTCTTTTTGTATATGGCTGGTGGCACAGCGGCAGGTTTTCGTGGAACTTCCCCACACCCTCGATTCTCTTAAAGCTGTTTACTGTGCGAACCAATAGATGACGCTTGTTCCAAAGTTGTTTATGTCTGAACCAATAGATGTCGGTTGTCCTTTCCTATTCCAGTTTACAATATTAATCGACTTGTCCCATTGCACTACACTATTTTTTAGTTTATTATACTATAACGTTTAAATTATTGAGGTCAAATACTTCCGTTTATGTAATTTCGCATTGAAATCGAGAAAGCAATTACATTTATTATAATTGACAGGTCAACAGCAGTTTAATTTAGCAGCTTACCACTGCTTTCATATATCGTGTATTCATGTGTTATTCACAAACGAGCTCGTTTTGATGACGTAGTTTTACCATGCATTGTAGAGGAAGCATTAAAGTTGTTCTTCGCATCTACTTCTAGAATAGTTTGCCGGAGAGTAAAATTCATTATACCTAATTTTATATTTTGAAGAATTTTTCAGTACAATAAAAACGCCTAGGACTGATCGTGTTCACAGTGTACATAAAAAACTTGTGGCAACACTAATTTAGATAACTTTGGCAATTGTATTTACAATTTTTCGAAAACATTGTAATATACAAATACCGTACAAAATTTCAGCTTACGTTAACGCGCTCTTAGGCAGGGCCCAAATATTATAGTGAAGAACAAAATTTTTGTATATCGACCCTACAAAGAAATTACCTGATTTGTCCCATTTTCGAGCTTAAATTTATATTTTTTTTAAAAGGGCGTATACAAAATATGCGCTATTAAGTACACGCGTTCTTAAGTTATCGTGTGGACAGACGGACATTCAAAAATCAAAACATCTTTTAATATTGTGCGTGGATTTTCAATCAATTTTGCTATACCAGCATTGTTTCTATGCGTAACAAATAGAACGACAAATTTAGTATGAGATTTCATCTAGGGTATAAAAATGGTAAAGTAGAAAGTATGAAGGAGTAAGCATTAGTTTATTAGTGGGGTTTCACGAAAAGTCCCGTAATGAAACTACTCCTAATGAGGAATCGTCTAAAGTAAAATGAAATATCACTCAATTATTCGAAGTAAAAATATCTTTTAATATTTGGTGAAATAATCACCAAATGAAATAAGTATAAATAATTACTAACATTTACCGTGGTGTCTCGTTTTCCGAAATGAAACACGAAATTAAAATTTCACAAGCTCTATACCATATATATATATAATTCCCTAAAGTGAGTGGCAGCAATTTGTGCCACAAAGGTTAGGTATTTGTCCATAAGATTAAGGAAAACTCCACCTTGGAAAACGCAGATTAGGTTTTTATCCCTAAAATGTAGGTAGGTTTTTCTCCCTCAAATGTAGGGAATTTTAGTTTTTCCCCCCTAAAATTTGCTGAACCTAAAATATAAGGAATTAAAATTGTTTTTTAATTTTTTCCCTAAAATGTAGGGTATTTAATCTCCCCCCCCCCCACCCCATGTAGGGGCTGTTCCCTAAAATTTAGGAAATACTCCCTAAAATGTAAGGAATAATCGATGACACCACACTTCACCATAGGTTATAGAACACCACCCCCCTTTAAAAAACATTAAGTAGTACGAAAGTTAGTTGGTGCGCTGGGCACGCTCAAATAAAATATTGAAAAACAATATATGACTTGTTTTCAAAAACAATGTGTGAATTATATAAACGAAAATATATTTCTGTAAGAAATGTAGCATAATACCTAATAATTTATTGACTGTTCTCTTCCTTATATATAAGAGAGCTTAACATTTCGGTAATTTTACGTACTTCATAGGTTTTCTGGTTCCAAATACCTAAATTCATTGAATGTTCCATTGATTTGGGGAAATTAAACTGATTTTCCCTTTATATCAGAGAACAGTACATTTACTTTTAGAGAAAAACGTGTCTTAAATTTAGGGAATAGTACTTGGGAAGATTCTTTTAGTATACAGATTATTCGTAAAACTTTTTGCAGATGTTTAACCAAGGGGGATAGTAGAGGAGATATAATAAAATCCAACAGACTTAGTAAGGCAAGGATCTTTAATTACGATGTGGTTGGAAGATGTGAATTGGCGGCGATACAAGAAGACTAGATCTATACAAGGAACTTAGAATAACATCGCCACTCTTGTTGTTGACTGTTTTGATTACAGGGAACCGAAATTTCATGTTGTACTTATGGCTAGCAAAATCTTTGTGCCTAATTATTTGCTATTCCAAGAATATTTTTCCTAGTCCTTGCACACGTGAATTATGCCAAACACGAAAATAAAGCTTTTGTCACCGGCTTAATGGAAATACAATTTACCTATAATGGAGTCGTAAAATAAAGATCAAATCAATAACGAAAAAAAAACATCAGGGTCTCATTGAATTTCTTGCTGGCTTCAAGAAAAGCAATAACTTTTCCCGCCACGCTAATCGAATTTCTTTAATACATACACTCGAAATATTGTGGATTTTATTATTCGTTTTCGCTAATTTTACACACAAGCGAGGAAATCAACTTTCGTTTTTGCATGCGATTTCCTACCTTTCTACAATTCTGCAATCTTTTTCATGATTTTCTTGGGTCATCAAAAACCTAAAACCGCAAAAAACTAATTTCTTAAGTAGCTAACCACCAACGAACACAGCACAGACGCAATATTTTTTTTTCTATTTATTGCGGTACGAAAGCGAAACAAAAGCAGAAAAAAGGAACTGAAAAAACTTTTATTCGCAATTAGCCGGCAAAATTTTTTAATTACTAACTACTCTAGCACTTTATATGCTAGTATATGTAAGATATGGTGTGCACGTGTTGTTCGTTTTGTTATTTGTAAGCAGTGTATACCAGTCAGCAAGCATTGGTCGCTTATACGGGGCCATGTGCCCAAGATAGAAAGAGAGACGGACTAATTTAGTTAGTTTAAAAGCGCCAGGCCGCAGCGACCGGTGAGATGACGTGTAAAATGAAAAAAAGCGAAAGTAAACTCACGTTGAAAAGTTTACAAAGCGGAAAGTTGCCAGATCTGATGTATTAAGAAAAAACCGCACTCACACCATCGTCGCCAGAGCAAATATAGGCTTTTTATCAGATTTTCAATGCATTATTTTTTCGAATAAGCATTCGGTCCTCGTGCTTTTATTTGTCGCCATTTTTCACCTTTTGTCTTATATGACAGTTCTCAAACTGGTTCGAAAGGTGAGCAAGCGGAAAGGTTAAACCTCGTTAAGCCTTCGCAATCGCATTTATATGTGTATATATATGCAATATGCGCAATAGAGCTCTGGATATATTGATGTTTGGTCTTTTGTATATGCGATGTGCTCCGGTTTCGTTCGGCTGGGTTGTTATTTTTCCCCGCTTTGCTGCTATTGCAGGCAGGTGAGACACAACTATAACCAGTTAGGGGGAGGGAGTACAGTTTCTGACTAAGAAGCCACTTTTGTGAGTATTTATAGCTCCATGTGTGACATAAACTTAGAAAATACACAAATATATCGCCAAAAGCATGCGTTCTCTATAATGCACCTACTAACGCTGATGATATGCTTTATTCTCTCAAGAAATTATGGAAAAAAGCATTTCCATTCCACTAATCATTATGGGCCACGTCGCTATACGAAAAAACTTTCTGCCAGTTAATATTTCTATGGATGCACGAACGCATGCATATGTTGCATGCCTGCTGTTCACTAAAATTGTATGAAAGTATGGCTGCAATGTTCACCATCGAATCAATAAGTCATTATTTCAAAGATTATAAATAGATGGGGGTAGCATGTTGGGAAGTTTCGCAGAGAATTTTAATAGCACTGCTGCAATACCTACTCATAATTGCAGAGGTGGATTGTAAAAGTGCAAATTCTGTATCAAGCCCAGGTTAATGATACTGATATACCAGAAAAATTGCAGTACAAGTAGGAACAAAATAGTATTGAGCGTCACATTGGGTAGGTAGGCAGATACTGCGAAAGTAATTTTCTTAGAAGTGTTGTTGATTATAAAACCTATTCCCATAACAGTTAGATAAAAGAGGTAAATGCATAAAATAGTAATATAGAAACTAAGGGTAACACAATACTATTTCAATTTCAAACTGAAGTTTCCCTAATTCTAGAGTTTACTTCGAAAAAGTAGATTTTGTAAAGAGGTCGAAAGAGGAGGGGAAACAAAATGCTCTAATACCCTCCACCTGTGTCCGTTGATTCAACTGAACTCATCTCCAGATGAGGTTTTTCGTTTAATTTTCCAAGATAAGAGCTTGCAGTATAATCATCTAAACACTATAATATGTGTACATTTTCTATGAATCTAGGCTAATATACAATAATACTATGAGAGTTTCGAGTTGGTTTGAAGAAAACGCTAAAATAGAGTCCTTAGAATAGTTCACATCTTTTCTTTATTTGTGTTGTAGATACTATATACATTCTAGTTTTTAAGTTATTTACTGCAATATGTTATACGTATAAATTAATTCTAATTGAATTTATTTATCCCTACCATATACAGGGTGTCCACCCAAGAGCTATGGATAGGTCATGCGTTGATTACCAAAAAATTGTATGATTGAAGGAGTAGCGCCGTATTTATACTCTACAAATTATCCTAGAACCTTCCTGAAAATTCCATTCTCCGAACCCAAAGTTTACTAGGATATCACTAACCTAAAGTTGTCGCTTGTATCACTTTGTGGCGCGTAACAATATGTAGATCCATTTCAAATATGAAACGTTGTATTGTAAGTTCTCGAGGAAAGCTATACAGTTTTATTTTTACCAGTCGTGTAAAGCCTTAAAAGCGGAATTGTATATAAAAAATGCATTTTTCTGAGCTTGCTTACTATACATTTTGCCATTAAAATGAAACTGGAAGCTGCAATGGAATTAAATGAACTCCATTCCTCACAAAAATATTACCCAAAGCATTCTTTTCACCTTTTGAAGAGAATGACTTACTTGAATTGCATTACTTTGGAATACAATGCATTCATTCTGTGTGAATTCACTTGTATTCTCTTGCATTCACTTGAATTCAATGAATTCTTTTGCATTCCACTTAATTATTCTGTGATAAAGATGGAAGGAGGAAATAAAATAAACTCTGTTAAATGTTCTTTTGAAAGAAATTATTGATTTTCATTAAGCACATTTACATTTTTATGCATCACATATTTGTAATGTTTTGGACTCATTAATCAAACTATTGGCTTTCAGAAAAACCATTTTTTTTTTAAATTCGCATCTCAAAGTGCAACTCATTTTGGTGAATTTACTAATTCCTTAAAAGACAGAAGGACTACTAATTCAAGATATCCAAAGTTCTTCCAGTATTCGTGCAAACTTTTAGGTATTCCGTTAGATTGGTTTGTAGCCAATGTCGCTGGTGATATGTTTTCTAATAAAAAATTAAAATTTCATATAAAAAAATGTGAAGTCGAAAACGAAACAGCTTCGATGTTATTGTTACACTTTTCAGCGTTGGATTCACAGTTAGCATAGTAAATATTTTCTATTGCTTCTGTCATTTGCACTCATTCCTGGCAACTTTCCTTCAGAAAATGCAGGGTTAAGTGGTTTTACCCATTGAAATTTTACTGATGGATACAAAACTGCTGCAGCAATTGTATTAATTTGAACTGCCATAGGGTAAGAATCATCTGAATAAAAATCCTCCTTCGGTGATTCCACGACCATTTTGTTTAATAATCAATTAAATTTTTAATAGAAATTAATTTATTATATATTTAAAAAAAGGATTGTTGCATGTGATGCACTACACTACACAGTAGCCAATATACACTACACTTCAACTGTAATGAAACATTTGCTTACATAGTAATTACCACTGATAATTAATATTTTTGTAACGTTAGGAGGGAATTTCATTAATTTTATTCCAAAGTAACTACCTTAGTTCTAGTAAGTCAATGTCAAAGTCATTTCATACATAACAAACTAATCTCTGTTTGACCTCTCGCTCAAACCTCACTTCAGCTTACGTAGAAATTCTTTTCTTTTGTACGATTTTACAAAGTCATGACGCAGGTGCATTTTCAGATGCGGATTTTGAAAATATAGTTCTTCTGAAAAATAGGTTTGATTATTGAATCAAAAACATTGCAAATATTTGATGCATATTTTTAGCGCCTTGCCCAAAACACAATTTTTAAACAATGACTGGATCGTAAATTCCATAGTAGAATGCATCATACACTTACACGTTATTCTATCAGAAAGAAGAAATATATTACCAGAAAGCAAAATCCGAAAAACTGATTACTAAAATGTCGAAACCAAATAAAATCAAATTAACCGGTCTTATCAAAGAGTTCAAGGCCATGTTAAGGTTTTTAGGTAGAATTCTGCATCAGTATCTCAAAATTCTTGAGTTAACAAAAAATTTAAAACAGGAGTATATTAATTCACCTCGAGTTTAGTGAAAATTATGCAATTAAGTACTGTGAAAAAATTCAGAGATTTCACTTTGAAGGATTGACTCAGGGAAGGATAACATCACATTATCCTTGACTCTAGAAAGGCATTCGAGTCAGTCCTACATACACTTCTCGTTGACAAGCTTCGAAGTCAATTTGGCTTCTCATCTTCTGCATGCAAGTTAATTTCCTCCTATTTGAATGAAAGATCTCAGACCGTGGTGTCTAACGGATTACTGTCTTCTTCCTGGGCGGTTTTATCTGGAGTTCCCCAGGGAGCTGTATTGGCTCCGCTTCTGTTCTCTCTTTTTATTAATGATATCACTCATGCCATCTCTATGCTGACGACATACAGATCTATGCTGAAGCCCCACGGAGCTACCTTTATTTTCTGATCTCTGACATCAATGCAACTTTATCTAGGGTTTCTAAAGCTGGAAACACAATGTGACGGCCATCAGCGTTCATCAGCTCAGATTTCATTCTATTCTATTATCAGATATAGGAATAAATTGAAATTTGAGCTGATGAACTCTGATGACCATAGCATTGTGTTTCCGGCTTAACTGGTGCAGTGCTAATGGACTTGGTCTAAATGCTGAGAAGACTCAAGCAATAATCTATAAGACTGAGCATGATGCTGTTTCCGCAGCGGCTCTCCTTTCCATAACTCTTCGAGATCAAACCATTCTTGTTTTACAATTTTCTACCAATTTATAACACAATTTACTTTATTTTATTTTCTTCTCTTTTTCTTCTTTTTCTCTTTTTTCTCTTCTCTTTTTTTATCATTAACTTTAATTTTGAATGAGCTATCAAATTTTCCTTTTTGTTTCTTTTCTATTCTAATTATATATTAGTATTAGTATTAGTAGTAGTCTTTCTCCGCAATATTGTTCGGTACAGGCAAAAGATTATTATATCTCATTGTACTATGGCCTAAGATTAATAAATTGAAATTGAAATTGAATTCTATTTTCCTCTGATTTAGTTAAGAATCTTGGAATCTAGGCTATTTTGGTCTTCGGACGTTGTATGCTGTGTTGGTCTTTCTACCTGAGCGACCCGGGCTAGACTGGTGCGAGCATTGATTCTACCCCATTTTCTATATGCAGATGCAGCTGTCTATCCCTTTCCTTCCCCAGCAATCACGAAACTGTCTTGTGCGCTTAATGGCTGTGTGAAATATGTGTGTCACCTGAATAGACGGGATCATGTATCTGCTCTAGCTGTAGAATTTCTATCATACACGTTTTCTAAGTTTCTTGAGTTTAGAACCCTTTGTTTTATTTTTCGTGCTAAACTTAGTCTGCTCCCTTCTTACTTTGGCGTAAAGTTCAATTGGAATACTAGGAATAGATCGACGATCTTACTTCGGAGACTACGAACCCAATTGAGTGGAAGAATGGTCTTTTCTCATGGTGCGACCATCTGGAACTCTCTTCCCAGCGAAATTAGGGAAGCTGCCTCCATGAGCTCATTCAGAGAGAGGGTTCTAGCACATTTGAATGTGTCCGGGTTGCATTAATACACTGAGTTTCTCCTCCGCCTCTTGGCCTAGCTTGTGATTACGTTTTTGCTTTATGATCTTCTCAGTGGTGGTCTAAATGCACTAATCTGTCTACAATGTTTAAGTTTTGACTTCTTTGAAACATGTGTTGTAACACTACTTTGAATGATTCAAAGTTCACCTGGTCACGCAAAAATTCAGGGATACTTGAGTGAGCCTTGTAGGTATTAGGTTTAAGGTTTATTTGTATTTGATGTTTTGATGTGTAAATGAGTTCCTGTATTCTCTAATTGTTGTATTTACTCGGTTTTGTACTTTATTTGTATTTCATTTTTGTTTGTTAACACTTTATGTGCGGGAAAGGTAGTTCTACCCGCGCGCCTGACTGATGCTAAACGGCAGGACGGGTAGTTCTACCTTTTTAGCAGACTCTACTTTAAAGGCGGGAAAGGTAGAACTACCCGATTTGTGTATATGTATGTTGTATACTAATCTCTTGGTAAAGGTCCAAACTACATCTACATGTATAAAAAAATCCCAATATACGTCTCTATACCCTTTTGGCTTCGTGCCCATTATGTAGTAAATAATAAAATAATACTTTAAGCTCAACAAGTTGTTTTACCATCGATCGGAAATACCCAAAAAGTTATATCGTTTTTCATGTAGTAAATAATAAGTAAAAAAGCTAGAATTGATCTATGGTGCACTATGGGTGCACTATTCAGGGTGTAATAATTGGTGCGCCTAGCTCAAGGGTTTGATAGCTGAGGTGGAGTCAAGCAAAAAATTATAAGGTGAAGGGGGCGGTAAGGCGCATCGTTTCGTAGGTGGGGGGGGGGGGGCGCACCAACTATTACACCCTTCATAGTGCACCATAGTGCACCCTGCACCCTGCAATACATGCGTGACATATGTGATTACCTCAATATATTTTTAAAAATTTAGGCGACTTGTTGACAGATAGTATACAATATCGAGGACCATACTGTGGTAAGTGAGAATTCCAAATTTCATTAAAAAATAACAAACGGTTTGGAAGATAGAACGTTTTTTCTAAAGTTTGTTTTTTTATCACATTCCGATGGTTTTCGACCGCTACACACGTACTAGTGACGCGGGAGCGACACCCCGCCATAAAGTGTTAAGTTAGGATTAACCCGGTCGAAAGCTGATGATATTTGTTTTCCTTATTTTTACCTTTGTTATAACGAAAATGGATAATTTTTATGTTATATATACATACACGGTTAGAAATCTTGGTGTAAAAGATAAAAATAATGTATATACTTTTTAATATTAAGTCTTTCTATTCCAAATTTCATATAGAAAACGATAAAGTCGCATATATACATCATTTGTATACAATGTCAGTCTAACGTTTATACGAAATTTCCTATAAAAACCGCTTCTATACGCATATAAGATAAAATGTATCCGAAAATGTTATAGAATTTATATTCGAAACTATAAGCTCTATCAAATACGCATATAACTTACTTTATTTATATTTTGATGGTATATACTTTATATGATTGCGTTATAAATATCATATTCAGTTAGGATTTCGACGTTTTCTTTATACGTCTTTGGAATAAATTTTATACTACCTAGCGTATATATTTGGCAAAAATTTACAAGTGCGTACCATTTCTTTCAAAGAAATAACGGTTCTTTCTTTGGAAATATATTCTTTATGCTATTTCGTTGTTAAACTATCAGTCAGTAGAGTTTTAACCGCTGTTCCGAAAAGATCTTTACTCGAATAAAAAGATAATTAGAAATGAGCTCCGGTGTATATATAACTTGCGAATACTCGTCAAGTAATAGAAAAATTGTTCAGATTCAAAAGGAGTCTGCTCATCTGTTGCTAAACAAATGGAAGAACTTTAAAATTTTAAAATTCCACTGATATAGTTTTATTTTATTATTAATTTAACAGATTGGGATAGCTGCACTTTATCATTTATAAATCGTCTTCTCCTCTTCTTCCACCGCCTGCAAATGGAAAGAAGAAAGTAAGCACACTTACGGATGAGCAGGCGGTTGAAAGGATTGTAATATTTACAAAGGTTTCTAATTTCTTTTTTCTTTTGATTTTAACATATTCAAACTTAGTTTATTTATTAGCCAGGGCTTACACCTGCGGAGTACACAAATTGTACAGGGGCCAGAGCACCATATATAGCGGCTGAGAGGATTTCTAAGTCGAATATAACACAATATACATATGATTATACTGGATGGACATATCATACCTCTCAAGACTGGAAGCACTATTTTGGAAGCGATTCCGCGATTTCGAGGAAAACAAACAAAACATATATGGTTGTTAAATAACATCTTACTGTTAGTATCACTAATTGATATTCAAGTTTTTTTGTACATTTAAAATATGATGTTTTATTATTTTATACATAAAATTAATATGAATTCACTATATACAATATATAGTATAAACTTTATATACAAAATATATAATTTATTTCAATCCCAGTTATTATAAAATTTATATGAAACATAATATAAATGAAGATAATATGGAATTACATATAAAAGTAATATATAAAATGGATTAGTTCCGCCTATAATTCATGGTATCAATTTTATACTCTATTGATATAGAAATCTATAACAAGCTAAAGTATAAAGATTATATGAAGCTTTGTAAGGATTTATATATATATATTATTCATGTATAATATTTACACCAAAATTTCTAACCGTGCACCAAATGTTCCAGTACTCCTGAAGTCTGTCTGACCACCTGGCCGAGCGGTCTGCAATTTGGTCAGATTATCCGGCAGCGCTTCAATAGTTGCACGATCGAACGGTATTACCTTCTGCCTAGCGTGGTTTTGTACTTTATTTGTATTTCATTTTTGTTTGTTAACACTTTATGTGCGGGAAAGGTAGTTCTACCCGCGCGCCTGACTGATGCTAAACGGCAGGACGGGTAGTTCTACCTTTTTAGCAGACTCTACTTTAAAGGCGGGAAAGGTAGAACTACCCGATTTGTGTATATGTATGTTGTATACTAATCTCTTGGTAAAGGTCCAAACTACATCTACATGTATAAAAAAAACCCAATATACGTCTCTATACCCTTTTGGCTTCGTGCCCATTATGTAGTAAATAATAAAATAATACTTTAAGCTCAACAAGTTGTTTTACCATCGATCGGAAATACCCAAAAAGTTATATCGTTTTTCATGTAGTAAATAATAAGTAAAAAAGCTAGAATTGATCTATGGTGCACTATGGGTGCACTATTCAGGGTGTAATAATTGGTGCGCCTAGCTCAAGGGTTTGATAGCTGAGGTGGAGTCAAGCAAAAAATTATAAGGTGAAGGGGGCGGTAAGGCGCATCGTTTCGTAGGTGGGGGGGGGGGGGGGGCGCACCAACTATTACACCCTGCATAGTGCACCATAGTGCACCCTGCACCCTGCAATACATGCGTGACATATGTGATTACCTCAATATATTTTTAAAAATTTAGGCGACTTGTTGACAGATAGTATACAATATCGAGGACCATACTGTGGTAAGTGAGAATTCCAAATTTCATTAAAAAATAACAAACGGTTTGGAAGATAGAACGTTTTTTCTAAAGTTTGTTTTTTTATCACATTCCGATGGTTTTCGACCGCTACACACGTACTAGTGACGCGGGAGCGACACCCCGCCATAAAGTGTTAGGATTAACCCGGTCGAAAGCTGATGATATTTGTTTTCCTTATTTTTACCTTTGTTATAACGAAAATGGATAATTTTTATGTTATATATACATACACGGTTAGAAATCTTGGTGTAAAAGATAAAAATAATGTATATACTTTTTAATATTAAGTCTTTCTATTCCAAATTTCATATAGAAAACGATAAAGTCGCATATATACATCATTTGTATACAATGTCAGTCTAACGTTTATACGAAATTTCCTATAAAAACCGCTTCTATACGCATATAAGATAAAATGTATCCGAAAATGTTATAGAATTTATATTCGAAACTATAAGCTCTATCAAATACGCATATAACTTACTTTATTTATATTTTGATGGTATATACTTTATATGATTGCGTTATAAATATCATATTCAGTTAGGATTTCGACGCTTTCTTTATACGTCTTTGGAATAAATTTTATACTACCTAGCGTATATATTTGGCAAAAATTTACAAGTGCGTACCATTTCTTTCAAAGAAATAACGGTTCTTTCTTTGGAAATATATTCTTTATGCTATTTCGTTGTTAAACTATCAGTCAGTAGAGTTTTAACCGCTGTTCCGAAAAGATCTTTACTCGAATAAAAAGATAATTAGAAATGAGCTCCGGTGTATATATAACTTGCGAATACTCGTCAAGTAATAGAAAAATTGTTCAGATTCAAAAGGAGTCTGCTCATCTGTTGCTAAACAAATGGAAGAACTTTAAAATTTTAAAATTCCACTGATATAGTTTTATTTTATTATTAATTTAACAGATTGGGATAGCTGCACTTTATCATTTATAAATCGTCTTCTCCTCTTCTTCCACCGCCTGCAAATGGAAAGAAGAAAGTAAGCACACTTACGGATGAGCAGGCGGTTGAAAGGATTGTAATATTTACAAAGGTTTCTAATTTCTTTTTTCTTTTGATTTTAACATATTCAAACTTAGTTTATTTATTAGCCAGGGCTTACACCTGCGGAGTACACAAATTGTACAGGGGCCAGAGCACCATATATAGCGGCTGAGAGGATTTCTAAGTCGAATATAACACAATATACATATGATTATACTGGATGGACATATCATACCTCTCAAGACTGGAAGCACTATTTTGGAAGCGATTCCGCGATTTCGAGGAAAACAAACAAAACATATATGGTTGTTAAATAACATCTTACTGTTAGTATCACTAATTGATATTCAAGTTTTTTTGTACATTTAAAATATGATGTTTTATTATTTTATACATAAAATTAATATGAATTCACTATATACAATATATAGTATAAACTTTATATACAAAATATATAATTTATTTCAATCCCAGTTATTATAAAATTTATATGAAACATAATATAAATGAAGATAATATGGAATTACATATAAAAGTAATATATAAAATGGATTAGTTCCGCCTATAATTCATGGTATCAATTTTATACTCTATTGATATAGAAATCTATAACAAGCTAAAGTATAAAGATTATATGAAGCTTTGTAAGGATTTATATATATATATTATTCATGTATAATATTTACACCAAAATTTCTAACCGTGCACCAAATGTTCCAGTACTCCTGAAGTCTGTCTGACCACCTGGCCGAGCGGTCTGCAATTTGGTCAGATTATCCGGCAGCGCTTCAATAGTTGCACGATCGAACGGTATTACCTTCTGCCTAGCGTGGAAAACTCAGGCTTCCTCAGGAGCTGCGGTTGCCTTTCTTCGTGTCGGCAACGGAAACCAAAGAATGTTGCAGTTAAAAGTGAAAAAAACCAAAAAACAAGAAAAGAAAAACCAATTTATCAAAGGCAAAAAAAACTTTTAGGACTTTTCTTTATAGTACAAAAAAAAACTTTTCCTGCTTATCGTGCAGAGCTCAGATCAAACACTTGTATATCAAATTCAAAACAACAATTTAAAATTCCCTATATTTTAGGAAATGTTCCCTACGTTTTAGGGAATATTCCCTAAAATGTACGGAAAAACATAAAAATAAATATGAAAATTCCCTATATATTCCCTAAAATGTAGGGAAAAACATAAAAAAAAATGTGGAAATTCCCTATACATTTTAGGGAATATTCCCTAAATTTTAGGGAGAAAAACCTACCTACATTTCACAGATAAAGATCTAATCTTAGTTCTCCAAGGTGGAGCTTTCCCTAATCTTATCGACAAATGCCTAACCTGTGTGGCACAAATTGTTGCCACTCACTTTAAGGAATTATTTTTTACTGTGTAACTACTAACGGAGTTCTGTCTACATATGGACATATTTTCGTTATACATACTTCATAAACATTCGAAAATTATAGTACCTAACAGACCATTAAATTTCGCCTGCCATTAAATTTTTATTTAAATAATAAGTATGTCAGTGCAATTTATAATCCTCTTATTCTGTCCACACTAAGTTGTCCAAACCAAGCTAAAAGATTTGAGGCCTCATTTTCTATTGAACAGCATGCTTTCCCTTTCAGTTATTTGTACATATATAAATATCTTCTCCATTACAATAACCATTGTTTTACCTGAAAATACAAAATACTCCCTCTTCCCCTCGATACAGAACAGTTCTTTAGATTAGAACTTGCTGTTAGATGAACGGTGTCATAGCTATTGATGGATACTTGTAAGAGCACTATGTAAATACTTTCTTGCTAAGCTTGCTAGAAAACAAATTTCAAAACACTACTAAGTGCAACAATCTCCATGCTCTACAGCCACGAATATGGGCATTCGTAATTATCTTTAGTCCACGATTTATCTGAATGCAATTTTTGAGACATTTCTTGGTTGATTGTTCGGCCTTCGCGATATAGAAAACGAGCACTTTTGGATTGAGAATTTTTTTTCCATACAAATGAATTCGAGGCTACTTTGCCTTTCTCGCGTAGATTACGCAACATCAAATCTATTTGAATTCCTATCGTCCACATAATACAAATCTCAGCATTGGATCTACTTCTATACTAGTATCGTTTGTCATATTCAATTGAGTTTCTAATTTCATTCATTTCGATGGAAACATACATAAATGCCTCTGTGTTTCATCTATTCAAATTTCATTCAAATTCAAAATGAGCTAATGTAGTTAGTTTTATGCTCTATGGAAATAATTAGATGAATATTGCTTCATTACAACTCCAAATATTTATGTACAAGGCTCAGCAGAATTCAAGAAGCTCACAGAATCCTTTGTCTTGAGACTGTGTACGAAGTCCTTTCAACGCTGATGAACTCCTTTGTGTTATTGTTATTAATCTAAACTAAAGTGTTTCCTTTTAATCAATTATAATGGATGTGACGACAAGATTTAGCAATTAGTCATACAGTCTTATTTTCTAAATTTTCAATAAAACTTTGCAATAACATAATGTTAGTCCAGATATCGATATCCGCTCACGATATTGCTGATAACAATTTATGTTCGCTGCTGCAAAGTTGTTCAGGTGCATGGGTGTGGGTTTAATTAAATTTATTGCTCGCCGACAGATAAGAGCAATCTAATCAACAGCGCAACCTTCAAAACGAAATCGATAACTGACTATATAGTACGACGCCGTGTTCAATACCAACTCGCGGACGCCCCATGCACTAACTCGTCAGTCATCAGCCGTGAATAATGAATACACTACATTTGTAACTTTTTATACATTCGAGTCGCTACAATATTTAACACACATTAAATCGAGTCTTATCTTATCTGCAGTGATATCATCTGCTGTAGCTGAAGTTTTATTTTTCTTTTACACCAATTTTAATCTCGATCTCCTATCAAATTGAATAGCCAAAGAACAAGCAGCGACTGTCTGCCCCATGACATAAATTATTTATGTGGTGCCTTAAAATATTCGCAGATTATATCTTGCAGACTGGCTAACATCCCAAGAGTAACATCTTGTGAGAGTCTTGTTTCTTCTCATCTATGGCATTGGTATCGGGTACGGCATAGTGTTGCCTCTGCCCTGGTGCTGTCTGAAATATCCAACAGTGCGGTAGCCGTCATTCTATTCAGGACGACGACAAAAGGGACGTGTGGAAAGAAGCAAAGTTTCTACGACTCCTTTCATTATTTTGCGCATTTTTTACTATTTTATTTAAATTGGAATAGGGCGGCGGTGGAGCCGCGGTACAATTCTTACCATATTGGACTTCCTAGCATATAGTTTGCATCCTTCCAGAAGTGTCACTCAAGCGAGTTTTGTATCTGGATTTGAATTCTGTTTTTGTGTGAGCCTCTTGGGTTTGGTGCTCCGGTCTGAGGGTTATTCGTTTACCTACTTGATGCCTTCTTTTTCTTTTCTCTCAGCCTCAAACCACCTCTCTTAGAACTCTAATGGTAAAACGAAGGCCTAGCAGCCAAATGTGCGCCCTATACAATGGTATCAGAAATACGTGCGCCAAAGGACGGGCTGATATTGTTATTTCGCAATCTGATACTTTGCCACATGGAAAAATCAATAATTTCGATTGATAAATATATGTATGGAAAATGGAAAAATATTATTCCGCAGAACTTTTCCGCTCATGTTGTGAACGCACATTTTAGCACACAGTGCTCTTCGTAAGATTTTGTTGTGGCAAATTCTAGAGGATTACCAGTTTTTATTAATACGAATTTCTTTCAAACTAGTGTTGAGGTGTGTGATGCTTAAAAAGTCTTATGTCGAGGAAAGAACACGAAAGGGGCTAAATGGTTGTGCCTGTACCATTGAAAGAAAAGCTGCGTTTTGTCGAGTGAAGTGGAGTTTTTACTAAGCAATTACCCTCGAATCAATGCTTTTGTGGTAATTGCTTTCTTTTGATAAAAATCAATCAAAATGATAAATTCTCTCTGTGTGTAAAAGAAGATAAAAGAAAACATTGGCAATGTCACTACTTCCTACTCATTTAAATAAAATACTCTACTCCATGAATATATTGATAATTTGAAAATTTGATTCTAAGGCAAATTTTTAATTTTATACCTCTTTCAGGCTGCTTTCATCAGATTTCATTATATTCTACGAGGTTAAAGTGAATTAAACTAAATTTATAGGATTTTTTTTTGATCAGATGGAATCTAGAATAGAAAATATTTTATATATTCCAAACATTTTGGCAGAACATAAGGTCTAAAGGATTTGCATTATGATGGCATTCGTTTTTTCCAGATATTGTGAGAGATAGCTTATTGAAATTTCATTTCACACGTACACTACCTCAAGTTTTATGGCAAAAATCGCAAACTGTCAAAAAATCAAATTGTTACGTTCTCCGAAAAAGACCATGTTGCGAATCTCTGGAGGCACTGCTTCCTGCTTCTGGACGAGGGATTAGCTCCGATATAACTTGAGCCCTTTATACAAACAAATACTTATTTAAAATCTTTCAATTTCGAAATACTTATTTAATTACAAATTGAAAACGTATTTTTCGTTTCTTTTCTTTCATTTTGATAGGTAGGTAATTTATAAAATGTTTGCTATAAAATCATAGTAATAAAATTATGGAAATATTAAGGTTATCAATAAAAAGGTTTTGGTTCCAGTATGCATTAAAACTTATTTGTGAACTTTTTATTGGAGTAAAATTTTCCGGACACGTATACACATTGACAACGCCTCTCTCGTCACCTATAAACAGATTTTCTTATACGATATACTATTTCCCTCACAATACTTAAAAAAATGCATGCCATCATAATGTAAATCCTCCTTAAGTATAAAAAATATCGTTAGGCTCAAAGTTTCAATTGTAGGAGGGGCCTGTCCTATTTCCGTATTAAGGTGGAAGTACGATGGTAGCTTTGTTTGCTTCGCTTAATTTGATAGGTGATTGACAATATAGGTTAGATGCTAGTTAGTGGTTCGTAACCTTTTACAAATTGTAAACGGCGCGGTGCGTATAAATTGATATTATTCCAGTTATTGTATATAGGTACATATATGTAGATTTTGAATCCACAAGTGTCTGCTATCAAGTTCGTTATTTGTAAAATATTTATCGCATTTTGCAGTCAATTTCTAGAAATGAGATTTAATTAAAAAGAGTTTATGCACACTTTAATATGTTTAAAATTGTGGTCTAAAATCATTCCAAAGCATTTGATTTTATTCTTTGAATCCCTTTACATACACAGGTTTAAATTTAATTATGGAAATCGCCACCCTGCATTTTTTATCTTTTAGAAATGTATCAACATCCGCTTTTAATGCTAATAAACGAGTGAAAATTTTCTCTCGCGATATTTCCGTGAGAAGTAGAAACGTTGTATGAGCGACACCAACCTCTGCACAAAACAGAACTGTTTCAGAAACCAACATTATTACTTCCTGTAATTCTAAACTCATTGACCATAATGAATGAAAAGGTAGCAATTGTTTTTGCTTTAATAATTATTGCATAAGATATAGCTAGCTAGCAATTGCTTTAAAAAAATCAATTGCTAGTTTACTCAATAAATTAAAAGCTCTCGCTTTTGCTTTATATTATTTTATGAAGTACCATATACCATTGCTTGAAAGACCACAAGTCACTAACTAAATTTTTAACTAGAGATTGTTATGGGACTTTTTGAAAAACATTTGAAATAATAGTTACAATTTAACTTTTTTTTTTAGTTCTATGTAACAAAGGCTTTTAAAATTTCAAATCATAAGATAATAGTTATTTATTAAATGTATATTTTAGACAGTCAAACTGTTACCGAAGACTTATTTATTTATTTTTATTTTTATGATAAGAGTTGGATGTATTCTGTTCTCCAGCGTTTCCAGAAAAAGCTTACAAGACGAAAACGCGCTCTCCATTTATCCCGGATATCAGAAACCTCGCAGCCTGGAACAGCGAAGGACATAACTGAAGGAAACGCCCCTATTAAGAAATGCGACGGGGTTAAAGGATTTAAATCCAAGAGATCATCACTAAGGTATGATAAGGGCCGGGAGTTAATGATTGATTCGGCCTCCACAAGCAAAGTTTGAAGTTGTTCGGTAGATAAGACAGCACGTCCAATTGTTACTCGTAACACCTCTTTAACACTTCGAACTAGACGCTCCCAGAAACCTCCCCACCATGGAGCACGCTCTACCATAAACTGCCAGGAAATTCCGTGACTCGCTGCGTAACCTTGAAGATTTTCAGAGTTTATGATATTTCCAAGCACTCTTAATTCCAGTGAAGCTCTCTTAAATGTTTTGGCATTATCCGAGATAATCAGCTTAGGTATCCCGCGGCGTGCAATGAAACGACGTAAAGCCAGCAAACAGCACTCTGTACTTAAACTGGGAACAAGCTCTAGATGAATGGCTCGAACTACGGAGCAAGCTAGTAGCATTACGTAGGCTTTTGTCGTATTGTTTTCAGACTGGGTAGTTTTCACATACAGAGGACCTGCAAAATCTATACCAGTTGTCTCGAAAGGCTTAGAAGCAATTAACCTACATTTCGGTAATGGAGCAAAAGGCTGTGAGGCTGCTTTGCCACGAAGACGCTTACATACACCACACTTTGATATAATAGCCTTTACCAGCTGACGTACTTGAGGAATCCAAAATCGCTGTCGAAGAGTTGCAAGAGTAACATTAACCCCTCCATGTAAGACACGCTGTTGAACATCCATTACAATGAGCTTAGACAAATACGATGACTTCGGTAGAATAGTTGGAAATGTGAATTCAAAATCCGCATCAAGGAACTGAAGACGGCTTCCCACTACTAATAAGCCCACGTCATTCAGAATAGGGTTTAATGTTAAAATTCCTGAAGATTTAGGTGCCGGTTTCTCACTTTCCAATGCTCGAATTTCTTCGGAATATTCCCGTTCTTGAGTGTAGCGGATCCAGTACATTTCAGCTATTTTTAATTCGTCAGCAACCAGGAACCTATTATTATGCTTAAATATGCCTCTGGCTTTTTTCGTGAATCGTTGTATGCAAGCAGTAATACGTAAAACATGTTGATAATTGCTGAATCTCTCGAGGTCGAAAAGAGGGATTTTTAAATTGTGCGACGGAGCTACTGCTGAAACCTCTAAGCATGATAGCAAAGTGGAGTTGTGAATCCTTGCATCCAGAGAGGGCCAATTACTTTTTTCATCCAATAGCCAGGACGGACCTTGGAAGAATAAATTACACTCTATCAATCGTTTTCCTGAAACTCCCTTAGTTAACAGGTCGGCAGGACTCTGATCACCTGGGCAATGTTTCCAATTAGTAGGATTAGAAAGTTCTTTAATCTCATTAACCCGATTTGCGACATATGGCTTCCAGCGTCTGGAATCACCGCTGATCCAATGAAGGGCAATGCTAGAGTCAGACCAGAAAAACAGCGCATCCATATTCAGGTTAACACGTCCTACTAAATATTTTCCTAGACGGGCAGCAATTAAAGTAGCGGTGAGTTCGAGCTTCGGCAGTGACAATTCTTTATTTCCATCTTCCTTTAGAGGAGCAACTCGGTTCTTTGAGCACAAATACTGGACATTTACTGCGCCGTTTTCATTTACACTTCTAATGTAGGCAACAGTTCCATATGCTTGAACACTAGCATCTGCAAAAGATGTATTTGATGATTTACTGACCTGACAAATGGAATCAAACATCTAGGTAACGAAATATCCCTCAAAATGTGTATATCAGTACAGCAGTTGTTCCAGTCTTTAAACAAATTGTTGGGTAAAGTCTCGTCCCATGTCAGCTTAATTCGCCAGGTTTTTTGGAATAATATTTTTAATTTAATAATGAATGGCGCAAGCATACCCAAAGGGTCACAAATCCTTGAAATTAACTGGAGGACATTCCTCTTTGTACCACTCGTCATTACTACAGTCAGGAACTTTTCTACTTGCTCGAAATCAATTAATATTTCGTCAGTTAAACAATACCACTGAATCCCAAGGACCTTTTGTGACTTAGGAATCTCGTTACATCCTTTACTGCATTTAGACCTCATATACCCATTGTTGGAACTCCATTTCCGTAGATTCATTGAAGCTTTCTGCATAATGTCGCAAGTATCAATGAAAATTCGTTCAGCTTCTTCCTCGGTGCTTACACTCAGCACTAAATCGTCCATATAAAACGCTCGCTGAAGCAATTTAAGTGTTTCTGGATAACCTACATATTCCCTTAATAGCTTTTGTAAGGTTGCAGCTAAAAGAAAGGGACTGCATCGTACCCCAAATGTTACGCGTGTCATCCTATATTCTTGATATTGTGGGAGATTGTCTATGGAATTGAGTCGCTCTTTAAACCAAATGAAGCTGTGAACGTCTCGGTCCTCTTCAGCAAGCAAAATTTGTAGGAACGCCTTTTCTACATCGGCTACTAAGCCAATTCGTCGAGCTCGGAAATTCAACAGAACTGCAAGGATGTCAGGAATAAGATTTGGCCCGGCGGACAGGTGATCATTGAGAGATAAGTTTGTTCCAGACCGAGCTGAAGCATCAAAAACTATTCTAAGTTTCGTTGTAGTTTTGTCTTCCCTATAATATAGTCATATAATATAGTCGAGTGTCTTCCGTTGATTCATTCACCTTCTCAGCATAACCTGACGAAAGAAATTCATTAATAGCAGTATCATATGCAAATAGTTTACAAGGTTCTCTTTTTAGTTTCCTAACTAAGGCATCCAGTCTGGAAAGCGCACCATTACGATAAGAGTCCAAGCATGCGTCACTTTTACACCATAACAAAAATGCCTCATATCTATCACCTTTTCGTTTTACATACTGGTTAATATCAGTATTAACTGATTCGTAACTGGTATCCTTTGAGATTCCCACAGTCTCGAGATCCCAAAAGCGTTTCTCACAAAATTCACTTATGAAATTATCATCAGAGGCGAACAATGTTATCGCTGAAAGACATGATTCGTTTTCGATAGATGTATCCATTTTTTTAAATCTCATAATAATGGTCTTAGGAGACTTTTATACTTATAATAAAGGTCTCTTCATAAAACTCCAATAAGACTTTTAATTTTTTAGTCTCAAGATAACTGTCTTAGAAGAGTTTTATAAATTTCAGCCAGCCATAACTCTTACCAGTGACTTTTATTCATTTAAGTGTCATGATAAAAGTTTCATAAGACTTTTATCTTTTCAATTTTTCAATAACGGTGTGATCGGGAGTTTTATATTTTACAGTCAGATAAGTATAGTAATTATAGAAGAGTTTTATTTATTTAAGTCTCATAATGGATCGTTTATTGTTGCAGATCTTGGTATTTGATTTTGGATTTCAGGAATCGGATAGATCAGATCCGACTATCCGGATAGCTGCATATTAGCGAAACAAATAAAAAAAACAAACAACAAAAAAAGAGCTATGAGAAATTTTATTTGTCAATATGAAGAAAAGCCTTTAGGAAGAAATTGACATTTAAACAATTGCGAAAGAAAGTTACAAGGCTAAAAATATTGTACCCTGCTATTATACATATATACATATCAGTGTTGGGTGTAATCTGATTCCAGTGTAATTTAATTAATAATTCCATAACAGTTTAGTCAAATTATCAATTAATCTAATTAAATTGTATTTGATTACATTGCAGGCAGATTACTTATGAGAGAATATGTATTGTATGTATGTATGTATGAATACGATTATTTTGTAATCTAATTACATTGTAACAGATTACTTTGTAGAGTCAAGCGGGATGAAGTGAATCACTTGAGACATGGAGTGAATTGGATCGCCTATATTTTTTAATATCTTTGCTAAAATTCTGAAAATAGTTGTAAAAAATTAATAGTCAGTGTAAGTACTTTTTGCAATTATTGTCAGAACATGAAGCAAAGATATTTAAAAAAAAATAGTGATCGAATTCACCCCATTTAACGGTACTTCACTTATCGATGATCCAACATGTAACCACATACATATGCGGGCTACCGGCGATAAGTTTTAATAGGCGTGTAGATATATACGTGAAAATCTGCAACAGTTTTTGTTGATGAATTATCAAATTACAAAATTAAAATTGAATGGAATATAAGGATCGTTGGTACTTAACTAAGATTATTATGAAGTTTTGTTTCTCTATAATAAATAACGTATGTTACTTTAAGTAACTATTAAGTATGCAAAGGTAACTAATATCTAATTAAAGAAGTTTTTAGTAGCGAGTTAGTTCTTTTCTTAGTATTAACTAGTTAGTTATACTTCATTATTTTTTTCCATCACGAAGTCATGTGTACGTAACTAACTTCCTTCAATATTTACACAATATAATCCAGTATGCAAAAATTCCATTTGGGAATGAAATTCATAAAATTTAGAAGGCTTATATCTTGGCAATGTAATCACATTGCATTGGAACTAAATTAATATGTAGTGGAATTAACATGTAATCGATTAATGTGTAATCAAATTAACTTGTAATCACACTACACGTTAATCGATTACATTATGTAGTTATGGAAATGGATTACATTAGAACCTGTTACAAAGTAATCTGATTACCGATTACATGGTTAATTGTTAATCGTTGTTAATTGTTAATCATAGGGCAGGAAGTGATAGTAGCCAAACAAAATGTATGGTAAGGGGAGCCCATCTCAACATTTTCGGAGTTAAAAGGTGATTAAGAAAATTAGCTAGTTTTTCACTTCACAAAAAAACATTATATGAAGAATCTCACGACCTTTCCCGACTGCTCAACTAGTCCGTATTCATCTCCTCTCCGCCCTTTTTTTTTGATTAAATTAACTTTTTTTTGTTTTATAAAACTGTTAACTGTGCACTCTCCTCTTCAATTTGACCTTATACAGGGTGGTTTAAATCAAGGTACGTAAATGCTAGCTCATGAGCGACTCCTGATGCGGCTCCTCGCTCGCGAGCCGGAGCCACAAATTTTTTTTTAAACGCTCCGGCTCGCGAGCCGGAGCTATTTAACGGTTCCGGCTAGCGAGCCGGAGCTACTTAACGGCTCCGGCTCGCGAGCGCTAGCCATTAATTATACAGCTCCGACTCCTCATTTATGGAATAAGAATTCACTATGTTATATTTAGTTTTTTTTAACTTTTTATTTTTTAAACTATAGCTATATGTATTAATTAAAATAAAAAACAAAAATACTAATATATATAATTTACCAAGAATTAAAGAAAATGTTTTTGTTACTTACGCGTACCTAATTAACACATGTCACATATGTGATTTCGGCAGCTTTCGAAAAAGTTTTTTTTTCATATATCCCTAACTCTAAAATTACACCGATTGCTGGACCGGTACAATGGCTCGCTCGCGAGCCCGAGCTATTTAACGGCTCGGGCTCACGAGCGAGAGCCTGTAAGAAATTTTTTTTTGGCCCCAGCTCGCGAGCGAGAGCTTTTAAGTAAAAATTGTTGGGCTCCGGCTCGCGAGCGGGAGCTATTTTACAAAGAGCTTTTCTGGAGCGCTCTTTCGAGAACCGCTCGCGAGCGAGATTTTCCTTACCCTGGTTTAAATCAAAATGATAAAAAATCGTTCCACATCACATCCCCACACTAGAAGTCCTACCTTAGGAGTTTCAACTATTTACACATTTCGCCAATATTAGGGAACGCTGGTGGAAATAAATGAGTCTAACTTTTGAGCCACGTTATTTTGTTAGCTCTGGAATATTTAAATAGCTTACCAAATGGGGCATTACCTTTTATATTTCATTCAGACATCTCTTAATTACGGACAAATATTTTCAAAATTTAATTTCTTTTACACAAAAAATTTATCGTTACTTATCTCAATAATTTTCTTCTATCTAACCTAATCTTATTTTATTACCCATTATTAAAACCACGAACGTCCTCTTTTATGAGAAAAATATCGCATTCCAATACCTAAAATAGGTTCAACGCAACGGTAAATTGGCTTATCTAGCCAAATCATAAAATTGCATACTACTTATCACTTGGAGATACAAAAATTATCAAAGCTGAGCCCAAATTTCTGTTCAAATCGATTGGGCTTAGCAGTGTTATTTATTCTTATATTCAAATGACCAAATGAATTGAATACTAGTGCAAAATCGAAAGAGTATCATTGAATTCTGCAAACCTACTCTCCAGTGGACAGAAGGAACAGAGTGAAATCTACACTGATCATAACGAATCCTACTAAATATGAAAAATCTAAGAATAACCACGACCCAGAGGCAGAGTATTGGAACGGACCGATTTCAATTACTCCGGGTAGCTCAAGCTGGAGCAGAGCAGATGTTGGAGCGCAGTAATAGACGAAGCAAATATATTATAAGTCAAATTTTTATTAGTTACATTTTCATTTTTGTACAATAATATGCATGCTTAAGAATAACATATTGTAACCTTTTTCGTATTATTTCACGTAATTCCAAGCAAGTCAGGGTATAGAATTGCACGCGAGTAGTCTCCAATTTTATCTTTTACTCCCTGCTGCATATGCAATCTTATTCACCGGAGCGATCCAACCTGCTAATGCTCCACTCCGGAGCGTAGTGTTTATCAATTTTCCGTTTAGCTCCGGATCCATTTGCTGAAACAATTATTCTCAACTATCAATAAGTTGCTCCACTCCGACACTCTGCCCGGAGGCATCATTTACCTCCCATAGCATAATCTCTAGTAAAAGCGCTGTTATTTTACTACAAAGTTGCAATGTATCTAGTAAATTTTCATTCGACCGTATATTCCCTTCGCCGCCACGCCGCCTGTAGTCACGTTGAAATTTTCTTAATAGCTCTGCATTATCTTGAGACATTTCTCTTCTTCCTCGCCGTATCGCAACATGTAGTGTAGAGCAATCTGGTTCAACAACAGTAAAATAATTTTTCATTTCTAGTCGAAGAAAGGCACTCCCCTTAGTCAATGGGAAACAATAAAAAGTCGTGATCAGAGCTGCTGTGCATTCGTTGAGAAAACATCCGAGTGCCTACAAAAAGGAGAAAACATCCGAGTGCCTACAAAAAGGAGAAAACAAAAGTTAGTGAAAGACGTATTGTTTCAGACTGCAGAAGACGCGAGCGAATATGCACTGGCTGAAATTGGATTATTTGTGAAAAATGGCGGATAAGAGGTTAGAAATCGGACTATTCTGGTAAACTTGCATGCATGCACAGATGTAGAATTTTTTTAGTCTCGTTATCTTCTTAATCGATCTTGTATACTTTGGTACCAGCAATTATCAGGCAACAAGTCGAGAAACAACAACCATGTTGCTTCCATAGTTCTCATAGTGTTTCACTAATTTTTACTTAATGTAAATATATAAAGGAGTATTTTTTAGTTTGTTTTGTACATATATTTTGACTTTCTGCACCACGCTTAATAATGGGAAGATATTTTCCTCCCGACATGGATGATTCCTGCACCCTCCCCGTCGATCCCATCCACCACACACCTTCCGACACCATAATTATTCCTCTTACTAATGTTAGCTGAATTCCGAGAGCTTTTGTATTTTGAAACTCATCAATATTTTTATACCCTAGATGAAATCTAGAGGGTATGCTAAGTTTGCCATTCCGTTTGTAACGCACAGAAATAATGATGGTAGAGCAAAATGGATTGGACACCCCCGCATAAAATTAAAAGTTATTTTGATTTTTGCATGTCCGTCTGTCCGTCCGTCCGTCCGTCCGTGCGCACGATAACTCGAGAGCGCGTTCACTTAGAAAGCTGAAATTTTGTACACAGACATTAAAAAAAAAAGTAAAATTAAGTTCGAAAATGAGACAAATCGAGCAACTCCTTCGTGGGGTTGCCATACAAAAATTTCGTTTTCCACGATATATTTGGACACTACCTCAGAACACGTCGACATAGAAAGCTGCAATTTGGTACATTGGGTTTTCATACTAATAGCATATAAAATTTCAAAAATGAGCTGAATCGGGCAACCCCTTCTTGGTGTTGCCATATAAAAATTTTGGTTTTTTACATGTACTTTGAAAACGATCAGTTCTAGACATTTTTATTGTACTAAAAACTTCTTCAGAATAAGAAATCCTATAAAATTGGTTATAATCATTTTTTTGTCCGACGAGCCGTTCTAGAAATATATGCTAGAAACCAATGCAAAAAATCAAAATTGCTGAAATGGGTGACCATAAGAAATTTCATACGGGCATTCATCTAGGGTATCATAAGAATTGGTCTTAGACCAATTCTAGCTTTTTCACTTGTTTATTTACATACATGCATATTTTATCAGCAATTGTGTTGTCAGTTGAATGCGCTCTCCCTAAGCAGTGATAATGGGGCAAATTCAAAAATACTTGAGATTTATATTAAAACATAGAGTTGATGTTTGAGTTGAAGCGACGACTAAAAAAAAATTAAAGCATAGCACTTAGAAAACTTTCGGAAACTTGCAAATTCTGTGTTGTACTCTCTCCATTCACAAGAACAGAAAGAAACACTACAAGTTTTAGAGAAAAGAAGCTTGGGAAAGTCACCCAAAAAACCCATCAACATTTGGCGACCCTATCCATTGGTGTAGTCAGGGTTTTGTTGTGGGGTGGGCCTATTAGGGGTCAGCCTGACACAAAATTGAAGAAGAATAATGTTCAATCAAGTATTATTTTTCTTAAACGATTATCAGTGTAAAAGCCAAGTCTCCTTACATAAAACTAACTATTTTATCGATTGCCGTTGTTTTATTTCGAGCAATTGAACAAGAAGTATTATTTCCTAAAAACAAGAATATAGCATTCGCAGATTTATTTAAACCAAGAGCAAATAAGCTTAACCCAAGATCAAATAAATTTAAACTAAGCATAAATAAGTTTAACCAAAGCACAAATCAGTTTAACCCAAGCACAAATAAGTTTAACCCAAGCACAAATAGGTTTAACCCAAGCACCAATAAGTTTAACCCAAGCACAAATAAGTTTAACCCAAGCACAAATAGGTTTAACCCAAACACAAATAAGTTTAACCCAAGTACAAATAAGTTTAACCCAAGCAAAATATGTTTAACCCAAGCAGAAATAAGTTTTCAATTTCCATTCAAATCAACATTTTATTATTTCATTTTGTCATTAAAAACAACTTCTTCAAACATGACGTTAATATGAAACATATTATAAAAGATGATATAGATAAAATTTCTGAACAAATGGTCAGTGCAAAGGCTGCTCTTCCATTGCCTTAGTACGCTTGCTTGCTTGCTTGAGTACGCTGTCATTTTAGAAAACGATTGTTCTATTGAGTTGAGCAGAATAAGGAGGCAAACATTTTAGAGCAAAATTAGTCGATGCTAAGCATCGAAAACCTACTGCGTTCGATCCTAGAGTAATTTTAACTTTCGATTGATTACGATTTAGATCTAGAATCTAGATCTAGATCTAGAATTTGATAAATTTATTCTGGGAAAATGAGATTTTCTGGGATTCATTTTTTCTTGGGCTTTTATATTCTGCTACTTCCTTCATTGCTATAATTTTCCAATATACGCAAGACTTTACGTCTCAATGCCATTTTTTAAATGAACTTGCATGCAAGATGATAAGACATCAACAGAACTGCCTTCTGATGTCAAGTTAAAAATCGCGTTGGAAGCGAGGCTAGCATGCAAGCTGTACTATCTCGTGTAATCCCCGGGTTACCTCCAACTCCGTTACTATTGCTTGGCAACTTCACATCTTGGCCAGATTGGGTTGCCATTCATCAGAACTGCCTGTGCTGAAATATCTGTCACTGCTCGTTAATAAATTAAAGAAAATTTTATAGAAGGCCACTTTAAATCTGCAATCGACACTGTTGCTTCAAACAAACAGAGCACTGTGATGAGTGATGGAATCTGAACAAACTAATTGAAAAATACGTCACTCCATTTCTTAGCGATAAGGTTTTGCTATTATTTATTCTGACAATTTTTGGGTTCGCGATGCTTTATTTTCGACGAATTTTGCTCTAAAGTTTTGCTAATATTTGAAGCGTAATATTGTTTTTAATGACAAAATGAAGTAATAAAATATTGATTTTAATGGAAATTGAAAGCTTTTGTATTAAAATGTCGTACTGAGAATTTAGGTTTAAATTTATTTGCTCTTGGGTTAAACTTATTTGTGCTACGTTTAAATTTATTTGCTCTTGGGTTAAACTTATTTGTGCTTGGATGAAACTTATTTGTGCTTGGGTTAAACTTATTTGTGCTTGGGTTAAACTTATTTGTGTTTGGGTTAAACTCAATTGTGCTTGGGTTAAAGTTATTTGCTCTTTGGTTAAACTTACATATTTGCTCTTGGGTTAAACTTATTTGCTCTTGGGTTAAACTTATTTGCTCTTAGTTTAAATAAATCTGCGAAAGCTATAATTTACTCACATATAAATACATGGTTTTCTAAAAAAAGTTATTTAAAATTCATGATTCTAATAAATTGTGAATTATCCCAATAGCCCTGAAATAAGAAAATTATTTCTTCAATAAAGTAAAGAACTAACATTTGCTCAATGTTATGTATTGTTTGCTTGAATTAAGTTTTATCATTAAACTGGAAAGCAGAAAATTTCCAGAAGTATTTACTTAATCGTTAGAACACTATGTTCCAGGAAGTATGTTTTATGTTTATTTTTGTGTATAAAAAGTGTTTAAAATGAATAAAAAAAAATTGTTTTACGTATTTCGATAATGTATTTATTAAGCTCAACAAAGTTTATATCAATATCTATAATGATAAATGTTTAAATTTTTTTTTACAAAAATAGCCCTTTTTTGAACATCTAAATCAGAATAATCCCTTAATACAGGTGTTCGTGATTTGAAAATCGGGCTCTCCCTGTTTTCAATTTTACCTCTAACAGCTTAAGGAAAAGAAAAATTAACATCAAAAATTTGAAATTCAAGCATCTGTGACAGTCTTCAGAGTTAATATTCTCAATGACTTAAATCAGACGTCGCTAATCTTCAGGAGAAATTGAAAAGGTATAATTTAAAGCTCCAGCCTCCATCCAACAGTCATAGTTGCTCCTGCAGATATTTCTAATATTGAACACATTTCGAAAAAGTTGTTTCTGAAAAGTATTACGTAAGAAGACCATTTTGAATTTCTTAAATTATGCATAATAAAAATATTAATAGCATTGTAACTGCTTCTCACATTACATAAGAGAAATTTGTAAAAATCTATACTTATATAAAATATTGGACCGCATTTTGATAGACAATAAAATATTGCTAATTTTGTCAGAAATGAAAAGATCAAAAATAAATTATGATTTTATGTGGTATTTTGTTCAAAGAAAATTGGAGAAATATTCTTATAAAGAGTGTCACAATCGGGAGTTTTCCGTCAACCAACTGATGAACTCAGGCGTCCATCTTCAAATATACTTTTGACCATACATCTATACATTAACTTCTAAGCCCATAGAACGGCCGCGAAGCAGAAGCACAACTTATGTTGCAAAAATTCATCCGCAGGGCTAATGTAAAGAGCGCACAGCTTTTGTCCGTCAGCGGTCAGACGTGAGGGAAGGCTATTGCTCTCTAGATGCTCAAGGCAGCTGTGCTCGATAATCATGAATGTGATAACCAGACAGACGGACGGACAAAAAATTTTTGTGTGAAAGCTTACTACAGACGGACGGACAGAAGCAGACTTGCTATTTAATAATAAAAAAAAATTGTACGTTTCACTTCGAAAGCTGATAAATAATCACATTTTAATTCTTCTAGGAATTTTCCCTTTTTTTGCAAATTAATAATAAATTTTACTTTTCCTTTTTTTGGGAACTTTACAAAATCAACTTTTCACTTCTAGAGCTGAATAATCCAATGCAATTTTAAATGTTTCCTTTTTCTAGGAATTTTCGATTTTTAGCAAGTTAGACAATAATAAATTTTACTTTTCTAGGAACTTTACAAAACCAACTTTTCACTTTTAGGAACTTTACAAAATCTACTTTTCATTTCTCAAGTAGGAACTTTACCAAAATCCACTTCTCACTTCCAAAGACAAAATGCTGCCTGAATCTTACTGTGTTCTTAGCTCTCGCGATTTCTTCGTCCTTCCCATCTCGAAAATTACAAACTTGCATTCTTCTCACCCTGTCCACTGGGATGAAACAGTGCGGGCCTTGACGTAATGGAAATTTACCAATTTGTCAGAATAATTTTGCCTATTTAGGGCATTAAAATTTAAATATACCAAATGTTGGGTTCAGATAAGAAAAAAACTATTTTTTTGTTGTTAGCTCGTTTCAGCTTTATTCAAGAATCGAAACTTCGAATGCACGCCGCCTATCATGGACTATTTCACAATAGGCAGGTGTAGGAGATATATTTGATTCTTGTATTGTAGTTGGTATATCAGCATTTCAAGGAGTTGCACAGAGAACTCCGTATTCGAAGGTCGGGTACCTGGGATACCAAATTAGATAGTTTTCAGTTGAAAAATGTACAAGTTAGTTTGGCTTTTCTAAAACTAGATAAAGTGAAAGCATAAAATCCCGCTTCTTCCAGAAGGATCCTTCTCCAAGAATTTTTAAAGGATTCACAACCCATAACCTTCAATTATTTTACAAGGCCTGTTGAGGATTACATAGGCGCAATGAATACTTCTTGGAATGCAGCTTATAATATATTTTGATGAAATCACTGATCAATTGGGCAAAAATCTTCTTTTTCCTTACTTGTCTTATTATTATAAAATTTTATAAATTCGATTTGTGTTCGTTTGGTTTTGGTTTAACAAGGTCGAATCTCGAATCATATCTGTACGTATTTTAGCTTAGATCTCTGTAACTGCGGTTCATATTTTTTTTACAACGGAAAGAGCATTTGCTTTGCTAGTTAAGTTCTTGCGTAATTTATTTCATTTCAGTCTATGGAATAATATTCAACTGACTAGAAGGTTTAATTCTATTTGAGTAACAAAAGCTAGAATCAATTTAATATACCTACCTACTATTTTCAATCATAAATAAAAATTCTTTGAATTTTTAACCAGGTAATATAAAATCTACATATTTTTTAAATATATTACAAATTCGTACACATTTATTAACTCATTCATTGGAAGTAAGTCAAGTAAGTCTCATGATCATAAGCATATACATAAGTTCAACAGTAACAGAAGATTAGGACACCTTATAGATGAAATTCCAGTTCTCCTTATCGAATAAGGAATGACTTTAACAAATAAAGAATGTCTTTAACGAATAAAATAATAAATTTAAGTTTATCAACATTTACACAGTTACCTAATTATAATTACAAGTAATTTTAATAAGGCATTAAAAGAACTCTATCATTAGCAGTTTAAATTGAAATTTGTACAATTATTCTTGAACTTTACATTTAAAAACTGATTCGAAGGAACTTTTTAGTGATACTTATATAGTACATTTTTTTGGGTCCTTAGATTTCCAGCTGTTCGATTTTTTGATAAGTAAGTACATTATGCATTTCGAAAAACCCTGAAATGAATAAAAACCAAGAGAACAAGTTATGATAGGTCTAGCTGTAAATAAAAGTTAAATAAAGTGAAAACCCACAGTTTTATATGGCAACACAAAGAAGGGGTTGCCCGATTTAGTTCATTTTTGATTTTTTTTACTATATTTATGAAAACGTTGTGTACAAAATTTCAGCTCTCTACGTCGACGCGTTCTCAGCAAATGTCCAAATATATAGTGAAAAACGAATGTTTTGCATGACAACACCAAGAAAGGGTAGCCCGTTTTGGTTCCTTTTAAAGCTAGTATTTACTATTTTTATGAAAATGCTGTGTACAAAATTTCAGCTCTCTACGTCCTCGCGTTCTCAGGCAGTGTCCAAATACATAGTAAAAAACAAAATTTTTGCATGGCAACCCTAGGAAAGAATTACTTAATTTTACCCACTTTCGAACTTGATCTATAAGTTTTTTTTAAAAAAGTCGTGTGCAGAATTTCAGCTCTCTAAATGAATGTGTTTTTGAGTTATTGTGAGGACAGACAGACGCACGGACCGACGGACAGACAGAAAGATGAACGGAAAGAGGGACATGTAAAAATAAAAATAAATTACTATTATGCGTGGGTTTCCAATCCATTTTCTTCTACCAGAATTATTTTTATGCGTCACCAACGGAATGACAAGCCTAGTATACCCTACTTATAGATTTCATCTAGTGTAGAAAAAGGAAAGCGTGTCGTGTTCGTCCGGCTCTCCGTCCGTCCATCAGTCTGTGCACACGATAACTCTAGAACGCGTGCACTTAGAGCATAGAAATTTTGTACACGGGCTTTTAAAAAACAAGTAAATTTAAGTTCGAAAATAGGACAAATCGGGTAACTCCTTCGTGGGGTTGCCATACAAAAAATTCGTTTTTCACTATATACACTGCCTGAGAACGCGTCAACGTAGAGAAATGGAATTTTGTACCCGGCGATTTTATAAAAATAGTAAACATAATTTCACAAATTGTCTAAATCGGGCAACCGCTTTTTCTTGTTGCCATATAATAATTTATGTTCTTTTACGTATACTACGAAAATGGCCATTTTTATTGTACTAAAGAGTTCTTCAAAATATGAAATTCTATGAAATTAGTAATAATAATTTTTCCTGGCCGACGAACCGTTGTACAAATATATGCAAAAAAGCACTTGAAAAATCAAGCTTTTACAGATGAGTGGCCACTCGAAATTATATACGGGCATTCATCTAGTCTAGGATATCATTGGTCTTAGACCAATTCTAGCTTTTTACTTAGTTTTAGTGAGATTATAGCGACCCTTTTGACGAATAGAACTATATTCAGCGGTGTAGTGCAGTATTGCAGTACATACTCTACAGTGTAGCCCTGCACTGTCTAATCTATGACTGCACCAGTGCAGAATACACAAAAGAACTCATCTAATTTGTATCACATAATTATTGGAATGTAATCTAATAACAAAGGCGGAGTTACATATACAATTTTGAGTGGGCTAATGTCAGGAGTCTGTTATAAGAGGCAGTGAACTATATGAATATAAAATAATATAATATATATAAATAATATATTCATTCATTCATGCGAACAATTATAATTATCCCGGCAATATCTTGCATGCTGCCATTTCATTACCCACACAGGGAATTATTCACTTTGTCAAAGCGCATACACAGCAATAAAAGTTTTACCTTTAACCCATTCTTCCTCCGGGTATTAATGAAGCATTTACATAGACGGTGATGAAATAACTTTTGTTTCTTCTTTAAAAGTTCACCAACAAGTAAGGGAAAGTATAACGAAAGGTCATGATGAAGCCAAAAGTAAACGGCAATGTTAATTACTGCGACCTCAAGAAACGACTCTTTCATAATGGGTCTGCTTGTCGTCGCCTTGTTATTCTCATTGGAAAAAGAAATTAAAGAGTCCTGAATGGCAGGAGGTACTCGTTCATGTTAATGCTATCACGTTAAGGGAACCGTCTATGGTCTAACCACCTTCGAGACTGTCGGTGTCATCTCCTTGCCATCATCACCTCCAGCCTTAGTTGTACCACGTACCTATATATACATCACCCTGAAATGAGCTTGCACGAACGATGCTTATATGACAGCGACTATGCCAGTTCTATATGAGACATCATCTTCTAACATCGGGGCGCAACATCAGAAACGAATTACACGTATACTTGAGCTCATAAAAAATAATGGCGAGGGCATGGCACATGTAGTGCTAGGAATGCAGTCGCATGGAAACAAGGAAACCCATTGTAATAGAATCCAACTGTGTAAATGACAATTCCAGTCGTTATGTTTGCTGCGATTTCGCTGCAAAAGGAATAAAGCGATCCAGTTTAAGGCTGTATAGAAACAGAAAGAGCTTCGTTGCGGCGGCTTCAATATCTTCAGTTCTGTTGCTCTTCATATATGAGTTTGCTTGCTGCTGCTGCCAGAATAGTAAAGTGATCTCGCTTATTGACCTTCAGCTCATGTGACGAATTATTTTGAAGCATGTGCAACTGGCTTGTAAAATATTTTATTTTCAAAACATATGTATGTCGATCGGGTAAATTCATTCAAAAGTGCTGGCGGATAAAATCTCCCCATCGTGTTAGCGGTACCTACCGCTGTGTTTTTGTATTGAGGCTTTGTTGTTCATAGATTTTATTTTTTTGCTAACTTGAAGGTTTTCTTCGAAATTTATGGCTTTGAGAATTTTTTTTAAAAAATTGGTAGCATAGGTTAGGTGTCATTCATACCTAACCCTCGAAAGTACTTCAAAACCTATGAACAGACTCCCTCACTACCACAGAAGAGCCCAATGGAGTCCTGACATTCTAAAATATTTGCAGTGCTCTTATGTAAAACTGACAAAAGTTTGATTTGAATAGTTCCTCCGCCCTAAACTACTATTCATACAGAAAAATGGTGTTCTGATAATCTTAAGCTTGCTTTTTTTTATCTTCCGAACCGGAATAAAACTTTTATACCCTTTGCTAACAAAATTATTTAAAAAATCTATCTAAAACAACTGACTACGATTCCTCAAACAGAAACTCTCAGCTGAGTAATTATTGTATATATATGAAGCTGTGCCGTCATGGCATGCCATGGGCTGATGATATCGAATGTAGCTGCCAACAGATTCAAACTCCGGCTGCACATACAAACATTCAATTAATGTGCCTTCCCCCTGCAAACATCATGATTCGAAAACAATTTGCTAGCAAATCGTAATCTTTGGCTTAAACTTCGAGATCGAACTCGATATCGAACGGAAAACAGATTACCAGCGTAGTAAAAGGACTTGTCAACCCGAGATTTTCTCTCGATAGCGAATTGCTTTAGATTCTAAAGGCACTTTCACATCAAAACCGAAAACCGAAAAATGTAAACCGAAAAACTCAATTTATTCCACTTTAACACAAGTTTTTTGCTCTAATGATTAATAAAATCATGAGAAATAGGATAAACTAATAATTTTACTAATAAAATAGATTATTTATCTCAGATTTTTAAGAAAAACACAACTTTTATCTTTTTTCGGCCGAAAAAGGAAATTTCGGTTGTTTCTGTCAATTTCTTTTCGGTTTCCACATGTGGAACGTTTCGGGACGAAAAATTTTTTCGGTCGTACTAAACCTCACTTTTGTGTTTACATTGAAAATTATATTATTATATTTTATTATTTATTATATTATAATATGGATAGGGATTTCGAAGTAAAATTAAAATAAGTTTTATGTGTGAGTTCCTTAGAATATATAGCAGTTTGCTCTATATTCTAAGATGAGTTCTCATCATACAACTTTTATGATAATTAAATGTTACTTCTATTTAACCGATAAAAAGTTTTCGGTTTTTGATGTGAAAGCAAAAGCGAATTTTCGGTGTAGAACTTATCATTTTCCGTTTTCGGTTTTGATGTGAAAGGCCTTTAAGGCGAGCCGAAATTAATGTTAAACAAAGTTATGCGCACAATGTGTTTGTGTTAGTGGTGTTATATATTTCTTAAGAAATAATCATAATTATATGTTAAGAGAAGCGAGCTATTCTCGTGTCGTAAGCGATTCGCGCAGAGCGAGGTTTTATGGATATTTATTTAGAGCCGTGGAAATGGACATTTATTCATTTTAAGTGGAAAATAAGGTCCGTCAACATTATTGTCTTGGTCACTTCTGCGCAACTTTAATATTATATCACTTATCTGATAAACACTAGACATGCCACTAAACAGATAAATTATTTTTGTTTTGAACATTATCAGTAAGTGATGAGTCATTTGAATCTTACTCAGAGAAACGAAGGAATCTCGCAGTAAATTCGAAGCTTAGACGCACGTTGTCTCAGTTCATTGTAATTCCGAAATCAAAGTATAATAAGTATACGTAGAGACAGAGGCGAACAAAATAGGAAATTTTTCGTGTTTTTTAGAATGAAACAAGTAATTTCATATACTTTCGTCTTTTGCATGAATGGGGGAAAAGAACTTGGCTATACACTATTGTAGTGCAACCGAGACAACGAGCTAAAAACAAAAATCGAGAGAACGTAGGATTACCCGAACGACAAAATCTTATTGAATCCCTCAAAATCCTATCAAACTATTCATAATATTGTACATCAGGTCACACTACCTCCCATTTTAAAGAGAAAGATAAATTTCACTTTGGTCCACATGTTGAAAGGAGATGTAAAGTTCCTCTCAAATAAAATTCTCATTTTTCCCGAAAATATCAGAATCAGAGAATCCAGCATGAGTTCTCCCACTTATTCTCTTCATAGCAAAACGAATGTAAACAGAAAAACGTGCTGTTCAAATATCATGGGATTACACCAACGAACATTAGAATTCCTGCGAAAACATTGGGACAACTCCGCCCATTCTCTCTTGTTTACGAAAAACATTGGGAAAACTCCACCCATTCTCTCTTATTTACGAAAATAAATTATTTGCCATTCCATTTCGTTGCAGGTAATCTTCGCTTTCACATTTTTTGTCTTATTCGTAAAATGTTCAAAGAGGGTTTGATTTTTTTTTGATTTTTTTCTCTTCCTTTTCTCGCCGTGTACATTTAAATGGAAAACAATCGGAACACTCTTCTGTGTCCTTTCTTTTATTTAGTTATTCTTTGTCCGAAATCAGAGAAATGGAGAAATCTCGGGCAAAAAGCGGAATTGTCGTGCTGAGCGCTCTATTTTCCTCTCATTCGTAACAGAATCAGAGAAACGAGTTCGTCGCTAAGATGTTTGCAGGGCCCTCACAAATATTTTTGATGCACTTTGGAGAAATATCTCTTTACTTCTTCTCAGCTCTTCCCCAGAAAACTTGTTTGCATACTGCATCAGAAATACTCATGCGGAATGGCGCATTACTCAGCTGAGAGTTAGTAAGCGTAAAATAGTAAGGTTACTTTGTAATCAAAACAATTTTATTAAGTTGTTAAGTAAGGCATAGGTATATTTAGTAAGTGTAGCCTTTGGGAAAGTAAGGGAAAGGAAACTAAACTGTAATTACTAGAATATTATTTTCGTGTATGGATAGTAGTTTAGGCCCCATAGTATATAT
This sequence comes from Dioctria linearis, assembly GCA_963930735.1. Classification (NCBI taxonomy): domain Eukaryota; kingdom Metazoa; phylum Arthropoda; class Insecta; order Diptera; family Asilidae; genus Dioctria; species Dioctria linearis. The sequence continues at coordinate 128,425,074 of OZ005740.1, read as the reverse complement.
AAAGTCAATGTTTGGCACTTTTCCATAAGTGTCAATATAGAAAATTTTAGAGAACGCACTCCCAACGCACACATCGACTTTTCTTTCATGGCTTGGGAAGTATTCTCGAGGGTTTTGAATGAGTACATACATACCATGGTTTTTGAATAGCGTTGTTGGTGTTATTTGCAACTTCGCATCAAACAGAGCAGGCTGTTTAGATCTTATATAGCTTGGTTGCACTTGTCAAGAGCTGTTATTGAGATCTCGTGCAGGAATAAGGAATGTATTCATGAATGCTAGGACTTAGCTCTAATGTGCATTCATCGACATCTCTCGAAGTAAAACAGATCGACCACCTTATGGTACTAGCTTACTTGTATTCGCAAGAGTAAGTCGTAACCTCCAAATTCTCTTTTGTTTCTGTTGTTCTGTAATTTGACAGTTCTACACAAATTTTCTGTCAGTCAAAGTATATTTATTCAGACTTAGTATAAAACATGCTAACTTAAAGACTACATAGGTACAATAGTTCAACTTAGCCGATTTTTAGATATGTCTAGCTACAATATATAGAAACTTAACATAGAACACTTTAAGCCACTACAATTACCTAAGATATCTAATAACACTAGACCAAGAGTACACTTGTTTCCGGCGTACTAAATACAAATATTATTAATTTTCTGTCAACTTTCATCTATCTGACATCTAGCATCCAAATCCACCTAGCGAAAAATTCTTATGAAATTACTCAGCTCATCTAATCGCGGACAAGAACATGAGTAAGGTGGAACAAAAATGTATGGATTTGCAAAAGTGCTAAAATGTTTAAATGCTCATTCAGAATTTGTTAGCTAATGTAATTTTAAACTTCTATGCTAAGTTTCAGTGAAATTCATTAATGTTTAGAGGTCGCTCAAATCGAAAATAGTGTTGTTTTTGGTTTTTTTGGACTTTCAGGAAAACTGTTTCAACATTTTCTGTTATAACTTTTTAATTTGATAATATATTTTATTGATTTATTTTAAATTAAAGGGAATTAGTTTTGAACTTACTACAGTGAAAGTCGTTTTAAAAACTTAAATTCTTCTATTTTTTATAAATATTTCAAAACGAAAGTTCGGACCTAGAACTCCAATTTTTTAACTTACGAAAAACATTGGGAAAACTCCACCCATTCTCTCTTATTTACGAAAATAAATTATTTGCCATTCCATTTCGTTGCAGGTAATCTTCGCTTTCACATTTTTTGTCTTATTCGTAAAATGTTCAAAGAGGGTTTGATTTTTTTTTTGATTTTTTCTCTTCCTTTTCTCGCCGTGTACATTTAAATGGAAAACAATCGGAACACTCTTCTGTGTCCTTTCTTTTATTTAGTTATTCTTTGTCCGAAATCAGAGAAATGGAGAAATCTCGGGCAAAAAGCGGAATTGTCGTGCTGAGCGCTCTATTTTGCTCTCATTCGTAACAGAATCAGAGAAACGAGTTCGTCGCTAAGATGTTTGATGCACAGATGTTTTTGATGCACTTTGGAGAAATATCTCTTTACTTCTTCTCAGCTCTTCCCCAGAAAACTTGTTTGCATACTGCATCAGGAATACTCATGCGGAATGGCGCATTACTCAGCTGAGAGTTAGTAAGCGTAAAATAGTAAGGTTACTTTGTAATCAAAACAATTTTATTATTTTGTTAAGTAAGGCATAGGTATATTTAGTAAGTGTAGCCTTTGGGAAAGTAAGGGAAAGGAAACTAAACTGTAATTACTAGAATATTATTTTCGTGTATGGATAGTAGTTTAGGCCCCATAGTATATATAAAGTCAATGTTTGGCACTTTTCCATAAGTGTCAATATAGAAAATTTTAGAGAACGCACTCCCAACGCACACATCGACTTTTCTTTCATGGCTTGGGAAGTATTCTCGAGGGTTTTGAATGAGTACATACATACCATGGTTTTTGAATAGCGTTGTTGGTGTTATTTGCAACTTCGCATCAAACAGAGCAGGCTGTTTAGATCTTATATAGCTTGGTTGCACTTGTCAAGAGCTGTTATTGAGATCTCGTGCAGGAATAAGGAATGTATTCATGAATGCTAGGACTTAGCTCTAATGTGCATTCATCGACATCTCTCGAAGTAAAACAGATCGACCACCTTATGGTACTAGCTTACTTGTATTCGCAAGAGTAAGTCGTAACCTCCAAATTCTCTTTTGTTTCTGTTGTTCTGTAATTTGACAGTTCTACACAAATTTTCTGTCAGTCAAAGTAAATTTATTCAGACTTAGTACAAAACATGCTAACTTAAAGACTACATAGGTACAATAGTTCAACTTAGCCGATTTTTTAGATATGTCTAGCTACAATATATAGAAACTTAACATAGAACACTTTAAGCCACTACAATTACCTAAGATATCTAATAACACTAGACCAAGAGTACACTTGTTTCCGGCGTACTAAATACAAATATTATTAATTTTCTGTCAACTTTCATCTATCTGACATCTAGCATCCAAATCCACCTAGCGAAAAATTCTTATGAAATTACTCAGCTCATCTAATCGCGGACAAGAACATGAGTAAGGTGGCCCAAAAATGTATGGATTTGCAAAAGTGCTAAAATGTTTAAATGCTCATTCAGAATTTGTTAGCTAATGTAATTTTAAACTTCTATGCTAAGTTTCAGTGAAATTCATTAATGTTTAGAGGTCGCTCAAATCGAAAATAGTGTTGTTTTTGGTTTTTTTGGACTTTCAGGAAAACTGTTTCAACATTTTCTGTTATAACTTTTTAATTTGATAATATATTTTATTGATTTATTTTAAATTAAAGGGAATTAGTTTTGAACTTACTGCAGTGAAAGTCGTTTTAAAAACTTAAATTCTTCTATTTTTTATAAATATTTCAAAACGAAAGTTCGGACCTCGAACTCCAATTTTTTAACTTCGCGTCAGTTTTTTTGTAACAAAAATTGGCACGCGGGTGTACTTTTTCTACTATAATGTAATCTAGTATCGTTTATCTTCCAAACAACTACAACTTAACGGGGTGATGTAGTGTATGAACTGTTCTCGAAATGCCATTTTCGAAGGTGAAGCATTTTTTCAAATTACAAAGATGTGCGGATCCATAAATGTAACGACTTTGTACTAATGTCATCTTCTTTTACAATTATTGAATTGGACACCCACACATAGTATTAAAAGTTATTTTGATTTTTGCATGTCCGCCTGTGCGTTTGTTTGTCTGACGGCCTGTCTGTCTCTCCGTCTGACTGTCCGTCCGTTCATGTGCATGTTCACTTAGAGTGCTGAAATTTTGCACACGGACTTTTTAAAAATAATACGAATTTATTTTCAAAAATGGGACAAATCAGTCAACTCCTTCGTAGGGTTTCAATATAAAAATTTCATTTTTAGCGGTATATTTGGGCACTGTCCGAGAACGCTTTAACGTAGAGAAGTGTTCTCATAATAATAGTAAATAAAATTGCAAAAATATGCTAAATCGGGCAACCTCTTGTTGGTGTTGCCATACAAAACTTTGGTTTTTCACTACATATTTGGACACTGCCTAAGTACGCGATCACATGGAGAGCTCAAATTTTGTACACGACGTTTTCATAAGAATCGCAAATATAAGTTCAAAAATAGATTAAATCGGGCAACCCTTTTTTGGTGTTGCCATAAAAAACCTTGAGGTTTCACTATAAATTTGGACACTGCTTGAGAGCGCACGTCAACGTAAGAAGGTTGAAATTTTGCTGACATCATTTTCATAAAAATAGTAAATAAACTTTCAAAAATGATCTTAAGGCCAATTGTAACTTGTTCTCTAGTTTTTTTTATAAATCATTTTGTTACAGTAAAAAAATCTATACTTTTATTTCTTTGTAATTTGAAAATCGCATTTTGAGAACAGTTCATACACTACGTGACCCCCTGAAGTTTTAGTTGTTTGGAAGATAAATAATCGATTGTAGATTACATTATAGTAGAAAAAGTACACTTTTCCTTCCAAAAAAACTGACGCGAAGTCAAAAAATTGGAGTTCCGGGTCCGAAATTTTCGTTCTGAAATATTCATAAAAAATAGAAGAATTTCATTTTTTAAAACGACTTTCACTGCAATAAGTTCAAAACTAAGCGCAGTTTAATTTAAAAAAAGAATCAAGAAAAAATATTATCAAATTAAAAAGTTATAACAGAAAATGTTGAAACAGTTTTCCTGAAAGTCCAAAAAAGCCAAAAAAAACGCTATTTTCGATTTGAGCGACCTCTAAACATTAATGAATTTCACTGAAATTATGCATAGAAGTTTAAAATTATGTACATTAGGTAACAAATTCTGAGCATTTAGCCATTTAAACACTTTTGTTTTTTGGGCTACCCTAGAGTAGTTGCGAGTAGGTAGAAGTACCTGTGAGTAGATTGCATCTTTCCCAATCTGCATTTTTATAGGGAGAAGGCTACTTTTAGATGGAGAAGTAGGGTGGCGTGATTTAAGGTAGAAGCATATCCAGGCCTCGAGGCTTCCTCAAAGCGTTGTCAAAATTTTCAACACGGTTTTTAAATGTAACCACACAAAACTTAGCGGAGCAGTTAGCTTTGCTCAATGTTGGAAGCTTTGCTCTCTCAGGCCTACTTCAATAGATTTTTATACCCTAGATGAAATCTAAAGGGGATACGAAGTTTGTCAATCCGTTTTAACACCTAGAAATAATGCTAGTAGAGAAAAATGGGTTAGACACTCACGCATACATAATATTAAAGGTTATTTTGATTTTTGTGTATCCGTTTGTCCGTCTGTCCTCACGATAACTCAAAACGCGTTCACTTAGGGAGCTGATGTTTTGCACACGGACTTTTTAAAAAAAAGTAAATTTAAGTTCGAAAATGGGACAACGCGTCCACGTAGAGACCTGAAAATTTACCCACAGATTTTGTAAAAAAAATGCAAATTGGAGTTCGAAAATGGGACGAATCGGGCAACTCCTTCGTAGAGTTCCCATATAAAAATTTAGTTTTTCACTACGTTTGAGAACGAGTCTACGTAGTGAGCTGAAATTTTGTCCACTGTAAATTCATAGTAATAGTAAGTAAAGCTTTAAAAATGGAAAAAAATCAGGCAACTCCTTCTTGGTATTGCCATATAACAATTTTGTTTTTTTTTCTTCTATTGTGAAAACGATCAGTCCTAGACGTTTTTATTTTACTGACAAGTTTTGCAGAATATGAAATCCTATGAAATTTACTATAATCATTTTTGCTGGCCGACGAACCGTTCTAGAAATATATGCGGAAAACCACTTCAAAATTCAAACTGTCACAGATGGGTACCATACGAAATGACATACGGGCATTCATCTAGGGTATGGGTATCATTATAATTGGTCTTAGATTAATTCTAGCTTTTTTACTTATTTAATGTAAAATCGGCGAGCGTATACTAAAAGAGAAATCTCTTGAACAGCTGTTCAATACACCCGTAAACGCCAATATATTTCTCTTTGTCATACACATGCTCAATATCCTTAAATCAAGAAGATAGGGCACAGCTGAACAAAACGCAAATTTTTCGTGTTTTTTAGACCGAAACAGGTAATGTCATATACTTTCATCTTTTGCATGAATGGGGAAAAGAATTTGGCTATGCACTTTTGTAGGATTACCCGAACGACAAAATCTTCTTGAATACCTTCAAATCCTTTTAAACTATTTATAATAGTGTACATCAGGTCACACTACCTCTATTTTTGAATAAAAAGATAAATTTCGCTTTGGCGAAGGTACTGAAAGGAGATATAAAATTCCTCTCAAATTAATTTGTCATTTTTATATTTATACTTATATTTTTATTCCAGAGGAATTTTTCGGAAAAATTTGCTACATACACTGAGAAAAAAACCTGTATAAATACCACAATATTTGTTATTAGTTTAACAAGATCACTTGTCACTATTAGTCCGACAAAAATCCCGTTGGCACAACAGTTTGTTCTTATAAAACTGACTAATCTCTTTATAACAAGTTTTATAATTATTCAATAATAATCTTATTGACATTGAAATATCTAATTTCGACAAACTTTCGGATATTTTACAATATTTTTTCAATTATCTCATGAATTAAAAAAATTTTGTTTACTTAAAAGAAACTTTGATCACATGGCATATTGCATTTAACAAGAACCCTATTAACCATCAAGAAGGTTGAAAATATATTACAATATGACGTGTAAAGGTCTTCTTATCATTCGATAATGTTTATTAAATGATAGAACAATTATTCCGAAATTCCAAACAATATAAAATCTTCCCCAACCGTTTGCTATAATTACTACAATTATGCAAACGAGTTAAAAGCGCATCTACAACATAGCTCCAAAATAGCTAAGGAAATAGCCATGGCAAACAAAGAAAAATCAAAATTGCAATACGATAAGAACTCCGTCCAAAAATTATTTAATACTGGTGATAAAGTCTTACTGAAGAGCAGAGTGAGAGATAATAAGTTTTCACCACTATGGTCCGTATGAGATAATGAAGATTAATTCCCCCGAAAATTCCACTATTAAAATCAATAATAAAATCAAAAGAGTCAATAACAATGACCTAAAACTTTTGTCAGAGTAACAACTTCATCATCTTCAAACATCATTCAGAGATTTTAACATAGTGTCATCTTCCAGGTTTCCAAAATGATGCAAATAGTATTCTTTTTTCTTTGCATCGTATTATCCACGGCTCAGGAGGGGAAGTGAAACATCTAAAAGCTAGCGCGGGTATTTACTTCGAAGAAATTGGCAGAGCCAATCTCTATACTAACGAGTGGAAGATGGTAACATTCTGCGACCTAGAGAATTTCAAATCGGAATTCAGGAACATGAAATTCATAGCACAACAAATTACTACAACCTGCCAGAAACTTAATAAAAATACAGCAATGGCCAATAGCTGTAACGGTTCATTGCTAGAAATTAACCTAATATTGGCAAACATAGATTATAGGAATATGCTACTGGTAACTCAAAATAGAAAACAAAGAGCTTTATTTAATGCGATAGGCTCAATCTCCAAAGCTCTCTTCGGTACATTAGACGAAGGCGACGCCAAAGTTTATGATGAGCAAATCCATAATCTCACCCTAAATCAAGACTTCCTCCTATCACTCATGAAAAGCCAAACTGCAATTGTTGAAGCAACAGCACACGTGTTTAATAAAACAAAGACCGCGATTGACAAGGAATTCTTGAATAGGCATAAAGAACTAATATCAGTACAGATAGCTACCTCACTAATGGAAAATAGAACATTCGATAACAAAATATCCATCTAGTTGGAATCCCTCATCTCACTTCTTTCATTAATGACATTCAGATACAAAAATACCCAGACAGAATTTCATACCTGACAATTGCGCTAGTCATCTCAATTCTCTGTATTTACCTGTATATTAAATACAAAGCAAAATCACGTAAATCAAAAGAAATACTCTCTGAACAAGGACTAGATGATGTGCCTACCCCTGCTCCGAGAGAATCAGGATTTAAAATAACTCCCGTTCCTAAGAAAACAACTGCATAGATTTTCTGCAACTAATACTGCAATAGACCTGAAATATATATACTATATTAGTATCCCTTGAACTCATGCACAGTATCGACATAAAATCAATGCAGAGAGATCAAAAAAAAATATATATATATAAGAACACCTGAAAACTCTAACAGAAACAAACCATAACGAAAAAAAGACGGACAACAGTATAACCTTATCCCTTCCTCGATTTTTACTTCTTTAATATATCCCTCTTCTAAAAAAAAAAGAGAAAAGAGAGGATGAACAGAATCCTATTAAACAAATAGGAAAATTGATAAATTATAGAATAATGTAAATAAGAAAGTGTAGGTATATATAAAAATAGTAAAAATAGATATAATTTTTTCTAAACAAATTAATTTTGTAGAGCTATATATATATTATAACAAATAAAATAAAATAAATATATATAGAAGAATAACGAAAAACATGAAATATATATCCAATTAAATATATTTACAAAACACGCAAAACCACTATCGAGGTACTGTACATGTTAGCACCATTTTCCATGGTACGGACGCTAACAAACAGACAGTCTCTTTTTTTCTAATTTCCATCATCCTAATAATCCACATACCCATTGAAAAAACAAATTAATAAATAATACAAAAAAAAAGCATTGAGAAATTTTTACATCTTACAGCCTATTAATGTACATGTATGTAAAAAAAATAAATAAAACCTAATAATAGATAGAAAAAAAATTTTGTTAAAAATTTATAAATAAATAAATAAAATCAATGTAGTTATTATAAAAATTATAAAAAAAACGTAATTGTATAGTTAATAATATTCATTTACATTCAATCCTAATTTATTAATTACATATAAATAATAATAAGATCTTTTACATTATAGTTAGATACTAAAATCAATAAAAAAAAATAAAAAAAAAATAAACAGCATTATATTGTATGCTTTACCTATACCAAGTTTATTAGAATTATGCATGTAAACAGGTATACGTTTAATTACCTATAAAATAATTACTTATCATTGCGTTCAAAGTCCACTTCTTCCAGAGAAAGAAAGTTTTCTTCCCGAAGAGGGATGTTGTGACTCAGGTACCAATACCTCGAATGACAACCATAAGAGCAATACATCAATATATTGTCCTATACAATATATTGATGTATCTGACCATGAGAATTAATTTAAATTAATTCATTCAAAATTTCATTTAAAATTTCAAATGCATTTAAAAATGCATTCCCATGTTATAACAAAATGCATAAATTGCATTTTGTTATTAGACACATATTCCGCTCACACGATACAGTGTCTTCTTACTTTTTTCCGTATGTACACTGTACATACGTACATTACTTACTTCATTCAATCTAATTGTATGTACATACATAAATACAATTATCACAATTATTCGCTCGGGGAGTTTTTCTAAAAGACCCGTCGTGTAAAGATTGAGTTGCGTGAACTTAATTTAAAATATTGTTCTTTTTTCTGAGAATCCAACTAAGATCGAAAATAATATAACTATTAATTTGTGTGAAGATCAATTTAAAATATTGTTCCTTTTTTTTTTTGAGAATCCGACGAGATTTGGAAATAAAAAGCGTAATAATTGTGAGAATTTAAAATCAAATATTGTGTTTTTTTGAACCTGAATCCAACATCGATATGACCGCTTTTCGCTTTTAAGTGGGGAGTACGAGCAGCCGACGATAACAATAGAAAAAGAATGGTTTTGCACAAGTTCACAATTTATGACACTTTTGTCAATAGAAGAAACTTTTTCCAAATGTTTTCTTTAAACATGTTTTCTAAAGCTATTGATATTTTGGAATTTCTGAAAACAGTTTTCATCACAGCATGAGTAAGAGCTGTTAATGCTTGAACCGTGAAGAAATCTTAAATGTTTCTTAAAAATTAAAAGTCTTTAAACATTTTTTTGCAAATAAAGCACTTCATTATGACAATACTTCCTCTTAAAAAATGTTTACCTATCCTGATGAATAATTTGTTTCACGGTTGAATAAAAATGGATTTAGGAATTGAATTATTTTGAATTACATATTTTATTACATATTTTCTATTTTTGGTTTAATTTAATATTGTACTGTTTAGTCTGTAGCGTCTTAGAGATATCTTCTAAAATTCTTTTATTTCACAACTCACTTCATGCTCGCGCTCGTACAGGTGCGGGCGAGTTGAACTTGTCGTTACGCCCGCGATCGTACCAATGCGAGCGGCTTTATGGTCGCTTTCGTATGTATGCGATTTCACTATCGGCCCGCATAACTCATGGGTTTGATAGCTGAAGGGGAGACAAGCAATAAGTTTTACGGTGAAGGGGGTAAGACGCGTTGTTTCGACCCCCTAATGGCCAGTTTCACAGTCTGAGTTTAAACCAAATATTTAGTTTAAACTCGACGAATGAGTTTCACAGTTTGGCTTAAACCCCGGTTTAAACAAGAGTTTAAACCGTGCCCTTCCTCGTTTTAAACTCAAGATAATTTTATTTTGACAGTATCATTGCTTTTTTTGTATCAAGAAAATAATTTCATCATGGATTTAGATTTAGACATTTCTAGCGATGAAGAAGATTTTTTTGACTTAAATTTACAACTCTGGCGACGACTGAGAGTAATAGAAATCGGCCAAATAATTTTAATTAGTGGGACGACGTTGAGTTTTATGCTAGGTTCAGTTTAAGTAAAGAACTTTGTCACTTTGTCTTCGAATCTATTCTTGTCCGTCTTCTTGCGCTCTATTGTATATCTCTTTTTTATGCATTAGTGAAGGCAATAGCTCAACTTCACTTTGCTAACATTTTCATCCTTTTTAATGTTGGCATATTTAAAATTAGAAAATATAACTACATATTTTTTATTTTTTATTTCTGATCTGTTTACTTTTTCCGATTGACAGATTGATTCAATGCAAAATTGCTTCACAATGGTGGCGATAACTAATTTAATTCACAATTTAATCAGTACTACCAACGTTACTAAAAGAATGTACTGTGAAACCCGATTTGGTTTAAACTACTTTTAAACTTGGAGGGTGGTTTAAACTAAACCTTGGTTTAAACTAAACCTTGGTTTAAACACGACTGTGAAACTGGCCATAAGGGGGTTTTGGCTTTTTATGAAATTATGCGTCATAGAAACGGGAATATTTAAAAAACAGTTGCATTTCGGTAGGTACATGCACATAGTCAAATTACAGGTAACATTTCTGGGTTTCTAAATCTTGTAAAAAAACTGAATGGTTATCATGAATTTTGGCGGGAAAATCGTTAAAATTTGAAAAAATTAGAATTTTTATCCAGGTTTTTAAGTTTGACGTCCTACAACTTCCGACCGAAGATGACAGGAAGGCTGATTAGGCATCCATTAGAAAGCTTAGACGGTTTGCTATCATCTGAGATGAATGTCACCTCGATAGAGTGTATATAAAGAATTTTACAGGGTGTAAAGTGGAAAAAGTACTATAAATCTTAAACTCCCCCTACGCCGAAACGACACGTCTTACCACCTTCTTCGGCATATCATTTTTTTGTTTGTCTCTGCCTCACCTATCAAGCCCTTGAGCTATGCGAATCAATTATGCAACACCCTGTTCATAGAAATAGTGCATCACATGGTCACGTGGCATGTATGATAGTCTGGGAGGTAGCGTTGCATTTTAGGTAGTGTTTTTATGCCGATCGATTGTTATCTTTTTCGATAGATCTGGTACGACTAATAAGTGAATCAAGCGTTACCTGACACACCCGAGGTGGGTGTGGGAGGCTGCGAAAGTGGTAAACAATTTTTTTTTTAAAGTAATAGTATGAAGGATGAAACTTTTTTTATTATCAGTTGCATCATAGTAAGTTGAAAAAAAATCGTCAGCTGCATCGTGGTGGGTGGATTATGGGTCAGCTGCTCGCATGAATTGAAAAAAAACACGTAAAATAAAGTAATAATAATAGCCTGAAAACGCGTCGACGTAGAGAGCTCTGAAGTTTGGTGCATGATGTTTTCATCGCAATTGTAAATGAAATTTGGAAAATGGACTAAATCGGCCAATCCCTTCATGGTGTTGTCATATAACAATTTTCGTTTTTTACGTATATTGTAAAAACAGTCTGTCCTAGACGTTTTTACTTACTGAAAAGTTCGTTAGAATATGAAATTCTATGAAATTGCTAATAATCATTTTTACTGTCCGACGAACCGTTCTAAAAACATATGCGAATAACAACTTCAACATTCAAACCAAGGGTATGCAGGATGGGCCTAGTGGAGCATGAAAAATTTGCTTCAGGTTTTTTGTTTATGCTCATGAGTATTTGCAGTGAAAAAAATACCGTCAATTCTGGATTTGTGATAGGTTTCCATGGAGGTGTCTTTGGCGCCTGTGAAGTCGTGGGTCTATTTGTATTTGCTAATTTTGATTCTGCAAATCTATTTGTCTCCAACCAAATGTACTTAATCACTTCATCATAAAAAAAAGCTCAAAAAATTGTAGCAAATTATTTGGAGCTACTTCAAATTTTATTCCCGGTTGTCCAGAAAACGAAAATCTGGCTGATGAAAGAGTGGCGGAGACATTCCCATTTCGGACCATTGGGTGTCCTGCGGTAAACTATAGTAGGTGATATCCGATGTGTCACTCGAAGACGAACTTGATAGAAAGAAAGAGATACGAAGTTCACAGCAGTTCAAATAAAATTATGAAAGTAGATTATTATAAGCAGCACAAAAATAACTATTAGTAATGTTCAAAGTTAACAAGAATTCAATTATTATTATCATAAAATAACATAAAGAATACACAATATACAGAAACCACAACACTATGACGAAATTTTTCTCAAATTTACGAATAATGATATGTGCAAATGCGTAAACCTCGGATCGACACAAAGCGGAAGATTTATGCCGCTTCAACACGTGGCATAAATGACTCATAGTCCGGGAGGTAGCGTTGCAAATGAAAAAGTCATAGTATGTCAGCTCTCTGATAACAGTACGTACAATCTTATCCTAACCCGAAACACAACAAAATTTGGAGCATCAGCGAAATGTTACTTTCATGATATCAAACTTTATGTACTCCATAAAAAGATATCACAGTTGATGACAGCTTATTATTATATAAAGGCAGACTAGGCTGGATGCAGTGCATATTCACGAAAAGAGCAAGTTTCGGAATAAAATCGTATAAGTTGTGCGAATCAAACAGTGGGTATGTATGGAACAGTATAATATATACTGGAAAGGGAACCACCATCGATCCTGAATTTTCAGATCTTCCTATGTCCATGCAAGTTGTTATGTTAACAAAAAAAAATTGGATAAAGGCTATTGCTTGACTACGGACAACTTTTATACATCCCTTAAATTAGCAAGTTTGCTATTATAATATCACGCTCAACTGATATTTATGGTACAGCACAACCAAACCGACAATAAATGCCAACGCAACTAAAAAATAAAAAAACTGGATAAAGTGAGGTATCAAAAAGGAAAAATAATGGTTTTAAAATGGAGGGATAAAAGGCCGGTGACAGTTGAAATGAAAACTGTTCAAAAACGGGGGAAAGCCAAAATAAAGCAGGGACCGAAAGAGTTATAAGAAATATTTTAAAAGTCTGGTTTTAACACTTTGTTACTGATATTTTATATTTTATCTTCTAATGAAATAGGTAAAAAGAGAATTTTATTTTCTTCTGAGTAAATAACAGTCTTATCTTAAGTTTTATATTTCTCTCCCGGTTTAACATTTAAAAATGAGTTTTATTTTTTCTCTCAAAAAATAAAACTCATAATTCGAGTTTTTCATTTTACTCAGCTTTTAACAGTTAAAAATGAGTTTTATTTTTTTCCTCAAGAAATAAAACTCCTTAATTGCGTTTATCATTTTTCTGAGCATTTAACAGTTAAAAATGAGTTTTATTTTTTTCCTCAAGAAATAAAACTCCTTAATTGAGTTTATCATTTTTCTCAGCATTTAACAGTTAAAAATGAGTTTTATTTTTTCTCTCAAGAAATAAACCTGTCCGAGTAAGGTTCTTAGGGAAAGAAAAATTGGAATTGGCAACCCCTTCTTGGTGTTGCTTTATATAGCTTTGGTTTTTCACTGTAAACGGCCGTTTTAAAAAAATGTAAATTTAAGTTCAAAAATAGGACCAATCGGGCAACTGTTTCGTACGGTTGCTATACAAAATTGTTTAAAAAAATTTACAAATTCTATCTTCTAACAAATATATGACAGCAAAAATAGAGAGCGTCCATTGATAAGTTTTATTTCCTGAGGAAAATAAAAAACTCTGATTATGAGTTTTATTTCTTGAGGAAAAAAATAAAACTCATTTTTAACTGTTATAATACGAGGAAAATATAAAACTCGAATTATGAGTTTTATTTTTTGAGGAAAAAAATAAAACTCATTTTTAATTTTTATAATAGACGAAATATGCAAAACTCTGGCAAAGAGTTTTATATCGCTGTAAAATAATATAAGTATTTTTTTAACAGTTAAAATTGAAATATAAAAAATATGTCTTACAATAACAGTTAGGATTGGATTTATATATTAAAATCGATACTTTCTTGATTTCAACGTAGGCAGCTAGTCTAAGTGCTGTACATAGACCACTTTTGTACTTCGGTACTTCCTAGAAAATTTTATGAAAGAGTTTTTTCGCTCACAAAAAAAGAATAACACTTATGTTCGGTCCCTGAAATAAAGCCAACTGAAATTTTAGACTACAATGTGACAATCAGGGGTGTTGACCGAGTCGACCAATATTTGGCAGACTACCCTGTACCAAAAAAACGGGGTAAAAAATATTATAAGAATATATTTTTCCATTTATTTGAAAAGGCTCTATGGAACTCGTTTCTTCTGTATAAGAAAAGCGGAGGACGTCTGTCCAATTTATATTATCGGATGGAGCTCGTGGAAAAATTCCTTGAAAAATACTCTCCTAGTATTGAAATTATGCTCCAGGGAAGACCATCATTGGAGGGTAATAATTTCGAGATCATTATCCAGATTTTTCCCGCCAACTCCAAAAAAAGAATCTCCACGTAAGACATTTTTGTTTGTGCCAATAAAAGGGACGCCAATGGAAAAAAACAGAAAAGAGACCCAATATTGTTGCCTCCAATGCGATGTACCATTATGCGCCATGCCATGTTTTCGTCTATACCATTCATTAAATTAGGTATGGTTGTTTTCAATTTGTGATCAATCCAATAATTTTATAGTAATAAACATATTTTTTACTTCAAAGGTTTTCAAAATTCAAAAGTGAACATCCTTGTATCTAGTGGCGTAACAATAGTTTGGGTTGCCGGGCGGACTCTGAATTTACCTCCTTCTTCAATGCTAATAAAATGTTTTTATAAGAATTTATTTTGTTAATTTTATAATTAGTTTTTTATGATTTTTTACAATAAGTAATTTAAAAAAAAACCTTTTGAAATTATACATAGATTATTAAAATGTAATAAAAAAAAATCAATTCGTTTTGGAGAATTTCTTGCAAAAAAACCCGAGCGTGAAGTGTAATACGTACTTTTCTGTATAAGAATAATAAAGATCAAATATTATTATAAATTAACACAATTTAAAAAAAGTCTAACTCAAATTTACTTACCTGCTATCTTTCAAAGGAAGAAAAATTGCGTATATTTTTATTTTTCAAGTAGAACAGTTCACTGAAACTATACAAAATAGCTCACCAAATTATTTAAAAGACTACACTCCACTAAAACGTATTCGTTGCACGCCGATTTTCTCACGAATGATGAAATAGTTTGATTCCGCTACATATTAGTAGCATTAACACGATCTGGTAGAATTAATATTAATAATAATAATAAAAAATTTCTTGTTACAATAACAAGGAAGCTATATACTGGAATCATATCAATTTATAATATTTCGTAGATTGCTTGTGACAATGAAATCAGATTAAAACCTTTCGAAATGTTTTCCGAATTTGTCGATCAAAAAGATTTCCTTCTGATATTTATGGTAACTCTTGTTGATGTTACTGTAAAATATGATCTTGTAGGAAAATAATTTTTTAACACGCAGTTTTTAATTAGTTTGTTATATAGTTTACAAGCTGCTATTAAATTGTCGCCTCACTTTTGATAAGATTGAAATGATAATAATAATAAGTTGTTGTTGAGTAAAAATATGTGATATTGTTATATTTATAAAATTATTCTTATGTTTACAATATTTTTGATTAGAATTTTTATCCGATCAATCTAGTAACCCGACGATTTTTCTCAGTGTATCTATTCCGTATAGTTTTTTGCATATACATATGTAATAATTGATAGAAAGATTTTTAATTACATCTATGTGTGAACAGGACATTCGCTTAGAACTAGTCTGTCTGTTCATTTGTTCCGAATCTAATGAAACTGAACAGAAATAAAAACATAATTTCATAATTTGGCGCATGAAATGTAGAGCCGTTTACGCACAATGCACATCTTGCATTGTTTTATTGTTAATGGTATTCTTAATGCGTTAATTAACTTTAGGTAAGCAATGGAGATAGCTCGTGCGTTGCAATTATTTCATGATCGCTTTTTTTTTTATAGTTATTTGTGTGTGTAATTTTTAATGATGTCCAAAATATTACCTGTGACAATGTTCTTAATACAAAAACCAATATACACGCGATCGTAGCCGCGGGTAAAAGCTACATACATAATTTTATATGAAAATGCTGAAGGAAACGTTTCACCTACTGGCATTCCGAACTGTTTTTTAGAAAATTCGCTTTTACATGGGGACACAAAGGTTTGTTATTATCCTCCGCTCTGTCCTGTTCGTATCTCAGCTCGGAATGTGTGGCCAGTGGTACCAGTTTGATTTTGTCCTTCCAAGGTCTAACTTATGCCAATAGATGGGTTTTTGTGTGACCACAGAAACTCTTATGGGCAGTTTCACAGTCGAGTTTAAACCAAGGTTTAGTTTAAACCACCCTCCAAGTTTAAACGTAGTTTAAACCAAATCTGGTTTCACAGTGCATTCTTTTAGTAACGTTGGTAGTACTGATTTAATTGTGAACTAAATTAGTTATCGCCACCATTGTGAGGCAAATTTTGCTTTCAATCAATCTGTCAATCGGAAAAAGTAAACAGATCAGAAATAAGAAATAAAAAATATGTAGTTGTATTTGCTAATATTAAATATGCCAACATTCAAAAAGGATGAACATTTTAGCATTAGTGAAGTTGAGCTATTGCCTTCACTAATGCATAAAAAAAGATATATAATAGAACGCAAGAAAAGACAAAGTGACAAAGTTCTTTACTTAAACGGAACCTAGCATAAAAATCAACGTCGTCCCACTCATTAAAATGATTTGTCCGATTTCTAACTACTCTCAGTCGACAGAGTTGTAAATTTAACTCAAAAAAACCTTCTTCATCGCTAGAAATGTCTAAATCTAAATCCATGATGAAATTATTTTCTTGATACAAAGAAAGGAATGTTACTGTCAAAATAAAATTATCTTGAGTTTAAACCGGGGCTTAAGCCAAACTGTGAAACTCATTCGTCGAGTTTAAACTAAATATTTGGTTTAAACTAAGACTGTGAAACTGTCCATTAGGGTTGATAAATTCCAACTTGGCTCCGGTATTTGCAAAGTGGTTCGAAATCACGTTACCCGCAATGCCTTCATGTCCTGACATCTTAATCTAAAAGTTACTTCAAGACAGTAAGACTGTCTCTGATATGCTTATGCTCAAAAATATACGAGTTTATCGCCAGGGGGCTATGTGATATTATATTATCTCAACGCATAATATATTTTATCTTAACAATAAATTTGTCGGTTACTTCGCGAGCGCACTGTTGAATGGTAGGTATGTAGCGAGCAGATGGTTTGGTCCAAATAGATACGTCCACGTCTAGTCGGCCTTCGATATTAGATCCAGGATAAAATAAACCATCGGATCCTCTAAGAATTCCTCGATGATCTTCAAGTAACTAGACAGATTGCATGGTTTAAGGAGATTTTCCCTTTGCAGTCTTATTGTACTAAGGTTGACGGTAGCTTCCTTTTTGACATCCAGATGCAGTGGAAAGAGGTCCAGTTGATTGCCTTTTGGGCTAAGATACACCTGGTCAAACTTGAAATTTATCTTGAAGGTGCTCTTCTTCTGCTTTTCATCTAAGTAGTGTTTCACTGAGAGATTGACTTGGAATATGATGTCTTCAGTCGCTCATAGATACTCCCAAATCATAGAAATCGTTAAATCCGTTTTCATGGTATAATTTACAATTATTCAAATTAATTAAAAATCATGTAGTAGAATTTTATAAACTTTAAATGTTCTATAACTTTCTATGTCAATATTTAATATCTATTAAGTTACACTCTGAATTTCTCGGAATTCTTAGTTATCTACAACACATTAATACATATAAGAAGGTAAATGACCGCATTTATTTTATTCATACTTCCCCTTTACTATTTTAGTTTTGCATATTTCTCAAGAGTTTAAATGCATAACCTTAGAGAGAGAGGGGAAACATTTTAATGGAACTATATACCTATTTCTAGCATGAATGGATACTTATATCACTAATGACCTTTATTTCTTTTCTTTTCAGGTATGTTTGGAGAAACGATATCTATTTAAGGTCTAGTTTCAGCAAGTATATATATATTTTTGGCAGTAAACACAAATTATTGTAATTAAATCTTTTCACATTTTTACTTTTAACATAAAAACTTTTACAATATTTGAACAAATTTAAATTACAATTTCGATTGTAGATGGCGAAATAATTTTCAGATTGCTTAAGAACAAATAGCAATTGAACACCCGAAAGATTAGAAAGGTGATCAACACTAAATAGTCATAGAACCGAATATAGAGAATTTGCAATCGAGATTAACCAACTTCGTTGGGTGCACAAAACTGATTCGTAATAGTCACGATTTTGTTTTTCTCGCGCGCAGCTTTTAATACAAGTTCTTCATTCAACCAGAAAATCGAAAAAAAAAATCTTGTCGAGACACGATTATTAGCTAAAAGAGGACTTATTTTTTGCTGCTCCATATAGCTGCGGATTGGTTACGAATAATATGGGTTATTAGAAAAGTAGAGTATTAGGAAAACAGATGGGATAGATTCGATTGACCCGTTTTTGTTTGTTCTTCGTGTGACAAATGCGCTCTGAAATTGTTATTACATGTTTTATTTATTATTGCGGAAATAATATAACTTTGCCGCAGTATACTTGTATATATACATATTACCTACATACATCACTTGACAAATTTAATGTGACTTATTAAGTACTCTTAATTACTTGAGATAACAATAAAAGCAATAAAAAGTCTTCACATTCATTCGCAATAAATTTCCTTGGGCTTTCATTGAAACCTTTAATCGCAGCATCATTTTCTCCCCATTTCATGATCGCCAGATAAATAATATAAAATTTGAGTAAAATTTACGAATGGGGCATTTTTATCACCATCAAGTTTATCGTTGTCGAATTTCAGTCAACGCACTTACGTCATCGATGCCTTACCAACAACCCCTTAGAACATGTACTTTCGGGTCGAGGCCCACCCTAACCAATTTGTCAAGAAATATCATCGTTTCGTGAGCAAACAAGAGTGAAAACACCCTTTCACGATGTATATTCACATTTGTATACTATATATGCATATGGGGGTAGAAAGAAAATTGTCTAGGGAAAAGTACATAATTTTTTTTTTATTCCTCCAAATGTGAGTCATACTAGCGTCATACTTTTCCTCGACGATGCGACACATACATAGCAGATATTTTTATAGCAGTGGAACTTTAGTTGTTTTTTACATAAACCTAAATTTGCATACTTACATAATTCCATAGTGTAGAATATATGTGTAGAATAAAATGGAATAGAGGCGTCATCTCACACTAGTTCAATATATTAGTTAAGTTTGTTCGGAAATCCGGGAGTCGGGTCAGGGTCAAAAGTATCTTGCGCAATTAATGACTTCTAATTGAGCTCTTATTTAGCATATTTTTGACAAAATGTGTTAGTGTATTGTCTGTACAATTTCTATTCAAAGACTGATTACGGCAAGCTGTATTCTTGTCTGTTATTTAAGAAGAAGAAGCGCGAGGTCCCTTGTTCGATTCTCTTTTATCGCTGTCGTCCTGAAAATAACATCAACATCAGATGTCCGCCCTTTAAGTCTTTTAATTGCCATATTATTGTCTTGTAAAAACTTTTTATTCCCAGCGTGGTCTTCATATTACGGACATTTAAACAACATACTGGATCACCGACGTAATTCCAATTTCATCTGTGTAGTTGTATTTCTGCTGTCTTGTTTGATTCACCTCTTAATTCCACTTTTATCTATCAGCATTCATCGGACGAAGAAAGTCAGGATAACCATCAACCATATACAAATTTCCAAAATTGTTTAGGATTCGAGCGGAAAGAGGCTTTCATTCTGTGACCATATTCCGAGATAAGTGATCCTTTGAGCCCGAGATGAATTGTTTGCGAAAATCAGAGTAAACTAAATAATTCGAGTCTCTTATTATAGAACAGGACCTTTTTCAGGCTTTGCTTCTTTGTATCTTAATCGCTAAAAACAAACCAGAGTGAAAGTCTCAGACATAAATGTAGTTCCAGTTCTCATTGCATTAAGGTAAACACTTAAGCAATTTTGCAGATTACAAAACAGCACGAGGCCAGAAGACATGATACAAACAATAAAATATGATATTTGTCTGGCAAGGGTAGGTTGAAATCATCAATAAGCAAGATATCATTGAGTAGTAAGAAATTGATGGGCTTATTCAGCGATGAATCGAGAGTATCATAAGTAGTCTATTGTGCACCAGTCTGAATGTAAGCTGCTCAGACAAGGAGCAGGCCAGTTTATAAAATCTATTTAACAAAAACCTTTTTCGCCGAATGTAAATTTTTAAAATGCGAAACACTTCAAACAGTCATGACAAAATATCCGTATAACAAAATGCTATTTATACTAATCAGATACTTCGCCAAAAATTGTATTTTCAAAATTTCACTTTACAGATAACATTTTTGGCAAATTATGGACAAAATCCAATTTCGAAAAACAAGCCTTTTCCAATTGTACCATTATAATGATATAACGGGTGTGCCGTGAAAGAATTTATCAAAGTTTTCATTGTAACATAGGATTACGATTCTATTTATTATCTCAGAAAATTTTGTACCTTGGATGAAATCAAGGAATACTAAGTTCGTCATTTCCTTTGTAACGCACAGAAATAGTGCTGGTAGAGCAAAATGGGTTGGACACCCACGCATAATATTAAACGTTATTTTGATTTTCTTTCTGTCCATCATCACGATAATTCCCTAGGGTTGCCATATAAAAATTTCGTTTTTCACTATATATTTTGACACTGCCTGATAATGCGTCGATGTAGAGAGTTAAAATTTTGTTCATGTCATTTTCATAAAAATACTAACTGATATTTCAAAAATTTACTAAATCGGGCAACTCCTTTTTGGTGTTGCCATACAAAAATTGGATCAATTTTTGTATCAACAGAATTCCATGGAATTCGTGTGTCTATTAATTGGGACGACTTTTGTATTATTCGACATATCAGATTTCACTTATCTAAGAAAAAATAGTTTCTTATTATTGTCAAAACAATAATTAGCATTTCGATTTAATTTTTAGCACAATGCATTCGTTGCACAGTTGATTTGTCATTTGGTACAGGATTCTGCTATTACCACTGATTGACGCATATTCCGCTTTATCTGCGAGATTGTCATTCTGCTTTATTTTAATGCGCCGGATACACATCTCTTCCTTGTTTTTCAAGACCCTCATGTTTTTAGATTTTTGGGATTTTTTCTGCTGATGCCTATTGCTCTCGGTCCCTACGCTATCTATTATTCAATGCAAGATGTATGTATTTATTCTTTATGCAAAATTTGTACGAATGGTAACTTGACTTCATATTTTCCACTAACTAGGCGGACGTGACAAAATTGAAGCTTTTAATTATACTGCACACCTTCGATTAAAGTGCCGTGTTCCTTGGCTCAACAATTCTGGAGCGTATTTGGCTTGTAACTGCTGATCTCCTCATGTCTGTTCATCTGAGACTCCGGGCGTCTTATATAATGTTTCCCCATCGGCGACTAACTGTTACCTGATTTATTGATTCCTGGTTGTCCACTCTATAATACTCAGGCATCTGTATATGATTTTTTTTATATTTAAAAACGGTCCCACCAATAACTAAGTGTAAGAGATTTACAGAATTCAATGAAGAGGTTGCTGTACTTTCATTTCTTGCTTTCCAAGAAAGAGTTCAAGGCCAGGTGTGGAAATATTTACTATAGGAATGGCTTCGAAAATGTTGTTCAATCCCGTGTAGAATACGTTCCTCATTTGATTCACGGTCATATTTCCATTGTGCTTCTTAATCGGGCATTTGAAATCATCTCAGCACTAGCAACTTGTTAGTTTACTTCATTAATTTTAATAAAATCTTTAAATTGCAATCTATACAATTTGATGTTAAAAAATATTTATCAATTTCTTTCATTTTATAATTCAACTTTTTAATAAGAAGGCTGTAAGTATTAAATTTTGATTCATGTGATTTTATCCTTAAATTATATCTTATCGCGTCCTACGGTTATCAATTCAATATCGAGAACTTTCCCCTTCCATAGTAGAGAAAAAAAATTTCGTTCTGCTTCACAACGTTTAGGTTTAAAGCTTACTTATGCTTATCCACTTCAATTGCAAAAACTTTTTCAATTTTCGTTTCGACTTCAGCCACTAGCTATTAGCCACTCATTAGTATCTTAGAGCTAAAATCTTCTCCCCCGAGTAAACCAGTCCTATAGTCAAGACTGACAGCCCAAAGCATGAGCCAATATCTGAAGTTTCTCTTCTCTTAATGCCATGATAAAAAATCCGTTCCTGAGGATATATATTGATATTTTCGGATTTTGGAAGGACGATTGTTTTTGTTGCACTTGACTAACATAGTTCTACCCTGAAATCAAGGGATTTGTATCTCTTTCGATATGTGCTTGGCGTACATGTACCCTATAGAGATTACCCCCTTCAGAGCGATTGATGGCATCGCTAAATACTCCCGACGTGTTTATATGAGACGAAATGAATACTATTTTGTTCAGTTTTTATCTTTCTTCCACCATCCTAGTTGTTGCGGAAAAGAACGCCCAGATATGGTGGATCTGGATTGCAGCTTACAAATTCTAAATTTTAACTTTGATGTATGTATATAAGTGCCACAATGTTCAGAGTTTATCCTTCCTAATGGAGCTTTAAATTACTACCCTGTGTATATAGAGGAGGAATTCGAGGAGGATTGATTTGTTTACTTATGAAAAGGGATGTGTGATCAAATATGGATAAATGCGTTTGTATAGGGCGCTGTATTAAGTTAAAGTTGAGCTGGATGGCAGCAAAATTTCATTGCAAGGGAAACCGTGCTGCAACGTCGTCTCTGCGGTTTTTATGGTGGCGTCTTGTAAGCTTTACTTATCCCAGGGTTGATATAGTTTCCACTTCTATATAAAAACTTGCATCTCAGCACTTAAAAGACGATGAAGGGAACCCCGATTGAGTATTGCTGGTAAACCTCCACCTCTAGTACCTAAACTTTTCCAATAATGTATGGGTTTCATATTGTATTTTCTGATTAGCTAGTATGCGTTCTATAAAGTATAAGTTCATAAAGCCCAATGATTAAGAGTGATTAACCTCTTTTTCAAGTAAATCTAGTGACTCGAGATTACAACTTAAGTTTTGTTTAATTTGATTTTTTTGTTGTGTTGGAGAGTAAGGCGATCTATACCTCTATCAAGCCACAATATAATAATCGAATGACCGCGAACTTTTTATACATATTTGTACCCATCTCTCGTTTACAATGATCATAAAAATTCAAATGAAATGCACGCAGATAATCTTATGGTTAAAAACTGTGAAAGATGGGGGTTACAGCTGTACTAATGCGTCTGTGTTCTCAGGATGAAATAAATGTGTGCATGTTCTCCTAGCCTTGGTTGGAGTGTTTTTAATTCTCAAGTTGCGTACTGTATAAGATGTTGACTGTGGTGAATACTTACACGCATAATTGACTTCTACAAGCAAGACTGCTTGACAAAAAGGTTTGTTAAGATTCGCGCCACTCCTGGTCTTAATTAACCCTCCACTCTTGATTTCAATTTTCTAATTTGATGAATTTTCTTTCAATGACACACAGAGGAGGGTCTTATTTTGTAGAATTTTTTTTTAATAAAATGGGAAACTTGATGAAAACACGTGTTAATGCTTTTAGAAAATCCCAACTTTTTGCATTTGTTGTCTTCAGTATGTACCTATCTATATATAGGTGGAAATTAGTTCTCTTTTTATATCGTAGAGAACTCATAGGGTATATACTGAGTTTAACATTCCGTTTGATACATATAAAAATAACAATGGTACGACAAAGTGTACATCCATACGCATCATATTAAAGGACATTTTAGATTTTTGGACTCCGTCTTTCTATCGTGCGGCCGTATAACTCAAGAACGCTTTTACTTAGAGATCTGAAACTATGTGCACGATTGTTTTATAAAAATTGTAAATCTTAGTTCGAGAATGGATGAAATCGAGCAACTCCATCGTAGGGCTGCAATACAAAAATTTTCGCTTTCACCTCATACATTTGGACACTGATTGTAAACGCTTTAACGTACAACTGAAATTTTGTATTTGACTTTTATATAAATATGCTAGATCAAAATTTGAGAATACATAGGTGAAACCAGGCAACCCCTTCGTAGTGTTGTCAAACATGCACGTTCGTTTAGAGAAGACGTGCCACTAAGATGCCAGAGTTATATGAATCTATCCACTTTATTGCACATATATTTGGGTGCTGTTTAAGAACCGTCCGAGGAACTGATCTAAAACGAGATATGGAAAACAACTTTAATAACGAGCACATTTTTAATACAAAGGAGTGGCTATACAGGGTGTTTCCTCCATGGTGGTCCATAGAGCGGGAGGTGATAGTACCCACCTAGACAAAAAAAAAATTGTATAGCAGAGGGGTCCATATCAACCATTTCGAAGTTACAGGGTGATTTAGAAATTATGCTAGGTTTTCACAAAATAAAAAATACAGGGCGTACGGTCACCGTGTAAAGCTGATTGTATTCAGAGCTTCGTGGCCTTTCCAACGACTGTTCAACTAGCCCCGTACCTCTCTTCCCAACAGAGTTATCGTTGTCTAAACTAAAAATTTCGGATTTTCTTACCTGTTTTTTACTTTGACCTCTATTTTTTTTTTTGCAAAAAGGTCATTAACATAATTTTCTTTTACAATAACTGTAAACTATGGACTCTCCTCTTTAATTTATCGTATTACACCCTACGTGCTATCTGTAGCCGTTAAAGAGTTATTAGCCCTTAACCTAATCTTAAGGCTATTCTTAAGCTTATTCTCGAAGATAATTTGTCCCCTTCATTTTAAAGAAATATCAGCTAATTTCGGTATGAATTGAATCGGTTGTGAGCTAGTAACTCCTTACTGGCTGCAGATAGCACATAGGATGTACTAGGTCAAATTAAAGAGGAGAGTCTACAGTTTAGAATTTTTATAAAAAAAAGTTATGTTAATGACCTTTTTGCAAAAAAATAAAGGTCAAATTAAAAAAAAAATGGTAAGAAAATCCGAAATTTTGAGTTTAGACCACAATAACTCCTAAATGCAGACGAGTACGGGGCTAGTTGAACAGTCGCTGGAAATGCCATGAATACAATCTGAATACAATCAGCTTTATACGGTAACCGTGCGCCCTGTACTTTTTAAGATACAGGGTGTTTTGTGACAACCTAGCATAATTTCGGAATCACCCTGTAACTCTGAAACGGTTGATATGCCCCCCCCCCCTGCCAGACAATTTTTTGTTTTGTTTTTCTAGGTGAGTACTATGACCTCCCGCTCTATGGACCACCATGGAGGCAACGCCCTGTATTTACATATATTCATCTGGCGTATTGTCAATCGACCAACTCTCTTCCTAATTTTAATTAAATTTCCACTTATAAGCTCACGAGTGTTGTAGTGGTGTCCCTATCCTTTGAAAATTCACTATAGATATAGTCTTCTAGTAGCTCGCCGTTACATCCGTTAATAACAAAATTCTCCTTTGAATACCTTAACCACCAGATTAACCATTTTTGTAGCTCTCTTAAATTTCTGATGCTTAATAGGACTAGATAGAGAAAATTAATGCAATATCCCTCTTATACATATTACCATATATACATAGCAGCACATTGAAACACGAGCTTTTAATATATCCATTACAATATTATTATATAAAAATATTACGTATATTATATTATTACTGTATTAAATTAAGTAATAATTGTTGAAATTATGAGTAATTAATAATTGCTTTAATAGTTAATTGACTAATCAATTACAATCCACGCAGTACATTGCAATTAATTACAAATCGAAACTAACCACTACTAGAGTTCTTGGATCAGGGCGAGAATTACAGATACCTATCTACAGCCCTTTAATGTGAATCTATTATATATTCTGATATATATATAAATAATACATATACATACATAGAACAGGAAGCTACTTTTGCTAAGCTGTTCACTCCTCACATGTTATGTCCATACGAGTGATGGTAGTGGTATAAAACTAATTGTAAGTCGGAGGATTTTCGTACTAATGTAAAAGTTTTGTCTATAATTTTGAACAAACAGTTCAAAAGATTTCTCTTGCCTTGTTGACTTATGTATATTGACTTTCGACCAAAAACGTGAAGCATTTCGAAGTTTGAAGAGTTTCCCACGACTATAGGGTAAAATTTTATTGTGGTATAAAAAATAATAAACCATTTTTTTATGTACTGGATATTACAGTTATTTCTTTTTGAAGAAAAGTTTTTCCCTGACGGCAATTGCGACTTTTTTATCACACCTCTCCTTTTCTGCTTTTCAAAATAATTGTAAAATACACAAAGATCACAATATTTGTAAAATAATGCAGCATTGTTACGAAATTATTTCGCTTGTTCTAGTGCTCTATTGTGCATAGTAAACCCACGTTTTATTACAACATTGAAATATCAGCTACTATATGCACTTCAGAAAAAGCTGAAGAACCGTCAGGATTGGCAGGCCTTAAATTAAAATAATGGTATCCTGGTTAAAGCATTTGCAACTGAGACATCATTAGCAAATCTGAGAGGAATGACATTCGATTCGGATTAAAAAGATGTGATTTTCACTGTTGTTTTTAGTATTTTCGGCATATTTAATTTTAATAAGCGAAAAAGTTTTATAAAATCCTTGCTTTTTGCAATCATTTATGCGCCAGAATTGTAAAAAAAAAAAACCAAATCAATTAAAAATTGCTCACATTAAAGACGACTGACGTCACACAATTAGCTGCAAAAATCAAAAGAAATTGCTACGCCAACATTTCAGTTTTTCAATTCGTATTTAATTAGACATAACGATATGCATATACATTTCTGAAAACAGCTAAATATGCATGATCCCGTAAGTGCTGCAAAGGTGTAAAGGCTTTAAATAGCATTCGGTGCTGTAGGAAACCTACAGTAGTGCTGCGGAACAAATTTTAAATGGATAGTTACCTTTATTGTTGTCTAATAAGTTTATGAAAATTTTACTTTTGTGATTTGTTTAAACATTCCTAACAAACGTTGACAGTACATGCAATTTCAGATAACCATCAAGTGCAAAACACGGGGCGGTTCATCAATTCCGCGACACAATTTAATCGATATTAAGATTATTGAATAGATTAATAAGGAAATCCAATACGGTAGAAAGTGCCATTAAATTTATTTTAAATATTACTATAAGAGCTCTTTTTATTTGGAAAAATCACCTGGAAATAGGTACCTATCTTAATTATAATCTTCATCTAAATTTACTTTAATCAATGCTATCGATTTCATTCAACCAAAGTTAACCAGTGTAATATCAACTATACAGGGTGTTTACGCCATGGTGATCCATTGGGCAGGAGCTAGACAAACAAAACATTCCATGGCTGGCAGGAAGGGGGGAATCTGAAGCGTTTCGGAGTTATAGGGTGATTCAGAAATCATACTAGTTTCTCACAAATCACCCTGTATCTTAAAAAGCACAGTGTGTATGGTCATCGTCAAAATTTCATTGAATGACGAACTTCAAGCTCTTTCCAGCGACTGCCCGCCCCGTGCTCTGCTACTCTCAGGAGTTATGGCGCTAAAAATTTCTGACTTTCTTGCCTTTTTTTACTTTGACCTCTGTTTGAACAGTCGTTGAAAAGGCCATGAGGTTCTTGATATAAGTTCTTAATGGTGATCGTACTGCGTCTACTTTTTAAGGTTCAGGGTGTTTTGTGAAAAACTAGCATATTTTCTTAATTACACTGTAACTCTGAAACGATTGATATAATCCCCCTGCCATACAATTTTCTGTTTGGCTAGGTGAGTACTATAACCTCCTATCCTATGGACCACCATCGCGAATACACACTGTGTAGGGAAAACTGTACTGGTGTTAGTTGATCTCTACCCGTTGGCACAATGCAGTTGTAGCACGATTATGCGGTAAAATGGATTGAGGCCCTACAGACATAAAGTTGAAGTCGAAGTTGTTCCTGTGCATTGCATCGCTCCGATTCGTATGTCATTTCTCCCTGTATGAATAAATCTTCATATTCGTGTCATCTGCGTTTTTGGGGCTTTTCTTTGGTTCTCAGCTCAATGATGTCGTAGTTTCATCCTTGGTTTACGGCTGTTGCACTACGTCAGCCCTAACCTCTTTGAGCTTACTCAGTTAGTTGAGTTAGTTCGAGAGGAAAGTAGCAATAGGAAGGTTGGGTGTATGGGATAATTTAGGATTGGCAGTACATAAGTAGTGGGCTCAAACTGTCAGAGACCGAATTGGCTGGGTTAGTAATGCTTTCGGTAGTAGTTCCCTTTGCCCTCGAGAAGTTTATTTTTCCATCATGGAAATTAATATTTGATGTATCAGCCTTAGTTAGAAGTAGCGGTGATAGGTTTCGAAAACTTTCAGGTATGAGTAGATCACGCAAATTATTAATGACGGGGTTGGGGTGATCTGGAATTTTCCTCAATTGTTTAATGGCTCGGTTGAAGAGGTATTCTTGTATAGAGGTTACGTTAGCGGCTTCATAAACCATTTTATTGGCGAAAGGAAACAGATACTGATCGTGGTAGACGCGCTATTTCAGAAAGTATTCCCACTGACAGACACGCGACATGGCATGCACGACATCGACAGACAAGCAGTAAGAAAGAGTCCTTTAGTAGGTACGTTCCAATAATTGTGTTATGGATTACGTTAAAGTAACCCATACACTTATCAATTTATTGTTGAACTTTACCTCAACTCGAAGTTGAGGCGATAAATTGGTGTGTGTGTGGGTATGTTGAACCCTCAATCTCCGGTTGAGAGTGAAGTTGAGCAGTTGATGGACGCCGAAGCGGAGATCAATTTTCTGCCAATCTGTCAATTTCAAGTTGAGCTACAGATTTATAAGTGTGTGGGCCGCTAAGAAAATCGTGGTACGACGCGACGTTCCAAAATTTGGTATTGTTAAACATGTTTCAAAATCTATCCGTTTTATTCAATTTTATTATCGTTTTCAATTATTGATTTTAATTTGATTTTGTTTGAATGTTTTGTTAATTTTATCTAGTTTTTCTATCTGTAATTTATTTTTCAGTAATAATTCACTTGGCTTTTTAGCTGGATTTCTTTGTTTTTCATTGGCGTTATCATACGAAAAATTTGAATGTTTGATAATTGTTAGGAATGTATGGAATAACACCAATGAATTTGGTCTGATTTCTCTGGCGTGAATATTCAGGTGATTCTCATTAAGGAAACTGGCTTCCTCACATCTGATATCCATTCTTTTATGCAATAACAGAGAAGAAGGTGGGTTTGCCATCTTTACCCAAAGGGCAATATCTCTATACGCCAAACTTACCTGTAAACTAGTGATGCATTGCTTAATACCGCTAGCACAGCTTCAAATTTAATCCCATTCTTTTACTTATTTGATCGAAGATTTAAACAAATATTTTAATTCTATATCAATTAAAATAAGTTGTCACTAATTATTAATTAGTAATTATTCCTCGATTTCCGAGAGACTTTCAATACAACAGTTTCATATGTATTTACTGTACCTGTCCGGACCTGTAGATTCTATCCGAGTGTTATTAAATATGTATTTTATTCCCCTAACATGTAGCGGCCAATATCTTATATAACTTCAATTCTTGTCTGAGCACTACCAGGAGGTCGTGAACGAGGTTAAATATTTAATGTTATACCGTGTCTAATTTGAGATACTTATCTTTATTGCCACCTTTCATATTTCTTTTTAACCAATCAACCTACAAAAATAAATACCCAAAGTGTGCTTTTGTGTAATGTTATAAAACTTACAAATGTTCTGTCTCCCATAGAGTCCATTTCGATGGTTGATAGAAAGAGGTAGCAATATAGAAGTGTGGATAGGTGATTAAAAGTTTTAGAAAATGTGAAAGGAAACCAGGTAGGAAAACTAGTAGGACCAAGTCGAAAATTGAAATTCTTGGAACAAAAAGAATATCTCCCGTTGCTCCATGTCCCACGGAGGATTTAAGGGTTTGAAAATAAAGTGCTACAGAGTAATCTATATGAGCTCCATCTTCGCTCTTGGGTAGGTGGCTTGCGTCGGGTCTTCCTGATCTTCATTTCGTCCCGCATCAATGAGGTCTGTGTCGGCACCGGTATGTAAACTCGGATCCGATTATATTCAGATTTATCTGCCCGACACAAAACCTTAAAGTCCTTTAAAGTTCAACTTCTCTACTTTAATGATATGATTGTCTAGTCAGTAATAATAACTGCAGCTGGAAGCGTGGGAAGTACTTTCCCCTGAGTCTAGTGGCATATTTGGCCTATTGGAAGATCTGGGTATTAAGGAATTCTTTGGAGAAATTGCCCACATATGTAAAGACCTTACCCTCTGACAAACTAGGAAGTCACCTAAATGCTACAAACTTGCTTTTTTTATACCCTAGATGAAATCTATAGGGGTATACTAAGTTTGTCATTCCGTTTGTAACACCTAGAAATAATGATGGTAGAGCAAAATGAATTGGACACCCACGCATAATATAAAAAGTTATTTTGATTTTTGCATGTCCGTCCGTCCGTCCATCCGTCCGTCCGTCTGTCTTGTCTGTCTGTGCGCACGATAACTCGAGAATGCGTTCACCTAGAAAGCTGAAATTTTGTACACGGACAGTAAAAAAAAAAAAGTAAAATTAAGTTCGAAAATGAGACAAATCGGGCAACTCCTTCGTGGGGTGCCATACAAAAATTTCGTTTTCCACGATATATTTGGACACTACCTGAGAACACGTCGACATAGAAAGCTGAAATTTGGTACACTGTGTTTTCATACTTATAGAAAATAAAGTTTCAAAAATGGCCTAAATCGGGCAACCCCTTCTTGGTGTTGCCATATAATAATTTTGGTTTTTTACATATACTTTGAAAACGATCAGTCCTAGACATTGTTATTGTACTAAAAACTTCTTCAGAATAAGAAATCCTATAAAATTGTTTATAATCATTTTTTCTGTCCGACGAGCCATTCTAGAAATATATATGGGTGACCATACGAAATTTCATACGTGCATTCATCTAGGGTATCATAAGAATTGGTCCTAGACGAATTCTAGCTTTTTCACTTGGCATCATACATTTCAGACAACAGCTGCCACTTGTAAAATAGGATCTAGCCAGGGAAATAGTTATCGTCTTAAAAATGTAGTTAAATTTCATTTGAACTATCGTAGCTCTCCTTCTTAAGCTTAAGCTGGCACTCTAGGTATATGTAAAATTTCCGTTCTTTGCTAGCATATATTTAGGAATCACTTCCTTTTCTGGTAGTACAATTGAATAAACCACAGTTGCCATAATTTCCAATTACATATGGATACTTCTTATATGAAATTTTCGATTATGTATTTAAGGGTAGTCTTACGTTGCGATGTTATTGGATCAATTAGATTGAACTTCAAATGGAACCGTAAACAAACAAGACACTTGCTCCTAAATCGTAAACCCACATATGTGCATATAGTCACAGTTCTTAACAGCCTTGCATTATCGTATATGAAATGTAAATGAAATGATTTACATTGTGAAAATGGATGGCCTACTTCGTCGCTGAAATTATGGAGACCAGAAATGTTGAAGAGATCAGATCTCTTTTTACCTCTTGTGTTCCGCTTCGAATTCTCTCGATATGTTTCAAAAAATGTTGATAGTACGAATGCCATGGATTTTTATTCATTTCCACCTGCACTTTTTTTTATGAAAGATCACCTTTTGTCGGAATTAAATTTTGGTTGTATGGAGCGTGTTTATCTGCCTTGGCACACTTTTACTCTCTGTAGTGCGCTTCTCTTGTATGCGTCTTGTATGTTGTTGTTTTTATATTATCCATGGACTTGAAAATACTCCATGAGAGTATTCATCGAAACAGAAGGGGGAGGGCATTGTCAATAAAAAGAACTTTTTGAAATGTGTGTACTTTTACCAATTGTATGAGTTTCAGTTTATGGTTGGCATTGTCAAGAGATCGCGAATGATGAACTAGGGCCAACACAAAAAATACTGCTTCGGAATTTAATTTCTTTTTTACGTTTGTTTATTCACTCCTTTATTTATTTATTTATTTATTTTTGTGACCATAGTAGTTAGC
The DNA here is from genome assembly GCA_963930735.1 of Dioctria linearis. Lineage (NCBI taxonomy): Eukaryota > Metazoa > Arthropoda > Insecta > Diptera > Asilidae > Dioctria > Dioctria linearis. The sequence continues at coordinate 128,392,656 of OZ005740.1, read as the reverse complement.
AAGCCGATGCAAATCAATAAATTTCATCATGCGGAACAATAAATGAAAATCAAAGGTCAGCTGAGTGTTGAGAAAATTTTCGATGTTTTTACTATCAATTAAAATGCTAATTACTTCACCACAGCAATGTACTAATTTTTCTTTTTACATAAATGACCCGTTTTCTCTTGTATTTATACATTGCATATGAAACTATTGTAAACCGACCGATGGCCGACCATCAACAATCGCCATCACCATTACGATTTACTCATTGGTAAACTAAGTTTCAAATTGTTTATTGCTTTTTTTACATCAGATAAATAACATAAATACAATACACAAAAAGATTGAAGCTGCACAACTTTTGAGAAAAGTGAGAGCTAAACCAAGATTTCTTAATATATGTAAGTAAACAAGCGTAAACTAAATAAGTGATCACTGGCTACAATAAAATTGTTACCAGCGTATATGTTATGTTGTGGAAAATATTGGGAGTATATATTTGATTTTGAGAAATTCTTCAGTAAAACAAAGAGAAATGCTATAACACCGAACCTAAATTATATTAGATTTGATTTATGTGAGGTAACATTTTGAAGGGCCATTATATGGCTCTGGTCGACAATGGGAGTTTCCGCTCTTCTTCTAGCTAGGCCGTCACCAATTGCATTGCCTTTTTGGCCCTCATGTCCCGGTCTCACATAAGGATATCTTTGTTTCTTTTCGATAAATTTTTAAGTGTTTGTAGACATTGCCAGACTATATTTACTTAATATTAAACAAGGACTGCTTGACTATCCGAGAAGATATTGATGTTGAGCCATTTATGGCTCTTTTAACGCAGGTATTAGCGCATTCTTCTATGGCTAATATGGCCTTCTTGGCCAACTTCACTGTTCGTTTTTGAACCGTCTGTATACCACACCATTGATCTTTGTAAGACGGACGGTTTAGTGGAACGGCATTGTTGTTGGTCTCTCAAAACCACGTCGAATGATTTGACAAAATCCACCTTTTGTGTGATTATATAAAATGTTATCGTAATAAATTGTTTTAAAAAGTGTATCTGTTTTAAGATGATACTTAAAAGCTCAACCAGATCACCTGGCTTGAGCTGTTCCTTTTTTGCAATCTGATAGCCCTGGAGATTGCTTGTTTTTTCACTTGCAAATACAGAGTTGGTTTCCATGGCTGCTGTTGGAGACGTACATACTAATGGCATCAGATATTCGAAGAGAGCCAAGTCGCTGCGGGTTTTTTTTAAGAAGAGCCTCGGTTTTCTTTTGATTACTTTTTGGCCACCATGCGAGTTTCACCTAGGTGACCATAGTTCTAACAACCGTTGTGTATATCCAATACATCATTATTTGCTTAAGTTCCCATGTTCTGCCAATAAAGCAACGACACGTGTACAGAAATCCTACCGCTACAGATGCGAATTCCAGGGAAATTTCTTATCGAGAGTGCCCCCCAGAAATTTGACTTCGTGCAAAAATATCAGTTCCGTATTATCAAGAAATAGAGCCGTTAGTAAAAGCTTCGTTTTTCTCGTGAACGGAACGATACCCGTTTTGCTGGGGGTTTATGCTAAGGCCTTTGTTCAACACACAACACCAAACTTTGCGATACTATAGTTGATAAATATCTATGAATTCAGGGTGGAATTCAGCTGCAATAATTGATGTGGTGTTGAGAGGAACAATAAATGTTAAGGTGTGAGGGGCTGTGTAAAATCCATTTGTGGGACGTAGGAAGGGTTAAAGTATTACTTCATACCTATGAAGTCTGAACGATATACATATGTGTATACTGTATGATTTCATGCATATCAGTAAAAGGTAATAAATTTCTTTTTGTAAATGTACTTTTTAAAAGTTTTTACGCACACTTAAGAAAAAGTTCAAAAGCAAAGAAGGTACAGAGTGCAATACGTTAAAAAATTATGGTTTTGAGCTACTTAAATTCGGTATTCTCCGCCTGGCCACCACTTCGGAAATGCAGAACAGGTGCTCCGAGGTTTCATAAGCATCCTGACAGAAGCGGCAGGATAAAGTCTCAGCCAAGTCCATCTTGTTTAGGTGATACTGCAAGGATCAGTGCCCCGAGAAGAGCTCTGTTCTCCTAAGGAGTAGGAGTTCTTTTCTTTTTCCGCCAGAGGTGTCGATAATTTTGATGACCTGATAAAGTGCTTGTAGCCTTTCCCAATAAAGGGATTTTTGTTTGTTCTCCCAGATATTAAGAGTAGCTCTGAGGCATAACACTTCGAAGTGCCACTAAATGGCTCTGGTCCGATAATGGGAGTTTCCTCTTGTGACTAGGCTGTCAGCAATTTCATTGACTTTATGGCCCTTCTGTCCCGGTTACCACATGAGAATAGCTTTGTTTCTCCTTAATAAATTTTTAGGGTTTTCAGAGACTATCCTTGACTTCATAGTACAAAAAAAAAAAAACAAAAAAAAAACTTATTAAATTACAAAACTAAAAATCTAACTAAACGAAAAAATTAAATTAAACTAATTAATTTGTGTGCTGCCATTGCGCAGTCCTAGCCGCACAGTTCGCTATATTTATAATGTATTGACATACTTTGTATTGTATGAAGCATGGTTATATATGGAAACTATTGGGCCTCAATAAATTTGAATTTCCCTGTAAATGGTAAGCAATTATTGTAGAAAGATACATAAAGCTTTTGTGAAGCTAAATGTGTATAGCTACACATGTACTGCTGAAATTTCTGCCAGTATTTAATTATACATACGAACAATAATTCGAGAAGGGTCTGCGCTAATGCCGCTCACCTATTATTGTTAATATGCGAAAGAACTTTCTAGAAACCTTTGCAGAACCTTTCAAATACACACAATAGCTTCGGTCGTGCATTTCGCATTAGGCTTCATTTATATGAGTTTAGTTCGATAAACTTTCAAGGGTTTATGTGGTGTTATGCAATTGTGCTAATGAAAATTTTCTACTGCATTAATGGTGCCCATTGTGCACCCTTTTGTGAATATGCTATTTATAGGTTTATATACAAATACCTTGTAATTTCATTAACTCTTAATAATAAATGCAGCCAGTCCTTCGGACGAGGACTAGGTATGTGTTGTGTTGACTGGACTGGACATATTTGGATTCAAGACTTAAGTGTAGCTATCCTGCTACCTGCCTATTTTTTTCATACTTACTCATTATTATTATCTACAAAGGGTGGAATAGCAGAAAAACATGGAATCAATTTACAATTTCTCTTAAAATATTTTACATACCTATGCTTTCTACCCACAGTCAACTATTTGTTAAAAGTAATTTCTCCAGTTTCAATGTCATTGCAAATCTCCCGATTAGCAAATGTCAGATGTCCCTAGATTTATCAGATTTATATTTCAGACAGAATTTTCAAACCTTATTTAAATTTGATAAATTATCTTAACGAAAACACTCTTGTCTTCCTTGCAATTACAGAGAGTTTTACTTGAGCCAAGGATTTGTTAAGGATTTTTTCGTTATTCCTATTTTTATTCAACATATCAGAAGTAACTGAATCATTTGTCATAAGTATATACCTTTATGCAGTTGTAATATTCTTATATACTTCAACGCTTCTTTAAATGTTGTCTGTGTTATGGGCGCATATTCATTTATAAATTTATAATAAGGGTGACACGCGAGAATGCCACTGGGTTTAAAAAGTGTATAATTTATTTTGCCATATTGCGGTGAAAAGCCACATTCATAATTAGAAGAAAATTTACGTCAATTTGCATATTGCCTGCTTGGTGTGGAGGACAAAAAACTCAGTGTTTATATTATGTAATACAGAACTTTAACTCTGGGAGGTTTTTTAATTGGAATTCGGATTTTCTTCAGATCACGTAAAAACTTTATTTGAAATTTAATTTTAACTGTTTTGAACCATAATTTATGTACATTCCTCTGAAAAGAGTTCATGTGAGCTGTGCTGAGACGGTTTCAATTAATATACATATAGGAATACTTCACGCTTTTTAACGTATTATACATCCATCAATTTTTCAAATAAGCTTATAGTAGTTACTCTAGTGTTAATGAAAGAGAAGAGCTGGTTCTCGGGAATGCACAAATAGTCGGCATAATTAGAAGTTGAAGGTTCAGGTGTGTATGGCAACGTAAGCTTTTTGTGAATGCCCAATTTTGTAGCTATTTTTCGGACTCAATCCACTAATTTTTTTACGCATAGTAGTACGTCAACTAGGCAGGGCTGCTTAAGGTATATAAAATACAAGGTATTCTCACTAAATTTTTGACACATTGCGTTGATGTGCCGTAACGTCACTCTGTGTTTAAAATGTACTCTATATATAGAAAAATATATACAAAAATAAGAAAATCTTTGATATCTTAATAAATTTAAATTGAAAGTTTTGAATATTCTAGGTGTTTTTTTATAAAGCTTTTCATAATTGAGTTCAATAAATTAAAAAGATGTACTTTCAAGTTCAAGTGAAAAAGTAAACAGAAACAAAAATACTTTTTTTATGCCATAAATGTATTAACATAATTATGAATTTGTAGCAGTAAAATATTTAATTAATACATAATTAATCTTTTGATGTTTTTTTTTTCTTTTTTACTGCATTTAAATTAGTATTCATGCTATAAAGTTAAATTCAGTACGAATAGTAAAATTGCAGACTTTAGTTCATTTCTGTGCATGTCAAGTCGAACAATTTGCTTGAGCTTGTGTAGCGGCCTTTACTCGATCGGTAGTTTATTGCGCAATCTCACATAAATCGAGAACAACATACATACATATTCTTCCGGAAGAAGGAACAAAGGGTGTCCAATCACGGCAAACCTTAAAGAAAAAAAGGGAAACAACATAAAGCAAACTTGTCATAATTAAATAAATAGGTAAATAAATTAAATTAAATAAATAGTCAAAAATAATTTGTTTCTTTCTCAGTGATATAAACAAGAAAAGTTTAATACAAAATAAGAAATGCTACAACTCAGAATAAATCTTAAAAGTTTGGGCGTGATTTGCAGTTAGATAATTCTGATTAAAGTTATGGATTCCCAAACTTTTAAGATTTAATCTGAGTTGCAGCATTTCTTATTTTACATTAAACTTTTCTTGATAATATCACTGAGAAAAAAAAATATTTTTTACTTTTTAGTCCATTTTATTTACAAGTTATTTATTTTACGTTTTTTCAATATATTTTATTTTCTACTTTTGACTCATACTCTCGAAACTCGACGCTTGAAATTCGGCTCTCGAAAATCGACTCTCAAAAATCGACTCTCGGAATTCGACTCTTGAAAATCGACTCTCGAATCTCGAAGAGTGGTAGTTATCACTATCACCCCAAAACCCCCAACACGTAAGAAAATTTTACCCCATCGGAAAGCTCCCCATGCACGCATTCTAATTAAAAAAAACCCGATGTAAATCCATCCACGTTTACTACCCTAAAACTATTTCGTCACGAACGGCACTCTCAGGCGCTCAAGCACAAACTTTCTGAATTAGGGGTCTGTAAGTTGATAGGAAGTTATTAAAAATCTTGAAAAAGTAGTTGAAACCTAAAAGTTTTTGTTGTTCATATACTCGTATATAGAGAAAACAAGCTAAAATTTCCCAAAGGTCGTTGTGGAAAATCGTGGAGTGGGTTAAACTTTATAGAAATCAATTGGTTAAAATTAAAATTAATTGAAGTTAGATAAGGAAATAGTCGCGCTTTTTTGTAGTGTTCTTCAAGCATTTTGAAAATAAAAAATAAAAATGTGAAATTGTGTATGAATAAGTTTTTGTGATTAAGGACAACTGAGTTCTTATTTAATTTCTGAACACATAAATATGTGGTTGACTCTGCTGCAGTGGAATGATGGTTTGCTCAGCAATCAAAATTCCCAGGTTTATTCCCAGGAGTTTGAATAATTAATTTAGTTCCATATTATTATTATTGCAAATTCTTTTTCATATACATAGGTAGGTATATATATATCTGTATATGTCTATACAATTTGTTCACTTGTTCAGAGAACATTTCTAATCGTTTTTATCAGATTATATCAGGAAGTGCACACAGTACGGTTACAATTCGGCTTATCCTGAAATTTCACGCAAATCAATCACCCTGATCAAAGTAGTCCACCATGAATGAAAGTGATTGTACAATTTCAAGGTCAATTTTCTTTATTTTATCATTAGGCTGATCTCTAATCTAATCAATTCCGTGGCAACGAGTTATCTCTATGCGTGACAGAGTGCTCCTTCTAATATATAGTAAGGCACCTACAGTGAAACACCCCAAGATTCAGTTTCCTGTTAATTCCCATAACTAATACCGTCTCTGTCGATTGTCCGTTTTCGTACTACGAGAACTTCAAAAGAAGAGTTTTCAAGTTGACCCATTTTTATATTCTTCTAAAAACCTCTGCAAAAATTTCAGGTGAGGCGAGGTTTATTTTACGGAAACTCAAGATGCCGTGCAGGTCTTATTACTCATTTCAACATAAAAAGACCCCACCGAAGGGATTCAATAAAATTACTAAAAATATAGACATTCTTTTTAATATGAACCTCTAGTAGATACCTAAAGTTTTTTTTTTTTTAATCCAATATTTTATTTTTTCTTTATGGTAATATTCCGCAGAAGAAAAAGTATATTCGTCCATTTTTTGTCAATATATGATTGCATTTTCATACTTTTAAAGTATTTGATATATATTTACCTTTACAATAATGCCCCCTTATTTATTTATCTTTATTACTAAACAGCAATTTGTATTTTAAAAGAAAAAAAACACAGTATTTAAATAAAACACTTAAAAATTTGTATTGCTGTGTGAAGTATAAATATATTGACATTACATATGGCAGCGAATGTCAGCCAAATGGTTACCGCGGCTTCGATAGGTAGGGTGACGAATTTTAAGAAGACGTTTTTTAATTAAGCCGGCTGTATTACAAATAGATCTTACTTTAGAAGCAGTTTTAGCTTATAAGACGAGAAGCTATACAACATGGAAACTTTATTAACAATAACGCCATTGATTCTCTTGCGGTGTAGCAGATCGCAACATCCTATTAGAATCACATGTAATTTCAACATGCCACTGTAGCGAATCCCAACCATCAATCAACTCTTTATCCAAAAATAATAATTTTTAGGGTTCCGTACAATTAAATGAAAAAGTGCAACCTTTTCACAAAACGTTTTTTCGAAAACGATGTGACGTAGAAATTTCAACTTTGGCACAATGTTAGCACTTCATATTTCAGCAGTGCAAGATTATGAAATATAATTTTTTAAATTTTTAATTGGAGTGGTTTGAGCCCCCTTAAAAAATATTATTTGAAAGGGCTACTTTCAAGAATTCCAAAACAAAAATTACAAAAATTTTCGTGAATTGATAATAAAGATATAGCATAAGATTTGCGAAAAAATATCGTTCCCTTGAGTTTCTACAGCTAAAATGTTAATATTAAGTCATAGATAACAGGAAAACTGCAGGTTTTTTTCGTCAGTCTCATAATTGCTGAAAAAAAAGTTTTTTTGTGTTAACTTATAAGACAACTCTTATAAAATTACTCTTGCGTCCATCTGTTCGAATATTATTCAGTTATGATAGGCAAATTTGGATTAAATTTAAATATACTTAAATTCGGTCGATAAAGTTCTGGTATAGAACCCTAACTGTGCGACTCCGAGTCGCTCTTATCCGAATTATTTGTTCTAATACTTTTCTAATACTATTAGAACTTCAAAACAGACCAAAAACCACAACATATCAGTAGAGATTTCTAGGAAAAAACTTATTACTACTCAACTTTAAACCGCAGGCTCTCATAAATCTCATAAATGGTATTTGTTATACCCTAGATGAATTCTTAGGGTATACTAAGTTTGTCATTCCATTTGTAACGCATAGAACTAATATTAGTAGAGCAAAATGGATTGGACGCCCACGCATAGTATTATAATTTATTTTGATTTTTGCATGTCACTCTGTCCGTCTGTGTGTCTGTCCATCAGAGTCCGTCCGTCCTCACAATAACTTGAAAATGCATTTACTTAGAGAGTTCGAAATTTTATACACGTTCTTTAAAAAAAAAATTAAGATTTTAGTTCGAAAATGGAACCATTCGAGTAACTCCTTGGGTTGTCATACAAAAATTCCGTGTTTATACCCATGATGAACTATAGAGTACCTATACTAAGCTTGTCATTCCGTTTGTTCGTCTATTCGTCTGTCTGTTCCACGATAACTCGAGAGCGCCCATTTAAATTTTGCATACGGACTTTAAAAAAAAAAGTAAATTTGACTCGGGTAACTCCTTCGTGGGGTTGCCATACAAAAATTTAGGTTTTTCACGAATACTGCGAAAATGATCAGTTCTAGACGTTTTTATTATACTGGAAAGATGTTGAGAATATGAAATCCTATGAAACTGGCCATTTTTAATATGCGACGAACCCTTTTAGGAATATATGCGAAAAAACACTTCAAAAATCAAACTTGCATCATGGGAATTAGTCTTATTGTTAGACCAATTCTAGCTTTTTTACTTGTTCACTATATATTTGAATACTACCTAAGAACGCATCGACGTAGAGAGCTGAAAAATATCTTTTGTTTGTTTCAACGCTTGCACTTTATGTACTACTTACTGATACAGAAATTTCCCATCCCATACTTTTTTTCACGATGAAGATTAAAACAAATCCAAAAATGGATGCTGAATTGCTGATAACTCTCTGTTTTAGTTTAAAAAAATTCCAAAGAAGCAAGCATGTAGGAATAAGACTCTATTTTTACCGCCTTATAAAAACAAGTAAATGTATGTACATCATACTCAATTATAGGTTCCTTACAAGAATTTTTCCAAAGCAGTAAAAAATTGTATAATATCAGAAAGCAGGTGATTGTTTTGAAATGGAGAATTAATTGTTTCAAATGCAAGAAGTTAAAATTACAAGTAAAAATATGCGTTAAGTCGCTCGAGAATTTTAAATTAAATTTTTATTATGATCTATATTTCAAAACTAAGTCTTTATGCTAGTACGACAAATCAGCTGCTGCCGATAAAGCTAAACAAACAGTCCGCTGTCTAAAATATTATTGTTTCTAAGCTTGGGTGGAAGTTAATGACAAAATCAAATGCAGCTGAGCAATAATAGACCATTAGTATAAATGCGAATGTGCGCAATCTACAGATTAATTATTTCCATGAATAACTACTTTTTTGAGCTTCTAACTAAAAGTAAACTAAAACAACTAAAAATAATCTTGTATGACAGCACCTTAGAATATATAACAAACAGGAATGGTGATAAGCCAGATTCCGCGTAATGAATTCTGGTTGTGTTGGTAGTCCATGTTTTACATGTATTTACACGCCACCCTATTCTAAACAGCTTATCAATTTGCAAAAAAAAAAAAAAGGTTTTGTGCGGTAAAAATGTTCTTTTTCTACTTTATTTTGAAATAATTCACATAACTAACTTATATAAATCGTTGCTTCTATTAACAAAAAAGATAATTTAGATAGTGCAGTTGCCTGCGACATGATTTCCCTGTTTATAATCCAATTTATATTTGCAAGCACTGACCGAGCACTTCATTTCTGTTTTTCTAATTGATATGAAGATTTTCACAGGCACTAGTGGCATTATAAAACTTTGCACTAAATAAACTTCAAAGATAAATAGTTTTGAAAAAAACTGATACCGTACTTTTGTTAAATTTTGCAAAAGAATTTTAGACTGCATAAACCGGTTCACAAAACAAAAGCTTTGACAAATGTCCTGCTCTTAAAATCATTACGCTCATGTATGTACACGATTCATACATGATTCAGCCATTCTTGTTTGCTATATATTCTAAGGACAGCACACTGCACATGTAAATGTTGTCTCCTTACAGAGTTCTGCATTTACGATCATGCCCTTTTCCTACGTTTTTATACTTTTACTTTCTCCCCTTGATGGGATCAAGTACTTTCGATTTGCTTCCCTCAAAGCTTATGAATATTATACTACAATATAGGGTCTAGAGACTTCCACACTAAACAATGTTATAGTTACTCATAGACCGTAATCAAATTATTATTTTGTAAACACGAACACTTCGATTAGCTAAAATCAAACCCAAATTAGGCTGTGCTTAGATCCTTTTTAAATTTGCCGAGAGCATAGATAAATTAGCAAAGCAAATAACAGATATGAAATAGATTGTTGATACGTTCACATCCCATAACCTAACCTAAAACTTTTTTGATATTTGCCTTTACTGATTAGGTATACTCATAGAACCCGTTTGCGGAAAATCAAAGACGAATAAAGGTTTGACGAGTTCACCCTTAAAATCACCGGGTAGCTTATAGAATTTGCGAACGCTGTTATAAATGGAAATTTAAAGTACTAGACTTTCCCACCCCTCCCGGGCTTGTTTGAAAACGGAAGAATAACTTTGTGGAAACTCAAGGGTGTCATGTGCTGCCACCTTATGGAATAACTTCGAGCACTTGGAAGCTTTAACGTAAGTCCGGCGACAATTGCAGACTGTTTGAGCTGGAAAACAACATTATCCCTAAAAACCCTCCGGTTGGACCTAATGGGTCAGGGGCTGGAAAGGATAAAGCGTTGTTCCTGTCAATGTCCAGTGGCCCCTAAAATTCGTTCGAGTCGAGTGATTTATTGAGATATGTCGCCATCATATTGCAAATGTAATTGTGAGAATTTGTTTATTTTAAAGAACTTTTCAATCTACATATATGCATAGGTCTACTTCATGACATCATCAGTTAATCTCGTTTTCAATTTGCGCCACAATCATTCAACCGTGCGGGTGAGGTGTCAGCGGCACGAGCCGGAGAAATGGTGGATGTTTTATGTTAGGCACAAAATGCAAATTAGTCTCAATGTGTGTGCTATTGTGTAAGCTTGGAGTGTTATGTTTTTGTCAAATACAATATCATACTGCTTCTATCTATCCTTACTGCCCAACTGCGTGACAGATGTTTGATTGTACGCGCGTATTCATGATATGTGTCGACTCTACCGCAATGCTTGGTGCTTCTTCTGTTTCTTTTTGGTTGCGTAAGTCGCAATGACAGGTTCAGAATTTTTTTCTCGATTGACAAAGTCAAAGGTAGTATAGCAGTACATATAGTGAGAGTAGCCGAGTTTGAATCGTCACTTTACCTGTAATTTGTGAAATGAGATAAGATAATATCTGTTTTTTTATTCCTTAATATATATTTACACGCTGATTAAACTTGCAAATTTTGCTGCGGTATTTTGTCACAAATAACAGTGGTTTGTGTATCACATACATATTTTGAGAACGTCGCTTATTTTATGTGGTTAGATATGTAAGTACCTACTTCTGGAAATTAGTGTAAATAAACAGGACATTCAAGTGTATTTAAGACTATTTTGAAGAACTAGTGAAGCGCTATTGCCTTAACAATGAATTTTAAATGAGCTTACTGAAGAAAGAAACCCAAAATTTAATCCTGATAAGTTCACATGACTTTTATTAGCAAGAAATTACATCTAAGGTAGGCCGCATACCAAAGATGCAAATGCTTCATGCACTATGCACTTCTCACATGCTGTATAGTAAGCCGCTCACCAAAAGAGCTATTATAAATGAGCAGATTTTATTATGTCGTCGTGCAGAAGCGTAATGGCGTAATGGCAGAAGCGTATTATAAAAAAAACTAAAGAAGTATAGCAAAAAAAGATTAACTAGTGGGTTCATTTAATGTCATGCAAAATATTGAGGATGAAGAATTATTTATCTCTTTCTATAGAATGAAATAGGAAACATTCTAAGAATTAATAAAATTGGTTGGCCCCGCAATTAGGAAAAGTATACGAACTACAGAAAAGCTATAAGTGAAAATGAAAGATTTGCTAATATCACTCAGGTAACTTAATATTTATTCTCCCAAAACTTTTCGAAATTCTTAAACAGGGTGTCCCGTAAGTGGTGTCATATCCGAAGGCTACGGATAGGTCATGCTTAGACGAGCATAAAATTGTGTGGGTGGGCGGGGTGCCTTAAAATAATTCGGTATGTTTTTTATAAATCACCCTATAAGTTCTGAACATTATACCCTGTGATGATGGTTTAATCGTTGGTAGATAGACAGCTGGTCTATAATTTTTTATATCCTCTTCTCATCTTGAAGTACATATAGTTGTGCATGTTCTGTCAAATTTTCAAATTAAAATTCTCATTATTAAGGTCGCTACAACCTTGCTTAGAAAAAGAGATTGGAGTGTAAGGCGACGCGCGGATGGGCCGGCCTACCGTTCAACCGTCATTTCTTTTGTTCAGTCCCTAACGGCACATCCTTACCTAGGGTTCTTATCTGCTCTTCTATAATCGAAATAGAGTGGTCAAATTTGTCAATTTCGTGTTGTGATTTTGTATGGAGCTGGAATGGCCGATTGATTGTAAGTAGAAAATTTATGTAAAAAAACCCTCCTTCAAACTTAAAACGCGTTTTTCTCGAAATGCGCTTTTTACAAACGATGTCAACTCTCAGAAGGAGAGTTTTCAAGCTATCGACTTGAAATTTTAACGGAATTTTCTCTACTGCATTCTTTATGACCCTATGGAAGTTTTTTTTTTAAATCTTCCTATTTTATCACACGAAAAACTATTGAAAAACGGGGCTGAATTTCGTACTTTTTCCTCAAGCCGTCGCCATTTTGTCAAATTTCACAAAAAAAAAAAAAAAACAAAAAAAACCTCCATAGGGACATAGCGGCTTCCCTACAGATTAATAATCAATTTGATTTTTTTCTTTCAGATGCAAACTGCGGCCACAACCGGATACCGATTGCCCCCATGTTTTTAACACACTTTCTAAATAATGATTAATAACAAGTAAAAATAAATAAAAACTAGTGAAAAAAATATTTTTGTATTGCTAAAATTCGCGAAAATTGACAATTTTTTGGCCGGTTACACTAAGATGGTCCCTTAAATTCAATATGAAAAATTGGTCTTCATGACGTGTTTCTTGATAAAAAAAGTTAAATAAAAAAATCCGTGTAAAAATTCCGAAATTTTAACTTTGTTGAGCCATAACTTCAAACTGGAGAAGAGGATGGAAAAAATTATAGACTGGTTGGAAATCTGCAACGATTGTCTATCTACCAAAGGTTAAACCATCATCATAGGGTGTAACGTTCAGAAGTTATACCAGGGTAATCTATAAAAGCATACCCAAATATCTTTAAATCCCGTTATCTCGGAAACCGTTCGGATCCCCCCCCCCCGCTCACAAAATACAATTTTTTGCTCGTCTATCTCGATATATCTATACTTATGCCTAATCTAGGATGCATGGTAAAACTACGTCGTCAAAACGATATGGATTTTTGTGTTTGCTTCCCAAGCATGCATTTGAAAATTTATGCTTGCAAAAATGTCCCTTCTCTCTCATTCATTTGACGACATGAGCACGAGCTTATGTGTAGTAGTTAATCAGCAAAAACGATATAGTAATACCTCAGGTGTATTCAGCATAATTTAGAACCATATAGTGGAATTTAGAACAAAAAAGCTGTACTTTCAGTCTTGAAAGCAAAGCGATTTGCAAAAACCCTAATTCCGATACTCTTCCAAATGTTTACTAAAATATTACTGCTGTAATGCAATGCTCAAAAGAAAATGGTTTTTTGAAGAGTATGCACGAAGCATTTGCATCTTTGGTGAGAGGCCGTCCTAACTCTCTGTCCCTATGAGCACCTTTACGTATTCTTTTCACGGTAGTCGTGAATAATCTAAATTTTTGTATCACATTCCTTGCCCGGGGTTGAGCTTGATTTTTGTAATTATGGCTGTAATGTCAGTTTATCTAAACTTGTACTTGATTCTCTGATTTGCTACCCCCACAAAATACAAAATAATCATACTAAGATTGATATTTATTGTAAGTAGGTAATGCTATATGAAAAATCAAAGATTAGCACACACAGATATAAGCGTCAGCCTTCATTTCCAAAACGTATTTGATTTTCATTCAAAGATATAACGGGATACAATAGTTTCATTCAACTGGCAACTTAAGTTTTGAGTTTGTTCGAATGGTAAATACCTGTTACCATGTACATATATATGAAAACTTTATATTTGATAAATTTTGGTCCTCGACCACCAACCACTATTGCTGAATATTCTATAAGGTCATTTTTATTTAGTCTTGCAAAAAAACATCGGCGTGTATTGATTTTCATCACAATTATCTTTTTATTATGCGTGTAAGCGATCTTGATTCTTCTGTCGTTTTTATAAAATTTCTTTTTTCAAAGTCTTCTCTAAATTTTCTTTTTGTCTTTTTTTATATCTTGAGCTTGAGATCTAAGCTGACGTAAGAACTATTTACATTTTTATTTTATTTTCTACAATTTTAGGGTCTACCTAACTAATCCCTTTTGTCGTCAGTAAGATATCTCAAAGTACTTTAACTGGAATTTGTTTACAGCGATTACTGCGGTTTTTTCAAATCCATCGAATGTAGTCTGGGATGACAGTGTCGCCACGGGCTCTACAGCTTATTCAGCTCCAGCTCTATTCGATACAATTGCTCTTTCCAATGCAACTAAATATCTGGGAATTATCTCAATTAATAATTTGCGCAATTTGAAACTCACAACTAAAAAGAATCCAGCAAAACATCACTGCAGCGGTTGCACCTACCGAGTTCATAAGCTCTACTTTATTTTGATATCGTGTCAAAATCCTTGGTGGGTGCACATTTTTTAGTTCTGACAAATGAGGAGTCTCTGTCGGATATTTCATCGAATTTTCTGTTCTAGTTTAGTGACATATAAAAATTTGTAGAGGCAGATTATGTTTCTACAGATCAGACGATAATGTATGTAGGGGTAGGATCAAATACTGCGGTCACATTAAACAATGTTTTTACAGACTGCTGTCATCGAGCTCTTAATTGTTGGCTAGTCAGAAAATATTCGCGACATGACCTACGATTTGTCTTGAAAATACACATGTTCTTTAGTCTACATTGAAAGATAATAAGATTTATTGTAGAATCAGTATTAAAATCAGTATGGAATTCTAATCAGTATGATACTAGTAAATAAATAAATAAACCGATTTGATTTGATCATTATTTGTTGGGTTCTAAAATTTTTTACATGTGATCATTTGGGATTGTTTTACATATTTGTATCGCTGTTATATATTTCAGATTGTGGATATCTAGTACCTACATCAAATCCAATTTATTCTTCAGTCCGGAATGAATTTCCACCACGTCAAGATGGCTTAAGTCTCTTTAAGTCAACGTTATAAACACAAGCACGTACATACCCGTTCTTATCGCGTACAGGAACGGAAGCGTTCGAATCACTTAAAGTTCTTCTTATTTCTGGCTGCTGAATGCTTTCAGAATCATGCAAAAACGTGTGACCTTATTTCATTCCTCATCGTATTTTCTCCCTTTGGAAATATTGTACATACCATTCCTGTTTCGAATCCTGTCACGGTATCATAGCCTCCGGACTTTGGGTTTCTATTTTCCTGTCAGCATGAGGCTCTTAACTCCCACACAAATGCACAACTTGTTCGAAAATAAATGAATTTTGTGCTTAACAAATCCGAGACGTGTTTTCTTCGCTCTTACTTCTATTCTTCTCAGACCTTAACTCCTTTTAAGATATCATCCTCCCTTTCACACATGGACGGCAACGTTACGAAAAGGCTGTAAAATCGAGAAAAATTCTAAGTCACAATAAAACCGACGCGACGAAAGAACGGGCATATAGGAGAGAAAAAATGATAAGACTTAGTGCCGTAGAATATCTTTAAATTGAGATTCAGCTCACGTCCATGTGACTGCGGGAGTGAGATATATAATGGGCAACAGCCGTTAAGGATGACGACCCCTCCCCCCACTCATCCCTTTAAAGATTAAGGACAGAATCTACCATTAATGTCTCTATCACTAAGAAAATCGAGAAAGTCAACAAAACTTTGCTGATGGTATTTTCCAAAAAATCGTGCCGTGGGCTTATGTGTAGTCTTTCCTAATCCCAGTGGTCGCAAATTAAAGAAGTTCCCTTTGACTTGCTTAGAATTGAGTAGAGCACTGTTGTCCAGTTCGGGCGTGCTTAGTATTTTCGACTTTAAATGCTATGCCCTTTCCCGTTTCTGTTTTCTATCGGTTTGTGACATTATGTACGCCTCCAATTCTTTTTACATTCGATTTTTTATTTGATTCTTTTGTTGACGTCATGGTAAGAGTAATTTATGTACATATGTTTATTTTTATTTTTAAAACTTTCTCTAAAATATTATAACCGTATTACTTGTTGAAGCAGAAACTTCAGCTATATTATTTATGTAAGTATGTATGTCATCACGTCAATTACCTTAAGGTACTCATATTTGTGGCAAAGCTAAAAATGTGTGTACTGTCTGTGAGATCCAAATGACGAGAATCCTTTACCGAGTGACCTTCAGAACATTCGCTCTTTTGACTTGATTTTCAAAGCACTCTCTCGTCGACGTCCTTGTATCTAATATATGGGTGGAAGCTGTCCGTATGGCATCCTCGGGGAAGATAGTAATTTGAGCGAGACAAGGGCGAGACTTCCCCATTTTTCGCACTTTAAGCTCACTTCTACTCGATAAATTTTCCTCACAATTCTAGTGTACATTTATGCGTGAAAATGACTCATTCCAACACTTCACTTCCTGAGTCCGCAGGATAAGCACTAGCCGGAGGACCAAGTCGCATGTGAGGATGTTTCGGGTTGACCCTTCATTAAAACTCGAAAATGCCATTTTTGCTCTTTAATTCTACCCCGTGGGGCTGACTAGAGTTTACTTTTTCTTGCCGCCTATGCTATGATGTTAGGGGGCGTCGGACTGTAGCATGTATGAGTATTCGTATCCTTACACGAGATGTGCGCATGTAGGCCACAATCATTTGCTATTCAAGTGAAGACAGCCCAGAACATGGTATAATGGAAACAAATGAACATAATAATGAGGGGTTGGTTCTGGGGTTTTGTGGCCTGGAGTTAAAGCATCTACTCGCGAGGGTTTATAATGAGCTGATTTAAGCGAGAGTTCAATTTAATTATTCGATTATGCTGCGTTTTGGGTCGTTCTGAAATTGGAATTTGGTCGAGTTGAGCTCTCATGGTGTATTTCTAGCCTTGAAGTATTTCCGATATTTATTTTGAACGTCTGCGGATAGAATGTTTTTGTGAAATGTGATGTGCTAACTAAAAGTGAAAACAAAATGTTTTGAATTGCTTCAGTAGTCAACCCGGATCCAAGAGCAAATATAAACAAGAATAACATGTCCATTACCCCAAGTATAACTGACTACAAAAGTGGGTGAATTTGAATCCAACTGAACATTTTGCCAGGCAATCTTCGAAGTCGGAAACAATAATGCCAAAGCGAATCAAAAACTCAAGACTATATACATACGTCCAAATGCTTTAAAGCTCATAATTTGAAGAGTATCAAATATCAAGTTCGAATTAAGAGCAAACTGTGATTGATACAGACATGACTCTAAAATAAAGATTCGGAAATGTTGTAACTTACCATACTAACCCTTCCTTACATATACTCCAACTCTTACATACTTATAATCCCTACAGATAACTAACTGACCTCAGCCAAATTGAAAATAATCTCAAATAATTTAAGGAGTTCCATTTTTATATTATTTTTTCTATTTTCTTCCACATCTTATGGAGACATGTGAAATTTTTTGCAAGTTACCAAAAGAAATATATTTTATCCTTCCTATAAAAATTTCCAAATTAAGATAAATTCTCATCTATGCATCTGTAACACTTAAGCAGAATTTTGTTTTTGTTATTGACAAGAAACACTTATTTTACCAATTATGAACGCAAATCGATAATGTTATACAGAAAAAAGTAATAAAGATTGAGATTACTCTTTAGGATTTTTGACCGGGTTAAACTTATATTTGTTCAAGAAGGAACTCGCGGTAAATAGCAAAAGCTAAAAAATGCTTTTAATTTGTTATTTCATCACACAACCCATTATATTTTTGGTGACAAGTTTCAAGTTTGACTCATCAACAGGTCCCAAATAGCGAAATTGAGTGACTTGCAAAACAAATGAAAAAATAGAACAACGAAAACAAATGAAAAAATGAAAAAATTGAGAAAATTAGAAGAAAAAAAATTTATTTAAAAAAAAATTAAATAGTTTAAATAAACCAAATTCATTCGAAACGAATCTTGAAACTTGTTACCAAAAATATAATGGGTTGTGTGGTGAAATAACAAATTAAAAACATCTTTTAGATTTTGCTATATACCGGAGAAGCCAAATAAAATTCCTTCTTGAACAAATATTAGAAAAATGTAAGTATACATATGTAGTGCTTTATTTAAGCTTCCTTACTCCGGCTCTCTTAGTAGTATGTATGTGGGTTATACACATTTAATAGGCCTAAATACACTGTAAATAGTAATTATTTAATTCACTTGATATTGGTTTTAATCCATATAATAAAGTATAATATTTATACAAGAATAATTTTTGATTGTCACGATTTCTTAGGATTCCTTTTCTTTGGTGTGAGCGCTGTAATCTGTCTGACGTCTTCTGTGGCCAACTCGGAAGAGAGCGAAAAAGAGTGTTCATTGTCTGGGCAGGTAATGTTGTCATCTTGGTAAGTCATCTGATAGATTACTCTTAACATGTTTATGCGTCTAGTCATCTTTTCGTCTTTAACGTCTCGAGGGTAATAGATTACGTCTCTTCAGCTCATTTGCAACTACGCCTTTCAAGCCTTTTTATCAACTTCATGTCTGAAATATGACTTCTAAGTTGTAGGTATCATCTATAAATTCGTCATCGTCTTAAGTAATCGATCAGATTTCAACTAAGTTTATCATGTCAGTACAAAGTGACAGTTTCGGATTTGTTGTGTCTTATTTTAGGGTACTTCGAGAAAGCTAGTTCATTGAGCGCACGTAGCTTTATCGAGAGGATTCTCGTCCACAGGCTCGTCCTCTTCGCTATCTTCATCTTCAGCGTCATCGTCGGATGGAGATGTGTTGTCATCATTTACAGACCATGGCTTATGTTATCGCAGGTTGTTGTCGTGCACTTAGGCCCTTCATTTTCACCCACCTTCTCCACCTCATAGCGATCGTTTAAACGTACGCTCTTGATCTTGTATGGGCCTAAGTACTTGGAATATATCTTCAACGAATTACCGAATTGTGTCTTCTTAATAGCCACTACATCTTCGATGCGATATTCGGGCAGTTTTCGTCTATTTTTGTCTATGGTTTTCGCCTTGTATTTTCAATATGTTTCTCTTTACTTCATCCAGACTTGCACTCCGTTCTGCTTCAAATGTCTCAACTATTCCCTCATAAACTGCTGTTCCTCATTTTGAGTCCGAAGAGTAGCTCGAAGAATGTCTTCTTGATGCTTCGATGCCAATTGGAATTTAAAAATCATTGCACCTGGTTGGTGAACTTGTATCACATTTCTGAATTATCCATCAATAACTCCGTCAACGCTGAGATGATGAACTCTTTCTACCTGGCCATTACCCCTCGGTACACCAGTCGTCACAAGTGTATGGTGGATTCCGTCGTCCTTGTAATAATTCTCGAACAAGTTGGAAGTAAAAGCGCTCCCCCTGTCTGACACTATTTGCTTTGGATACTCGAAAACTGTCTTTTGCATCTCCTATTTCTTCACAGTTCCTTCTGTTGTCAAACTCTTAACTAGGTAGATCCAAACTAATTTCGAGAATCCGTCGACTACTGTGAGGATGTATCTGTAACTCTTGGTTGTAGCGGTTAACGGCTCCAGACAGTCGATATGTTAAGTGACGAGAGGAAGGTCGTCTTGCAGGATAGGATGGAGAATGCCATCCTGTTTGCCATGATTGCGGTCCCAAAGTATACACGTAATGCAATTCTTGAGACAAACTTGAATAGCTTGTTTAATTTGGGTACGGATTATTCTCTACGGAGGACTTCTTCCAATTTCGTATGTCTAAAGTGTCCCTGCTCGTGTGTCGCTTTGATAATTTCTTGTTGCATCCCTTTGGGTACGCATAACAACTTATTATTGTGGACATCTATTTGATATAAGACTCCTTTTTCAGAGACGTAATTCTCGTAA
The DNA here is from genome assembly GCA_963930735.1 of Dioctria linearis. Lineage (NCBI taxonomy): Eukaryota > Metazoa > Arthropoda > Insecta > Diptera > Asilidae > Dioctria > Dioctria linearis. Next base: position 128,372,490 of record OZ005740.1, on the reverse strand, counting down.
GGTCCGTTTGATAGTGGATCAGCAATGAGCTTTAGTTTGGGCTCTCTTAGTTGGGCTGATATAATTTTGTAAACTATATCCGAGATTGCTACCAATATTACAGGTTCCCGACTCAATGCATCAACGTTCTTCATTCTCGATCCACTTCTTTGTTCTAGCATGTATGTAGTTAAAATCTTGCAACAATAGTGCCCATGCTGCTATTTGCGGAGTTAAATCCTTTTTCTCCATGGTCATCTTGAACGCGGCACAATCAATGATTATCTTGCATGGAATACCTAACAGGTACACATACTTTATAAGCGATTTGAAATGCCCCGAAACGCTATAAAATTCATTTCCCTACCTGCAGAAGTAATGCTTACTATGTTCGTCTAAAATTGTGTTTTAATGCACCTAGTTCATCACAACGATTGTTCATCTTATTTAATAAAAGCGCGAAAATGTAAAAATGTTAATATAATATTATGTCACAACTATGTCAAAAGAATAATCAAAATTCAAATTCAAGTCTTTTCCTAGAAAGAGCCAATAGATCAGGTGTTGCCTAGTTATTTTGGTTAAGAAGCTAATCGTTAGATATTAATTAACACGATTTTGTTTCAATAATCTAGGAATATTATTATCGCCTAGTTGTTCCAATGTCAACGTGATCTGCGTTATGATCACGTCATTGAATCGGCTGATTTTTTTTCCAGTTTATCAAAGTTTGAATTCGCGGCGAATTCGTAATTGGTATGTGTCATTGATAGTGAATGAATGATCCTTTTATGACCTTTTTATCGCTTTTTATGTCAGCGCCTTATGTGAATGTTCTATGGTCTTGCACTGTACTTATGAAGTTTGTTAAATAAAAGTGTTACCTTGATTTTTCCTTAATTCCAGGCCTGAGCGGCGAAGTTCAAACTGCGTGCGTATTCTTGGGGATTTTTACCTTTTAATTGTCCTGGAGATATTTATTACTTCCCTCAGAGTATCAAAGATAATTATCACACCCGATGTTTCGCCAATTATTGTCTGAATCGATGCAGGTAGGCTGCCAGATGTAGATTTCGGGAACTGAACAGTTCAAAAATTCCTTCTTTTTTGTCCATAGGTTGCGCGCTTTTCTGCTTTCTTCTTGGATTTTGTTTGTTATTAAATGTGTATTCGCGGACGAGCCCCCACTTTTGTGGGTTATACACATTTAATAGGCCAAAATACACTGTAAATAGTAATTATTTAATTCACTTGATATTAGTTTTAATCCATATAATAAAGTACATATATTAATTATATATGAATAATATTGTTGATCGTCACGATTTCTTAGAATTACACACTAAAGAAATGTGAGTGCTGTAATCCGTCCGACGTCTTCTGTGGCAAACTCGGCAGAGATCGAAAAAGAGTGTTCGCTCCAGGCAGTTGACGTAAGACGTAAATTATAGAGTTAATGCTTAAGTGGTCAGTACTGACTCTCACATGTATGTATATTATAGAAATAAGCTTGTTTGCAAAAACTCGCAGAAAAATAATAAAAACTATATATAGTTTTTGAAAAATTCATAAAGAAGCTCGCAAACACCTAAAATTATTTAATTGCCCATTCAGGTAAAATTCTCTGTAGTTATAATTGAATAGAAGGTTCTAATTTGATAAAAGGCGGTTGGTTTCACATTGTAGTGATTTTGAATCAATTGTAAATAAAAAATTAACCGATTCTCTATTTCTTGCAGGATGGTGTAAAGTTTATTTTAATTCAGATGCATAGAAATTTTGAGCAAATATTTTTTTCTTTTTGATAGAATTCTTAAATTTACAAACATGGGATTTATATTAGTTGAGGTTTGAAAAACGTATTTTGTTTAGAAGTTACTGTCCCCTAAATAGCAATTTAGAAAATTCTCGTGATATGCTGGAATGTAGTGGCTTGCGCGGACTAGAATTTGAATGCTTTTAGGTTTAGGTCGCCAATTGGTAAATTAATTATTATGTGTGTTCCGGGAGATGGACTTCATAGTTGTGAATGATTTTCTCAGTTTGGAGGTTGTAGAGGACGTTAATAAGACTTTGATAGCCACTTGCCGGTTCGATCAAATGGCAATATTCTTTGAGTTAGATAGATAACGTCCCGCAATCTCCTCTGATTTAGATAGATACGAACCCGCTTCCAGGATGACCTTGATTTGCACCTGGAAACGAATTTCGCGGCGCATGCATATTTTTATATGAGAGACCTGTCAGAAAACGTCTGCTCCAGTGTTTTCCTTACATTTGGAAACATCTGTGTAAAGAATAGGATATGTCAATGATTGAAGAACAAGGTGTGATCCCCATTCTGCCCCAGATTTTCGCGCCGCGCGTGTATGTGTGTGTATGGGTGTGTATGTGTGTATTTTTGGGTGGGTGTGTGTGGGTTGTGTGTCGCAGGCCTAGGTGTGACCTCCCCCTTCACCACCCATCTCCCTCTCCTAGTATTTGGTTATATCGGGTGGTATTACACTATCGGCGTAAACGGTTTTAGCATTTGATGAAGTGACTAAAAATTTCAGACACATAATGTAAAAAGTGGCTAAGTCAAAACCGTTACACTATTTGCCTACTCTCCATGAAGTGTCTAGACTTTTCGTGAAATGCTGAGTTACGTCAAATGTCTACGACATATATATGTACATATATGTATACTCTTTTATGATGTTATTACAGACTTAGGACAAGTGTAATTTAGTTTTCTACTTGCTGCCTTTGAGCTCTAAGCGCATACTGATTTACGCGCAACGCTATATCGTCGTCGGTACTTTTCGCAAGTATGTTGTTCCTTGTTCGGCACTAAAAGGGTTAATATTAAAAAAATTCTCAGAGAAAAATGTTTGTATTGGAAATAAACCATTCCAATATGTCTCTGAGTCGAACCTCCTGCAAAAAATAAAAATATTTTAGATTGGTAAAACCAAAAACACATTACGATGCAGTGCAGCGCTGTACCAGTGTACCTAGCTTGGAACACAATGCGATGCAGTGCAGTGTTTTGACAATCATTTTTTGAACGTTCAAAATTTAGATTTTTGTGTGACTGTGGATTAATTAATTATGTCGAGAAAAGATAAAATAAAAATAAGACTGTTTGTACTAGCGGCTTGTGTTATTCGCAATAATTTGATTTTATTGAACAAAAAAAAAAAAGATTTGGACAAGAAGCTATAATACCGAATAGCAGCGCGAGCTTCATGGTTTTTACACAAAAATCTTCAAAGTCATTAAGGAGGAAAATAACATCGAGGTAAGGAAATTTACTCGGATGGGCGTTGCGCAGTTCAATTTATTGCATAACTTGTTGCAGAACAGGTTGAAGAGAAATTCTATACGTAAACCTATATCACCGGAATGTCGCCTGGTGATTCATTGATGTAAGTGCTTATGAAAGTGTGTTTAAAAAGACAGCCTTCATTTTGGATCCTTAATTTTCAGGTTTCTTTCTCAAGGTGCAAATGTTTTTACAATAGCCTGGATGTTTAGGATTGGAGCATCGACAGCTCGCCGTCCTTGAAACATGCGAGGCGAGGCTATTTGACAAAAATTGCGTGGTATCTATCTTGCACTTCCTAATAAAACTGAATGAAGAAGAATAGCAACGGATTTTTATTTTATAAGTAGACTTCCGAATTGTGTGGGTGCAATAGATGGAAAACACATCAGAATTAAGTGCCCTCCAAATGCTGGATCACTATATTACAACTATAAAAAATATCACAGCAATATTTTTAGCTGCCTGTGACAGCAATTACTTCTTAACAGCTGTGCCACGCCTTTCATTTGGTCTTTCTTCATTCAGCAATTGCAGAACTTTTACCTGGAATGATAGAAATCGCTCTGCGGATAATTGCGCTCCTTCAAAATGAATGCACAAACTGTCACAAAAGGCAGCTTCCTTTCTGGGGCTTTTTACATCTTTCAATGTCCTCATCAAATTAAGCAACTCTTGAGTTATGTTTTTTATGAGGACCTCGTCAACCAATCCACGCTATCTACTTCTTCACCCAGTACTCGCTCTAGACGAAGACCTTTCTTGGGAGTTAGTACTTGGAATCTTGTCATTTGATGCATCTACCGCAGCAGTATCACTTAACAAGTCGCTATTGTCAAATATTTGATCTTCGTACTCAATAATATCATTGAATGTAGTGAGCTCAGAGGTAGCCGCGTCGTCATAACTACAGTGTGTTCTAGGATATATAAGACTGTATTTCTGTATTTTAATGTAAATATTGTCAACTTACTCTTCATTTACACTGCTGCATGTGTTTAAAAATGCCAGCATTTCGAAGAATTTATAATTTTTAACTTACTGCTGTCAGCACCACTTCCAGACGGTAAATTTTGCTTGTCTTTTAGACGACTAAACCTATCTTTCATAGTTGATCACATGGATACTTTAATTAAAATAAAACAAATATATTTTCATATTTAAGTTACCTGTAATTTCCAGTTCTTTCCCGATTTCTTCCCAAGCTTTATCTCTTTTTACATTTCTTTTATAAAACTTATTACTTTTGCCGTAGGGAAAAGCTCTCCCGCGCACTAGATGTAGGCTTCTGTGTTATGAATCAAAGACTCGCGTGAACTTCAGAACTTATTCTTTAATACTTCACTTTGACAAAGGTTTAATAAACATAGAGTATGAATAAGAATATGCTATTTTAGAATGCCAACTAGTTTGATCTTTGGCTTTTACAAACAAGACTTTAGAAACGGGTCTGCAGCTGGTGTCTCAAGTCGGACTAAAAATCGAAAACGTAGGAATTACATTGAATTCAAAATTCACTCACTATGACTATTCGGTACTGTTTCTGTATTATTCGGTAAAGTGTATGGAAGCTGTCAGTGTGTTGAAGACGTGCACTATCAAAAGCAAACAATTCGGGGCGGCGCTGCTCAGCGTGCCAGATCCGTCAGAGAACTATGAACCATATGAATATTTTAATAAAATTTAAAAAAATATATATGTAAGTTTGTAGTACCTACTGAACGTAGGGTTAGAAATGTTCGAATACCGTACTGCGTATTATCTTGTAATCTAATATTTGTATGTCTGATTGTTGTAAAATACAGTTAAGGCAATGAGTAGAATTAGTTAAGTGCTCAGTACTCAAGCAATTTTTGTTTATTTTTAAGAGGCCTCAGTTAGTTAAAGTACAGCTCGTCCGAAATTGTTTTTTTTTTATTGTACTAATAACACTTTACAAGTTAAGCTTTGCTTAACTGTGATCTTTTTCAATGTGCATGAAGGTATCTGCAGCGATTGGTGATGAACTTTTCACAACTTTCTAAACAAACAATTCTTAATTTTGATGGTCCCTCAATTAGTTTAAAGCACAAATGTATTGTTTTTTGGTTATGATGATTATGCCACCTAAAAGCTTATATAATGCTGTTCGCAGAAAAAAGTTTTACCACTTTTCATTTACTTGTCAGAATAAATTCAGTATGAAGATAAAAGGATATCTTTATAACATTAATGCCTTGTAAGAAAATTGCCTATTTACTTTGAAGAAGTTGCATTTTGATGTATCATACGTTTTTCAAACGAATGCTCATTGAAATCTGAAGCACTAAATGGGATTTTATGGTGTGTTTCTAAAAAGTTTCGTAGAATTTAAAGGTCCAAATAAATTGCAAAACTCTTTTGTTATATAGCTGTCAACGCTTTCCTATCTGTAATTTTACCAGAGGGCCACTCTTTTATTTGGGACGTAACGCGATTTCTACAGACCTTTCGTATGTTGAAATCAGACTCCCCAAGGAGAAGTAAATCATACGTCCGTTGTGTGCTTCATCTCTCAAAGGGTACATTCCAGTCCGTACAAACTCTACACCAGCTGCAAATTGCAGTGCAGTCAAAACTTTTAAATCCCTACCAGTTATTAGATTCATTGGGACTGTGTATAGCTGAAGGAAGTGAGTTTCGCGAGTAGTTACGGATGCGCACATTCGTTACAGTCTTCTAAAACAAAAAGGGTAAATCATTCCCAATGCACCAAACTGAAAAGCTTCGACCCGCCAGCTATCAACCTGTGATTTGGTTTTTGTTGTGCTTTGGCTTCTACTTTTCTCTGCTGTTGGCATTCAGTTCTATCTTGATTGAGCCGAAGACACTCTTTCTGTTGCTAGCTCCTTACACAGGCAAGCATATCAACTATCAATCTCCATCTACATGAAGAATTTTTGAGACTTCATATACATAGTTGTGTTTGGGGACCTCTTTTGTTCCTCAATATAGACATTTTTTCCCTATCTTTCGTAAGTATATACTCCAACCTTTATGGAAGAGTCTTACGGATGGTGGGCATCAATAGCACACACACCGAAATATAAACATTTGATAGAAGTATATCAGGCTACTATATGTAGCATTTCGTGCTGTACGTGGGTGGAGACGAATGGCTCAACAATATGTACATATGTATATGCAAACACAAAAGGTTTAATTTCATCAATTTTCTCTGTAGGATCACAGAATTCTTAAGTGAATGGGAAAATCTTTTGCATGACTATAAGAAGCTGTATGTATACGGATTTTGTTAATGTTAAGTTTTGGATATGAATACAGCATTAGAATTTTCGCAACTGTCTCAAGTTTTCTCTTAAATTTCTAATTTAGTTCATATTATTTTGCTTGTCATGTGTGCCTCCTTTAACCTAAATAGCTCAAAATTGACATTATAGTTCAGTCGGAGCTCGGAGGGGCTACTTACACATAATTTGAAAATCGTTAGTGGAGCTAAGTTTATGACTTCATTTAATATAATCTATGAGAAAACAGTTGTCGCATATCGAATTTAAGTATACATACTACAGTTGTTGATGTGCACATTTCTTTACTTACATATGTGCAGTTAAAAGTTAGCTCTTAAACAAGTTTTGTACTGTAGAAATGTTTGTTTAGAGTTGGGGAAAGTTGTCTCAAGTTACAGCTAGTTATAATTTGTGTGTTTATGTTTAAACTGATAGTTTTAAATGTTGTTAAGCTTCACAAAGTCCATATACTTAATTGAAACCTCGACGCCTATCTCAGTATATTACCAGATATACATATCTACATGTACACCGCAGCACCACATGATGATGAATGAAAAAACGCGTGCTTTCATTGTTTTAAATAGCTAGAATAGCTTCTACATCATGACTAACATCATCGATTACCATTTATTTTATAATTGGTATTTTCATGTTCGAACATTTCGCGATAACCTGCATGCCATAGTAAATAAAGGGTGGGGTAATTTCGACATCAAATAATTAAACATGTATTTGTATAGTTACCGTTGAGCTATTTTGACACCAAATTATCGTTTTTAAAAGTGTAGACGTACACCGACAGCAATAAATGTGAAAAGTAACTATAATACGTATAAAACTATAATATAATATAGTTAGACATTATCTCAAAAAATAAAATACATACTTATAATTCGTCTTACCTATGTATTTATTGTTAAATCAACTGAATTCTGAAAAAATTAATTAAACGAAAAATAAACGCTCTATTTGGTATTCCTTTGGTGTCCTCAAAATATTTCTCAGTCATCAGCTTCACAAATGGATACTGTCGCTATTTAAATCCACCATTACAGTTGTCATTGTGATCCAATTATTGCATAATATGCATCATATCCATGTATTTCGACTGATGTAGGATGGATATTATCACTTTTCTATTGCACATAAATAGCAAGTAGAACACTTCTAATTACAGTCCTTAGATCCTTTGTTCCACATGCCGTATACCAATTTTAAACAGGAAACACAGTAAATCCACTCTGAACTGCTCTATGTGGAGAATTTATATTTATTTACACGTTGAGCACATTGTTTCGTTTTTTTTTACGAACCTTACACCTTCCTAATCGGATTTTTTTTTACCTTCATCTTATTTTTCGGCTTTCCTATAGAAATTAAACTTAAAAATTGGTTTTTAATTTTACTAAAAGCCCGTAGTCCCTGTTCGCCATTCGAGGAACATTCAATCTAGTTATTGATACGTGGAAAATTATGGCTCGCAAAGATGACCGCCTAATATTAAACGTAATGCATCTTCTGCATTTCCCATTCTCAATGCAAATTAATTTCTATCCCATCCTAAATCATGGCATATTAATTCTGCACTGCCAATGCTCCTAACATAAATTTTGAAAAGCGGATGGATTGGCTGCAGCAGAGTAGGCAGTTAATTAAAACCCTTTGATGTGAGTGATTTTGTTATCTGCCTTACATCCATGCCCGGGTAGTCAAAGCGCAAGCACCAAATGGAACCATTAGAAATTTGTATTTATTCAATTAGTACATTTCTTGCTTGGATTTGTGAAACTGGGGACATTTGTTAATTTATTACCATTAACCGCAAATAATAAGTTGTAGGAGCCACAATATTTTATGAAACTTTCCTTTAAAGTGAGTTGATTGGTGCGATTACTTCAGCTGGTCGATATAAAGTTTCTTTGAATGCTTTTCTCCCCGCAAAGACACATAGGACAATTGGGAGCGGCAAAAGGGAAAATAAGTAATAATAATCCGAAACAATTTCGCAAACAAAGTAGTTTCCTCTGTGGGGGATTGGGAGAAACATAGATAATAAATAGCAGGGCACGAGCTCTTTTGCTTTATATTCCTGAGTCGTCGAAAACTTAATGTTGAAACTTTGAAATACTTTCCAGCTTCTGTCTAACCAACGGTAATTTCGTTCTTTGCGAATTCAATTCAACTGGCAGTTTCCTCTGGTTTTATTATTGGGGCAATTCAGAACTTTCAAAAAGAGATGTATATACCGGCCTAAGCTTTGCGCTTCCAAATTCCCCGAAAGTAATGTTCGCGTGATGTCATTTTCCTATGAAGGTCCCAGCCTCAGACATAGTCGTCTACCGCGGCACCTTAATTTTCCACGGATTTTAGCCCAATTTCGAGCTTTAGTGTTGACTTCTTTGTAATGTGACAATTTACCACGTGAAGAGCTTTCGTGCTACCCTCACAATATATATGCATAGGTGTTGGCGAGCACAGTTGTCATAGCTTTGAGGAACGAAAATACTTGTTAGGGCGTCGCTAGCACATATAGGCATTCGTTAAAGCTGCCTGTTATCCGTACTACCCAAAGAGCAAACCTATTCATTCGTATAATTTTGATCTCCTAATGTTGTAATGTTTTCAGTCAGCCAGCCGTCGCCGCTTTCTTATCCTTAACGTATAAGCCACATACTGCCTCCATCAGTTCAGCCATTTGGAAAGAGTAAGTGGATTAGCTTATTTTATTGCCCTTCCCCCGCCAGGATAATTCCACTTCGGAAGGTTAACATGGAAGTGTATGCCTAATGAATTGTTTTTAGGGCTGATGGTATGTAAGTGTACGATTGTGCTGTATCTACTCAAATTTTTGGGGCGCCATAATTCACTTACAAACGATAGCAGTGAAAGCTTCGCAGATGGACTAAGTAAAAAAAAAGTAAACAAGTCAGCAAATTTTATAATTTGGGAGGAGACAAACTCCGACAACATTGATATTGTTTCGTTTTGCATTGTGTAAGGTTACTCGAAACGTTGCTAACGACCTGCATAAATATATATAGCAACAATTTTGTCTTGATGATATAATACTTGAAAGGAAAAGGGAATATGAAGAGAGTCAGTATCAAGGTACCTACGCCTATACATTGATATCAAAGTTTTAGCAAAGAATAGAAAGACGTAAAGACGTAACTTATTATTAGTTTCAGAGTAAAGTGTATCCAAATTCCAAGATCGATAAAAAAAATTTGCAGAATACAATCAAACCCTTAAATCACTCTGAAAGCACCTATCAAACTCTTAATTTCAAATGTGCATACATATAACATATAGGAAGTAAATCTTGAAGAAAACTATATTAAAAACTTATGTATTCTTTTCTATTGTCGCTCCCAGCACATAATTTTCATTTCAGACCTTCCTTTACAGTTATAAATTCCTCTCAAAGGTCAATGCAAATGATAAAATGTGCAAAAATGCAAGCCCTTGTTGGTTATTTAATTTCAAGAACTTGTCATTAAGTGGCTAAAAAGAATTCAATTTCAAATTCGATTTATTAATTAATATTGTACAAGTACGAGATAAATATGTGGAACTTCTAAAGAAAAAGTTATAAGGAACCAAACTTAATATAGAATAATCTAACTATAGGTAATCAGAAAATAAGAACACATTTTACTATCCATAGTGTTTCCGGCTCAGAGGTCCATAGGGAAAATATGTTATACTTTTCACAAAGCACCCCGTAAATTACTTGTTATGCAACCTATGAAAGTGGTATTAGTTCAGTTGACAGTATTACACAGTTTACAGGTTTCCAATGAATGCCGAACCTTAGTCCACCCCTCATGACGCTAGTAATGGGACGTCTAGGTAAAAAAAACAAGTAAAAAAACAAGTAAAAAAGCTAGAATTGGTCCAAAACCAATCCTTATGATACCCTAGATGATTGCCTGTATGTAATTTCACCCATCTGTATAAGTTTGATTTTTGAAGTAGATTTTCGCATTTATTTCTAGAACGGTTCGTCGGATAGGAAAAATGATTATAACCAATTTCATAGGATTTCATATTCTGAAGAACTTTTCAGTAGGGCTGATCGTTTTCACAGTATGCGTAAAAATCCTAAATTTTTATATGGCAACACGTTAACGAGTTCTCAGGCAGTGTCCAAATCTATAGAGAAAGACGAAATTTTTGTATGGCAACCTCACCAAGGAGTTGCTCGATTTGTCTCATTTTGAACTTAATTTAACTTTTTTTTCAAGTTCGTGTGCCAAATAAGTTTTAGAGATTTTGACGCCAAAATACCGGAATCCGTCACATTTGCTTGCAAGATTCTAGAAATCTCAGAATGTTACCTTTCATTTCATACTACACATTTTTGAGATAAATCTCTTTAAACTCTGAAACGGTTGAGATGCATGCCCTACAAAGGCAATTTTACATATTTTTCATTACACATTATGACATTTTATTGTTCAATTCTTTTTACATATGAATTTGTAAATAAAAAAAAATATACTAATTTGAAATAAGTCGGATTGTTTAAATCTATACATTTTTATACTCTACGTAAGTCGGTTTGGTAAAACTGCACTGAGTGAATTTTTTATTTAAATTAAACGAAAAACTGGTTTAAATGAAACATTTTCAACTTAACACCCCCTGAGCTATTGATTCAAGCGCTTAGATTTTTAAAAGTACTACTATAAATCAACAAAGTTCGTGTTTATTTTAAACATTAATCCTTTTAAGTATTTAAAGACAAACATTTTCAATTCGAAAAATTTTACGTTTACACTGACTATAAATTTGAATGTCGTCGCGATTATTTTGAGCACTACCGCATTTAAAAACACAAGAATTTTCAATTTGTTCATATACATAATATATGCGCTTAAATCAAAAGCTTTTTGTGCCATTAATTTAAAGAGCTCCGCGCTTGCGCTAAAATGCAAACATATTTAAATTGAACGATTTGCGTACCTTCAAATTCATCATTTTCGTGCTTGAATTAAACATCGTAGTATTCAATTCAAATGGCGAATTTGGCGAACTAACGTTCCTAAAATTTAACGAAAATACAGTAGAAGTAGTTCGTCGACATTAATTCTAGTACTAATATTTTCATTGCTTTCCGTTAATAGACAGAATATCTTTGAAATGGCTTAAAAGAAAACCAGGCGAAATTTAATATCATAAATAGAAGAATAGAAGTTAACAAAAATAAATTCATTTTGCGATTTCAATAACAGTGAACAGTTCAAAAAAGTAATGGAATTATTTCACTATCAAGTTTTTTCCTTATAACGTACATTAATGTTGAAAAAGTTTAGATTGATTTATTTCTAAAGCCTAGTTTCCACTAATACAAATTTTGCCAACCGGCAACATGTTGTGAAGTTGTTGGAAGCCGACATGTTAGTTGAAACTTAACTGTTTCCATTTAAATGCTCGCCAACTTAACTTCTTACATTCGCAATGAGCAGGTGTTATTAGAGTCTTCAGCGTTTGTTATTTGTGCCGGAATTTATTTCCACACCACAAGGAGAAAAAACCCTAATAGCTCAAATCAAAGAAAGAAATTTAAAGAAAATTAAATCCGAATTCAACTCATAAGCAATTTCATTCAACGCGTCATTTCGATTATTTGTATTTGTATGGTCACTACTCTTAGCATCCCACAATACCGAATATTTTTCATATTCCTTAATTAATTTTATTGTAGCAGCTTACTGAAAGAACGCTAGAAGTTTAGCTAACACAACAAATAAGCGTTTCCACTTAAATGAAAAATTCCACCCAACAAATTTTGCGAGTTTTTACAGCCGACATCGAACAAGTTGCCAACATGTGTCTGAATTTTCATATAGCGTTTCCACTTATACAAAATGTTGCCAACTTGTTTCAAAACTTGTCGGGTAAGAAAATTTGTATTAGTGGAAACGAGGCTTAAGGAGAACTTGAAAAACTAATTCATTTTTATTACATCCTATTTCAAAATTTTTAAAATGCTCAAATGTCCATAAAATTGCTAGTTTAATATATGTATATATATATATATTTGAATTGAACATGTTTTTCAAATGCGCGAAATGCACGGAAATTCAAATATTAAAATTATTTAACAGAAATTTCTAAGCTTTAAATCGAACATTTCTTTCAACAGTGTGTGTGTTTACGCATTTGGAAAAACACGTTTGATTTAATTGAACAAAATATGTTTAAGCAGTAGTAATTAATTGAGTTTGTTACTAAAATGTAGTATTTTCTTTAAAATTAATTTAAAACAGTACAATTTTATATTCAAATACATATGAATCAGCAGAAAACTGTTATAATTTTAAATAAAGGATAATTAATTGTTGCAAAAATGGTGTAAAGTCTGATGTTGGAAAAAACTCCATATGCGCAGAAAGTTCTTAACGGTTATTAATACTTAGGTAAAGTTTTTAGTAAAAGGGATAATTTTGAAAATTTTGATCCATAATGAAATACTGGTGCACCCCTAAAAATTACTAGGTTTGTAGTTAGAAATCAGTATGCACAATAATGTACATGAGCTCAAAATAATAAGGAATATATACGATATATTCGTCATACATATAATGTACTTAGGATTCTGAAAAAGCTCCCTTTTTTGGTAAACCGACACCTTTTAATGAGAAAATCATATATTATCAAACCTTTCCGACATTTCGAAACGGACAAAATTAAAACTAAGAAGATCGAAAAATGTATTTCGACGGTAACTTAAGAAATATGTACTTGGTCATTGCAGTAATATAAAATGTAGTAAACAATTATGTATATTTTCTAGTTAACGTTTTATTCATTAAGTTTAATTGAGAAGCTATTTATTTCGATTCAAGAAGCTTGGTTTTTAGGTTACGATATTAGGTACCATCTATAGAGAAGCATCGTTCTAAGCTGATAAATGTGACTTGTATTCAAAGTACTTTTTTGGCTAGAAATACTCCCGAATATTTTTCTTATACAATTAAAATTAAACAGGTCCAAATCAAATCGAATTCAGCTTTCCATAAAGCTAAATAATCTTCGAACGATGGATCGTTTTTCTTATGTTTCCTGGAAAATAAACTATAGAATAGTACTGTGAGTCGGGATAGTTGGTTCCTCGTTCTCATTGTCGGCTGAGATCGCTACAGTAATTTTCCATTTTAATAACTTGCCTCTGTATCTCTGGATCAACTAAAGATTTTATTTGTCTTACGAAGACAATATCAAAATTTAAGCTTCTGTTAGAGATAAATACTGTTTCATGACTATTTGTTTTATAATAGTTGTTAATAGATATTCGGGGCTTATTTTTTTTTCCTAATATTTTATGTAGAATAGGTCTAACCATATATAGTAGAGCTGCATTCTCGTTTTCACCTGTAATGGTTTTAGTATTCTTATAATTACCCCAAATGTTTCCCAACGTGGTTCCGTTTTTGTGCCATTGTAATAGATGAACTACGATTTGACTAACTTCTATTTATATTACTCTTGATGTAAATGATATCTGCTTTCATTGGGGATCTCTAAAATCCGCTGTTATTGATACTACTTTTGATAATATCCAGACCAATAATCGGAAGGGCAAGCAATAACAGAAGCCGCGCTTAAATATACGGCTTCCCGAAGTAAAGAGCAACTTTTTTTGGGTGTATTTGCGAAGCGCACAAGCCATATAAAAACACTTCTCCTAGCGCACAAGCAGGAGTTTGTGAAGCGCACACCTATTATTAACGGATTACGCATTGTTTTGGAAACGCGCGGCTATGGTTAAGGTCAACGCATTGTTATAGATCTTTACCTGATGTGCGTGTGTGCCCCTGGCAGCCCGCTTCTGTGTGTGTGAGGGTGTGTGCGTGTGTGTGTGTGTGTGTGTGAGAGAGAGAGAGAGAGAGAGAGAGAGAGAGAGAGTGCGTGTGTGTGTGAGCCTGTCTACCTGCCTGAATGTGTGTGTGTGTGTGTGCCTGCCTGGCTGCGTGTGTTTCTTTGCGTTTGGCAAATACACCCTACGTGGGTATATTACTTAAAGCAGGTAAAGATACGACCTCCAACAATGCGTAATCCCTTGCCAATAGGTGTGCGCTTCGCAAAGTATGTTTGACTAGATTAAGTTTGAGTTGTGCGCTTCGCAAATATACCCCCTTTTTTATATTATGTTGAAAAAGGTTCTATGAGAGCCATAAACTCTTTGAACCTGTGAGAATTATTGTTTTTAGAAGTCTCTATGTGTTATATTTCGGTTCTACAGGTGCCATAAACTGTTTGACCCCGTCACTCGAACAGAACGATTATGTCATCTGGTTAACTGCGGTGGTGTATGACCGAGAGTGCATAGTCGATATTGCTCTTCATTCGTATTAAAGAAAATAAATACTAGTTGCTAGGTAACAATCCTATATATACAAATACACATTGTAAATCTTAAAGAAGAATTTATACCTATCACTAATGAAATCAAAGTACGCGCACAGTAAGGTATCGTTCTATTATATTTAATATTCCTTCTATGTAAATTAAAAATTAATACCTCCACTATGAGCCCGGACACCTCCTAAATTTTGAGACAATACTTGTAGGTAGATAACGATTAAAGTGCCAAACACAATTCCGCCGTTCCGATTCAATTCAATTCGATTCAATTCGATCCGTTTCGTGCATGAGCACAATTGTTCCGTTCAAACTTACCATCAGTTTAAAATTTCTCATTGAAATTTTTCCAGATTTTGTCTTTTTTTTTTACATCCATGTAAAATTTGTTGCCTTTGTCATAAAGCTCTTCATATTTTTTAATTTCTTCAATAAAAACTTCTTCATCCATCTTGAGTTATACAGAAACATTGTACAGGTAATTTTTCTAGGTTATGTTATCCGTAAAAGTTGAAATTTGCTCAACTTCTCCGTTTCGATCCATTTCGGCGAATGTGTCCAATTACACGTAGGTCTCATATAAGCAAATTTGACATTTGTACGTATCGGATCGAAACGGTGCAATTGTGTTTCCCACTTAAGGCTCACAATAAGAAAAAGAATTTTTCGTTCGGTATTTCCTTTTTTTTATGAAAACCAATTAGTTTCATTTGACATATTTATCGCAAAAATCGGCTGGTTCAATCTCGAGATATGATTTTTTAAAAATTGCGTTTCATCATAAAGCATGGGGGAACAAAAAAAAATATGGGTGTGCTGTTTTCGAATTCCATACAAAAAATTTCTTCGAAATCGGAGATGGTCAGGTTAAAATTATCGGTTTCGTGTGGAATGGTTGTAGATATGTGGCCCTGGTAACTATTATTTGCTTAATCGCGAGATTCCTCATATATTATTATTCGAAAAACCTAGTATACTCTCCAGCGATGACAAATTGGAAGAGAGAGAGGGCAAAAAGTAGCAATGGAGAAAAGAAGGAAAAATGTTATAAGATTAAGGTTATAGCTATCATCTGATTAAGGACCAGACCCGCGAATTGAAGACCCTAGAAGGAATTCTGGTTCACTCTCCAGAACTGCCAAAACTCCCAACAAACCCATCTAAATACAAGCAATCGCAAAGCACGACGCACGACGCAAAGCTGTATGAAAGACAACCAAACCTGATTGTCAAAAAATTCCTAAAATGTGTCAGAAGGGACAAAGTGATCACAAGTCCAAAATAAAAATAGAATTGTGAAAAAAAAACCTTAAGACAAAGTAGTTTTGTATGCGCATAAACACTGGTTAAATCGGTTCTGAAAGTGAAACTATCCTATTCGCACAATATCTTCAAATTTGTTTTTGATCACAGGTCAATTCAATTCAAATCAATTCATTTATTTCCTGGGAACTAATACTACAACTCTACAATTAATAATTGATTTTTTATTGCAAAAGAAATTACCCCTTTTTGACATAAGAAAATGTTAAGCCAAAGCTTCGCAGTGGAGTTGTAGAAATACTCATCAAATAATAGTCTGAAGCTAGGCATTGAATACTTTTGCAAATCCATCTAGGTATTTATTTAATATACATTATACACTATACATTATACATAAATAGAGGTATGGATTGAAGTTATTAAGTCATTCTGCTCTTCATTAGCTCTGCAACTTTTCTTTTAGTTCCCTAATTCTCTCACTCTCTTATATCGACGAATTTCTATAATCAGAAAGACTGTATCATAACTGCTTCTCACTTAATTATTAATTGCGTTGTTTCGATGCATGGTATTCACAAAAATAGAACAAAAACGAAAAAAACACTATCGACAAAAACAATTTTTTTTGTACGTATATAAATGTAAATAAAAGTTGAATTATACATTCACTTATCATATTCTCAATAGAATAGTTTAATTAACATAAGTTGCCCGTGCATTAGTGTTTTGTGACTGAATGTTTGTAATGTAAACAATCGACAGAAAATTAAAGAGAAAATTTAGTTTGAAGAAGATAGTGTGTTTGTACACATGTCCATTATCCTTATTATCCACATCCGCTGTACAGTATCTAACAGTAGGTACTACATGGATATACCTACATACTAAAAAAATAAAATAAATTTGTAACAACACAAAAGTTTTTCACTTCCAAATAAATCCAGAGAAATATGCGGAATTCAAAAGCGGTTTATGTAAGTGGCAACAAGCCACATTTGCACATGCGCACACACATATTTAGAAACGCGCGGAGATATTTACTTTGTATTTTCAGAGATTATGCCGATCCACTCTCAGTAGGCGGGCCAATTCGTAAGATTGGAAGTATATTGCAGCGCATACCTATGAAGATTAATAAGTGAGAAATATGGCTCGATACATTTATTATCACTGAAATTGAGATGCGATCATCTTTAGGCTGATGCTAAATTTAGTCTGCGGTATTTTAGTAGCAAAAAAACATATTGCTATCAAGCTTGTATCTTGTGTCTCATTAATTGGCACAGCTGGTCAATTTTATTAATAAATTTTGGCAGCCGTAATAATTGTTCTACTGTTCGCTACTTTAATTTAATATTTTCTGCGTGTAGTCATAATTATTATTGAAAAATAGTGTTTACAGCATTTTAACTAACTTTTTCTTCTTTCAGGTACGTGCTCTAAATTTGGTTACGCATTCAATCTTACCTGATTAATATGTATGTACATTTATTTATGAATATGTTAAAAAATGTGAATAAGTGTTTGCCAATTTATTTAAAAATGCTAATTTAAATGAAAATATATTGATAAATATGAAACATATGTCTTATGTAATCATCGCTTATATTGTCCTACTACTATGAATATCATTGATTGGATGCCAAATAATAGGCCAATATTCAACTATAGAAATTAGCTAAATATACAAGATTTTAGCCATGATCAGTAAAATCAATAATAATTCCAAGATCGTTGATCACTAGAACTCTAATTATTTTGATTGAGTGGGAGAGACTTATAGAAAACATCTTACGTTTTCATAGGGATAGTTATTATATTGATCCATGTGAACATTTTCATTTAATCATAGGCCAAAAAATTCGCATAGTGGAAACCAAAAAACAGATCGTTATTTCAAATACAAGTAGGTACAATAAGGGATCCGCCTTAAAGAACACTAGAGCCAACTAGAATATATTTTGATTCTTATTCGCCCTTGATCATAAACTCTTTCCTACCAATCAGAAAGCGATGCAGTGAAGTTGAGCAGACTCGCATGGAACATAAAATCCTTTAAGTTTTATTATTTAAGCTGAGATACAAACCTTATTGAAAGAAGACGCTATACAATATAAAAATTTAGTGTGCGAATCTCTACAGAGTCTCCTGAATGTAGTCTGGGACGCAAATGCTATAGATTTTAGATTGTTCATGCTTAGACAAGCAAAAATTTGTCGAAGGGGGGGGGGGGGGGGAATTCATTAAGATTTCCGAGATGATAGCGGGACTTAAATTTATTTGGGTATGTTTTTTATAGATCGCCCTGCAGCAACTTCTGAGCGTTACATCCTATGATAATGATTTAAAATTTGTTATACGTCCTAGTTCTTATTGTATTGAAAAATTCTTCAGAATATAAAATACTAAGAAATTGGTTATAATACTGTTACGAGCGTGGCCTTCATTCGTTATTTAAAACACAATATTTCAGATATAATTCAAAAGTTCTTTCTTCTTTCTTCCATAGAATTCTTTTGTTCGTCCAAACGGGTTTCTATAGATTTCTTGTGTTCCTGGAGAGAATTCTTTTGTTCGTCCAAACGGGTTTCTATAGATTTCTTGTGTTCGTGGAGAGAATTCTTTTGTTCGTCCAAACGGGTTTCCATAGATTTCTTGTGGTCCTCGAGAGAATTCTTTTGTTCCTGGAGAGAATTCTTTTGTTCATAAAAACGGGCTTCTATTTTGCTCATTAAAGTACTTAAAAGCTGTTCTATGTTCATTGAAGGCTCTTCCTCAATTTCTGGTTCTTCTTCGAAAACGAATGTCTCAGGATTCTTTTCTTCCTCTATCAAAGCTTGTATAAGTCGCTCGACTAGAACATTCTTTAGGCCGGTCGTTTGCAATGACCGCTTCCCCAACTCCACTTTCAATTCCTGTATGCGAAGCTCCTCTAGCTTGCGTCCCATTCTTGCGTCTTTTGTAATTCACTCACAGTTTAATATAAAATTATCTTTCGGAATTTTTACACACGATTTCACAAAATTAATCACTCTTTGAATTTCAAAGTCAAATACCACCACTTTATTTCACGATTTTATTTTACTTCTGACACCAGTTGTTACGAGCGTGGCCTTAATTCGTTATTTAAAACACGATTTTTCAGATATAATTCACAAGTTCTTTCTTTATTTAACTTTACTGTTTACTCTCCAAATTCACAAATAATTATCAAATCAACTCTTTATTTATCGCTAGTACTGTACTTCTAATTATCGCAATCCAAATAGTTTACTTCGTTCACTTCGCTGTCTGAAATAATACTCGCCTCCTGGATGTGAGCAGCGCCGTATTTATACTCTACGAATTATCCTAGAACCTTCCTGAATATTCCATTCTCCAAACCCAGTTTACTAGGATGTCACTAACCTAAAGTTGTTTCCATTTCCAATAGATGTCGCTTGTATCACTTTGTGGCGCGTAACAATACTTTTTACTGCCCGGCTAACCGTTCTAGAAATATTTGCGAAAAACCATTTTAACAATCAAACTTGAACAGAGACTATGCGAAATTTCATATGGGCATTCAACTAAGGTATCGTAAGAGTTGATCTTATATCAATTCTAGCTTTTTTCTTGTTAAATATTGACATTGGTGTCATTTATTTGCAGAAACGATCTTACATACAGTTTAAAATAAACTTTCCAGCATCAAATATTGCTAATGTCATGCCACTTACTTACGTGAGTTCAGAAAGCGGAAAACTAAATACGTACTAAGTAGAAGATTTCTA
This sequence comes from Dioctria linearis, assembly GCA_963930735.1. NCBI lineage: Eukaryota > Metazoa > Arthropoda > Insecta > Diptera > Asilidae > Dioctria > Dioctria linearis. Next base: position 128,352,526 of record OZ005740.1, on the reverse strand, counting down.
TGGAAACGTCAAAATGAAATTACTTACGTTAGCTAATGTCCCCTTTAAATGCACCATAAGTGTACAAAAATCTAGATAAAATCGTATTAAAAATTATATGTATTTTAAAAAGGCCGTAATTACAACTATATCTAGAAAACGAGCTCACCCCTTCAACTTATCTTTACTTTTTGCTTCGTACTATCTCATCTCTTACTTCTCTCCTTGTATTTCCGTCCCCTGGAACTCTTTTGGCAGTTGTTATCTATTGCCACAGAAGTGTACAATGCCATAATTCATTCCTGCTACACAAGCGTCCGTATTGTTTAGAATTAGAATTAGAATTAGAGTTTTTAATACAAAGACGTACACAAGATATTACAATCTTTTTTAGTACATTGTTATTTGGTAAATGAATAAGGAAATCAAAAACAAAAGCAAATTAAAAAGATTAACTAATAAAAGAATAATAAAATACTAAAAACCAAAATAAAAGAGATACTAATAAATAAACAAAAAAATAAATAAAAAATATGTTAAACTATATACATATGAGTAAACAAGCAATGTTATACAGGTAATAAAATAAAAGAAAAAAAGAACACAATAGAATAAATGCAAAGAGGAAAGACAATTATTAAAAACAAGTTAAAAATAATAATAATAACTATAATTGTTATGTTTTTAAGGAAACAATAAAAGTGTGAAAGAACCAAACATCGAAATTTTTGTCAGCGTTCAGGAAGCTTAGGTCACTGGGCAGCAGCCCAGATAGAAAAATGGCTCCTTAGTAACCCCTTGAATATGCCGAAGCAACCGGGCGGCGTTTTGAATATTAGCTGGTAAGTTATTCCATAAACGAAAGATCTGAACATAGTAAGAATCCTCAAAGATGTCTCTCCGAAACCGTGGCATGACCAAACTTCGATTCCTGGCTGATTGAAAGAATTGAATATTATCAAGCAAATATTTTGGGGTGTTCGTGCGTAGTAAATTAAATAAAAAGTAAAGCGCTTTTAGGTTGAGATACGTGGACTGTGAGCAACCAAGAAGCTGTAATTTATAGGGTCGAGTCTGCGTAGGGGAAAGATAAATCCGATGCAGTCGTTGAAGGCAACTTCAAGCTTACGTCTACATGTGCTGTCAAACTTAGGAAACACTAAGCTACCAAACGTGAAGTGTGGCAAAAGAAGAATTTTAACAAGCCGTAGTCGCATTTCTTTGCTTAATATATCGGCGGAGAGCCAAAGCTGCCGAAGTCCATAATAAATCTTACGTATAGATGGCACCATTCCCAGAAAGTAAAGTAAGAAGCAGTTCTTTTTATATCGTAGATGAAATTTTATAGGGTTTACTAAGTTTGTCATTCCGTTCGTAGAAACAATATTGGTGGAGTAAAATGGATTGAAAGCTATTTAGATTTCTGGATGTCCATGTGTCTGTCCGTCCGTCCGTCAGTCGGTCTGTCCTCATGATAACTCGAAATCGTGTTTACTTAGAGACCTGAAACTTTGCACAGGGTCTGTTAAAAAGGAAAGCAGATTTAAGTTCGAAAATATCAGTTAACTCCTTCGTAAAGTTGCCATACAAAAATCTCGCTTTTCACTTTATATTTGGACATTGACTGAAATCGCATCGACGCGACGTAGAAAGCTGAAATTTTGTAAGCTGCATTTTCATAAAAATGGTAAATTTCAAAAATGTATTAAATCGGGCAACCCCTTCTTGGTGTTGCCACGAGGTTTTTTACTGAAAAGTTGTTCAAAATATAGAATCCTATGAAATTGGTTACTCGTGTAATGATTTTTGCTGTCCGACGAGCCGTTCTAAAAATAGATGCGGTAATTCACTTTAACAATCATTTGAATTTACATCCAGGTATCGTAAGAATTAGACCAATTCTAGCTTTTTTCGTTGTTTAATTATATATCGAAGGTATAAAGAATTTCAAACTATGATAACGAAAATTAAGGTGATCATAAAATACCCTGAGAAGAGGATACACTGTAACAACAGTAGGACAATTCCCTAAATTTAAGACCCTTTTTTCCTAAAAATAAATTCCATTTTCTCTGATAGAAAGTGAAAATCAATAAAATTTCCCCAAATCAAGGGAACATTCAATAAATTTAGGTTAGGTAAAATTGTTTTTGAAAACAAGTCATATATTGTTATTCACATTTTTGCACCCCAGCACTAACTTCCATTTTATATGTTTTAATGAAAAAAGAGCTTATATGGTAGTATAGCACATAAGAAATGAGATGTTCAGCTCATGCTTATGTTTTTTAAAAGTGTAGTGTCAGTTTATAGATCTATTACCTATTCCCTACATTTTAGAAAAAAAAAAAAATTGAATATTCCCTACATTTTAGGGAAGAGTACCTAAAAAGTATTGAACTGGAAGTAATTTAAAAATTTTGATCTGTCATCTCATGGATTTCCGGAATAATTTTATTTACACTTCTTATTTTCTTAGCAGCAAAAGACTCGTCGTCATAGTATGTGCAACATGCAATTACTTTTGAAATTTCTCATTTAATAACCGTGCTGGGACGTAATTTTGCTGGATGAAAAATGGGCAACTTTCTCTGAAAATTCATTCAGTTTATAGCCACCATGGGTATCGTCATATCCGTAACTATCTCTAGGGAGTAAAACAACCATCTGCAAGGCAGAGGAAAAGTTACAAAGGAGATAGTTTCCTATGTTGCAGCCCGTCGTCCCCACATGCACAAGTATCATGTTGCGATGTGACTGACTTTCAAATAGTTCTTAGCTTTAACATCCCATCAACGAAAAGTTTTTGGTTAAAGCCAAAGCTGATGCTGCCCCTCCGCAACTAATCCACTTCTATATTGCACACAAGACACCGTACACCGGAAGAACTGTTACCACTCAAAACTGGTTTTCTATACTGAATCTATCTTTGGCGAAACATCAGTACATATACATACCGCTGTACATTATTCTGTGGTTTTCATAATGCTGGAAGCAGTAATTTTAAGAAGAATGCCTCTGTTTCCTTGAGTTTTAGGGACTTTTATGCATTTACGTTTAAGGCTGACAGGTCAGGAACATTAGCCAAACATAAATAGCCGCAGTCTTATCGAAGAACATAAAAATGGTCGGCTGGCAAATATGCTTTCTCTGTCTGCCGCCTTCCTTGCGACGTTTTTCCAACGAAGATATCAAGCAAAAGTTTCGGAGTTCTAAGTTGTGGAAAACTTTGTACTTCTGCAAATATGATATAAGTTTAGCATATGTGTGAATACCAGAACATTTTTATCCTGCATATGACAAATAATTTTGTTCGGAACTTTTAAAATTTTTCCAAACAGATGAAAAAAGAAGAATCTTCAAAAGTAACCAGAAAAGAAAAGATTTAATCCGAAAATTCTTTTATTGAGTTTGTAAGCAATTCCAAGTGTTTTCAACATCCAACTTTTCACAAAGTTTGCACGGATCTGAAATTCGATAACAACTTAAATAACTGCCTCTAGTCTCCTCGTATGAGTCGTTAAGTCGAGTGAATGTATGCAGATGGGTAAGGTTAAATGAGCAGTGGTGAGATAGGAAATTGAGCAAACAATTACTGAATTTACATAACTAGAAGAAACCGATTCCACCATGTCTTAAGGTCGAACTAGACCGAGCGATTATAAAGTCTTCAGAAGATCATTTCAGTAATTGGGGAGAAAAGAGCCATTCATTTGTGTTAGATGTACATACTACATACATATATTAAAATCGACTTGGCTGGAATGCCAGCGTGTTTTGAATTTAAGCAGAGGGTCATATTCAGCAAATTACTAGTATCTCTTCGGTGTACATATTTCGCTGGCATTTATGGAATGTTGTACGTATTGCAGCTATAGCTCCAGGGCGCTCTTCCGTCCTACAGTGCCTCAGAAACAATGGATTTCAGTATGGCTACCATAATAGTAGGCAGAGACGTTTCCGACATTATCTGTTGGCGGATTACAGGTATAGTTTCGATTAGCAAGTTCATCAACTTTTGGATTGTCGACCGGATCAAGCTAAGCCGAGAGGATTCGCGATCGTCAAAAGCGCGTTGTTATAAACACGAGCTTTGTCTACTCCGCACATCCGTATGACATAAATCATGACATGTTTCCCTCGAAACTCCAGTCCCATTACCCATCTCTTTTTTGGATCATCCTGTACTAACCATTGGTTCCAGCTTCCCGGCGCAGAGGTAGAGGTATGAGGTTCATCAGTTTTCATATCTGTGGTGATTTCGGAGGCCATTTTCTGTATAGGCTGAATCATAATGGATGTAAAGATCCTTACGAATTTGAACGAGACTGAGGTTTACTTAAGGACGGTTGACATTTTTGCCCTAAATAAACGTTACATTCAGTAAGGTGTATTATCTTGACATTTAATGTTTCAGTTTTAAAAAGTGATAAAAAAATAACAAATGGAAGTTGATTTAATTGAAGATGTGTGCCTTTTATGGACATTATATAAAATTTATAAGAAGTTGATGAGTGGAACAAAAGATGAAGCATAATAAAACAATAAACAGAAAGAGGTACACGCACGGATATTTCACCTCTACGTTCTTAAGAATTAAAGAAATTGATGGATCAGAATTTTTCAAATATACTAAAATGATACGTCCTCCTACATTTTCAATACTTCTACAATTGCAAAAACCACGTCTAGAAAATATATCAATAAGAAAACCGTGTAATTTGTACGTAAGTATAAGCTTGCTTGCCCAAAATGAACGTAAACAAACAAACAAGTACTCGCACTCGCCTTACGTAAGTAAGTTTGCTTACCTACACGCCCATTGTGGTTCTGCCTTATAAGTTTATGTTGCTCAAATTTGCTTTAGCCGCTTTGGCCTCCACTGCGAGAGCTGAGTAATAATTTGATGTACAATGAAGAGAGAAATGTTATTTTCGAAATATCTTAGAAACGACTGAATTTTGCTCAAAAATTCTTTACATAACTCTGATGAGAGGTATTTTAACTTTAATACTTAAGCGCTCTTCTTTAGCTGAACTTCTACGGTTTTGTTCATCAGAATCTTTCACATCGGCATGTAAACTTACTTATTTTCAGCCAATAACAACAAAGTAGAGGCAAATGATCGTTTTAACTATAGACCAGTTGTCCATACTTCATAGTTGCCATGGCAATTGCAATGGCTCTGTAATTTTGAAAAAGTCATTTAATTCAATGTTTCAAAGCACTTTGACGGAGTCTGGTATCTATAGCCAAACTTAGAGTATTATGTAGACCTTAACCCTCACCTCCCTGAATGAATTGATTGAAAGTTTTCTTTCTGGTCCACTTTTGACCGAGTATGAAATCAACGCTAATGTACCTCAACGTGAAGTTCTCTTTCTCTCATTTTCATTCTCTTTCTTTTCATCAAAGCTTTTCTAGCTTTCGGGCTTCCTTAATTTTTTGAACTCGTTTGACTGTATAGTGGAATCCCGTGCGAACGCTGTAGGTTAGAACAGTTGTCATATGTATGTTTCATAAAAAAATTGTCTTAACCCAAGTAACATTTCCCCTCTTTTTCAGGTCAAATTTAGTGACTAATTGTGGTTAAGTTAAGATTACCTAATATTTACGTCAGATTTACTTAAGTGGAGAATGAGAGGACGTCGTATCGACGTAAATATTAGGGAATATTTCCCTATAGGGCACAAGACTCATTTCCTTGATTTGGTAAATTTAACGTAAGTTTCACGTCGTATTTACGTAAATTTTCCTTAATCTCGACTTATTTTCTACATAGTGTAACTCATGCTAAAATCTGTGTTAATGTAGAAGTGGTTTCATTTTATTAGAATTGTGTGTGTATATTTTCCCTAGTAGGTTATGTAAATATTATGAACAAGGCACACAGCTCTAACTTGAATGATTTTGAGAAGTTTTGCTTGAATAAAATATATAGAAATTATGGTCTTATTCAAAATTAATTCCCTCAGCTTCTAATCGTTCAATTTAAAACTAGAAAATTTTTATTGATAAATATGGAAATAATTCTTCGAAAAACACTAACGCGCTTTAAAATATTGTACATTTAAAAAATAATAATTTAAAATTTTTTTAAATTATTCTTTGGTTTCCGATTTAGAGCATTGAAATTAATTTGAATATTCTTTAATCGTTCTGAAATTAAAATAATCATTCATTTGGGTTTTCTTTTCGGGAACTATGGAAAAAATCAAATTATAAAATCATGCAATTTTTCTATTCATTCTTTTAATTTACGGCAGCCGTGTTTTGTTAAATAGAAATGGCGCATATTATATTTCTCGACCTAAAAGTTAGTTTGACTTACAATTTTTCCTTCCTGGATGGCAAGGCGAAATAACCATATTTTTCGACTTTGAGGGCAAAAATTCCTATTTAGGTAATTTTGTGTTCAAAGGCTTCGACTCAAAATAAGGCATTTCACCCTAAATTATCAAATTTCGCCTTAAATAGGTAAAAGAGATTTGACAATTGAAAGACTTGAATTGATTGTCACACGGAGAGATGGTAAGGATATCTCGATATTACTAACTCTTATATTTTATTTACATCTTAAAAATAGTAAACCATGTGATTAGCTTCATCATTTGAATACAAGATTTGTTAACAAGCGGATGAATGCAAACGCAGTTGAATATGGGTATAGTCCGCATGGTTGGAAAGCAAATAATCAAGTGTACCTACCTATTGACCCAAATCAAGTGTAGCATCTTTAAGAAAAAATGCAAATGGTATTCCAGAGCCTGACTGATTCCGATATAAATGTGTCGTAAATTGGAGTAACATTTGTAATCTTGATGAAGCGATTCAGAGGAGCAGTTCAATAATTCCAGTGATACTGAAGCCAAACAAAAGTAAATGAACTTTAATTTTTGGTTGTCTTATTACGTAATTTCAACTATTACGGATTTCGCTAGACGTGGCCATTTAGTCCAGTTTACCTTGAGGTTAACTTTTTTGGGAATACGGACTTTGAGCGCAAAAACAATCGAATAGGAAATTATTTATGGAATATTTACGTTATCTTGCCTTCAACTTGGGAATAGGTCTAACTACAAGTCCATACATTTCCTTAAATTTGACCTCAAAGTTAAGTAAAATTTAGGTAAAAAGTAAGAAAATTTCCCTTATTTATTTCCCTATTATTCCTAATTCCTATGAAGTAAATTAAAAAGGAATTATTACGTTATTATTCCCTAACAATTAACTACAACGTCAAGATTACTTTGAGGACCTAATTTAAGGAATTATTAAGTAAAATTTCCTTCTTAATTAACCTTAAATGAAAATGGCCTTTGAGGTTACATTTTTAAGTCTAATTTACGTCATTTTAACCGAAATGGGTCGATCGGCCCGCAAAGATAGGAAATCCAACCTCGAATGTTACTTGGGAAAATAATACTCCCTTGATCTTCTTCTATCGTTAGGCCGATATATGTAAGTATGTATATTGCCCTGATTAAATTACGTTTCACATTTCCATTTCTTTGTAGAAATTCTCATACAATTTCTTATCTAGATTATTTAGTTGATAAGAAATTTTTTAAGGCATGGCAATGTCTGAAATCTACGGCACTTGCCCAAACTTTTAACAGCTGATTAAAAGCGAGTAGAGACATATTGAGTATACTTGATAATACGGACAATAGTTTCTGTATTGCGATACTACCTGAAATTAAAATAGGCACTGAAACATGCTTGCCACACAACCTCGGTCGGGTAAGATATAACGTTTATATTTCGAATGTTTTGGGTAATAGAATTTATAATACAGTTTTTTTCCAGTAATTTTGGAAATTAATGGTCTCTTTCTGGTTTACTTGTTTTCGCTATTTTCTGTTTGGTTGAAACATAGCATAGCTATTTCACGAAAAAATTAAACAGAATTTTTGAGATTGTGTATACTTAAAATTCACTTTACTCGCCAGCTGGAATTGACTTTAATGTGTGTAAAATGTTTATTGACCAAGACAAAAATGATTGTTTCGTAATGGTTATTAAAAATCTGAAGCAGAAGACACAGTATGCGGACCGGTATCTAAATATACTTACTTACATACTTATATATAAGAGGAGCCCGTCGGTGTTGCATGGCGATAATATAGATACTTATAAGGGTTGGTGGGAGCTGGAGTGGTTAGAGATAAAAAATATCTACGTTATTATCTGACTCGATCGCGCGATTCCGTACTCTAGAGTTTCACTCTGCATCTGTGTGTGTGTGTGTGTGGGGGGGGGGGGTGCATACATTCATATGTGTGAGAGTGTAACTCTACGTCGACGCGTTCTCATGCAACCCTACGAAGGACTTGTCCGATTGGTCCAATTTTCGAACTGTATTTGAAATTTTTATGAAAACGCGTGTACAAAATACGAGCTCTCCACATCGCACCCTACTCAGGCAGCTACCGAGTATATAGTGAAAAACAAAAGTTTTGTATTACATCACTAAGAAAGATAACCCAAATTAGTCCATTTTTGAAATTTTATTTTCCATTGCTATGAAAACAGCAAGTAGCAAAATTTTTGTGAAGGAGTTGCTGGATTGGTCTCATTTTTGAAATTAATATAATTTTTTTTGAGAAAGTCCCGTGTACAAAATTTCAGCTCTCTACGTCGACGCGTGAGGGAGTGTCCAAATATATAGTGAGCACCTTAAGTGGTCGCCCGATTTGATCCATTTGTGAACTTGTATTTGCAATTTTCATGAAAACTCCGCGTACAAAATTTGAGCTCTCCACGTCGACGCGTACTCGGACAGTTTCCAAATAAATAGTGAAAACCCAAAGTTTTGTATGACAACATCAGGAGGTTGCCCGATTCAGACGATTTTTGTAATTTTATTTACTATTGCTTTGAAAACACCAAGTACCAAATTTTAGTTCTCTAGGTCGACGCGTTCTCATGCAGTGACAAAATATATAGTTAAAAACGAAGTTTTTGTATGGCAACCCTACGAAGGAGTTACCCGATTTAAACCATTTTTGAAAAGAAGAGGTTACCCGATTTAGCCCATTTTTAAACTTTATTTACTATTTCTATGAAAATACCACGTACCAAATTTCAGCTCTCTGCGTGTACTCGTTGTTAGGCAGTGTCCAAATATATACTAAAAAAAGAAATATTTGTATGGCAGCCCTACGAAGGAATTGCTCGGTTTAAACCATTTTTAAACTTGTATTTGCAATTTTTATGAAAACGTCTTGTACAGGACTTGAATTAGTTCTTTGTATGCCTACATATATTATGTATCTACTTATATGTGTACTCCAATTTATAAGAAATATTCAAGGTGAGACGACAATTAGTAAACATTTTACTTGGTGCGGTGTTAAAGTGCAACGACAATTATGATAAAGGAATGTAAAATATAGCAATGACCACCAGGATATCACTTACACTAAACGCGGAGGGGGCGTGATAAAAACTATTTCTATACTAATTATCAATAGTAGGTACCGTTGAACTCACTCTTTAAATATTATGGAGTGATTGTTGCTCCGAACAAAAGTCAAATGTAGTTAACACTCAAATCATAAAATGCTGATCTCGACAAACTTTTATGCTAATTTACAGCCAGAGTTTTAACGATCGCAACATACGAACATACAGTATACCTGTAAGAAGTAAAGATCTGTTGATATAGCAATTATCGCTATGATGGTACGTAACCCACATTTTCTCGAGTATAAGTATGCACCCCAGTCGTAATTAGAGAACTTCTTCTGTACTATCTGCTAATCACGCGACAATTGCTGCAATTCCAGTGGAGAATTCACCCATAAACTTTATAATGGTCAAAATCTTGCACTTAATGTCTTCCACGGGGTTTCAGATATGGGCGACACATTGTGGTATTAATTTCAGCCAAAAGTGAGGCCGCTAAAACCTTAATAGATGACCTTAATTACGTGTAATTATGTGCAATAAAATTCGCATTACACCCCAGAGAAAACATGTATGTAGGTATAGAAATATAATGTCTTGTGAAAACACTAAGCCCATCTAACCCCACTCGAACAGGTGAAATAATGAAATCCTAAGATTCACTTCAATTCATTAAATTTTACGTTTCAAAACCCTTATTAGACACAGGCAAGTACTCATCCATTTCAGCTGAAGGATCATGAATAGTTGCCTCTCACTTTTCAGCAAATTGAGGATAATTTCTTTGGCGCTAGAGAATTTTTCCTGTCACCCCTCTGTCGTCTTCAGATTGCTCAGCGAGAGGAAAGCATGAATTGCACAAATGAGATCCTGACTATTGCGCGCTCTACATATCTATGCCGTCAAATGTATATTTGATGAGTTCTTCATGGCGGATGTTCACTAAGGTGAGATTCAAGAGTAGAGTCAGCATATTTTGTTGGATGTCTTCTCTCAATTGTAGTCATCTGTATGTTTGCAAATAAAACGCGTTGAGAAAAGGGTCTTTAAGGGGGTGGGAGGATAAAGAATTGGATTAGTGGTGAAGTATGTAATTATACGTACCTACATATGCATAGCGCTAGAGTAAATAATAGTTGAAGATTGTTTGCGTAGCATTCCGTACCTCTAAATAAATACGTTGATATTATGCATGAACATTTTATATACATAGGTATATAATATATATATATCAGAAAAGTCTGCTTTATTTAATAAACTCTATTTAGCTAATATCGATTTACATTCATACAGCAATTCTATGCCAAAACGATAACCCATTGACCCTGACCCCCTCCGAATTAGATGGAACTTTCAGAATTAGTTAAGTTTAAAAAAATATTCAACCCATATTTTTTTGTGTAGCCTGCCTTGAGGACTTGGATATAGGGTGACTCAAAGTAGAGCGTTTTCACTGTGTTCATGCTTTTTAATTTGCTGATTTCTTGGAATTGATGTTTTTTTTTTAGGCAGGCAGGGACCACAGATCCCAACCACGATTGCCAAGGCGTCCTATTATGCTAACCTGATAGAAACCGAGCCCCAAGAGAAAATTAGAGAAATTCCTAGCAAGTGCTCAGGTTCACTCATCTCTGTTGATGTTTCATATGGACATCCGCTTTGATGAGAGACCCGATAACCGAGGTGGCAACGCCTACGGCGGGTCCATTCCAAGGAACGGAGACCAGAGTCAGACTTGAACAGACGATCAGCCCTTTCATTTCCCATGATCCCCATCTGACCAGTAACCCACTGAACAGATACCTTGCTGTGGATACACAGCTTATCGACAGACGATATGGAGTCTCTCAGTAAATTAGATGAAATCGGGTTACTCGATTCTTTTGTGCGATATTTCAAATTAATCGTATTAAATTGGACTTTCCAATGAAATAACAAAAATTTAAAAATTTAAAAACAAATATTTAAAACAAACGAAATAAGTTTGGATTTTTAACCCCCTCCGGGTTAAACCTAAGCTAATGATGGTAGAGCAAAATGGATTGGACACCCACGCATAATATTAAGTTATTTTAATTTTTACATGTCCGTCTATCCATCCATCCGTGTGGCTGTCTGTCTGTCTGTCTGTGCGCACAATAACTCGAGAACGCGTGTACTTAAAGAGCTGAGATTTTGTACACGGACTTAAAAAGACACTAACATTAAGTTCGCTATTGAGACAAATTAGGTAACTCCTTCGTAGGGTTGCCATACAAAAATTTCGTTTTTCACTACATATTGGGACGCTACCTGAGAACGCGTCAACGAAGAAAGCTGAAATTTTGTACCTAGTGTTTTCATAAAAATGATAAATGTGATTTCAAAAATGGCCTAAATCGGGCAATCCCTTCTTGGTGTTGTGTTATAAAAACTTAGGATTTTTACGTGTACATACTGTGAAAACGATCAGTTCTATACGATTTTAATGTACTGAAAAGTTCTTCAGAATATGAAATCCTATAAAATTGGTTATAATAATCCGCCGAAACGTTGCAAAAATATATGCGAAAAAGCACTTCAAAAATCAAAATTTCACAGATGGGTCACATAACAATTCACGATTTTTTCAAGACTTCTCTCGAAAAATGTTGGAATAAACTAAGAAATACTTTCTTGATTAATAGAAAATATTTCCTTAATTCAAGTAAAATTTTCATCCATTCAACATTTTCATTCTTACTACAATATTTCTAATTTTAAGTTTAGTTCAATTGAGTGACGCAGCTAAACATTTTCAGGGGCTATACTTTTTCTAAAACCAGTAAGAATTTTATAAAGAATTCTTCAATCAGAATATCGTCAAGTTTAAAAAGCTCTTTTGAAATTAATAAACTTATTTTATAATCAATACCACTGAGATTTGTCTTCAAACGCTGGTATATTAAATTATTTAATATTTCGAGAGGAAGGATAGTTGCCCCATAATATTCCTGGAATGTAATATTGAGACATTTAGTTTTATTATAAAATATGATATCTGTTTACTTTGAAAATTGATTAGGGAAATTGAAATAAACTCGGCTCGATATACAAATAACAAAGTTTGTTTTATCTTACGACTCCCGTTTTTAATGGTTACAATGTAGCGCGTCGGAATGTTCTTTGTTCGACTAACTGTTGTACTAACTCACTGCTTTCTAATTATCTTAACTAACTAGCTTAAACTCTAAAAGGTAATAGAATACTCGTAGGGTTGGAATTTATTGAATCCGTCACCTTTGTATATTCATCGTTGTATCAACATAATATCTTTCAAAGAGCGAGGCGAGGCGAAGCGGGTCGAGGCTAGGCGAGGTGACGACACATTTCGAAGTGTAGTGTTCACAACAAGGGGTTATATGAGAATGCGTATAGAAACCTTCGATTATACTAAGGAAAGATTTCAATCTAAACTAAAAAAAAACTGCCAAAATTTCAAAAATTTCCTTTCTAAGGATATAAAATTAATCATTTTCTGTGTGTCTGGCCCTTTCTGCAGTTTTGCTTGTGTATGGAGTCACATTAACAAGCTATTAGAATTTGGGGAATTCCATCTTCCACATATATGAAGATTTACATACTGATCATCATAGATTCTTTCAGTATCTGAGAATAAGAAAAGAACCCTTCAATTATATAAAAGAAAAAAACGATAAGAATATTCTAGCTATTCAAATTAGCGCGCTGCAGCTCGCGAAAAAATTAAAAATTTCATTTTCGAGCGAGATACCTCGAGGTGTACAATCAGCGTACAATCCTTTTATTTCTTCGACTCTTAATATAGTCTCGCCTCGCCTCGTTGTGCACGTACCATTGTGCCCACCACTCCACAAGTTAAAAGAAATCTTCCAAGTTTCAACGCAGTTAGGCCCTCCGCACACGGAGCAACTCAGTTGTGACAAACTGGTTAGTGATCCAAGTCGCAAACTGGTTAGTAACTGATGATTCGCACACGGAGCTACATAAGTGATGGAACTCGAATCACTTTGCTTCAGTAGCAAGTCTCGAATTTTTTGAAGTGTTCATTTCCTCATTTCCAAAATATTGCGAAAGGAAAAACGAAACTGGTTTGCAACTGATAGCCTGGAGATCAGCACGACGCGACGTGTCGAAAGAGACTAATCATAAACGCGTTGCAAATTGATTACCAACTAGTAGCGCCGTGAGCAGACTTGCATTGAAATGCATAGGCGGCGACGCACAAGCTACTAGTTGGAAACTTAAAATAAATTTTCATCACTTTACAGTATTTTTTGAGTTGCTCCGTCTGCGGAGGGCCTTAGTGTACGTGCACAACAAGGCGAGACGTTGCGTGGCTAGGCAGATGAACGAGGCAAGGTGAAGATACATCTCGAGGTGTAGTGTTCACAACAAATAGCTGGATTACATTAAAAGTGCCGTCGTCGACGTCGTCAAACGCCGAACAAAACGCCGGGCAAGTTACATTAACGCTGGGCGGCAGCGCCATATCTTAATTTCCTTTACATTTTACAGTTGAGTTATTTGCTTTAATCTCTGCCGATTTGCAATAAAATTTTAAATAATATTAAAAAAGATATTTTCTTTTCCTTCAAGTCCACACTTTTTAATATAAAATCATTTATTTTCAGAAATTTAAATATCGTTTCATTTTGTCATGTTTTTTCATAATAGATTTAGATCTGGCGTATTGGTAAATCGAGAAGTGAGAGCAGAAATTATGTCATCAGATTCTGAAAAAGAAATTTTGTGTTTGTCTAGTAGTGCAACCATACGGAATTTTTCACTTAAGTGCCCTTTCCTCTCGTTTGCTTGCCGATATAGACAAAACGTCTGGAATTTGGCGAATTCATCATCTATATGAAGAATTACGGACTCAGGCCTGCTAGATTCTTCCAATATATGAGAATGAATAAAGAACCCTTCGATTACATCAAAAAGAAAACCTATAAGAATATGCCAGCTATCAAAATTAGCGCGCTGCACCTCGCGAATAAATGAAAAATTTCATTCTCGAGCGAGATACCTCGAAGTGGCTCGCAACATCGTACGCTGCCACAGCGTTGTTATGAGCACTCATAGTACAGCGTGCAATCATTTTATTTCTCTAACTCGTCTCGCCTCGTTACAAAATGCGTGATTTTCTAGAAGTTAATAAACCGTGCTTGTCAAGGGTTTCCAAAACAATACTGCCAGTAGCTATTTCCAGATTTAAGAAACTATTTTCTATGTAACAAGAAAGTAAGACAACATTTTAAGAACTATTTTCTTGAATTAAGAATATTAATATCGCATCAAGTTTACTTCAGTCTCAACAATTTGTTTAGCATGAAAGTGCATACAGAAACATATTTCTTCAGATGAATTCTAAATTATCGTGTCAAGAAAATCTAGTGTTTTTGATTTGCGATCTAAAAAGTATAATATCAAGAGCATAACACGTGATTCGATCAATTATATAACGAAATAACTGCTTGATACTAACGTTTCCCATTTTCTATATAGAAGAAAAGCATTTCTTGAAGCTTAGAGCCTATTCTTTCCATGTTGTTTTCTTTGGACTATTATAGGGTTATCGTGTTCCAATACAAACGTATCATTCAAACTCTCAGTTAATTAGCTGAAAAACGATTAAGACTTGCGAATAAATAAGAACGCTCGATATAATTTAAAACTCTTTACACTTTATTACTTTCCCTGACCTATCTTACCACGTTTTTAGTATTCCGAACCGACCGGACATTTGACACCACTGTGCCTGAAACTAACCTGCGACTGATCACTTAACGGCACTCGCCAGACCAGTCATTGGTCTTTTATGCCCCAATATTCGGAAGTAAACTTTTACTCGCAACGCGGATGTAAACAACCGACCACAACCTTGTCGTTTGTTTTACCGGTTGCAGCACCTGAGTTGCTTAGTTGTAAGCAATCGCCTTACATAATAATTACCATGTGAGGTTAATTATTATCGTAATCGTCAATTGCTCCACTAAGCGCTCATCGCAGCCAGCTGTTGGGCTAATCAGCAAAACAACCGACAGTTACAGAACAATACCATGCGAGGTTATTGTTTAGCAATTGCTGATTATTTCGCTGTGATGCCTTTGGCTGCTGGAAGAATCTTCCGTATATTGGGCCATAACATCCCTCCCCCCTTTGAAAAACTAGTTTCCGAAGGGAACTTGACCTGGAGAGTGCAACAGTCTTAATTAAAAACATTTTTTAATCTTCGTTCGGTTCAGATTACGCTTTTCTTTTACATATTCTTATTGGCTATCTAAATCTTATTATTTTGTTTTCCTTACATCCTTTTCATTATACTCTCCGTTAATACATTTTCATTACTTTCTAATTTAATATTATTTTCTTATCTCTACTACATTTTCTTCTTTGCTTTCTAACATTTCAAATCTTCATCTCATTTCTTTTAACATACTCTTTGCCTTTTTCCATACAAAAAGAACTTTTTCTATATAGATTACATTTCTTATACTTGTTATTCATTTTACATTTAATTTATCTTTTTTGTTTTTTTTTCCGCAGATTAAATTTCGGATAGTTTCTTCTCGTATTTCATTCCTTACATTTTATTTCTTTCTTTCTTATTTTCTGTATTCTATTCTTATTTATTTTTTTATTTTTCCGTATTTATATTCGTTCTTATGGCTTCTCTTATTGAATTTTATTAACATTTTTTTCTTTTAATGCCTTACATTTATTTTCTCAATTTTTTTCACGTTTCTCTTATTTTAAAATTTGCTCTCTTTCATTTTTACACTATATCTCCTTGAAACATCACACACAAATTATTTCTATTACACCTTCTTATCTATTCTACATTTCTTTCTCTTAATATAGTCTAACTAGATACCTTAATTTTTATTTGTTCAATAGAGCAACTATTTTAACTATACGCATATATATTGATCTTCTCCTTTTTACCTTACTTTCAAATTGACAACTTCGCTTAATATAATTATACCTTAATTCTTTAATACAATTACGAGCCTTAAATTTAGTGTAGTCGCTCGAACTGTTTGTTGATTATGTTCGGAAAGTATGGTCTGGATTCGCTACATGGATGATGTCATATCAACGGTAAGGTGGACGTCTGGTTCGACTTGCTGCTGTTCTGAATTACGAGTTTGGATTATGTCCCCCTGGGAAGAACGGCTCATCTGTTGCTGTTGGCCTGAGTCTGTTGTTCATCTGCTGCCTTAAGAGCTGTTTTTTAAACTTCTACTTCCAGCTCTTTTGTGCTACACTTATTCCACTTATAGCTTTTGTGTAGTATTTCCTGAATAGTATTAACATCTGGTAATGAACAATTTTTGGATACTCATGTCAAAATCTTTTTCAGTTATTGGCGCTATCAATACTATACTAGTATTTAAATTCCCATTGAATAGACAATTCCAGATTGTAGTTCCGCTTTGTTAACAACATTTAAACATTTAAAAGTCCAATCATAAGAAAACGTACAAAACCGCTCCTATTACTGGCAGTTCTCTAATTGTACTAGTGGACGAAAAAAAAACGTTGGTCTCATTTTCAATGTTCAATGAGTATATTATTTTCCAGAAGATGTGCTCTCAATTATCTCGTTACCATGAGGGTTAGTGGTTCGAATGATTGATGATAATATTCGTAGAAATATTATTTATCTTTTCTTGATTTTCTTATGGATACGATGGAGTCCTCCCAATTATATCGGGAGTCCATCCGTACCTAAAGAAATAGATATTTTTAATTCCATATAACACTATATATGTGTCACCAGAATACCGACTTCCCAACATTCAATTACGCGCCAATAATTCTGTACTGTTTCTTAATTGCAGCTTTCAAAGAAAAATTTTTCTAATGGATAAATAGATAAAAGATAACTACGGATTTTACTCATGAATTCGCATCCATATCTATAAGGTTAATTCTCCAGGGCTCCGCATAACCATTGCCTTTCCTCTCATTTACTTATTTCTGCTGCTTACATGTTTTGGCTCTCAGCTACATACCGGAACTTTCCGCATCTCGGTTGTCATACAGATCTCCTATTTATGTAAATTTCCATCCCGCTCTTTAGGGTAACGCTACACTGCTATTATAATTTCCTAGTTACATTTAATCTTTCTTAACCTCTAAAATATACAATTACAGTAATGGTTATTGCTCTTTGTTTATGAATCTTGATTTTTGAATATTACATTTTTCTTTATTTTCACTACTCTTATGTTTTTATCTTCCCTGCTTACCTTTTGGGTATCAATAACTATAAACGTACAAATATATTTCTTATCCTGCTAACTTTTCATTTCTATTCCAACACTTTCTTCAATTATGTTAAGTTTTTTTTAAACTTCTCTTTATTTTAAATATCTTATTTCTTTGTTTCAAACTTCTTTTTCTTTTCCATCACTAATTTTTTCTTTTATTTTTCAAACTTCTGTTTACTTTAAGTCTCTTGTTTCTTTTTTTTTAATTCTCATTATTAAGTTAACTAAATAACTCTCTTTTGAACATTTTCTTTTTCCAAAGCCCTTTTTTCCACCTAAAATATTTATCCATTTTCTTAGTATCATTGGTACCTTTATTAGTTACTATCAACAATACATTCATTCATCCATATACATAGTTTCATATTACTTTACTTGAGTTGTAGTATTGTTTCAGTCTCCAATAAAGCAGGTACTAGACTATCCTTATATCCTTGCATTTCTTTTCTTCACCTGTAAATCTATAGAGCTATGTCATTTAAATTTTGTAATATCCGCCTCTCAATTCACTTACAAAATTTGAAGGCCCCTGTGGAAAACCTCGGCTTATCGTCGCTTTTCCCTGACATTTACCAACACTTACCTCATTAAGTGTCATTAAAGGTGCAGTAGAATTCCAATGTCCTGCACGACTGCAGTTTCGATGCCATAATTTCTTCTTGAATTCTGTTCTAACCGATTTATTTATATGTATATTCTTAAAATGTAAGCTTTCCTCTTCGCCAAAGCCCCTGAGCTTGGTTTTGTAGTGGAGAGAAACTTTTCCTACCCTCATAACTCCATGCAGGTCTTTCGGAATACTTAAGCGGTTTCGAATAATTTGGTGCTTTTACCGGACAGGCTCTTGAACTAGCGATTCTTACAAATGGAAGTCTATCCTTCAGACTATTTCCGCTGTGCTGGCCGTGTCTGTGTTGACTGGTCAATCCTTCGCTAGATTCTTCGGTTATAGGCTTGATAGGCTCCGAAATTTCGCAAGGCGTGATACGGATCTTCTCCCAGAAGGGTACCAGAAATGGGTCCTGTAATGTAGGTACTATTTTTCCTGTCATGTTTATGTTTTCCTCTTCTATCCTGGCCTGGAACAGATTTCCTTGACTGCCTCTCTGCCAAGCTGTGGGTTCCACTTTTGCCAAAGCTGCGATGTTTTCACAAGAAGCATTTTCTTCCATGCTTTTGCTTGCTTCTTGTATCAGCAGCTTCATATTTTCGCAGTCGATAATAGCTCTGCCACTGAGGAAATACATTCCAAGTATACCGTCGGCTGGAATTGAATCCGTATCACAAATGGCGTTAAATATGCAGGCATGCTGGCTGTTGTCGATCTGCAACTTTGCTTCACAGGTGCCTATAGAGCTCTTGGCATATCCAAAGAGTCCTCCAATTCTTATTTTCTGCTGTGTTTGTATCGGTGTATTTCTTTTTATCCTATTAGCCTTAATTATGTTACATGTTGATCCAGTGTCTACTAAAAGCCTTAACTTACTTTCTAATGCTATATTCGATGTAACTGAGATGATAAATGTACTCCGAGAATTCAATTTCTCCCTTTCTTTCTCTGCTAAATAGGTACCTTTTTAGACAGTTTACCGTGTAGTGATCCTGCGTTCGACAGAATTGGCAATAAAGCCCCTCCCTTCCTGAATGGAATTCACCTTGGATGCCAGTTGCATATCTTGCCACTCTGACGTTATGAATTCGGCAATTGGATTCCTCGTGTCCATATTCCTGACATTCAGTACAGAAGAGTACTTGTTGGAACTCTCTCGCAAAGTGTCCACGCTGTCCGCATTGAAAACACTCAATAGATCTGGGAGGTGTTCTTCTTGTCGAAGGTGCTTGGTATCTTCCTGATAACACTGGCCCTGTTCTGTGTAAGAACAGTCTCGAATTCTGTCTAGGCCTTTCTCTGCTAAATTTCCCCGTTGTCCATCTGTTTGGTGCATTTTCTGTGCTCGACTTTCGGTCTTCTTGCCATATTCCTGATTCTCTTACCTGAAACCTTTCGGCGTCTTTTTCGAAATAGCTGGCTTGCTCGCTCACTTCCTCCAATGACTGAAATTTAATTTAAATAAGGTACACTTGCGTGAATCTACTCATCACACCCGCTTTGAAAGTAGCTACAACATCGGCCTCCAACTCAGCTAGTAGTCCCTTCTCCCCTCCCGGGTATTTAGCCGAAACAGCCTCTTTTATCTGATCGCGCATTTCTTTTATTCGATCCGCGAACTCCGTGATGTCTTCTCCAGGTTTCTGTCTACATGCTAGAATTTCAGTGCGTAATTCACTGAATGATTTTCGCGGCATGTATGCAGATTTTATTGCTTGCTGTAAGGTTTCAAAATCCTTCAGCTCCTGGGAGCTTATCACGTAATACGAATCATCAGTCAGCCGATATTTATTTTACACATTTCATGAAAATAAGTTATTCTGTGGCTTCCAGTCGGTCGTAAAGATCTTTACAGCAACACAGAAATCGATATACTTCCTTTACTAGCTTTGGAGTTCTTTCCCCAGAGAATATTGGCACGTATTTTGACACCATATCCATAATCCATGAGCATCGGCCATGTTGAACTTTAGTGGTCTGTCTACGTTGATTTTTGTCCTTATTGTTTCTTTGTTTCTATTGTCAGCTATATTTTGCTATCTATCCTTCCCTCCACAG
Source organism: Dioctria linearis (assembly GCA_963930735.1). Lineage (NCBI taxonomy): Eukaryota > Metazoa > Arthropoda > Insecta > Diptera > Asilidae > Dioctria > Dioctria linearis. The sequence goes on along the minus strand of OZ005740.1, from coordinate 128,332,192 downwards.
CTTCCTCTTATTTGTTGTTGGTGGTCCTGGAGTACTAGTTTCTTTGGCATCTAACACCTAACCGCGAGGTTTGTAACAAAGCTATTACAATCAGATAGCGATACCCGGCGAGGATCGTTCCTTACAACTATATATTACCATGAAAACTTGAGTAGACGCAACATTCCGACAAAGATCATTCCCGAAGACTCTGATCTTTCACTGGAAGTACTTAAGTGAAAACAACTTTACTTGAGACCATTAAATCCGGACAAAACAGCGATTCGAGACTCATTTAATATTATTACTTTGCATCCTATTACCTAACGAGGGTGAAAAAAGTAAAGCACCAACAGCAAGTTCACATACAGACCACACTCTCAACACTACTTAAATTTTAGGCTGAAACGTTAAATCGATCAAACCAATTTAAAAGAAAAAAATATCATCTTTTTTAAAATTTTACTTTAACACACAACAAAAATACGAGTACAACCAACTATACTTTACTTAAAACTTTGTACTCAACTGCGTTGAACCCCAGATTATTCCACTTAATAACATTACTCTAGTAGTTACTGCGAATATTAAAAATGCGATAATTTGAATAAGGGTGAGAACGATCAACGCGACTTTTAACAAATTACTAAAATATTGCACCTTATAGCTTACTTCGAAATTTATCACATCTTAAAATTAACCCTGTATGTATGTATGTGTACCTACGTGTATAACCGGAGTAGCTAAATTAGCTTTGCTCCCAGTGTGTGTGTTTGAAGTAGCTAAATTAGCTTTGCTCCCAGTGTGTGTGTTTAGAGTAGCTAAATTAGCTTTGCTCCCAGTTTGTCTATTTGTGTTGAGTAGCTGATAAAGATCAACTCCTCAAATGATGTAAGTGTAATTTCTAATTTAACTTCACAAAAAAAATCACAAAACACGAAACTTAAATCACTTAATCTAATACTGCTTTAATGCCTGAAACGTAAAAGAATTTAAAAAAAAATCAATATATAAAATAAACAAATTTCCACCTTCTTACAAAAACTTGTTGAAAGAAAGTTAGCAATAAAAAAAAACACACCAGCAAGAAATTCTCAAATTTCTTACCTAGTTTCACCGGCTGCGCCAATTATCGTGTCCCAATGCAAACGTATCATTCAAACTCTCAGTTAATTAGCTGAAAAACGATTAAGACTTGCGAATAAATAAGAACGCTCGATATAATTTAAAACTCTTTACACTTTATTACTTTCCCTGACCTATCTTAACACGTTTTTAGTATTCCGACCCGACCGGACATTTGACACCACTGTGCCTGAAACTAACCTGCGACTGATCACTTAATGGCACTCGCCAGACCAGTCATTGGTCTTTTATGCCCCAATATTCGGAAGTAAACTTTTACTCGCAACGCGGATGTAAACAAACGACCACAACCTTGTCGTTTGCTCTACCGGTTGCAGCACCTGAGTTGCTTAGTTGTAAACAATCACCTTACATAATAATTACCATGCGAGGTTAATTATTATCGTAATCGTCGATTGCTCCACTAAGCGCTCATCGCAGCCAGCTGTTGGGCTAATCAGCAAAACAACTGACAGTTGCAGAACAATACCATGCGAGGTTATTGTTTAGCAATTGCTGATTATTTCGCTGTGATGCCTTTGGCTGCTGGAAGAATCTTCTGTATATTGGGCCATAACAGGGTCTAATCTCTAATATTACCTACTATCCCATCAAAAATTCGTTGCCTTGCAGCACCACAAATACAATCTGTACCCCAAGAAGAAGGGGAAACTTTTTCTGGGTTTTAAATGATTTGCAAGGTTTTTATTGTGACCAGAGATGTGAAACAACAGAAACATCAATGGCAACAATCAAGAGCTTTCCCGAACGTGGTGAGCTTTTCCTACTAAGTTACTTCAAGCTAAGCACATAGCAAAGACAATAAAATCGATTAAAAAAACTGAAACAGAGTCAGATGGGCTCTCCATCTATGTGGAAGAGTGGTGTGAAGAAGGAAGAAAAAAATCATGTGATAAAGATTGTGTAAATAATGGCTCGTGGCCTAATATAGAGCTGGTCCGTTTAGATTTACAAATTATTTAACTATTGGGCCGATATTATATATTCCATAATTATAAGTTTGTTCTTAACTTTATGGATCTGTAAAATAGAAGACAACTAAGAATATCTCTCAGCACGAAAATAACTTCACGGAACAACATTATTGTACTATTCCATGTTTAGTATCGTATACTATAATTTCTTCCATTCGATAAAATCTGAAGTGGTAAAACTTCAAAACAGAATTTCTACAATTAATTTCAATACGAAAACAATTTACAGAAAGGACACAAATATTATAATATTTATCGTCATGATTAAGTTCAAGTGAAGCGTAAAATTACGAAGGTAAAAGGATCTCAGCTGTACAGGTAGGTAAGCTCTCCGCACAAAAGTAACATAAAAATCAATAAATCAAGAGCTGCAGAGCAATAAAAAACTACCTCGGTGCCATTAGTCGAGAAAGTCCCCGACTCTCCCCGAGAAAGGAATTCAGCGTATTGACATTATTACTTAAAAATGAATATAAATGACATTTTGTAACCTGAACAATATTTCACTGTCAATTAAAATTGCATAAATCAAAATAAAAGCGAAGCGGTGAGGAAAACTTTCCAAAGTGGTATTGGAAACGTGCCTGGCATCCCCCAAAATGCCAGGATGTGCCTTTTGGCATATAGAAGCTATTCGCCTGGCTGGCGCGACAGTTGCCTCGTACTACAGAATACATACGTACGCGCGTAGTATAAATTCTGCTCGATCATGTAGTAATAAATTTCGAAATGTGACCATCGATAGGCCGAAAATAACCCGCACACGAATCGAATTGATGGGTTTCAATGAGCTCAAAATACTCCACTATGGAGTGGTCCATACCTATATGCATGAATATTTATTACAAATTTGTTTTATAAATGAACTGAAATATTCTTTAGAATCTATGTAGAGTGGCGGCAGTAATAAAAGCTACCTGCAGATCATAATTTCTTTCATATCCTCTTTATTTCGGTATAGATGTAGATAGATCCTATCAATCCGTCTGTCTCTGATTTCGGTAGCCCCAATTACCTCAACATTATTGTACGGCTATCAATGTTGCGATATGATGGATTATATACAACATACGTCACTGAAAAGGACTTACCAGTCACAACCAGGAAGCGAGTAGACAGAGGCTCTGATAATCGCGCAAAACTGCTGTTCCACATAAAAACAATGGATGGTGGAAACGAGATATTTTCCATTCATATAATCCTCTGAAAAATTCTTGCTGGAATTTCCTGCTTATTGAATTGAGTCCACCTCGTCTCTGGAGTGATGGAAGTGCATCCCATTAACATAATTTCAAGTTTAGGTCGACGGAATACGATACTCCCATTTTGCTTGTAGAATAAAAGTTCTACTTCTGAGTGGAGGTGATTACGTTGATATAGCTGCCTTGCCAGCGCTTAATGGATGGTCTAAAATATCAAAGCGAATCCATTCTTTTGAATGAAAGTTATTTTCATATAGATGCAGGAAAAACTCTTTGATATTGCACAACGGCTACGAAACGGAAAGAATGCTGGGATATGGAAGAGGAATACTTTTTCGAGTATCCTTAGATTACTTTTCTGGAAAAAAATAGAGCTTTTTTTATAATGAAGCAGTGGTCTTAAAGTCTTAGCAAAATGAAAGTCTTAAACTTAAGTTTTTAAATGGTTACTAACTAGCTATAACATTTCTTTTTGTGCATTAAAATATAGAAAATAAGAAATGAAGTGGTATACACAAGGTAAATACTTACCTACTTCCTGCTTACACTCTTGCTCTAGATCTGCCCCCCCCCCCCCCGCCGCTCCCAATGAAATAACTTCTTCCCCTCAAATTTACATCTGAAAAGTTTTTCTTGTTCAAAGGAAGTGTAGTAACTCAAATGCTCTTAAGTCCTTTCAAAGATACTGCAAACTGGAGCACTTGCTCCAAAGGCGACCTCTCATTCTTTATAACGATATCCAATATATTACGATTTATAGTCAAATGTTTCAGTTATCGAGCCTTAACGTTGATTTCTTGAAAAAATATGTCATACAAATTTGTTGTGTTATCTGGATCCCGTAAGATTTTGTACACCATGGACATTTTTTCTTCCTCAAATGGGACTCATTAATAGTCCTTTAAATCAAAAAAAGAATGCTCCAATATTTGCTTCCGTTCAAAAGATATTCATATTTTTATCTTATGCGAAAAGTGGTAGCATAACTATCTGATTTTATTTTGCACTTACTTTACTGTCACAATATGGAAACAACTCCGTCTACGTTTTAAGGCACTTTCACATCAAACACAAGAATCGAAAAAATGTAAACCGAAAAACTCAATTTATTCCACTTTAAAAGAAGATTTTTGCTCCAATGATTAATAAAATCATGGGAAATAGGATAAACTAATAATTTTACTAATAAAATAGTAAATTTATCTTAGAAATTTTAAGAAAACACAACTTTTATGATTTATCGGACGAATTTTTCAGCCGAAAAAGTTTTTCGGCCGATAAAACATAAAAGTTGTGTTTTTTTTCAAAATCTGAAATAAAGATAACTATTTTGTCAGTAAAATTTTTTTCTTTTGCTATTTTGGACTTTCAGGAAAACTGTTTCAACATTTTTTGTCATAACTTTTTAATTTGACAATCTGGATTTTATTAATCATTGGAACAAAAATCTTGTTTTAAAGTGGAATAAATCGAGTTTTTCGGTTTACATTTTTCTGTTCTTGTTTTTGATGTGAAAGTGCCTTTAGTATTTTCTCGGGCATACACAATTCCTAAAATCTATCTTAATAGATTTTTTAATATAAAAAAAACCCGCCCCAAAAAAAAAAAAATAATCTCGCTCATTGAACATGATTCATGTGTGACCCTACAAGGTACCGAGAATGCTTGAGCAAACATAAGTCTGTCGATTTTGTGACAATGAAAGACTTCTCTTGATATTTCGGTTGACTTTAGTGTATGATCTCTTGGGATTTATCTAACAGTTAACATCCACAGCATTAATCGAGAGTCACGGCAAGATTTACATTTGTGCAAAAGATCTGTATGTACATTAGGGTGGTCCAAAAAACAAATGTTAAAGTGTCTAAATGCTCATTTAGAATTTGTTAGCTAATGTTATTTTAAACTTCTATGCAAAATATCAATAAAATTCGTTAATTTAGAGGTCGCTCAAATCGAAAATAGTTTTTTTTTCTTTTTCTATTTTGAACTTTCAGGAAAACTGTTTCAACATTTTTTGTCATAACTTTTTAATTTGACAATCTTGATTTTTTTTTTAAATTTAAGGGAACTTAGTTATGAACTTACTGCAGTGAAAGTCGTTTCAGAAAATTAAATTCTTCTATTTTTTATAAATTGTTCAAAACGAATATTCGGACCCGGAACTCCAATTTTTTGATTTCGTGTAAATTTTTTTGTAAGGAAAAGTGGATGCTGTATATTTTTTCTACTATAATATAATCTATAGTCGGTTATTTCATGTAGTGTACGAACTGTTCTCAAAATGCGATTTTTGAAGGTGAAGCATTTTTGCAAATTACAAAGAATATGTGCCGGTCCATAAAAGTATAGACTTTTTGACTGTAACAGAATTATTTGTACAAAAAATAAGAGAACATGTTGCAATTTGTCTTAACGATAGATGCCTAATATCCGTCGATTTGACGTATAGGCCAGTTTGTATATTTTGAAATTTTGGTATTTTAACATATAATTTCTCATTATTTTTTTGTTTTACTGATAGAATAAAGTATAAAGTTACTAATAAAATATAAAATTTTATATAAAATTATTACGAAATAAGATATAATCACAAACATAAATGTAGGTACAAATATGATTAGGCTTCTCTAATTAAGACCAATAATATTATACCCTAGATGAACAAAAAAGTTAAATAAAGTTAAACCAAAAGTTCTGTATGGCAACAACAAGAAGGGGTTGCCTGATTTAATTCATTTTTGAAATTTTATTTCCTATTTTTATGAGAACTCTCTCTACAAAATGTCAGCTCTCTAGGTCAACGCGTTCTTAGGCAGTGTCCAAATATATAGTGAAAACCCAAAGTTTTGTATGGCAACACCAAGAAGGGGTTGCCCGATTTATTCCGTTTTTGAATTTGTATTTCCGATTCTTATAAAAACGCCGTTTACATAATATGAGCCTTGCACGGCGCCGCGTTCTCAGAATATGTCCTAATATATAGTGAGAAACCAACATTTTGTATGGCAACACCAAGAAGGGGTTGCCCGATTTAGTACATTTTTGAAAAATTGTTATTATGGAAACACTATGTACCAAATTTCAGCTCTCTACACCAACGCGTTCTCGGGCAGTGCCCAAATGTACCCTTAAAAGGAAATTTTTGTATGGCAACCCTACGAAGGAGTTGCCTGATTTATCCCATTTTCAAAATTAAATTTACTTTTTTAAAAAAAAAGTCTGTGTAAAAAATGTCAGCACTGTAAGTAAGCACGCTCTCGAGTTATCGTGCGGACGGTAAGGAAGACCGACATGCACACAGATCAGTAAACGAACAGGCGGACATGCAAAAATCAAAATAACTTTTAATATTATGCGTGGGTGTCCAATCCAATCGCTGCAAAAGAAAATGTCATTGGTACAAAGTCGTTACTTTTATGAGTCCTCACATTTTCGTAATTTGCAAAAATGCTTCACTTTCGAAAATCGCATTTTGAGAACAGTTGGTACACTACATGACCCCCTTAAGTTGTAGTCGTTAGAAAGATAATCGATTGTAAATTACATTATTGCAGAAAAAGATACCCGCATGCCACTTTTCCTTACAAACAAATTTACACAAAGTCAAAAAATGGAGTTCCGGGTCCGAAAATTTCGTTTTGAAAAATTTAAAAATTTATACAAAAGTAGAAGAATTTAATTTTCTGAAATGACTTTTACTGCAGTACGTTTATAACTTAGTTCCCTTACATTTAAAAAAAAAGAATTATGAAAAAATATAGCCTAATTAAAAAGTTATGACAAAAAATGTTGAAACAGTTTGGCTGAAGCCCAAAACTGTGTAAACTGTAGAAGGCCTTAGAAGTAGTTATATCTTCTCAAGGAAGAAGAAGTCCTTGGCAGCCCAATTCTTTTTATTACTTTTTAACCCACGACGCACAGTGCTTCGCTTAGAACTAGGACAAAGGTCTAATTTGGTTATTATTTGGTTTTAAAAGTCTTGTTTGTCTAATTTGGTTATTATTTGGTTTTAAAAGTCTTGTTTGTCATAAATAAAAATATTTAGTAATATTTTAGTAAAAATATTTATTACTGAGAAAATATGTACATACATAATCAAATCAAGTAAAATTGTTATTTAGTGTGGTGCTTCTGTATTAATAGGTTGGTTTGGAATATGTATGAACTAATGACTTGTATATTTGAAAAGATTTCGCTTTCATTGTAAAAACAAATTGTAAACTAATATTTACGATATTCTTATACTTAATATAAATATATTGTTATTTGAATTTTCAAGGTAAAACAAAAGATTATATCAGATAGTAAATGAAAATTAAAAATAAATTAGAACTAATCACTGCATAATCTCCATGGCAATATCAGACAGGTATTTGAAGGATGGATGGATTAGCCAATAATTTTAAAACTTCTGGGGAAATTGTATCAGGGCTCTTTCTGGGTAATTTGCCGAATGTTTTGATAACTGGATCAAATGTTATCAAAAGCAATGTATTAGTAGATGTTCTAGAGTCTTTAGCAATATGTAACTCCCTGTAACACCGGAAATCCTTATTTCCAGCATCATAAACGTCCTCAAGAAATTGACCTATGGGAACACTACAAGATTTAATTACATCTGTGTATTAAAATTTTATGCACAGTTACTGGTATGTAAAATCATGAGTAGAAGCTCAAATACAATGCCTTCGTTTCAGCCGTAAACCGTTCGAATTCTATTAGGTATATTAATGTCGTATTCTGCCGAAAGTACACAAAGAATTGTATGAAAACGTTTTATGAGATTCCCATCTTCTCTCGTTGCTACAGGACTTGTAAAAAAAATCCTGGCCGTATTGGCATCATTTGTGGTGCCAAAACCTGGTTTGGGCTTATTTACAGTCCACCCATTTGCTTTTTATAACCTAGATGAAATCTGTAGGGTAGGTATACTAAGTTTGTCATTCCCTTTGTAACGCATAGAAATAATTATGGTAGAACAAAATAGATTGGACACGCACGTATAATATTAAAAGTTATTTTGATTTTTGCATGTGCGTCTGTCTGTCTGTCCGCACGATAACTCGAGAACGCGTGTACTTAGAGAACTGAAATTTTGCGCACGGGCTTTTTAGAAAAAAAAAAGTAAATTTATGTCCGAAAATGGGACACATCGGATAACTCCTTCGTAGAGTTGCCATACAAAAATTTCGTTTTTCACGACATATTTGGGCACTGCCTGAGAACGCGTCAACTTAGAGAGCTGAAATTTTGTACAGTCTTTTTATAAAAATAATAAATATAATTTCAAAAATGGGCTAAATCGGGCAACGTGTACTATGAAAACGATCAGTTCCAGACATTTTTATTGTACCAAAAACTTCTTCAGAATATGAAATCCTATAAAATTGGTTATAATCATTTTTTCTGTACGACGAGCTGTTCTAGAAATATATTCGAAAAATCACTTCAAAGGTCAAAATTGCACAGATGAATGACAGTACGAAATTTACGGGCATTCATCTAGACCAATTCTAGCAATTTTACTTATTTAATTTGTTTGTACACGGAAAAGAGTGTTTTTTATACCCTAGATGAAATCTATAGGGGTATACTAAGTTTGTCATTCCGTTTGTAACACCTCGAAATAATAATGGTAGAGCAAAATGAATTGGACACCCACGCATAATACTAAAAGTTATTTTGATTTTTGCATGTCCGTCCGTCGGTCCGTCCGTCTGTCTGTGCGCACGATAACTCGAGAACGCTGAAATTTTGTACACGGACATTAAAAAAAAAAAAAATTAAGTTCGAAAATGAGACAAATCGGGCAACTCCTTCGTGGGGTTGCCATACAAAAATTTCGTTTTCCACGATATATTTGGACACTACCTGAGAACACGTCGACATAGAAAGCTGAAATTTGGTACACTGTGTTTTCATACTAATAGCAAATAAAATTTTAAAAATGGGCTAAATCGGGCAACCCCTTCTTGGTGTTGCCATATACAATTTTTGGTTTTTTACATATACTTTGAAAAGGATCATTCCTAGACATTTTTGTTGTACTAAAAACTTCTTCAGAATAAGAAATCCTATAAAATTGGTTATAATCATTTTTTCTGTTCGACGAGCCGTTCTAGAAATATATGCGAGACACCAATGCAAAAAATCGAAATTGCTCAAATGGGTGACCATACGAAATTTCATACGTGCATTCATCTAGGATATCATAAGAATTGGTCTTAGACCAATTCTAGCTTTTTCACTTGTTTGAATTTCTCTTTATCACTAACTGATCTGACTTGCCACACCTTGATCGTCATCCTATATATAAGAGACATTCGAATCTTTTAGTCTATGCGTGTAGTGTAAGCCATAATTATAATTTTCTATCACGTGAGTTTTACGGTTTAGAACAATTCATTTCAGCGGTATCACAAATATATCAGTTTTGTCTTCTTTTAGTGTCTGTTAAAATATTTAAAACTTTCTATAAATTGTCTATAATAAGTTATGTTGAACTGACAACTGATTTTCAAGTAGAGATGCGGCCAAATGTATTTTTTTTGTAATATTTCGAATTTTACAAGATTTTCAGATTTTTTTGGAAAATATGAATATTTTTGGACGACAATAACTACTAGATAAGGTCCTAGGATTTTTCCAAAATATAGTATTATTTTCATCATTTATTTGTCATTTCGACGGTACACGATTGATATTATATGTAAATAAGAATTCGTCGATACAACGCTCCTCGTGAAACTTTTGTTTATATTGTTTATGTCCAGAACTCCCATCACAACCCAATTTACTTATCAAAGTAAGTGACATACCTACCTGCCTAGACCTTAATTAGATGTATGGGCTAAATGATAAATGACGTTTGTGGGCCTTTAATTTCATAGAAAAGTGATGTATGTGGGGTTATATGACCCGGTATTCTAGTTTATTTCATAGAAAACTCATTTGGTATTTTAAGCTATCATTTATTTCTAGAAATCAAATATTTCGGTCTTTGGTGTAGACCAATTCCACCCGACATGCTGTTCGTATTGAGATTAGGACCACAATTTGCCACGCAGTTGAAAACTAACACAGAACAAATTATCAACATCATAGCAGATGTTTAAGACATCAAAGATTCCAACGATGATGAAAACTGGAAGATCCATGCTAGAAACAGTATAACACGCACCTTAGCAAAATAAATCGAAGAACCTACGCGTTTCAATATTCAAGACCGACAAATTAATAGAGCTTTAGGGACAACACGTAATTTCTTGGAGATAATAGAGATCTGCTAGGGCAACCGCACAATCATAATAGATAGACAGCATTATGAGCAAAACACGAATGACACCAACACATATGAGGTTATGCCGCATCATAATCTTAACCTAATTAAACATCTCATACACAGGAGCAATGGAACAACAGGTGAATTGCACACTAAAAACTACATATCAAACCTGATTACGCAAAACTCACAATATCGAATGCTATTCCACCTCGAATTTATAGAACAATTAAAGCGCATAAATAAAACTACCCAGCCCGACCCATCGTTACCACACGTAACACACCGGCTTATGTCTAGCAGCATTTATAAACAATATGCTTGCAAAAGCTTGTGACACCATTAAATATAATGTGCCCAACTCCTACACCTTCAAGGATTTCATTAACAAACTCACATCAAACCAAATGATCGTTTAATCTCGTTTGATGTATTGAACTATACACCAACATTCCGCATGACCAGGCGATCAGGAGTATGCTAAGAAGATGGCCTAAGATAAAACAAGTCACCCGTATCTCAAAATGCATGATCACCAAGGCCCAGCAATTCTGCGTTATGGAGAATAATTTTTTCATGTACCAGGGGGTCTTCCAAAAACAAAAACATGGGCTTCCCACGGGTAGCAGCTTATCAGGCTTTCTAGCTAGCGGAATTTGTTTTGGATGACCTACTGGATGACATTTGAACTACCTCACAAACCGTCATTCATCAAAAAATATGTAGATGACATCATAACACGCATATGCATGCCATAGATGAAACTCTAAGAATTTTTAATGACAAGCATACCCGCATAAAATTCACTGTTGAAGAAGAAAATCCCACCTCACAAAGCATTCCTTTCCTGAACATGATAATATACAGAAAACAACAGATTCCTAAGAGATTGGTACAGCAAACCTGTGGCAGCAGGGCGACTATTAAATTTCTTATCGGCCCACCCCCACAAAATGAAATTTAACGTGGCACTTTCTTTTGCAAAAAGGGAAATCGCTCTGAGTAATGCAAATTAGTACAACAATAACTATAGCCAGATCCATCGGATTTTGTCCTCAACAACTATCCCAATAGCATTATTAATAAAATCATTAAACATGTCATACACGCAACCGAAATACACAAATGCCTATATACAAAAAACTTACATACATACCACACATAAGCAATAAAATCATTCCCGCTCTACAAAATAACAATACCCAAATTAGATTGGGACTCCAGCCTCAAAACCAATTAAGACTAACCTTTTCCTCAGATACTCTGTTCAGCGCATGCATTTAAAAACACACACACGTTCGACTTTGGAAATCCAAAAATTCTACGTAAAGAGCAAAACTGGAGGAAGAGGAAAAACATGCAATCATATAAGCCCAACGCCACAAACTTCAAGATTGATACGGAATACATTCACACGCAATACAAAAATTTAACCAATTCATGCGCACACTCAATATGATAACGATTTTTTTCCCACTTGCTGGACGTACTTAATACTGTTTCCAACGCGCATGTAATCACAATTTAATTGTTTGTTTCTCTCAGTCTTTAGTTCCTAATTGTTACTTATTTTATCTTCATTTATATCTCATAAAATGTGTGACATTAATGTTAATTACTGAGATATTTTTCTCTCTTTTGGAGTGCGTTCTTATACCCTAGATGGAATCTATAGGGTATACTAAGTTTGTCATTCCGTTTGTAACACCTCGAAATAATGATGGTAGAGCAAAATGGATTGGACACCCACCCATTCATAATATTAAAAGTTATTTTGATTTTTGCATGTCCGTCCGTGCGCACGATAACTCGAGAACGCGTATACTTAGAGAGCTCAAATTTTGTACACGGACCTAAAAAAAAAAGTAAAATTAAGTTCGAAAATGAGACAAATCGGGCAACTCCTTCGTGGGGCTGCCATATAAAAATTTCGTTTTCCGCTATATATTTGGACACTGCCTGAGAACGCTTCGACGTAGAAAGCTGAAATTTTGTACATGATGTTTTTACTACATTAGCAAATAAAATATCAGAAATGGACTAAATCGGGCAAGTCCTTCTTGGTGTTGCCATATAAAAATTTAGGTTTTTTACGTATACTTTGAAAACCATCAGTCCAACACATTTTTATTGTACTAAAAGCTTCTGCAAAACACGAAATCCTATAAAATTGGTTATAATCATTTTTTCTGTGCGACAAACCGTTCTAGAAATATATGCGACAAACAACTTCAAAATCAAACTTGAATAGATCGGTGATCATACGAAATTTAATACGGGCATTCATCTAGGGTATCATAAGAATTGGTCTTAGACCAATTCTAGCTTTTTTACTTTGTTTTCGATTTTTCTAATAAGTTGCAAATTTGTGTTTAATTTTCTTAAAAGTTTTATTATAAAGTTTTTAAGTTTTAAATTTTAAAATATTTTCACATAAGGTTTAAACAACCCACAAAAAAATGTTCATTCTGACACAGCAATTTTCTCTAGGTAAAAGCACATAGTTTTTAATTAACTGTTAATTGGTTTTTCAATAAATTTTTTGATTTGTTTTCCCTTTGTCAGCCTTGATAATGGTCTCCAAAGACCGAAATATTGGATTTCTAGAAATAAATGTCATACAACCCCACAAACGTCACATTTTTAGTATGGTCTAAAATTGCTTGCAGAGATTTTATTGATGGTTATTGCATCTTACTCTAGCTTTTCTAATATTATATAACGAGGGATAATACATAAAATGGCCTACACTTATAGCCCTTTTCCTCGTTATTTTGTATGCATGTGCACATTGCTCACTATTTTAGTGACGAATTTGCTTCAATTTACTCGCCTGTGTTGATAATGATGCTGTCAAGCCTTTTATTATATTAGCAGCCTCTTGCTTGCTCTATGCGCGGACAGAAATCTCAGCAGCCAATGCCATTTTTCCTGCATTTTGTGACTCACGAAGTGGATGATGTGCATACTGCTTCTAGGTTTTCCTTTTGAGAAGATGTAGAGCTCCCTACATCAATGCCTTCTAATAATATTTACGTCTTCACCACGAAGCCAGTCGCCGTAATTTGAAGAGAATCCTTCCACCTGTTTGCAACTCGCAGTCAACTTTTCACTAATTTTTCTCAAATATTATATAATTTTATTCTTAAATCGTTTTTTACGGTCTATAGAAACGATAGTTAGCAAAGCGTATTAATTATGTAGGTGTATATATCGGAATCCCGAATGACTTCTCTAAAACGGCACCAAACTTCGAAAAATTCACGTCGGATTAGCGAGTACCGCGTTCCAGAAAAAAATAAAAGTCATGCAAAGTCATGATAAATATAAATTATTCTAATACCCTAAGAACGCTTATCTTACAAAGGTACGAAATTTTAAAATACATAATCAATAAAATGTAAAAATTAACATTAATAATATAAACCATAGGAAACTTAAAGTATCCATTTCACCAAAATATCTTAAACACTGCACTAATATAAACTATCGACAATCGATTATAATTTGTGACTTCGAAAGAAAGCGATCGGTGAATAACTTATTACCTAACTTCTAACCCCCACTATTCTTTTTAGAACCGCATTAAATGAAAAGCATGATACGTGTTGATCTAGTTGAATACCTGGCAATATTTATATACTTGTATTCTCACAGGATTCTGATATAATTTTTGTCTTCCGAGCATGTTCTAAACGGAACACAGGGCGACGTGATTATTGGTCAGGTCTTCTAATTGGAAGAAGTTATAGCATTGGAAGTGGTTGTTCGCTCCATCTGAAGCAAGGAGAGTAATTATTTAAAAAGGGAAATAGAATAACCTATAGAAATAGGGATAGGAATAGTTGTTAGCAACAATTGCAGCTGTAATTATATGCTAGAAGAAGTAACTTTCTATGGTAAAATTAATATGTTACTTTAAATAATTATGCATTTTATTATAGAAACTTTACGCGTGTTACGTCACGGCCAAAGACGATACCTCCATTACCCCATGGGAACGAGAATTTTCCCATAGATTGGAGACATTAGTCTCATAAAGAATTTATTAAATCAAAGCCCCGTCAACAAATAATTTCATAAGCCAAAAGTAATAAGACTCCGTACTTAATTTCATGGAGATAAAACTCTATGAAACTAAGTAACAAGATTCCTTACTTGCCGGTCACAAAGCGTGACTTATTTAAAAACAACAAAATACGTAAAAGCACAGAAAATAGATCATGGAGAAAGAAGCTTCAGTTGAAAAGAGTTGAGTCGTGGTAACGGATTTCGTCGGACGTATTTGTCTATTTCAACAAAGTAAAATTAATTAGATATTTTGGATTAGTTTTTCATTTTTAATATAATAAAGACTTTTAAGAAACTTAAAAGTATTGTGTTTTTATAACGTTTATATATTGTTCACTATTAAAATAAAGAATCTACTTATTTGGCGCAGTCGGTAGGATCTCAAATCCGAAGATCCAGTGAATAGTGAATAGTTTTTGTGAAAACTAAAATCAATATAAGTTTAAAAGCACAAAGCTAAAAGTGTGAATTCTGAAGAATTCTAAACTGTGACATATCGTGATAAATATTCCTGAATACTAAGTGAAAATACATTATCTCGTCGCATAGAATAAATTCGAGCTCCATTAAAAAATGCCCAAGGAGGAAAATCTTAAAGAGAGGAACGTAGTCTTCAAACCATATTTTGAATTGGAACCATTCGAGATGTCGTTAAACCCACCACCAACAACAAATGCAGAATCAAATGCAGCATCAAACGGTCTAGATGTTAATTGTGCCAGTGTAATTATTAGTAGAAACATACAAAGTTTAAGAGAAGCTTATTATACTTTAGAAGAAACAGGATTGATTAGACATAGAGGTAATGATTCGAGAAACAATAATTTTGGTGATAGAAACTTTCGAAATTATGGAATGGTTAGAAATGTGCAAAACTCTCACACACCAGCAACGTACCAAAGGGATAGAAATATTAGATATAACCAGAATTTTAACTCAAATATGCCAAGACAATTCAGACAGAACTATGACTATTACCAACCTAGACAAGAAAATCCAGTAGTTACACGACAATTCAGAAATTCAGGACAATTTAGAAATTCAAATCAGTTTAGAAGACAGAACATCCAAGAACCAATGGACGTAGATCATATTCAAAATAATAATAGAGAACAAGAAGAAGTAAATTTTCCCATACCCCCTACAGAACTGACCTACCAATAGTAGAACTGACAATACGTAATGACAAAATTAAATGTTTAATAGATACAGGCTCAACGACAACATTACTAGACGAAAGAAAATTAAAACAATACAAACGACTTGCATTAGAAAAGAAATTACAATTTAAAACACTTAACGGTCATATGATAGTAGATCAAGAAATTATTACCGAACTTCCCAAAGAATTTAACGAAAAAAAATGGATGAGTTGGAAATTAACTAGATTTAAAGACAAGGAATTCGAGGGATTAATAGGCCAAAATTTGTTGAAACCTCTTCAAGCCGTTATAAATCTAAATGAAGAATATTTAGAAATTCATGGGACTAGAACAAAATTTCTTAACTCATGCCCTTACCAGGATCATGAAATATTCTCCCTTGAAGGGAAATCTACAGATCAAGGTGTCTTGGAATTATCAACGAAAGTAATTCGCCCTATAATTTGCCACTCTGGATCGTCCATAAAAAATTAGACAACTCTGGTACAAAGAAATGGAGGATCGTAATTGACTACAGGAGGCTAAACGAAATTACTGTGGACGACAAGTTCCCCATGCCAAATATTGAAAATATTTTAGGAAAACTAGGGAGGTCACAGTATTTCACAACATTGGATCTCGCTAAGGGATTTCACCAGGTGCTTATTAAAGAGGAGGATAGAAAAAAAACTGCATTCTCGACACCACTTGCACACTACGAGTTTACGAGGATGCCATTTGGGCTGAAAAATGCCCCTGCCACGCTCCAAAGATTAATTAATTCAGTTCTACGGGAATACATAAACCAAATATGTGTAGTATACGTGGATGATATACTAACCTTCAGTACAACAATAGAAGAACATACTAAGAATATCCAAAAGGTATTTAATAAACTCAGGGAACATAATCTTAAAATTCAGATTGACAAATGTAGATTTTTTGCAAAAGAAACCGAATAATTAGGGCATATACTCACAACAGATGGGATAAAACCAAACATTAGTAAAGTCGAAGGTATTCAAAGGACTTAAACTACCAGAAACCAGCAAACAAATTAAGTCATTCTTAGGTATGACCGGCTATTATAGGAAATTTATCAGGGACTATGCAAAAATAGCTCAGAATATGATCAAATATTTGAAGAAAAACACCAGAATTAATACTAACGAAACAAGTTACATAGATGCTTTTGAAAAACTCAAGAAAATTCTCACAGAAGCACCATTTTTAAAATACCCAGAATTCGAAAAAAAATTTAAATTAACTACAGATGCAAGTGACTTCGCTATAGGAGCGGTCCTTACTCAAGAAGGTCACGAAGGTGCGAGCAGAACTTTGAACGACCACGAAAAAAACTATTCAACAACGGAAAAAGAATTGCTTGCAATAGTTTGGGCTGTTAATTACTTCAGGCCCTATATCTATGGTAGACAATTTGATTTGATGACCGATCATCAGCCTCTTAAATGGCTTCAAGCCAAACACAAAGGAAAAGATATCAACCCCAGACTACAGAGGTGGTTACTTAAATTAGGGGAAACATAGATTACATCAAAGGAAAGGAAAATAAAGCGGCAGATTTTTTGAGTAGAATTAATATAGAGACTGGAGATACTTATCAACCATATGGAAACAAATAAGTCAAAGGAAGGAGATAACACCACCCTTAACGCAGAAAATGCAGGAACTTCACAACAAGCCCAATATACAGAAAATAATCGAGCAGATAATATGAGTCTCGAAAACACTATCCATTCACAAGAAGAGGAAGAAAATAATTATATTCCAATACTTTTAGATACAGTTGTTAACAGATTCCAAACGCAAATAATACTCACAAATAATAAAACTCAAGACTTAGAAACAGTAAATAATAAAAGAAAAATGTACATTAACTCCTCAGATATAAAAAATAACTATATGTATGACAGATATATTTCGAAGATTTTTAAAGAAAGGAAAAATAGGAATATTTTCAGAACTAAGTGAACATGAATATAATTTAGTTCAATTAAAACTGATAGAGTTATTTGATACTGCCTTAAAATTTTACAAATGCCAATATAATGCTAGGGAAATGAGATCAGAAGAAGAAACGTACAAGTAAATAGCAAAATATCATAAATATGAGACAGGTCAGGCAGGAATAAACAAAAATTACGAAGGTCTGAAGCGACTTATATACTTTAAAAATCTAAAAGAGTTTGTACAAAAGTACATTAATAATTGCGATACCTGCAATAAAGCCATATAGAAACACTTTTAAAAATAAAGATAATTAAGGATAATTTAGGGCATATTCAGAATAACATGGCATCTAGTAGATTAGGAATAATGAGTAGTAATATGCTAACAAGTGAAGAAATTTATAAATATGATGTAGATTTGGAAAAAATTCAAAATATTAAGCTAGGAACCTTTCGGTACGAGGAAACTAAAATTGTTTTTGCCATTAAAATTCCAAAAGAAACACTTTACGCCACATTATATTTGATTACCCCATGCCTAATCAAAATTTTGTGGAGTTATTATTAGAAGAACAAAAAATCATTAAAATAAACCACACAATGTATCAATACACACAAAATCCAGATTATAAAGATCTAAGAGAATTTGATATATGTATTAAAACAAATAAATGTGTGAAAATAAAAAAAAACCAAAATCCAGATAAAAGAATTAGAAGGTTTATTATTATTAAAAAATCATGTAAACTCAACTTTGAGTAGCAATTGTGATGAAAGAATTTTAACTTTGAATGGCAACTATTTGTTAACTTTTAATAATTGTGAAATTTCTTTAATTAATCAAACTTATAGAAATAAAAAAGAAACGTTTGAACAACTATTTGTAATACCGAATAGTGTTAAGATACCTGTTGAAAGTAGCAAGCTAACATTTGACGAACTGGTAGTGAAGCAAATTCAAAATTTAGAACATATAAAAGAGCTTAAATATGAAAAGAAAAGTCACCTATATATCAATATTGGAATAGGAATAGTTATTTTAGTAATATTTTTGATAATATTATTTTGTACCTGAAGCTCACCTGTCCCTTGAGCTTCAGGTATAAAATATATATATATAATTCAGGGGAATTTTCCTTTAAAGGAAGGAGATGTTACGTCACGGCCAAAGACGATTCCTCCATTACCCCATGGGAACGAGAATTTTCCCATAGATTGGAGACATTAGTCTCATAAAGAATTTATTAAATAAAAGCCCCGTCAACAAATAATTTCATAAGCCAAAAGTAATAAGACTCCGTACTTAATTTCATGGAGATAAAACTCTATGAAACTAAGAAACAAGATTCCTTACTTGCCGGTCACAAAGCGTGACTTATTTAAAAAAAAAACAAAAATAGATCATGGAGAAAGAAGCTTCAGTTGAAAAGAGTTGAGTCGTGGTAACGGATTTCGTCGGAAGTATTTGTCTATTTCAACAAAGTAAAATTAATTAGATATTTTGGATTAGTTTTTCATTTTTAATATAATAAAGACTTTTAAGAAGCTTAAAAAAGTATTGTGTTCTTATAACGTTTATATATTGTTCACTATTAAAATAAAGAATCTACTTAGTTCGCGTGCACACTTCACTTTTATCAATTGACGAATGAACAGATTGAAGGGCCATTAATAACTAATTTGTTTTAAATTAGCGTATAATCGACTGAACGAAATTCATCAACTTTTTACTGACTCAATTTTCCGGAAGCAGTTATATCCTTTTAAAGGAAGATCTTGCAATTTTTCCTACTGGTTTGTTGATGCCATAAGAGCCGTTTGGCGATATTATTCGATCCGTTAAAAGAGGTGATATGTCATGCTCATAATTAATACGGCCGACGCGGAGAAAACACCGTCTAAAGCGCGATAAGCCATCGCTATTTGGATTTTTCAGAGTGCTGCCCTGAATATATAAAGCTGTAGTTAAGTGGCCTATTTAGTTGCCTCTCTTAACAACATCCTATACATTCAGGAAAATAAGTTGGTATACCACTTCTCGAAAAAATATTTTTGTTTTAAACAGACATTACTAATGTACACGATATCTGTTGGTATGTAACGGATTACATACATCCCAGCTATATAAATGTGAGGAGTGTAATTGTCATTTTCCGGGAAGATCAACAAAAAAACCAAACGTACATAAGTTGTGCCAACTAGCTGGAATAAAATCAAAGTCTAAATCATGAAAACTATGAAGAAAAACTTTATAATAAGATAATAGGAAAGTCATATTCCTTGTGTGATCCACAGCTTATAGCTTGCAGAGTATTTGCTGACTTTGGCTATCAAAATTTTCCAGTTATTACTTATGTTTTGTATCACCTTATCTTACTATTAGAACGTTTTGTTTTATGCAATTTTCCTTTAATTCTATGGTGACAGTAAATTGTCACTCGGTAATCCTATTACCATATAGAAAATTTACATGCTTTCCTTAGTGCACTCTAAAAAAAAGATGGACTATTCCCCAAAATTTAAGGAAAAAATCCTACATTTTAGAAAATATTCCTTACATTTTAGGGAGTATTCTTACTACTAAGATAATCTTATCGAAAAATGCCTAAGCTTTGTTCCAAATTTTTTACTTATAGGTAACTACATTTAACTCTTAAAAAGACAAGTTGTAAAAATGTCCCGATAGTAACAACCTCTTAATTCGTGTGAATCCAGCTACCAAATTTTAAAGTCTTTAATTTCAGTAAACAAAAAGGAAATCCTTAACTAAACGCAATCAAATCCGTTT
Organism: Dioctria linearis; assembly: GCA_963930735.1. Taxonomy (NCBI): domain Eukaryota; kingdom Metazoa; phylum Arthropoda; class Insecta; order Diptera; family Asilidae; genus Dioctria; species Dioctria linearis. The sequence continues at coordinate 128,311,635 of OZ005740.1, read as the reverse complement.
TTCAACAATTACATACTAAGAAATCCGTCCGCCATCAAGGCGCCAAAGCTCCAGACCTAACGCAGTTGATGAGAGAGCAAGCACCGACCAATAGTCGTTAGAAGTCATAAAAATACTTTTTATGTCTTTGGTATCGATTTTCAATATGTTTTCGTACAGCGCACGACTTCAGTCTGTGTCTATCTATCTATACTTCGTACAGTCTAAATGCGCGCCTGTACAGCGAAACCCTATGTACGAAAGAAATTAAAGCCAGTGACACTTGGGTAATAAATCAGGTAAAGTAAAAGTAGTTCATTATACCCGTCGAGCTGAATTACGACAATACAACGGGAACCGCATTGCTTACCGGCCTGAATTGTCCAAGGAACAAAAAAGCTCTATGCAGTGGGACTATAGCAGGGATCTTGGAGAGAAGGCGACAGTTGCATACTTCGAGACAGATACTGCAAAAATAAACGAGTTCCACTACGTGGCGAAGAAGCGCGCTAATGAACGTTTTCACATACCACACTAACCGTGTACAACACGGAGCTCGACAAGTACTTGAAGCCCACACTTATTGTAAGGAGCTGAATAAGGAAAACAACAACACAAAAACTTACGTTTACATGGCAAGGATTTTGATACTTTTTGAAATTTATTATTCAACTAGTCATGAGGAGCTAGCAGCTAGCACACGTGTACACATACTTGCAAACTACATGGGCTCCATCCAGCTCGGTGATTCCGTGGTAAGTATTGCATGCACGAAGCGACCTCTCCATCAGGGACCGGGTCGGATCGGATACCGCGCAATAAACCTACACCACGACAGCTGGTAACATGTGAATACGTCGCGAAATGGGTCTCGTTCTCGTGCCGTGGCCCACCCCCGCCCTGTACTCTTAAAAAAATTTGTTGCTTTTTTTTCTAATTACGACTAGAAAGATGATGAACCTTCAAGAGGCTGACTGTGAAAAGGCGGAACTATGCGCCACATATTGTTGGCTGGTGTTAAGCTCGTTCCAGGATACTTCATAAGCCTTCAGCTATTGTTCTGCATGTCAGGACGCTGTTGTTTCCTGCTTACTTTTCTAATTTTTTTCACCTCTTTTTATACCTACTCACTCCCACTCTCCTATGAGTTAAGTGAATGTGTTTTTTTGTGTGCTTTATTGAATGGCTTAATGTGTATGTAAATATGTATTCGTCTAGTGCGGATGGGCTTTATTGAAAGGAAAAACGAGTTGATAAAGTTTTAATGAAACGATAAAAAGCTGGCGACGATGAATAAAACGACGACGGACGGTCGTGCATGAGTCACTTTGTGAAATGGCTGTGCAAAAAAAAAATTAATTTGCTAATTATAATGAAGAGATAGCTTCTTTAGAGAAAAGCAGCAATCTCCTTCTGATCCTTTGCAGGGATTGCCGTGACGAAGGGAAAAATTGGAAATAGAAAAGCAAGTCCAGGCTTTAGGTTCTTCTTGCCTTCCTTTTGCTGGCAACATTTTTCGGAATACACAAGAGTGCAAATGAGACTGGCTTATCTTCAAGAGCCGTGAAGAGGAAATGGACTGTAGAAAAGTCTGTGGCAACGGCGTGATGTATGCAGCTCGAACAGAACAGATAGTTGTCATTGCATAAGAGTTTCTTCCTTGAAGTGCTCCATTTACTTGATTTTTTTAAATACTAAGGACAGTCGCAGCTACTACTACGTATTGTTTGGTTGATGAAGAATAAAAACTCATTTGGCTGTAATTAGGTATACATTTGTATGCAACATACGCATGAATGTGAATAATAGAAAATGGTACTAATTATATCTGAACTTTAAAAGCTTTTTAAGGTAGTAAAACACCCAGGACTATCCTTTAATGCGGTTACACGGCTTTTGGTGCAGGAAAAATAGTGGTGTGGGAATTAGGATAAGCTAGTCTATTGGCTCTTTCAGCACAATTATACTAAATTTGTACATAATTTGAAAAAAAAGTTTTCGTCAGTTCAATAGATTTCAAATTTTTTCCAAAACTGTTTGTCGAGTGTTTCCAATTTTAGTATCGATTTTGAAAAGCTTTTCACTCAACGTATTAAAAATTCTATTTTATGTTTGACAACTAACTGTGTGGACTCTGTTTTCGTATGCAATTGATATTATTTTGTTAAACATTAACTAAAACTAATAATTTTTCGATTCAATTTATTTATTTATAAATTTACAAAATTATAAAATTAACAGAGTGGAACTTGTGGTTTATAAAGAGTTGAGACTTCATATTATCTTTCTTCGCACCTTTACCCGCTTGAGAGTTGAAGAGCTGACCAACTAGTAACGAATGATCAATCGTTCGTGGAGTAAATCTATCGGAAGGTCAGCACTTGTTCCTGGAAAAAAGAAACGTGAGGAAGTATCCTGGGAAGCTATTACACGGGGTGATTGTTGCTAATAGTTAGCACAGATTAGCCGACCCTGTGGATAACTTGATCAACGTCGAAGATGGTGGCTTTTATGTAGCGTCAGTTTCTGATTGGGAAGCATCCAAATACAGGATCTCTGAAAAGCAAATAAATATTTTTTTAAATTAGTAATACGCCAATTCTTCGGTCTTCTTCAATTTTGTTATCAGCGAGGAATCTCTATTCTATCGAATATTGGACCTATTGTTCTTTTTTATAAATTTGTAAATAAAACATGAACATGAAAACGACTGTAACAGTCTCTGGTTGACAAGAAAATGAATAAAATTTATTTTTCGTTCTCGACATGAAAATCGAGGCCTACTTACTAGACCTCTTCTAAATCTCAAGGTGGCTTTCGCATTACGTTTACGAAATCCTGACAAATTCGGTGTGGTTGCCCAAGGTCGATTATGTCGGTCAGGGCCCCATTCCACAAAACTACAAGTGTATAAGTCTTACAACACTTGCACTAATATTCTTGTTCTATTAGTAGATTGTAGATCCTGTAGCAGAAAAATTATTCATCTTCTTGTAGGAAATTTTAAATTTCTTTAGACTTGTAGATTCAATGTATGTACAAGTCTAAAATATGTTATGTACAAATCGGTATGTACTTTAAACTTGTTGCATGTAGCAACGATGAAATCTTTCCATATACGATTGTACAATCAAGACATAGTTTATTAGAATCGAAAAAAAACATTTTAAGTTTTGATTCATTATATCTAGTTTTGGAAGTAGCGTGCGTAGACTATGATTCAAAATTGTAAAACCTTAGCAATCCAAGGAAAAGAAGCATAGAAGTATATAGCTTGAAGTTAACAGAAAACCGAAAAATTTATGCATTTTGGAGTAAATTTTGGTTAAATCTAATTGTTGCACTGCGGTTTTCGGGAAACAAAATCGAAAAATACGATTAAAGACTAAAAACTAAGGAGTAAATAACGATTAATATCTGTCGATTGAACTTCATTATTATTATCGACTGACGATGAAATTAATTTCGATTTTTTTTTTAGATTAGTTTTTCAATTATAATTTTCAATCGTTAATTTAATTAAAAAATTTAATCGATTAAAGCCCAACACTGCTATAGTATATACAATTTTCAAAGCAATACGGAAATTTCCTGGATTTTTGAGTTGTCGAATATTATTTACTGCGTAGAGTTAATTATTAGTTACCATGTTTTGTATCCTAATTTAAATGTTAAAACTAATTAATTCTAAATACATATATGTGTGGAAATGAATGCATTTCAATCGCAAAAAAAAAATTATTTTCAGTATCAAAATTTTACTTTTGACTGACTTGTACGAAAATCGACTAGTCTGAACACATAGGTAGAAAATTCACGGAGTTTCTACAAGCAATGATGGATTTTCAAGTCAAATTGCAGTTTTCTGGTACAGTAAGTTGTTGTTGTCGACTTGTGGAATTACCTTTATACAATCGGACAATGAATTCTACAAGTATTGCTTTGTGGTACACACATTTTCTGACTTGTTGAAAAACGCTTGTAGTACAAGTACTTGTAGTTTTATGGAATGGAGCCCGATGGCACTGTGAAGTCGCCACGCGCTTATGCAATATGCAGTTCATTTGTGGAAAACTACCACGGTAGGTTGCATATAATTTTTAATATCTTATTTTGCATGATTTGGAATTTTTTAATATGACAGTGAGCACAATTGAACCAAACTGGAGTACTGCACATAATAATAGCATAGCTTTATAGATAAAGAGTTTACTTTTTAAATTTGGGGTTGACCTCTGTTGACGAAAGTGTAAAGCATTCTGATATAGATATTTAACTTATGAATAGTTTGAGCTACATATGTCTTAAAAATCAATGTCTTGTCGAGCACTATTCCGAGATATTTAACATTTTCAACCCATTCAATATTTTCACCGTTCAATATGAGACGGGATCTAGGTAAGTATCATGTTTTCATCTTTCGTGTGATAAGCAAAGCTTGAGTTTTGCTGCAGTTTATTTTAATTTTCCATCGTAGGAAGTAGTCAGTTATTGTGTTTAATGAGTTTTGTAGAAAACGTATCTGTCTTATAAGAATATTTTTATAATTCAAATAAGATACATATAGCGGAAACCTTGTTTTGTGCATTTTGTATATCAGACCATCGTCAAAGGCTGTTTGGACATCTAAGAGAACTACATACACCAGTAGACTAATCTTTATATACTGCGTTACGTTAGGTAGACGATATCTGTGGGTGGAAGATTTTTTAAGTAAATATTTGGAGTTTTGTCTAACCCTGGGGATTTTTTAGGTTAGCGCTTTACAAGAATCTTGATATCTCTTGGCTTAATATACTTTACTTTATCTACAGTGATCGTTTCTCGAGAAATGCGTTCAATGACTTTTGAACGAAATCTTATTGTTTTCCGCAAATTTTTCTGCAAAGAGATTAGCGTTTGCCTTACTTGTAATGAACCTGAAATTTTGCAATTTGCATAAAACCTTGGCAATTTTCTAGAAGGGCTTAGAGTGATAATCAAAACTGAAAATTGTTACTTGGAACGTCAGAGGTGTACTGAGAAAATGTGATGAATTTTTTATTTTCTCTTGAAACATAAAATAGATATTGTTTTACTTACTGAAACAGGATTGAATGCTAATATAAAATTTTTTAATCCAGGTTATTGCTGTTAGATAGAAAAGACACAAGAAGGGGAGATGTTGCAATAGTTATAAAGTGCAATGTAAACTTTAAATTAATTCCAGTTTTGAACATAAGCACAATTGAAGCAATTGGAGCAGAGATTCTCTTTGAAAATGACACTAAAATTAAAATATTTTCGGTACACTTTCCTGGTGGTTCTTCAAATCAGCTGGAAAAAGTGTCTTTTAAATCTGATCTTCTCAAATCACGAATTGATCGTAGCTGCCAACACCAATCTTGGGGTTGCCTATGTGCTAACTACTGGGGAAATATTCTCCATGATATATTACCTTTAATTTAACATGTGCTATTATATCCACCATATCCCACATATATACCCTTACCCGTGAAACAAAATCTTTCTGTTTTAGATGTCTTCTTATTCTTAACAAACATTCCAGAATTAGTGACCCCACTCATCATTATTAACGAACTTGCGTCAAATCATCTACCTGTTGTAATTAAATTATCTAAAGATCCGATTATCTTAAATTCGAAAACATATGCTTTCGATAGAGCTGATTGACAGTGTTTCTCAACTTTCATTCATTATAATTTGAAACTAAGTCTTAAATATTTCTCATTAAATGAAGTTGAACATAATGAGAAAGTTGACGAAATGCATAGAATACTTAACCAGTCTTCTCAATGATGGTATCGATCTCCCTGTTCCGAGTACAAACATAAAGTTTGCAAGCACCTAGTCATATTAAAGATTTAATTCAGCATAGTAATAATATTCGTCGACTATGGTAGCGATATCGTTTAGCTACTTATAAAAAACCAAATATTGACATTTAATCGATATCCATAAAAAAAATCTAAGCCAAATTTTGTTTTATTGTTATGTATTTGCGAAGAATCTTTCTTATGTGCACACAACACTATACATATATTCATTCAAAGTTTTTTGTAAATAATAACACTTATATATGTATGCTTTAATTATCTAAATAATGTTTTAGTGGAAACAATTCTTTTATAGGATTTTTCATCGAGCCGATAAAAAATCTTAACTTTAGCTCATTATTTAGAATATCATATCGAAAATTCTCTATGTTATAAACGATTCTCAATTATTTTGAAATTCCAGTACTGTTTGTTTTGGTCGATAACTCAGCTAAGTAAGCCTCTTGACTAAACAGTCGCTTCAAATCATTTACTTCGTACTACTACGTACGTACTACTGCGTTTCATTATATCTGACTAAATTTGGAAGATTTCTAACGTAACGTAAAATTATTAATATCTTATATTAGTGAAATATTTTTCATTCGCAAAGCTATGTCTCTTTTGCAGGTCTTGTCGACCTGTATCATGCCATATGAAGCATACTTATACGCTGATAAAGGTTGAGAACGATATTAGGCACCAAGACATAACTTGGGAGCCTACCTTATTATAATATTTTACTTGATCTAATATATATACAGGGAAATATGTTTGTAAGCATGATACATATTTAGCTTTTTTTGCTTATGTTACGGAAACCGGGGAAGTAATTCATTCTATTATTACTAAATTCTATTTCGCAAACCGAAAATTGGACGACTTGGCATTGTTCAAAATTATGTCTGTAAGTAATGAGAGCTTTGTACAGATGTTGATGCGTGATTACAGAAACTACTGAATATACATTCTTATAATATATCCATTGTTGAGTTCAGGTTATGCAAGTTTGACAGTTATAATAATCGGGAGGATCCTCATTTTTACTAAAAGCAAATCAATTACAAAACAAATAGTAAGTTTTAACTAAATGCAAATCATTATGTTGATGTTGTATTTTATTAATCGTACTTTTTAAACAGAACAACAGATTTCAGCTGTCAAAACCCAACAAACAATTTGGCGAGGTTTTGCCAAAAGTAAGGAATGAGGAATAGTTGTAAAACATGCGTGTGTCATCATTGTGCTTAAAAGTATATAGTGAACGCAGAAGCAATGAGTTCACAACTCATTAGATGGTTCTAGATGTACCGAGATGACGAAATTCTCTATTTATATTAAATGTCATGCATGAAATATTTATATTGGTTCATGATTCTTGTTCGTGCTGCAGTGCAGCTATAGGATTCAATAGTTGGCGCATCGCGTTGCTGTTTATTGCATATTCTTCTCGTTCGTTGTTGCTTTTCCGTAAGGACAGTGTTGCGTGTTTTTGGGGTGGCTTCATCTATCTCTTACTTATCATAGAAAATATTAGTTGGCGAGACGGCGTGGTCGTCGTCGTCGTCAAACGCCGAACAAAACGCCGGGCCAGTTACATTAACACTGGGCGGCACCGCCATATTTTAATTTCCCATACAGTTATTTTCTTCTAATCATTGCCGGTTTACAATAAAATTTTAAATAATAATAAAAAAGATATTTTCTTTTCCTTCAAGTCCACATTTTTTATAATATAGGTATTATAATTTATTTTCAGAAATTTAAATATCGTTTCATTTTGTCATGTTTTTTCATAATAGATTTAGATCTGGCATATTGGCAGCAATGAAGCGCCAGCGTTAAATTTAGGATTAGAGATGGGTCGACGACCATGCCGACGATGACGCCGGCATGGGTAATATAATGCATTTGATACATGCAGTACTGTCTCTAAATATTTTTGACATAAAACGACGACCACCCCGGCATCGGCGTTGTTAATGTAATCTGGCCATAACGTCTTTATGCCTGAATTAATTCTCTGATTTTAATTTCCTTAGTATTTTGCGATCGCATGAAATTTTTGAGGCTGTGTGGATACTGTATGAACGAAAACCAAATTAATGGTCCCTTCTCTATTGAGAGAAGTAGGTATATGGCAAGAAAATATTCATTTAGATTTTCGTATAGATAAGGGACGTATACATATACAGCCATTCCGTACGAAAACGATCACTTTGGATACAATTTTATAGATATTACAAGCTGTGAAGTGAAATTTTGCGTATGCGTGGAGTAGTGCTGTTTTCCTCCCATACTGTCTGACGATTGTAATATATAGAAGGTTGTGCTTTGGACCGGTTTTGACCCCGACATCTCCGAATTCGAAGAAACTTTAAAGGCCGCTACACATCCTCAAGCAAATCTTGCGACTTGTGCATGGCCCAGTCCTTTGATATGCATGAACATATGTAGCGGTTGAGAACTTGAGTTGAGAGAGCATGAGTGAAATCGGCCGAAACTACTGCGTACAAGCAAAACTTATGACTTTGCTGTAGAATTGAACTACACAAAATCGGATATTAACTTTTGCCTCTTCTCGCAACGAATTTTATTCAAACCTTAATTCATTTCTATAGCAAAGGTGTAGTTATGGATTAGTATCTATTGCACTTTGATAATAGACTGTGTTATCCACGAAGCTGGAATCATTTAAAGCTAATGAAATTGAAAAATAAAAAACGCACGAGCTCGAGTTCACTTCTTTATTCGTTCGGTTCCAATGCACAAGTGGCCTGAACAATTTTTAACAAAAATTCAATTCTGATCTGATTTGACTAATGCTTATCAGTTAACCGTTACAATTTCGAGAATGGAATTTTGCTATGATATTACAATAGATTAATAGAGATAAAACTACAATGAAAAGGAATTCAGAAATGCAAAATATAGTAGCAAGTAGCAAATTTTCAAATGAACAATTACGCTGACTGGATATTTGAAAAGTGTAAACATAACCGCCCGTCTCGTTTAGTAAACGAAACAACTCCCTTTTCGTCGTAGCTTATGGCAGGGCCGCCCGCCTTGATGTATCCGTGTTGTATGAGTCATCTGGCGAAGCAGGTAATAGGCAGATCTTGCTGATTGGTCGTTTTATAATGCCTTTTCGACTTCTAATGCTAGCAACCCGAACCATGCCGTCAATGCCGCGATGCACTTCTGTTATGCGGCCGAGGGCCCACTGCGCTGGTAGTAAGTTGTCGTCACGTATTAGAACCAAATTCTCGCTTTCCAAGTTATCTTGAGCTGTAGTCCACTTTGTACGATTTTGAAGATTATTTAGATACTCCTTGGACCAACGTCTCCAAAAATGTTCAGACATTTTATGCACAAGTTTCCATCTGGTTAGTCGATTGGAGCTCACTAAAGTTAAGCTTGGCTCTGGCACTGTTAGTGGCGAGGCTCCCATTAAAAAATGACCAGGAGTCAGCGCTTCCATGTCTTTTGGGTCTGAACTAAGTGCATAAAGTGGCCACGAGTTAAGGCAGGCCTCAATCTGGGTAAGTAGAGTATATAATTCTTCGAACGTTAGTGTACAAGTACCGATGAATTTCTTTAGATGCGTTTTCACGGCTTTCACCCCAGCTTCCCAGAGGCCACCAAAATTGCGAGCGTTCGGCGGTATGAAGTGCCAATCTGTTCCTTGCAATGTCAAAAACACCCTAAGATCTTCGGGAAGTTTAGCCTGCAGCAAAAAATGGGATCGCTTTAATTCCGTACCGGCTCCAATAAATGTCTTGGCATTGTCACTGTACAGCCTCCTACAAAATCCTCGCCGGGCAGTAAAACGTTTATATGCAGCGATAAATGCTGCTGTAGTAAGGTCTGAGACCAATTCGACGTGAATCGCTTTGGTCGCCAAGCAAATAAAAAGGGCTATGTAGGCTTGGTGAGAAGCTCTCCCTCGGCCAGGTGCGTGACGCGTTAAAATCGGTCTCGCGTAGTCAATTCCAGTGAATGAGAAGGGTTTAGATGGCCGTACCCGTTCTTCCGGTAATATGCCCATAAGTTGTGGTCGCGCCGATGCACGTTGACGATAACATGTTAAGCATTTTCGGATGCATCGATTCACCAAGGACTTGCCGTTGACTATCCAGACCTTTTGCTGAGTATAGTTCAAAGTTGTTTGAGTACCACCATGAAGTGTTCGTAAGTGTGCGTTTTGAACAATAAGCGCTGACAGAGGACTGTCCTTATCAAGGAGGTATTGATGTTTGGAATCTTCTTCTAGAGCTGATCGATGTAGCCTTCCACCAACTCGAATTGTTTGGGTCTTATCATCCCAGATAGGGGCAAGCCGAAGAATAATACTTTTAGCTTCTATTGGCAGGCCAGAAGAGAGTCGTTTAAATTCATCGGGGAAGCTAATTTGCTGGGAGTGTCTAATCAGGGAGATTAGCGCATTTTCTATTTTCATCACAGTCAGTGGCCGCAAATATCGATCTTCTGCATTATTTTGAAGATTTTTTCCGTAACGTTTGCACCAAGCGGTGACTCTTGTAAGTCGGGATAGTGATGAAAATTTTGTTAGTAAGTCCCAATTGTCTTGGCTCCTAACTGAGCTGACAGTACTCGTAACAGGCTGCTTCTCCTCTAAATATATGTCCATTGGGCTCACCAGAGCTGCTTGCGGCCAAGGACTTGATGGTGATTTTAATCACGGAGGGCCTTGCCACCATAAAATGTGGTGTGTAAGTTGAGAATGTGATACTCCTCTGGATGCACAATCTGCTGGATTGAAGATTGTTGGGATATGACGCCATCGAGCAGAAGGTACAAGCTGGTGAATTTGGCTGACCCTGTTGGCGACAAACATCTTCCACGTAGAGAAAGAAAGCCTAACGGAGCGGACAATTTTCCAACGTCTGAAAGAAGATTCCTTTTGCTAATAACTTCAGGAGGATCAGCAATCGTGACTTCGAATCCAAAATTATCTTGTTGTGGATTCCACTGCAGGCATAAGGTTGTAACTACAGTATCCTTATTTAGGTTGATCTCCAGCGAGTTGCGATGATCATCTACTGTTCGAAGCAAGTTAATATGATTCGATTACTACTTATGCAGCTGAAATCCACCCTTCGGAAGAATAGCGATTAATTCTTGTTGTAAGCTTACTGCGGTTTCAACAGTATCTGCGCCAACCAGAACGTCATCAACATAAAAGTCATTTTTAAGTATTTGAGAACCGCGTGGATATTGAATTTTTTCGTCCTCAGCTTAACTGCCTTAGGGTACGTATAGCTAAATAGGGTGCAGAGGTTGTCCCACAGGTTACAATACGCAATCTGAAGTCTTGTATTGGATCCAGAGGTGAGTCACGCCATATGATTCTTTGTAAATTGCAGTCTTGAGGATGAACTTGAATCTGCCTGAACATCATTCTTATGTCTGCAGCGAAGAAAACTGGATGTTTTCTCCATCCTGGAAGTATTGACCACAGGTCTGCTTGAAGCTTTGGACCTGAGGCTAAGTAATCGTTTAGAGAGAATCCTCCTTTTGATTTCCTAGACCCATTAAAAACCACTCTGAGCTTGGTGGTAATGCTGCTTTCATTAATCACACCATGATGCGGGAGATAGAACACGGTAGCTGGGTCTACATGATTTTCATTGCCCCCTCCGCCACTTCCATATGATTTAATGACGAGTATTCCTTCATGAATTGTACATAGCTATCCTTGAAAAGCGAGTCGGACTTAAAGCAATTCTCCATTCGAGGAAGGCTATGAATGGCATAAGAATTTGAGGGACCAAAAACTACGTTGTGCTTGTACTCTTGTTTAATTGGAAGGTGAACAATATAACGACCTTCGGAGTCCCTCGTCGTTGTTTTCCTATAAAACTCTTCACAAGCTTGGTCTTCTACCGTTAACAGCGTTTGTGAGTTGGAGATTTCCTCATATTCCCAGAAGTTGCGAATCAAGCCCTCTAGATTTTCTGGTGTTGACGTGGTTAGATGGACATTCACCCCTTTTTGCTGTGCGGCAAGTGATGAACTGGTCGGTCCTGATAACACCCACCCCAGTACGGTATCTTGCGCTGTTGGTAACCCTTTGCGAAGACCTTCTAGTAGGATAGAATGATAGTAATCAGCACCAATAATTACTTCGATAGGAGAATTTTCTGCAGGGTCTGGGTAGGCGAGAATTAGATCCTGTAAATGATTATAGTCAAATAGCTTTATTTTGGTAAGGCAAGTAAAGTTTGTTAACTTGGGCAAGACTAAAGCTTAGCAGTCTAAGGTAAAATTCTTATCCACGCATGACTGAAGTTGTAGTTGCACTACAGCATTAACTGAACCCGCACTGGTGTCTCCAATTCCATTGATAGGGATACGAACCTTTTGTTTAGGAAGGCTTAAGAAGGAAACAAGTCTAGATGAAACGAAAGTGGCTTGAGAGCCTTGATCAAGCAGTGCTCGAGCTTTAATACTTGTTCCTTTGAGAGTTCTTATTATAACTTGAGCCGTTGCCATCAAAACAGTGTTACTTATTTTTTGAGTTGTCAATGGATTTGCTGTTAGAGATATTAAATTTTCTATCGGGCTTTGAGTACACTTCACGTTTGTAATTGACTGTCGTACTGTAGATGCAGCAGCTTCTAGTACGGGCACATGTAGCATAGTGTGATGTTGTTGCTGACATAATTTGCAACGATTGTGAAGGACAATCAGATACTGCATGGTTGGGTTTTAGACAATTGAAACAGAGTTTTTTCGTGGCAACATAAGCTCGACGTTGAGCGACCATCTTTTGTCGAAATGTAGGACAGAATAGTAAGAGATGATTTCCACTACACGAAGAACACTTTCCAAAGCTGGAAGTGTGATGAACTTTGACTGAAGATCTATATCGAGCAGTAGCGGTATTATGTCTCAAAATATCTTTATGTCGGGGCTTGCTTTTGCAATTGCTTCAAGAGTATGAACGCGTCGTTGCAAGAAGGTCGATAGCACACTAAACTGGGGTAGTTCTGTATCACCGTTTATTTAATCCTCCCAATCCTTTCTAGTGGTTGCACCTAACTTTTGAACAGTTAGAAATACCAGCCAATCATCCCAATGTTTCATCGGGCATTTTAAAGATTCAAGAGCTCCTAAAGCTTCAATTGTTCCATCGTAAAGTCTTTTGAGCTCTTCTGATGATTCTGATTTCATTGCATGTAAAGACGTTAGCAATTTTTAAGATGACGTGACAAGCAAGCGCTTGTTTTCGTATCTATCGCAAAGTATTTTCCAAGCGGAATCATAGTTTGAATCCGAAATAGTTATGTTGCGGACGAGTTGTTCTGCGGGTCCACAGAGACGTGTTTTTAAATAGTAGAGATTTTGGATCCGCTGAGCTCTTCATTGGAACCGATCAAGCTTTGAAATAAGTCGCGAAATGTAGACCATTCCCTCAAGTTACCATCAAAACGATTAAGTTCTATTTTAGGCAAGGGTTGTGAGGAAGACGTAAGAAAATTACGCGCAGTAGAATGTAAAGATAATGCTCTCGGACAGACTTAGGTTGTTGATCTTTAAGAAGATCTCTTAATGTGCCGAAACTTTCGAAGAAAGCCCTCTCGGTTTCTGTATAATGATCAGACTTAAAGTAATCATTCGCTAAATCTTGTGTTGTTGCCTGGGACAAAATTTCCTCATGTTGTTCTTGAATATTGTCCTAATATTTGTTAAGGAGTTCTACTCGTACTTCCAGAAAGCCTTCGCTTTGTTTTTCCTTATTTGTCCTACTAGTATTAGCGATAAAATTTGAAATATAAGTCTTGAGCGTATTTTGAGTAGCAAAAAGTCGCTCCATTGTAAAAAATAAAAAACAAAAATATGGAACGTACTCACTTTAAGCTTTATAAGAGAAGCCTTACTGTTATTCCACGTGCAAATTTGTTGCCAATCTGATACCACTTTTCTGTGATTGCCGGATAAAGTACCACTATGCTTAGTCAACACGTTTAAAAATTCTATCACCATACGGTAATCCACTGCCGTTAGTCACTTGTATGTTAAGTGAAAAGATCTACACTGATAAAGGCACTTCTTTGAAAATTTGAGAACAATTAATTAATTACTTGAGTCAAGCAAGTTTCACAGTAGTATCACAGGTATATCTATAAGAACAAAAATTCTGTACGATTGCCGGCTTTATCACAACACCACAAGCATCCACTCTCAAATATAGCACAATTAATCTATTATGTTGTGTTCACAGAATAAGCACTAAGTACATACTATATTAATCCTGTTTATGTTGCACATTAATCCCATCTGCACATAATATTTCAATATTCGCGACGTCGCGTGTTGAATTCGTCGTTTAAGCCAATAGCGTTTGCTTGATTCAATCGCGCACGTAAGCAGTTACCCGTAATTGAACGACTTTCCCGGGTTTCGGCACCAAAAATTTATGTTATCCACGAAGCTGGAATCATTTAAAGCTAAAGAAATTGAAAAATAAAAAACGCACGAGCTCGAGTTCACTTCTTTATTCGTTCGGTTCCAATGCACAAGTGGCCTGAACAATTTTTAACAAAAATTCAATTCTGATCTGATTTGACTATCAGTTATCAGTTAACCGTTATAACTGCGAGAATGGAATTTTGCTATGATATTACAATAGATTAATAGAGATAAAACTACAATGAAAAGGAATTCAGAAATGGAAAATACTATAGTAGCAAGTAGGAAAATTTAAAATGAACAATTACGTTGACTGGATATTTGAAAAGTGTAAACAGACTGATTTCAGCTTACGCTCCCTTGAAGGATCATGCGTATCTCAAATCTGATTTAGCTAGTTGATAGTTGATTGACTGTAAGATGGCCTAAAGTTTTATTAGATTGTACGGAATCGCACTCGAATTATTATAAATATTTCTTCCTGATCTGCGTACATGACTAAAGATGTACATAGAACTTAAATACACAGTAAAAAACTTCGCTGAAGTGAGTGCCAACAATTTGTGCCACTAAGCTTAGGTATTTTTTGATAAGACTAGGGAAAGCTCCACCTTGGAAAAAGTGGAATAGGGTTTAAATCCTAAAATCTAAGTATGTACTTCCAAATGTAGAATAACACCTAATTTATTAAATGTTCTCTTCCTTTTAACCGTAAAAGCTTAACATTTCGGGATTTGTACGTACTATAAGTTTCTGGAACCAAATACTTATATCCATTAAATGTTCCATTGATTTGAGGAAATTAAACTGATTTTCCTTTTATATTTGAGACAATGAAGTTTCTTGTTAGGAAAGTAACGAGTCTTATATTTACGGAATTGTGCTACTTTTTTTTATAGTGTAGGTTTCGTAAAACTTAATTTAATTTAATAACGAGTATAAATCCTTCATCTAGGAGGTGGCACAATTTTCTTCAGTACTGAAATTTCTCACTTTGGTTTGCTTTGTCGTAAGGTAGAAGCATTTATAACTTATATTGAAGCAGTACCTATACGGTAAAAGTCGCGTGAGAACTTTGGGTATGTGCTTTAAATTGTGAGGGAACGCGTTCAAAACCGTTCAGCACAGTTGGGAGTGAATTGCTGCAATTTGTACCGGATTTGCAAAGTTGATTTGAAAATGCATACAAAACTCAAATCGTTAGCAGATATTGTCATCGAACCAGCTATAATATGTGTAATACGTTCACACCTCCAGAGATTTGTTGGCGATAGAATCGATTTTTTGGCAAAACGTCATTATGAGCAACGAAGAATATAAACGGAAGTATCAACAAATGAATTACTAATTAAGGGTAGGAAACCCTGGTGTTATTCACGAGCATGTTTAGTTCGACCAAAAAGTCACTGACAGCCTCTCCTTTCAACAGCATGAAGCCATATGTCATATACAGATGGTGACACAATCGATCGTTTGCGCCAAACATTATAGAAAATATATCGGAAAACGAAAATATTGTGCATCCACCGAGAACGCCCGATTAAATACCAACAAAATTTTTCTAAGTGGCCTAAAAATAACCCAACAATCGGGAAGCAATTATTAACATTTGTGCCCAAATACTGCTTCACTTCATGTCATTCAAGAAGCGCAAAAACGGACGAATCTCGCATCAACGTACGTTGTGGTCATCTTTCCCATTTAACCAAAAAAAATTGTAATGAGCACAGTAAATGATATTTTCTGAAATGTGTAAGAATTTTTATTTTCCTTTAATTTATTCCAAACCAATATCAGATACCTTTTCTGCCGCACCCTATAACAGTTCCAGTACGAAGTGTTCGCCTTTGGATCGTAGCATTGGTTCAGTTATTTGCAGCCATTAGTATAGTACTAATTCTTCACAGCCACTAAACGAATCCACAAGGTCGTCATCGATTATACATTGCTTCAATAATTAATGGGAATGCAGTATGATTAAGTAACAGCTGCCGGTTGAATTTCTTCGCATACCTCATGCTATATGGCAAGGAATTAAAATTGCATAAAGTTATTAATATTTTTTTTTATCTTTTTACCATGGTGGAGTTTCCACACAAATTACCCCACATCTGTATGTATACACATATTACCTATATTTTGTGTTAGTTTGAGTTGAATAGAGCATATATGCAAATTGAATTTTTAAACAGAATCTTCAAAAGGAATAATAAAAAAACAGATGGTTCAAATTGAGGTAGTGTGGTCCGGATGCTTTTCCGCAGACTCATTCATGGTAATCCTGGTCAACATACATCTCTTAATAACGTGACAAACTCCTGCCCTAACTCCAACAGGATGCACAGAAAATGGTATCCATACGCAATATGCATCTTTTTCATGAATAATCCAGGCGAAAAACAAGGAGAAAAGTCTCTCTTTTGATTTTTGTCATATCTGCCCTGGATTTGGGTGGGGTAGACATGGACGAGGTGATATTTACTCGTTTCTGGGTTACTGATATCATGATGCACCTTTGCGAAATGAACATTTGTTTATGCAATTTACAGGGATTTCTGGATTTCGAGTGTATTTGGATCCTGGTGAGTGTGATTTCATTAAGTTACCTACCGACGATTTTTCATTCTCTGTCATAACTTAGATAAATATTGTTAAGGTTGTGGGCTTTAACATAATTTTGCTAGAAGTATTTGTACCTAGGAGTTTCCATTTCATATAAAGCGTAATTATTTATGCTTATTGATGTTATAGAATGGTTCGATATCCTTTCTTATATTACAACAATATGACTCCAAAATTAAGGATTACCCCAAATAAATGGAGCATGAAATTCTAAATCACAAAATTAACCGCTGGTAAATTTGAAGTGTTTCGCCCACCTAATCCTCTTCCTAAATTAGTTCACAATTAAATTTTAATTTGATAAAGCTCGAAAGTGCATCCAGCTGAAAACTTTAACAGACCCCGCCACCATACTGATGTGCGCTCGAGGAAATATATCCCACCCTAGACAACCGTTTCGCTTTTGGAAAAGCTACTTAATGTGAATTATGACTTAAGCTCATGCGAAGAACTCATTAAAGTTGTAATCAAACAATTTTTCTCACTATAGATGAACAAACATATGTATACTCCACATTCACATTTAAATCTATAAAGTATCACAAACACACACACACCGTATGGTACCTAACGCAATATATATATACTTGAACATAAACAGGGGCAGGACAGGGAAAGTCACTTCCGCAAATGTATGAATTGTGGGAAGACCCATTCTGGGTGTTAAAGATTATAGGATTGCAGTACGTAGAAAAACGAATAATAAAGTCATGCCATAGCTTTTTTGCAAAAATTACACCCTTACACAACCAAATATCTTTAAGAGTTGCTGAACATTTCGACCCTATGATCCTTACCATTCCTCCTGCCATTTGAGCATTAAGCTAAGTGGTTCTAGGAGCGGGAAAATCTTTGAATTCATGGACTACTGACGGAATTGACATTGATGATTGTTTGTTGGAGTGAGAGGTGCGGTTTCCTAATTAACTGCTGATCGAAATGTTGTGTTCGTTTTAGCGAGGACTTTTCTCATTAGAAAAAAAATGTTTGTTTTTTTTATTAAAAAAAACGGATAGAATACAAGAGTGCAAGCATACATTCTTCTCCCTGCATCAAGCGATGATCTAGATAAATGAGCTATATCAGAAGCATGCTAGGAAAATATAAGTACCTACCAATCTTTGTAATTTAACGAAATAGTTATTCTTCATTAAATAATAAATATGTTTTAGAAATATTACGTTGGATACTTATGTACAGAGTGTTTTCACCTAAGTGGTCCATAGAACAGGAGGTGATAGTACTCACCCAAGGTACATATATAGAATACAAGGTATTCCCAATACAAACCATGTTCCGTCATTAGTGACGAAATATTGGTCAAATGTATAGGAAAGTACGGTACAGAGAACACAATACTCTCTCTCTTCTCTGTTACTTTCCTATAAAAATGTATATACATTAATCACAGAATTACGTCACAGGCTATCAGCTGCAATGTGTCAACATTTTAATGGAAATACCTTGTATTCTATATACCTTGGTACTCCCCTGATAATACAAAATATTGAAAGGAAGGGGGAGGGGGCAGCAGTATCGGAGTTAATAGATGGTTAAGAAAATATACTATATGGTTTCACCAAACACGGGTGTATGGTCATCGTCAAGAGCTCGTTACATGCGGAACTTCATTGCCTTTCCAAAGATCTCAACCAGCCCCGCACTCCTGTCCTCTCAGGAGTTATGGTGGTCTAAACTAAAATTTTTGGATTTTCTTAACTTCTTGTTTTTAGTTTCACCTCTTTTTAAAACAAATTTTTTTTTTGCAATAATCTACTTCTTATACAAAAGCACATCTAGAATTCAAGAGTGCATGCAAACTCTAAACTCTAGACTCTCTTCTTTATTTTGATCTCTTACACCTAGGTGCTGACTGCAGCCGTTACGATTCCGGAATATAGCAGTAGTCATGGTCAAGGATTCAATTGTCATAATACGATATATAGTGGTTAATGTTCCATCGCCTATTAATATTCCTTATACATTTTATGCTGAAAATGTGTGGAAGTAGCCCCAGTTTATGGCACTTTATACAGTAATAAAGTCCCATAAAGTCAAACAAATTATCACTTCAACTCAAGATTTGCAACAGAGTGTTTGTCGTTCCATCTTGTGGTTAGACAAAGCTAGCCTTTTTTCGAGCTCGATTATTTCCATGGGGTTAGTTTGCCAATCTTGTTTGGAGGGATAAATGCTGCTCCAGTGATTTGCAACCTTAAAGTGCGGGACACATATGATGTGCTCAGTTGTGGTTTTGTTCAACATTCCAGTCATAAAGCCAATGTTTTCCAGCTAATCCCTTTTCTTTATTAAAATGAGGAATCGTATAACCCTCTGAATTTTTCGTAGTATTTCAGGTCTATATGGCTTTGAAACGAAAAGAGAATTGGGAGTATAATGTCCGAAATCTGTTGTTCAGGCTTAACTAGGATCTTCGATAATATGTTGTTTGGATTGTCTCTATAAAAAAAAGATTATTAATAATAATGTAGGAATTGTGCTTTTGAATTCACTGGATGTCCTGATGAAACCTCTCCTCATATGCTCCTAATTATTACACATAAGCTTTTCAGAAAAAATGTGGATGTCAGCGGAGAGAGTTTATATTCAATAACATCTGACGTACTATTTTGTGATGTAAATCGAGGAGTGTCTAAGAGTAAATTCTATACTCTGGTGATTTCTAGATACTAACATTTTTTTTAAAAGATTGCTATGCTTCACAAAGGTTTCCTCTTTCAGCTTCAATGTTCCTTGAAATTTTCTACACAAGGTATAAGAAAGCTTTCAACTAAATAACCATGTAGATCAAAGAAAGCGTACATAACAGTAGAGGAACTGGAGGAAACGATCAGTAAAAAAAATGCATTACTACTGGTAGAAAATGCATTGCTTTTGGCAAAAATTTTATTAGCTTGGGATAAAGATGTCTAGTTAGCTTTAGACTGTGCCTCATCCAGGAGAAGTTTAATTGTAGATAGATAGATAGAAGCGATAATGCGCTGATTTCTGTTCATTCCATATTGATATTTAAGTATTAAAGATGCCTAACGTTTAACAATTCGGCCTTAGGAAGTTTTTAAAAAGAAGAAAATATAGTTGCATCCAATCAATAAGAAAGGACTTTGCCAATAATCTCGGTTTGAATAATTGGGTTTTTTTCATATCCCATAGAGCCGGGCGGTTACCAAAAGCTTTGATTAGTTTACCATCATCCGTATCGTTGAATATGCATGTATATGTCGTTTAGATGACCTCTACTGACGTACCCCGAATCTTGCCCCAATAATATCGGTAAAAATTTAAACCTACGACAACCAAATAATACTACAGTTATGTACGTATTATGGGATACAAAAGTTAATGAAATTAGATCAGATGATAGTTTCAAAATTCTAATTTCGATCGATCCAGGCTTGGAATATTTCCTTGTTCAATTTTGGAATTCTAGAATGATCAAAACGACGAAATTATATTTCAATAGTGCATTCAAACACCTCTTTCAGTCGCGTACAAAACTTTTCTTTAACGCTTTAGGAGGAGAAAATTTAATGTTTTAAAATTCTTTCTTTGAATAACTTAGAACAAACTACAATTTGTTTAAAACCTGGAAAGTGATCGATTCCTAGCTAACAAAAGTGAAGACTCCGCTGAATTAATAAATTTTCTGGTATTCAAGGAAACAAAAATTTTATGTAAATTAACTGAAAATTGGCATTATTTCTGTGCTTGCTTTGGTAAAGCTTTTCATATATCCAAACATACTGTTCCATAATAGTGTCAGCTTGCTGGAAAAATATATTTTGGTCAAAACAAGCAAATTGTGATTATAATAAGTAGAATATGCACAGCTTTCATTACTTCTGTTTTTTTTTTATCAATTCATGTTTAGTTTTGTTGGAAGCAAGTCGAAGTAGTGGACTTTTTTACAAATAAATGCAGAAAGTATTTTTTCTATACAAATCTTTGTTCTGCAAATTTCATAGTTCTTCATTTACAGTAAACTCTAAGCTGATACAAGCCAAAAAAGTCAAATTTTATGTATTATGATAGTTACATAACCTAATGACTATTTTCAGTTGATATTTCAACTTATTTAAACTGTACTTACATTTATATGTAATGCAATAACTGAAATTAAAACTCACTCTTTTTTAAAAGAATACTGAATCAGCCTGAAATTCATGGAAGCAGTGAATTTTTTATAATTAATTGACATATTTGATTATTAGTTATTCCTTCCTTGATGCGTTATTATAAGTTAAATGGCAATCGTGTAACTAAACATTGATTGAATGTTCCTACCTAAAATATAGTTACAAGCACTCAACTAGGTAACTAGTTAAGGGGTATTAATTAAGTTTTTAACTATAGAAAATCTACCGGCTTCATTCTAGTTAAATGAATGTACATAGTTTCCAGTTGAAGCATTTATTCCACTAACGTTCATCACAGACAAAATGCCTCATTTGCTATCTATAAATAATTTTTGCTACTCCCTTCATTTATCGACAGTACCAATAACATTTCTCTTCTGGCTTTAAAATGCTATTTTCTCTTGGTTAGTGTTGTCACTTGTATAGAAAAAGACAGCATAGAAACAACTAACAGAAATCAAAACTATAGAGGTAGACATGGGTAGTTGACAAAAATCCAGGTGGAATCTACAGCAATCAACTAGCAATCCTTAGGTGATCAGCTAATGAAATATGCATATATGAAATTGTTGTCCATGGTTATATTTCTGCCTTTTTTTCAAACTGGTATTGCTATTTTCTTTACCACGCTTGCAATTGTGTTATCTGGACTATATGAACTAGTGGCTGTCTGCCACCAAAAATCTCCAAAATGCTGGTTTGAAATGTTCTTCCATCCCCTAATGTGTTAATTTTCCTCCCGTATTTGGCAGTATCCCACTGGCAATACATACGCTAAAATTACATTATAAAGTTTATAACATCTCATCAATCTTACAACACTCGCAGTAAAAACAGAAATGCTCATTGTCGCTCTAAAGATATCATATCAAACAAAAAGGCTTCCAGATTGCATTGTTTCATTGGGCAAATGGAAATGTCGTAAATTTTATATTTTCCCAATGAAACAATGAAATCTGGAGAAAATTTTAAACTTTGTGCGAATAGTTCGAATCCGGATACCAACATTTGTGGAGTCGGATCCTAATTATTTCGGATAGTAAATTATCCTGTTACTTTTAGCTCTAATTCAGATCACTCATTTTTTAGGGCTCCGTACCCAAAGGTTAAAAACGGGAACCCTATTACTAAACCTCCGATGTCCGTCCGTCTGTCTGTCTGGCTGTATCGCATAAAAGGTAGACAGTTGAAATTTTCACAGAGTCTGTATTTCCATTGCCGCTATAACAATAAATATTAAAATAAAATAAAATTAAAGGGGCGCCCATACAAGAAACGTGATTTTATTTTTCGGCGGTTTTTTTTCCTCGTTGTTATTATTATCATTAGTAGGCATCATTTTTTCAACTGACAGCATTTTTTTTTTCAAATGACAGCATTATTTTTTCTAATGACGCGTACTATCATTTGAACAAATAAATAAAAAGCACATAGTGTTAAATTTTGTACGATATGGTACGGAACCCTCATGCTCAAGTCCAACTCGCACTTGGCCGATTTAAAATTTAAAAATTATTTATTCATGACATTTCCACAAAATAAATGTTCTCATTTGAGGTAAATCTGTTGATCTGCAATCATTTTCATGCAATTAAGTTTCTTGGATTTTATACCGTTAGGTTGCATTCTCACCGGACGTTTTAATCATCCTTCAGTCTTGATTCAATCAGAACGCCACATAAATTTGTACGCATATCCGTTTTTGCATTCACACCAGTAAAACAAAATGATTTAATTAGCAGCTCTGATTGATTTAACGCGATTAACGGTGTGAATGCAGCCTAAATGTTAAATTTTTGCTTTTGCTTCTTAGTAAATGTGAGATCAATTACAACCCATTTTTGTTGATTTATATTCACCCAATTGGGACCACCGACTGGCTCAAAAGCTAACTTCAAAACGGAGAAGAGGATGGGTAAAATTTGTACACCATTGGAAAGGTGCAACGATTATCAATCTACAAAATTTTTAATCATCATCATAAGCTGCAACGTTAAGAAGCTATAGGATGATATATAAAAACATACCCAATTATTTTTAATCCCGTTATCTCAAAAACTGCAAGGATTTTCCCCACCTCTCATACAATTTTTTGCTTGTCTCAGCATGGCGTATCCATCCTTCAGATGTAAGACCACATACGGAACACCATGTAAAAATCAATTTCTTTTTTATTTGTATAAGTAGTTATAGATGAACAAAATCAAAAGTAAGTCTTCCAGGATATTCAAGGATAAAATCCTATCCTTAATGTCCTTTTTCGCGTATATTTTAAGATTCTATTTTTTTAGATAGCCTGAGATTCTATCTTTCAAATGAGCTTTATCTCTCCGTCCTAGCAGGAATAGAAATATGGTATATAGGTATAAGAATTTTTAAAGAAGACCAGGACAGCATTTTTGCGATATTTTGAAAATGTCATAACTCGCGAAATACGCACGGTAGAAGGAAATTTTTTAATTCGTATTTTTGTTTTCACAAACCCTCCAAGTATGTAAAGTATCAAAAAAAAGTGTGATGGTCATGTTACACCTGTTGCCTATTTGACATGGAATGACCCATTTGACTATTGTGATGCTGTGTTGAGCGTACACTGGCATTTGGAACTGCATGCAGGCTTTCCTTGTTGTCCGTTTTCGCTTATGGGCTCAATTGCAAATACTGAATCCCCCTTCACCTTAAGCCTATTTGTTGCAACTCGTTCTTCAAGATAGTCAACAGGCACATCTTCAGTTTGTCTGAAGGTATCAATACTGCAACCCAGCACACCCTCCATTGCATTTCTAATTGAAAGCACACATCTACATAGTGATGATTTTGTACGTCTTTCGTCTTATACATAACAACATGCTTCGCGGCCTTTTCGAGTTGTTAGGCCGGAAATATGGTTGTTTTTCTCAATAATATCGGTTGCTAAAACTGCATTGTCCAGGAAATTTAAAAATAAAACTAATTGCCAACGATTTGCTTTCCGATTAGTCGTGCACTTCGTCAGCATTTGGTCCATTATGTCAACTCCACTTTTGGTTTCAAATAGAGGATAATCGACAGCTTATCCACTGAGGCAGAAATGTTTGTATCGTAAAGCAAGGTTGACATCAGTACCATAGGCTTGTTTTCCTTGTTAAAATGCAAACATAACCTTAACAGTTTGGTACCATACTTCAATGGTCTTGGTGGCATATATTGGGTGAATTTGGTGCAACGTCTAAAAGGAAATATCTATTCTTTAACTGTGGTCTGTAAAACTTGCTCAGATTTGCGTTCAGCATATTCAAAATATCCTATATAGGAGCGTATTTGTCAGTCGCCAGCCGTCCTTCTCGAGTTTCCCTTATTGAATCGAATAAATGGATTAATCTCCTTGAATCGATTCAAAGACCTGGGTGCTCTATATAGCGTCATCACAGAATATTCCACAGTTGAGTGCATGGTTCCTAGTTAGAGTGATGGCAGCCTAGATAAATTAAAATAAAATGCATGGAGATATTTTAAAACAATTTTTAAGTCATGTTTGGTGCCGATCTGAAAACAAAAATTTTTCGAATATAAAATCGTTGAAGTACTGCATCGGTTTTCTGAAATTCAAATTATGTTTTAAACAGCGCTTTTTAGCTGTATTCCAACTTGATCCCATATAACATGAATTTTTCCGATTTTCCATGTTTTCCACAGATTTTTTCATTACTATGATTTTTTTTTTAAAAATTTACATGAATATTCCTCGATTTTTCATGCAAGTTTTCATGATTGTTGAAAAGAAAGTATTGATGCCAGTAGGACGAAAAAAAAATATTGCGCATAGCTTATAAAACTTTTTTGTCGGAAAATTCCGGAAATTTTAGGAAAATGTTCCAAAAAAATTGGAAAATTCTGCACTTTTCCTGAAACAGATTTATCACTAATCATATCGATGAAAATTTGTCCGATGATTTTCCCGCTTTTCGGGGTTTTCCACGGAGTTTTCCACAAAAGTAACTTTATGCAACTCATTTCGCTCTACAACTTTGTCTTTGGTTGCGAAACGCTCAAACGCTTGCTTGGTCTGAAAAACTTCGGAAAAGCGTTTTACATGAATTTTCCTCGATTTTTTCTGCAAGTTTTCACCATTGTCGGAGAGAAAATAATGACGACAGTTGATAGGGAACTTGATCCTGCATAATTTAGAAAAAAAATTTACCGGAAAAGTAGGAAAATTCCGGAAATTTTTTTCGGAAAAATCGGAAAACTGCATATTTCCTGAAACGGATTTAACACTAATCAAATTTTTACCAAATTTTCAAATGATTTTTTCCGATTTTCCAAGTTTTCCATGGAAATTTCCGGTACAAAATTTGATAGATTCAATTTTCACGCTACATGAACCTGTGCGCCAAATTTCAGCTCGCTGTGATAACGAAAAGTGGGTCTACGAGAGTGTCGAAAATAGTAAAAAAAAATAAATAGACAGACAAATTCGTGTACGAGTTAAAGGGAATGTCCTCAAAAACTGAAATACGCTCTACTTCTGACAATTTTTTCCAAGAACGACTAGCTTTTTCAGGATTTTCGCGATTTCATGGTACGTGCCTTTCGATTTGTGTAGCGACAAATGATATCTCGAATGGGTTGATTCATGAAACACTCAAAAATTTGCACTGGGTCCATATTTTTCGTTGACGATACCTGTCCTATTTGAGTCGACCGCGAAATATTGTGGTCTCGAACTCGTCCCATGAAAAATTGTTCAGGATCATGCGATTCCATTTTGTTGGTCGAATTTTCATCCGCACTAATCTCATCCAATTGAGAATCTCCAACCTCTACCTCTGTAATACTAGTTTCTTCATCAAATGCTTCCTTCCTCCAAATCTTCATTACCGTCATGTACATCCAAACTTTGATCATAGATTGCTAAAAGCATCCACCGATAGTAATGGCTCCTTTCGTCAACCGACAATCTAACCGCACAACAAATTCGTAGCAGCAGCAATAGAAAAAATGTTGTTACCTTAAGAGTTTTTGACATTCATTGTTATTGTCAAATTCACAGATTTGATGAAAAAAAGAGATGAAAGTAAAAAAGCTAGAATTGTTCTATGACCAATTCTTATGATATCCTACATGAATGCCCGTATGTAATTTTGTATGGTCACTTCCTTGTTCAAGTATGATTTTTGAAGAAGTTTTTCGCATATATTTCTAAAAGGGCTCGTCGGATAGTAAAAAGTGTTATATAACCAATTTCATAGGATTTCACATTCTCAAGAACTTTTCAGTACAATAAAATCGTCTAGGACTCATCGTTTTCACAGTATACGTAAAAATCTAAAATTGTTATATGGCAATACCACGAAGCGGTTACCCGGTTTAATCCATTTTTGGAATTTTATTTACTATTACTATGAAAGCACCATGTACCAAATTTCAGCTCTCTATGTCGACGCATTCTCAGGCAGTGCCTAAATATATAGTGGAAAACGAAATTTGTGTATGGCAACTCCACGAAGGAGTTGCCCTATTTGTCTCATTTTCGAACTTAATTTTACTTCTTTTTAAAGCCAGTGTGCAAAATTTCAGCTCTCTAAGTATACGCGTTTCCAAGCTATCGTGCGCACAGACAGACAGACAGACGGGCGGACGGAGAGACGGACATGCAAAAATCAAAATAACTTTTAATGTCATGAGTGGGTGTCCAATCCATTTTGCTCTACCATCATTATTTCTGTGCGTTACAAACGGATTGACAAACTTAGTATACCCTATAGATCGTAAAAAATCGTCAAAGTTTCTCTGATATCCCACAAAGAAACACATTTCATGTAGTTAAATTGACTTTCGTTGGGCTGCTGATTATCCTGAGTCAAAAACTCAAAATAATTGGAAAAATCAATATAATATGACAAAACCAATCTAAACTATCCGCAATACGTGGTCCTCAAAAATAAAATATTTCATATTATAGATAATCCCAAAACGGTCAATGACTTGCTCCAGATTCCAATTACCCAAGCAAACTTCTCCTGGTTGCGGATGAATATACATACATAGATAAAAGTAAAGCCATCCAGCCTTACATGATTATGTAGTAGATATGAAGAGCTTTCAAGGACCTTGTGAATAGGTGAAGAGAATGTTGTTTGATGGCCGTGCTCCCTATAATCATATTATCCATTGACTCGAGAGGTTGTCTCTAATTACCAATCATTCGGGCATTAAAATTATCTGGATTGACAACTTATTTGATTGTAAGAAAAACCGTACAGGTAGCACAGTTACACGTAGGTTACTAACGTTCGCACTTAGTGTTACGTTGGTAAATATACCAGAGTCGAGGGTTTGCGAGAGTATTAGCCATATCGCCCCTTTAGAAAAATCCGCAGTTGTGGGAAATAAAGTCCCTTGCAATTTATGATTTTCCAACCAGTGTAGTCTTATTTGTTGGATAAACAGATTGCTGTTTTCAGTTTATGTCAGAGGATGGAGGTTTTGTTTTTGACGTCAATGTCATCCTACAGAACATTGTGATGAAATATGATGACTGCGCTTAAGTTCATGTGAGACCACATGATTACAGAAAGATAGGGGCATCCATGCTCTTCATTATCCAACTATGCGTTGACCGCAATGTGATACGAGAGAATCCTGTAGAATGACAATAACACATGAGCAAGCAATACTTCACCCAGGGCGGGCAATTAGAAGAAGTATTGTGGAGGGTAATAATGAATGAGCGTAACAAAGCTTGGAGCTTTCATGACTAGTTCCTTGTAAACAAAGAGACTTAAATGATGTTGTCATTTGGATTTTCCTTAGTTCTTTACGTAGAAAATAAATATTGTATGAATGAATGTGAATGTTAGAGAGAACCTACAAGGGAATGGGAGGTTATTTTAATAATCTGAGCTTATTTACATGATTTTAATTAAAATACAGTAAATATACGACTTTTGTTTTATTATTATTTACCACACGAAATTAAGGGTTGATGCTTTCAATGAACGCATCTTTTACAATTAACTTCCTTTTTAATTTGAAAGATAAATATATTAAGTACGGTAGAAGGACATATTTTTACGTTACTATGATTGTGGACACTTATTCCATTTTTGATGTATACATACATACATACGTTGCATTAGAGTTATCCTTTGATAATATTGATATTTCTAGAAAAGGAGACATTTTCATCGGTCAAACCACAAAAAATGGGAAATTAAAAAACAAATGATTTTTGTTAATTATTATTCACTGACTTTTAGTATTTGAGAAACTTAAAACATCCTTATCTGGTATCACTGTTCTTTATTTTGCAATATGTGAAGTAAATCGACTATTGTGATAATACTTTTTATAGCTGTCTAAAATATTTTTTACTATTATGGAAAAAACAAAGTTCCTGTTGTTGTTCTGTCGTAAATTCTGTCGCATTCGATTCGATTTGAATATAAATTTACAAATAATCACGCACACAGGAATTTAGTGTATAAGATTTTACCAATTGCGTCATTTTCCAATAATTTAAAAAAATGCATAATGTGTAGATTCGTGCAAAATTGTATCAAAAACTACACGGGAGACGTTATTAAAACATCTCGAACAAATTTAGATTTCTTAATTTCTGAATTGTGGCTATACAATGCATGTACAAATGATCAGTTATATATTTTAAATCCCGATATTTTTCAGAGATACTATGCATGCATCAATCATTTTATTCTACATCCTTTCTACATTACTGCTGTTGAAATCTATTCAATAAAACCGTCCTCAGCCTCGATCACAACTTCGATACTGCTTCGAAAGCGACCGCATGTCTGGACTAGGTCGTTATCATTTATGATGGCCAAATAATGTATACGATGGTAGGTTCAACGAGTCCTTTGTATTATTGGGTCGTTGGTTGCTCTTTCTCTCTCAACTACGGGTGTGTATCAAACTCATGCACAGAGCAAGCATAAACTAATATACTGCAATATTACACTAACGACAATTTTGCATATTTATATCTTCCTCCTCAAGCATTAATTTCAAATTATTTTTCGAATAACAATGCAATTTCACTACAAATCAAAACTCAATCACTCAACTTTAATGTCACGCATACATAACAGTTAGAAACCGAGTGTCAGACAATGTACATACATATAGATATATTCAAGCAAATAAGCGGGTACTAATAAAATCACACCTTTTTCACTTCTAAACAGCTCAACAGTGCTAAACAACAAGAAGAACGAAAGTTTTTTTTCCACTGATGAATCATCATCCTTAAAAGCCCTCTGTCCTATTTTTTAGCTGCATGACAAAAGTTTATTTCGCAAGCAGATCAAAGCACCCACTCTATTTATCGAGAATAAGTAGGTACCTACATAGGGACAGAATTATGAAAATTTACTTAGTTTCCCTGAGAAAAGAGCCCTTGGAACACTTCTGAAACAAGAACTTGAGAGGTTGTTTTACACTTTGCATGCTCATCCCTCTTAATCATAACACAATTCCGAATAGTACTAAGCGAATAAATGAGGTGGAAATTCAACACCGACATCTCAGCTAAGATGAAATCGTTGTACTTGCACAAATCTGAAGTATAGAAGAGAAGAGATCTGCAGATTGTCGTTCCTAGCTATATTGCTGCAAGACGGCCAGGCTTAGATATTTGAAACTCTGGCAGAGTTCTAAATCCCGGTTAAGCTCTACCATCAACAAGAGCAACGTCATTGCATTTTGATATTTCCCTGCCCTCTAATACGTACCTGAATTTTGTCTGTATATCTCGAACGAGCCATGACGTGCACAATATGATGTGCTCCAGAGGCAGACAAAAACGATTTGCAACAAATTCGTTAGTTCTTTTAATATACGTATATCCCTCAATCCTCATTTTTCCTTGATATGGCTATGTACATTGATGCACCTATATATATTCCATACAGGGCAACCAAAATAGCTGCAACTCAATCAACCCCGGATTACTCCGCTCCCGCAATAGCATCTGTCATAGTCCCGGTATTCAGAGGCGACAGGCCAACATATTTTCCGCAGCTACATATATAAAACTATACTCCTGTATAGAATCGTAGAATTTCCGCCTATGCATAGGAATGATATCCATTTCATATATAGGCACCATTAACCGCCAATGCTGGCACCCCTACAAAGTTCTATAGCAACGAACAGCACAAACCGGTGGCAATGGGGAGCAGGCTGCAATACCAGAAGGAACAGAACAGCCAGCAGCCTGTAGGAGTCACGATGATTTATGTAGCATTAAATTCCAATGTTAACGTTTAACAACATGAAATGAAAACGCTGGAGAATTATGTACATTCGTGAAGAGACACAAGAGCTCTCTGTGTGCGACGCTATCTATATGCTATGTATGCATATGGAAAAATCTATCTGTAAAGCTGTAAGGAATTGCGAGTAGTCTATGACGGAGCAAATGAGGCTATACAAATTACAAGAATTTTCTTACGAAAGCACCCACTTACTGGCATCCTTTAAATCAAACTCCCATAGGCCCCCTGGGGAGCCTTGCGTACGGAATACGAAATTCAAGCTCATCGTACGACAGTAACGGAACAGTTTAATGTCAAAATTAGGAAATTCTTTCACTTAATTAAATCTCTAACTTCCTGACTTTCTCATATCCTGGAAGATTCTCCCGCTGTAATATTCCGAAATAGAGCTATTTGATTAGTGATTTAATTACTTAGAATTTTCGAAAAAAAAAGATAACAGTACGAACAAAAACTGCGTTACCCAACAAAAACCGTATGGCAGGAGTAATATATATTCATAAAAGCATGTATGTATGTATGTATACATATTTCCTTTAGGCGTCTTATTACATAAACTATCCTACTCATGATATATAAAGTCCCACGATAATCTTTTCTGTGGTTTGCTGAGGTTGGATGGTGGGTTGCTGGTTTTTCACACAATTAAATGAAAAATAAGCAGAATCGAATATAAGCAAGATAGTCTGCCGATGTTGAAATGAAATTATGTATATTTTCAGACCCCGCCAGCCCTCCCACCATATTTCCTTCTTGTCCGCTTACTCTTCGACGAACAACTCCAAAAATTTACCATTTCATATGTAGGAGTCTGACATTGCCCATTCAGCTAACCACATCGCTGCGGGTAATTATTCTCACCCGCCCCCTCCAATCATTTTTAGATCTAGGCGCGCTCCTTACAAAAAATACTCGCATAGCCGTAAATATACACTCTAAAAAAACTAAATTTAAAACACGTTTTTCCCTAGAAATAAATGTAATTTTCTCTGATATAAAGGGAAAACCAGTTTAATTTCTCCAAATTAATGGAACATTCAATAAATTTAGGTATTTGGCACCAGAAAACCTATAAAGTACGTAAAATTCCCAAAATGTTAAGCTCTCTTTGATGTAAGGAAGAGAACATTCAATAAATTAGGTATTATTCTACATTTTCTATGGAAGTATATTTTCGTTTATATAATTCACACATTGTCTTTGAAAACAACTCATATATTTTGTCTGATCGCGCCCAGCGCTCCAACATAACTTTCGTTCTATTTAGTAGTATCGACCACAAGAAATGAGCTATTCAGAGAGTAGAGTAAAATCGTCGGACCGTCCGTGTCCACAGATGGCATTCAATTGCTATATCAACAGAATTAACAAATTATTCCTCCGTCCATTTACTAAATCCAATCTAATCAATGGCTATAACTTTGGCATAGCATGGCATCTAGTTTGAAAAGGTACCTATAGACCAGGAGTGGCCAAAGTGTTGACCGCGGTCGACTAGTCGACCGCGTAACTATTCCTAGTCGCCCGCCTACATCTCGGATGCCAGTCCCACACAGCGTGCGACAGACAATATAATGTAGAGAAGCTCTAAATTTTTTCTTAGAAATTTATTGGAAATTTTTTTTTCAGAATTTTTATGTATTATGGAGGCCGACAAAACGGCACACATGAAAGTATTGTATCTGAAAATACCTCCGTCGGCTACCAAAGTGAATAAAAATTTTGCCGAAATATTTTCCGTAAATTTCCAAGAAGAAATGAATGCTTATTGCTCGTCTGCTCATCTGCGTTCATAAAAATTGTTAGCAGCCCAATCACCCATTGACACTCTCCAATAATGCATAATTCCAAGGAAAGAATTTCCAGTTAATTTCTAAGAAAAAATTTCAGTTAAAATTGAGGCCTTCCTTACATCAGGTCGAAGCATCGTTGATTTTATATTGGAGCGAGACATTGCTGGCTTGCTCTTACGACGAGGGAATCGTTTTACTGGTTTTTTGCTCTACTTGCCCAGTCTATGAATGTATTAATTTCTTTAAGCTTGTAGGTAGGTTATATAAACTCACACGACCGTAGTGCAGAGCGGACATGTGTGTGGCCCTCTCGGGTTTTAGAAGTGACACTCCGATATAATCGGCAATCTTCGGCCATAGGCAAACTAATAACTACGGCTCTGCAGGAAATGTCATCCTCATCATCTCATCAGTGGTCTTTTAATACGGTTCAGTTGCGACGTGTTTGTATCGATCCCAACGACAGTTAGCAGTATAGTCACAGTAGGCATTATTTCATGTAAGGCTCTATTTTTTTACCATGCTCTTTTGTTTATTGATAATAAATTTAAATTATTTTAGTTTTATTGTTTAACTCACAATGAGTCACCCGACCACAAGTTCCAAGAGGCGTAAAATATATCACTATAATGATGAATGGGAACAGGAATTTTTTTTCACGATGAAAAAGGGTAAATGTATTTGCATTATTTGTTTATCAACCGTAGCACTTCCAAAAAGGGCCAATGTTGATAGACACTTTAGAACAGTCCATAAACAATATGACAATAATTATGCATTTGGCACGGAGTTACGGAAAGCAAAAGTACAACAATTAATGACACAATTACATATGCAACAGTCACATCTTGTGAGAATAAGTACGAAGTCGAAAACTGCCACCATGGCCTCATTCAAGGTAGCTGAAATTTTATTAAAACATAAGAAGCCCTTTGAAGACGGCGAAATATGGAAGGAGAGTTTCATTAAAGCAGCAGAATTATTATATCAAAAATTTAATAATAAATCTGAAATAATTGCTTCAATTAAGGAAATGTCGCTGTCGAGAAACACCGTTATGCGTAGAACAGAAGCGATGAGTAAAAATTTAGAAGAGATTCTGAAAGAAAATATTAATGAATGCAGTTTTCTATCCTTACAATTCGACGAATCAACGGATGTCACTGATACCGCACAGCTATGTATATTTATTCGAATGTGTTTCCAAGATATGTCTGTTAGAGAAGAACTACTAACAATTTTACCGATGAAGAGACAAACGAGAGGTCAAGATGTATATAATTCGTTTAAGTCTTTTATTACTAAAACAGAATTTCCAATACATAAACTGGTATCGATTACGACTGATGGAGCTCCTTCTATGGTTGGGAAGTTTTACCAACTACCATTGCATTATCCATCAGGAAGTATTGTGCTCAAAGATATTAAATTCAGATGATGTTATGAATTTAGCATTCAAAATAGTTAATTCTATTCGTGGAAGCGGTTTGCAAAGACGCAGATTCAGAGCATTATTAGAGGAATGTGAATCTGATCTCGGAGAACTACTATTACACACTGATGTAAGGTGGCTAAGCCGTGCTAAGTTTTTAAAAAGATTCTTGGATCTTTTGCATGAAATAAAAGAATTTATGAAAACTATTAATAAATCATATCCTCAATTGGATGATGTATATGGATGCGTGATCTTGCTTTTCTCGCTGACATTACAGGAAAGCTAAATGAATTAAATTTGCAACTTCAAGGAAAGAACAAAACATTGACTGAAATGGTTAGCGACGTGAATGCATTCAAGGGGAAACTTACATTCCTAGAAGCACAATTGAAGAAAGGAGATTTAAAACAATTCGAAAATATGGCAACTAAATCTACAGATAAAAATTCATATGAATGCAATGAATATGCTAATAAGTTGTCTCTATTACGAAATGAGTTTGATAGAAGTTTTCAAGATATTTCAAAAATAGAGGATATAATATTATTCATGTCATTCCCATTCAATGATAAAATAAACATAGAAGAAATATCAATAAAATTAAAAGAATTTTTGGATGTGGACCGAATACTAGTTGAGAATGAAATCCTAAACTTAAAATGCGATACTTTTTTGAAATCAAGAGCTTTGTCTCAAAATAATTATTGGAATTTACTTTGTGAAGAAAAATATCCATGTTTATGGAAATGTGCAGCATATTTAACAACCTTTTTCGGTTCTACCTATCTCTACATTTTCTACCATGAATGCAATCAAAACAAAACATCGCTCCCGTTTGACAGATGATCATTTGGCAGCATGTTTACGAATAGCTATAAGTACATATAAACCACAATATGAAAAGCTTATCGAAAATATGCAATGTCATGTTTCCAGCGCGTCCTTTGATACGACATAAATAATAATAATTAATGTGTATTTAAAATAATATTGTTTGCATTTATAATAAAAAAATAAAAGAACATATTGTTTTATTTATTAACTAATTAGTATATGAGAAGAAATCATTATTTTCTCTTATTAAAATAACTTGATATTGTATATGTTTAGTATTATCTGTGTTTATTTTAAACTTATCTTTGGCCTTAAATTACTATTTTCTTATTGTCACTTAACACTCAGGATGTTGGTAGACCGCCGCCTATATTTAAAAAAATAAGTCGCCCGTAGTGATCATAAGTTTGGCCACTCCTGCTATAGACCTATATTAAGTGTTCATACTTTTATTGAATAGATTATTATTCTCGCCTGAAAAATCTGAAGAAATCAACTGTCACCTTCTTTTAAATCGTTTAGAAATCTTTTGATAATGCGGTTAAGTTTACGTCCTTGATTTTAATTCGAGGATAATATACAACGATTTCACTGTAGCGTATAAGTGTACAACAATACCATTCAATAGAGCTCAAGTAGCCATTTTTACATCCAACATTTATCGTATTTGATGGGTTAAGTGTTAATGAGCAGTACGAAATCAATATACCGTTTTAAGTTCAGAGTTCTCCTAAATGAGTTGACGAAAATAACCAATATGTATTTCGTGACAATATGGTTCAGTGGTTCAGTCAGTCACAAGTACATAGTACATATGTGTATATATTGTTGCCAGCTTGGCCCTTAGTTCGTTATTTAAAACACAATATTAAATAATTAATATATAAGTTCTTTATTTCACTCTAATCATATAAAATTCACAATTCCTCAATTAATCAACTCAATTCTAATTATCGCTAACACTGTACTTTCAATTATCGCAATCTAATTACACACTTTCGCTTCTTTATTACTTTCACTTGTTAACACTGCAACGTCTAAGACAAGACTCTTCCTTCTGGCGATGACCCTAGAAACTCTCCGGATTATTCTGGAGTGTTCTATTTCCAAAAGCTTCTTGACTGCTCTATTCATTCTATTCATTCTATTCCTGAGCCTTCCCGAACATTTAATCATCGATTCTCCGAACCTGAAGTTGTTTGCCAATAGATGTCACCAGTTGTCCTTTCTATTGCACGTAACAATATTTATGGGTGGATCTAGTTCATATGAGGATGCCTTTTGCGGAAACTGGCAAGACAAATCTTTAGAGGACACAGTACTCAGCAAAAGTTCTAATTTAGATACCAGCGAGCCTATAGGCAATAAAATATACTATACTTAGGTTTGTGTCCTGAAAGTGAGAAAATGCATATAAAATTAGCCTAGACCACATTAGAGACATCTAGCGTAAAAGGAAGAAACCCAATATGCGACAATTTAAGACGAAAAATTAATATTTGCAGTTCAAATAAATTGATAATTTTTAACGAGAATTAACTCTCCTAAATTGTTTTTGCACGTAATTGGTAAATATACTATTTGCTTTGTATTTCAACAACTTTCAATGAAATATTGCAATTTCTCATCGGAAGAAAAAACAAGTACTATTAGAGTCAAATAATAAAAACAAGCGCCACTAAAATGAAAAAAACTTGACGTTATTTGCTAGATCTAGGCCTTATCTTTCTAAAATAGTCCAATCTAAAGTAATGAGAATACCTACTAACAGAAATTTGATTTAAAAACTTGAATTTTTACCATTTTTTAAAAGTTTCCGAGCTAATATCTCCATTCCAATACATTTGTTTTAAATTCATGTCGATATTATTTACTAGATTTCTTTGTTAACTTTAATTTAAGATATAAATCATAATTCTGCTACAAAACGTTTGCCAGAAACCCGCATTGAAAATTGTACCAAATTTGTAAATCTTGGTACTGACTCCTTTTAAGTCAAATAATAACCCGAATATATTTCGTATTTTGTAATAGTTTCTGGTGTGGATTCGAGGGATTTTGCGTACAAAAGCCATTGGGATACTGCATAATGTGCAAGTTACTTCGAAGCCTACATGAAATTATAGTAAATTATAGCATTTTGTCAAGAAATAGATTAGTCTTTGCCCCGCTCACAGCTGCATACACATACTCATTTTCTTGAGTACGAGCTCGCAAACAGACCGGTAAAATTCGACAAAGTATTTAATTTTTAAAAACAACCTTGCTTCTTTAGGATATGTGTCACCAGCAAATATTTATTTTTCACTTTTCTGCGCTTATAGTGTATTAAGAAATTTGTTCACATCATTCATTACAATTTTAGATGCATTAACATAATCTGGAAGACATCAGTAACCCGAATAGCGTATTTTAATTGATATGTAGTTAATACATATATTTAACAAGCACTGGAGCGTTCGAAATTAGTAAATCCGAAACTGTCATTTCTGACATCAACTGTCAAGTTTACTGACAACGACAGCATTATACTCGATCATCAACTGACTTGTGAGACCATTTTTGAAACCTCGTCGTAGAATGCAGTTATTCTACTACTGTTTAAAATCTTGGAAGACGGTGCTTTCACAAAAAGCAGCAGGAATACTCGTATGGCAAATTATAAACACAAATTTCCACTACTTAAGATCTTACCTTTTGATTTCAATTTGCCGAAAATACATATATATGTATATATATGTGCACGTAACTTTAGAAAGACATGTTAGTTGTTTACAAATATGTACACCCACACTTCCTACTCTCTCCGAATTTTCATGGAAAAATTCTTCGCCTTACATTCTGCTCTTATTCTAGAATTTCTAAAGCTGTTGCTAAGCTTATCATTATCTTTTTGTGTAGAAATTCGTAACAGTAGCTATTTACGTATATGCAGGTTAAACCAATTATTCATTTTCTTCTTCACATATATCTTATTTAGACTTGATTTGGCTCGATCAGCTGTAAAAATATTGAAGAGATCTCAAAATCTAGGACATTTCAAGATTTTGCTCAGAAAATTTAGATTTCATTTTTACAGAAAAATAAGGTAGTTCGTAAAAATTAGAGTTTTGTGAAATAATCGGGATTTGGTTAAAATAGAGCTCCCACAACTTACATTTAGTAACTGGTGGCGTCAGACTGAATTCAAGAAAAATCCCTGTCTCAAAGCTACGATTTCAATACGACATTTACTACGAAATACATATAACTAATTAAAAAAAGAATGATGTCATTCGATAGAGCTCGAATAACCCTCTCATCTTATTCCACACTTGTCTCATATTGGCTGATAGAGGTTTCGGGGTGTGAACTCTCACCTTGAAAACCCTATTTCTCTAAATTTTTCCTTGTAATATATTTCACACTATTTCTCTGATAGCATACTTAAAGATTGCTTTGTAACTCATCATCCGTGCGCTACAGTCTCTCAGGTATGTGGGAAACCAAATTGTTTAGGTTCCTTTGCACATACGTTAGTTACTGAGAATGACAAACTTTACAGCCCTCCATGTTTTTTATATGAATTTTATTTTCATATTTAGAAAGTTTAATGTTCGCTTGCAGGAAGGTTATCTAGAAAAGACTCATAATATTGTTCAATACCAAGTTAAACGTGAAAATTCACTCAAATGTAGCGACCCTGACCGAATCGATAGCAATTGATTTCCCTCGACGCCCTGTTTCTTCAGAAGTAGGTACTTATTGCCCCCCAATACACTCACCAATACTAAGTATACTGCAAAATAAAAAAAACCTCAGATTCCTTACTCCTTCATGAAAGATCAGAAAGGGGAAGTAAGTAATTAAAGATGCGGTTATTAGTGATGCTCTTTACACACACATCCCACATGGTCAATCTTCATCAACACTGCAGCACACTGTAATTTAAACTCAATTTTTCAAAAATCGTGCAGATTTATCAACTATTAAAATTTGGTCTAATTCGGTTACGTGCAATGGTGTAGTGCAGCACGTAGGGATGACTACGGATCGCTTCTTTTAATATATACAATAATATATACAATAATATAAAGTATTATTTACTATTGACTAAGAGGACAAATTTACTGAGCTTAATGCTTACAAAATTACTTCATTTCATATTTTGTAATTGTCAAGAAACAGATGAATATCGTCTTCATTTACCCCCTGATTTTTGCAAAACCCTTTTATCGGTCTTGAAAGTCTACTTTTGCTTTGAAAGTTATGGAGCCTTCCTAGGAAATAATTTTATCACATCCAATAACCATTTGACCTCGATTTTCATTTGCAGTCCTGATCTGAACTGAAATTATCTTATTTGGTTTAAGTTGACAGCGCCAAAGAATATAATAAGAATAGGTAAATGACTGTTGAAAGAATTTTAGTCATGAAGTCAATAAAGTTCCCTTCAGCCTGACATAAATGTCAAAATAGCTTTCTATTGCTCAAGAAAGGTAAATTGAATCAAGGGTGAACTATTGACAAAACATGTCGAACGAAGCTAACAGGTAGAAAACCAAAATCAAGGCTGAGAGCTTTTTCGAAATTTGCCTATTTACGTGCAGCAGGTTGAAGATTGATAGACAGTTTTTAAGTTCTTATCGAAACCGATCTAGATGTGTTATGTAAGACACATCTGTAAGTTGAAGACAACACCTTTGAGTTTGTCAACTCTAGTCAATAATATCTGATGTGGCTTTGGTAGATGGAAGGAAACACTCAGTCTGTCTATGCAATTTATTATGCGAGGAAAGAAAGACCTTTTTCATTATGGAAATTTATTTTCTTTGCTGTCATAAAAAATAGTACTTTTGTCATTATATATGTACATATGTATGTATTCGATTACAAAAAACTACATACTTTCATGGGATTAAACTAACAAGCTCTTTAGCCTTATATGCTCCATTTTAACTAATATTGATATCCTGGGTGAAGGTCGCATTCGTTAAGAGGGATTAGGGGAATTTCGTGAATTTTATTTGATGATATTTAACGATTTATATAAAAACTATATTCTTAAGGAGCAGGAGGTAGCGAGAGGAGGTTTCAATTTCGGGTAGTTTTTCCATTAATACCATGCAAAAATTTCTTATTAAAACCGTCTAGGGTTTCTAAAATATCTCCAATCACTTCTTCATTCCTCTTTGTCGTGAGTTATAACGAATAAACGCAAAACATTGGAGAATGTTTCCTTTTTACTTTATCTTAAATTATCAAAATTATAAAAATTCGTTGAAGTTAAATATTTGCTCGAATTCATGCCCAAGTCAGCGAATTAAGAATCGCCTTAAACTTGATGGATGGAAACATTGCCGAACAGTTTTGTACTGCATCAAAAGTTTTTTGACGCAGACCTACCTTTGCGTGTATTAAATTCTCGATTTATGTTTTCGTATATAGTAATTTCTGAAAGTAACTCTAGAAATAAAAATCAAGGGGCTCAAAATCTACTGATCTAGAATGCGAAAAAGTTGGATTACAGCGCCCAATCATTTTTCGGGGAAATTTTGATTCAATCAACCTCGGACTTGACGACCGTAATGCGGAGGCGCACCGTCATTCTTGAATATCACTCTAGATCAAATAATGACCTTCCTCATCCAAAAGGTCGGGCAAAGTTGTTTGAAGGAATTCTTAATACCTATGTTTCTGCAGTCAAAGTGCCCTCGACTTACACTTACGACAAGTCCAATTCGATGACTTCCCAGAAATCCTGCCTACAAGTTAATATTAAATGCTGAAATGCGAATCGCTTTACGCTGTACGTGCCCAAATCTGCATATGAAAATTACTTACAGTGATTTTGCTGAAAGTACTTTAATTGTTCCATTCCACAAAAAAAAATTTAAGCTTACGCTTGAAATTCAATTAGAAAACTGGATGCGAGGGTGAAAATTCCTTTTAAGTAAGACCTGCGTATCCTTTGAACATGGTATGGATGCACTTGTATTATCATTGTTAAAGGCATATTCGTCTGTTGAGAAATTTCCCTCACGCTGATGTTTTAACTTCTTTCGACTATACGTAAGGTTTCTTCTTCATCAATAATTCTTAACGATCTTCTTTAAGATTCTAATGGCCAGTTTCACAGTCGAGTTTAAACCAAGGTTTAGTTTAAACCATTCTCCAAGTTTGAACGTAGTTTAAACCAAATCGGGTTTCACAGTCTATTCTTTTAGTAACGTTGGTAGTACTGATTAAATTGTGAATTAAATTAGTTATCGCCACCACTGTGAAGCAATTTTTCTATCATCCAATCTGTCAATCGGAAAAAGTAAACAGATCAGAAATAAAAAATAAAAGATATGTAGTTATATTATCTAATTTTAAATATGCCAACATTCAAAAAGGATGCAAAATTTTAGCATAAGTGAAGTTGACCTTCCCTAGTGCATAAAAAAAGATATATAATAGAGCACAAGAAAACGGACAAGAATAGATTCGAGGACAAAGTGACAAAGTTCTTTACTTAAACGGAACCTAGCATAAAAATCAGTGTCGTCCCACTCATTAAAATGATTTGTCCGATTTCTAATTACTCTCCGTCGTCGACAGAGCTGTAAATTTAACTCAAAAAAATCTTCTTCATCGCTAGAAATGTCTAAATTTAAATCCATGAAATTATTTTCTTCATAAAAACAAACAATGCTACTGTCAAAATAAAATTATCTTGAGTTTAAACCGAGGGATGGCACGGTTTAAACTCTAGTTTAAACCGGGGTTTAAACCAAACTGTGAAACTCATTCGTCGAGTTTAAACTAAATATTTGGTTTAAACTCAGACTGTGAAACTGGCCATAAGAGCCGTCGCAGTAGTTTGCTTATGCAAATCTGTTCTGTTTGGAAAATGATCACGATATTCCTCGTCCAAACGTAGACATACATGTACACCATGTCTACATACTGAACATTTGAGAAAAATTCTCGAGACATAACTTTGTCATAAATAAAAGAAAGTTGCTTCCACTGTTTACTAATAATGCAATGGCAGTGAGAAAACGCAAATCTCCTTCAATATTAAACCTCATCCAATGATCTTAATCTATCCCTTTTTAAATTTTTACAATTGAGATGAGTTTCATTTCATTTCAGCGAAAAGCTCACATTATATCTTCAACAATACTGTAAAATAGTTGCTTACTTACTTGATATTTTCGTTATTTGTCCTATTCGGATAAACAATTTTTGTGTTGATAGCAGAAAATGAAGTTTTTGTCCAAGGCCATTTGCAATTTCCAATTTTTTACTTTAACGTCCCATAACTCACGACAAATTGGGAACGGAGAACTAATTGGTAATTTTTTAGAAAGCTTAGAGGTCTATAATGCGACCCGTTATTACTTTATATTTTTATAAAAAGTAGGTATAATAGGAAAGTTAGAGGATATTTATGGAGAAAGTATCCAGAAATGCAAACCGCTCCCCAGCTCGGCACAAGAGGTATAAGAAGTTTACGAAGAATGTAATACGAGTAATAACAAGATTTAAAATATGAGTTTATAGCATGGTAATCAATAGCAAAGATGTAGGTATGCTGTAAGAATCTGTCCTGAAATTTAATTAATCAATTTTTAATTTTACGTATAGGTATGCCTCATTATGTACCAAATAAAACCGGACAAGTGTGAGTCGGACTCGCACACGAAGAGATTTAACACTATGTACTTTTTATTTAAATACTCTCGTAAAAAAAAACAAGAGAGGTGCTGTAACAATATGTAACGATTTGTAAAGTAACTGTCTAATTTCATTACATCCGTCAGTACCTACAGGTATTTATTACGATCGAGCAAAAACATAAGTGTATTGTATGGGGGCCCTCTTTAATTTTAAATTTTATTTTATTTTTCTTATTTGCTTATGAGATAGGTATAGCCTGCTGACAGACAGACGAACGGACAGCGGAGGCTTATTAATACGGTCGCGTTGGCACCTTTTGGGTACGGAATACTAAAAATGAAATGTTGATATCTGGATAAATGTTGTGTAATCATCTCCCACCGTAAATTATTGGCTTAGATAACTATTTTTATTATACATGTATCATTCAACGAAAATTTTCCTGTAATTAATTCTTTTCTTAAATCTCTTTTGCACAACCGAACCACGAGGATACATCAAACTCCACTTGGAGCAGATTTCTAAATTTTCAGTTGCATTTAATCATCTGCTTCATATCTTTGGGTATCTGTGCAAGCTCAATTTGTTGTTGTATAAATTCATTTAAGCTCTCGAAATCCTTTCAACCCATTTACCATCATCCCCGGCTGGAAATAGAAGCCATTTTTCGATTTAAATTCTGCAGCTGAAAAACTAATTGCAACTAATCGGCCGCACTTCATGCCTCGAATTCTCATTCACAGTAAATGCAACGTTAGCAGACGTTTCACATTGAGGGAATATGGGAAGCGTAAATAGGAATATGGTAGTGAGTGTGTTGCCGGGTTGGAGTATAGTCATTACTGCTACAAAAAGAGAAACATTGCATGAAAACGGTCGAAACGGGTCGATTCGAAGCTAATTAAACATTTAGCAGCGTTTCGGTATGATATAAAAGTGTATTGCTTCCACTCGATGATAGTTTGTAATACTGCTGCAAAGGATAAAGGAGGCCTCCAGAGTAAACTGCAACTGGATCCCAATCCCTCATCCCTCTCAAGCAAAGTATTGCACGCCAGGGATCAAATTTTACTCATGAGGGCAAAAAAATCTATGCTTTTCTATAGGTGTTCTATGTGTAACTTGAGTCTAAGCTCTTTTGTATGTGGTTGATTGGTCTATAAATATGCTTTCGTATAACAAAAAGCTATCCACCTGAGTTGGTGTGTGTATTGATGGAGCTTTAAATATACTGAGAAATTTATGATTAGAGATGAAATCTATTATAAGACTTTTGGTTTTCGATATAAAATTCAGAAAAAAGATATAATTAAACACAATCTGGCTACAAAATGAGTTCATGTTAATAATTACAATGGATGAAAGTCCTTCCCTTAAACTCACAATTTCGAAACATAAAAAAAAAAGACTTTTCAGTCAGTATCCTTTTGTTGGCAGAATTCCTCAAGTTCCGCTATAGGTAAAAGTTTTTTTTTAGTAACGACATGCAATGTTATTTATGTAGTAATAGTAATATCCCGCGCCTTTCTTATAAAGCCATTATCGCAGTTAGTCGCGGATGCACGATTAACTATCATTAAATTAGTAGTTAATAAGAAAGACGACAGTTAATCTATTCTCTTATTGAAAATACTGCTTTTCCAGGGTTTTAATGCTCGTTAGCGCTTACACCTGTCCTTCGAAATATCCGAGTGTCATCGAAGTGGTCGCGTTATACATAGGTATATGTAATATAATTTTTCAAAAATTCAATATCTTCTGGTGCTAACTAATTATACCTATATCTTCAGGTGCTAATTATACCTAGTTATACCATTCGTATGTAAATCTGGACGACTTTTTCCGAACTTGAAGCGCTCTAAAACAAGGATGCAACTGTACCGTTCACAAAACGCAAGAAATTTTTATTGATTATTATCACCGAAGAATTTAAATTCTACATGTTCATATACATATATATGTATGTACAAAATTATCTCCGACTTTAAAAAAAAATGTTTCTGCTAGGGCAGCTTTTCGGCAGCTAGTGCAGCAATTTCATGAATTCTTGTACCACATTTAATCTAAATGTCTGCACTTACTTAACTCCGAAATGAAGAACTTTATGAAATAAAAACCCAGAGATATTTTTTACGACTTATTCCATAAATTTTGCGTCATAAACTAGTAACACTACATGAAACAACATAAAGTTTTGGAAATAGCATCATAATTGGAAGTATGTTTGGTAACTTTTAGAGGACGTAAAAGTTAATCTATCCAGAGAAAAACTTGTCCTTCCTAAAAGAACTCATTTTATGTGCCTGACTTAGGCTGTACAGAGATCGAGTAATTTCTTGCCTTGAAAATAATATTCGGAAAACAGATTTATTGGCATAATAATACCTACATATATCCGGAACCGTTATTTGTTGAGGAATAAAACAAACATATAATTAATATTGTGTCGTTTTTTAGCATAATCTTTTTAGGCTGCCGAAAATTCCTTTGTATGATTTGAATAAGCCTGAATGGAAAGGAATTAATGTATTAAAATAAGTCTTGATTATTTTAATTCAATTAAATTAATTGTGCAATGAAATGATGTGTGCAATTTATTTTGCTCTCGAAAGGGGTAAAAGTTTGGACAAAAGTATTTTAATCAATTTTTTTTTTTATAAAAATATCAAAATTATTCATATAATGACTACCACTGCTCGAAATTCCTTTAATATATCCAATATTTGAGAGTTAGA
Source organism: Dioctria linearis (assembly GCA_963930735.1). NCBI lineage: Eukaryota > Metazoa > Arthropoda > Insecta > Diptera > Asilidae > Dioctria > Dioctria linearis. The sequence continues at coordinate 128,266,900 of OZ005740.1, read as the reverse complement.
ATTTAAATATATATATATATGTTAATATGGAATTAACACCCTAACACTCCTGTCAATTGCCCTTCTATTCGAACAACCTGTACTTTTCAATTTTCTAATCTTTCGATTTCCAAATTATTGAGCGCAGATTCTAAGAAATTTTTTACCACATACCCGCATTGGTCGCAAAAATGCCACTAAAGAAACACGAGAGGCACCCCAATCTTTCTTTTCTCGCATCTTGTAATAATGCCATTAAAATAGTACCTACCTACTTCGAAGATTGTCTGCAAGTGTTTCATGGATTTCCTCATCGGAGTTTAGCTTCCTTTCCGGCCGATCTTTAGATTTTTGAGTTTCACAAATAAAAACTAGTCACTAGGGGCCGGATCTGGACTATAACTTAGATGACCCACTTCCTCGAAGCCGCATTTTTGAGGAACAGTATCAATGTATCGTGTAAGAAGGACAGATTTCAATTCTTTTTCTCGGCTCAACGTAATTTTCGTTGAGCGTAATATGCATGTAGCTGTCTAATATTTACATTTATCCCATAAAACTGTATTCATGACCTTTCTAGTGCTTTGTGTGACCATGGATTTTTTTTTAATTTTCTCCTCCAGGGCTATGCCAGTCCACTGAACCTCTTGGACAGACGATCATGACAAAGAACCATAGTTTCATCCTTTGTCACAATCCGTGTAGAACACTGTCTGCGGCACCGTCACTATACAACTTGCTGGCTGCAGTCAACTCTTCATTCTTCCGTAGTGAGGACAAAGTTCGTGGTATCCATCGTGCGCTGATTTTTGTCATACCCAAATGGGTATGGAGAATCCTGAGAGCACTGATTTTGATATACTGATGCGTTCTCCGAATTCTTTTGTATCTACCTCTTAAACTTGATAAAATCCATAAAATGAAATAGTGTAATTACGCAGAACTACACCTTCTGACTGAATGCGCATTCTCAGATTTTTAAAATAAATAAAATAACCGGACCTTGAAATGAGTGAGTGCTGACTTTATGCAGACTAGCGGTTCAAACTTGCATCTATTCCTATTGTGAACGTTTTCATGCAAGAATTCATCAAAGCAAAATGCAACCGGTTCTGAGTTTTCCTACTAGGTCATGCTTCATACCTAGCACCTATACATAGAAATGTGTCTGATTATCGCATAATCACAATTATGTGTAATCAGATTTTCGAGACAATAACTCGTAAAAGGCTAGTGCTATTCTGTTATCTTATCTGTCACGAAGGTAATCTAGAAGGTTTCGAAGTGTTTTTAATCACTTATCATAAATCCAATTCTGTTCAAATTGGAAAATACACCAAATTCGTATTGGAATTTTTCGGGCAGTTGAAACCGTAAAAGGTATTGTCTATCATTCCCGGTTACTTATGAGTTCATTGTCATTTGCGTTCAAATAACCCCTGCACCAAAGGCCAATCCCCTTCGTTGTATTTTAGCTGTTTCAGAGTTCCCGCAACCACTTTTCAATTGAATGACACCAGGTGTGTACATGTGACCCCAAATGTAACGTAATTTCTTACATCCAATAGAGGAACAGGTAAAACTCGTTATGTTTACCGTCTTTACAAGGGGAGGATCGCGTCAAGACGTAATCCTTCCCTCAAGAAAAGGAGCAACAATTCAAGATTATTTTTGTCTCCTTTCAGCCCTGTGTCAGTTAGTTCGAGAATATTAAATATTACCCAAATCAAAACCGGCAACTTGGCATCGCCTTCTTGCAAACTTTTACCGAGTCTGTCTGAGGTGGAGGGAGATAAATTTTTAAGCCGCAGTCAGTTTATTCGCAGGCGGCATAGTCTTTAGATCGGTTGTTGAGTCGTCTGAGTAAGTGCAGATGATTTCATATTCACATCATACGTTCCATGCGCTATTTAAAGATTCGTTGAAGAAAAACAAAAAGTCTAAAATTTCCGTGTTTGCTCGCTTTATTTTGCAGTGAAATTTGTTCTGTAGATAGTGACCATGTGGCAGTGAAATGCTTGATCATTACTAATCAGCTAGCTTAAGGTGAAGTTTATGTGAAAAAAAAAGGAAAATGCATACACCTACATATGTATAATTTAACTAAATGGGTTAGTCAACTGTGCTTAGCACGTGGTAATAATTATTTTGTTTAGATGTGATGTTAAGTCCTTTGGCGATATTTTTGCGGCTGACCTAATAATTTCCGTGACGAGAATTTATTTATTTATAGGTATTTGCTTATGTCATTTTTTGTGTAATTCTTTTTGTCAGTATCTTGCAACTTAAGTCCAAGTGAAAGAAAACTTAAACGATCATTATGGAAATGTACTTATAGGTACTCTCCACTTTCAACGTTTAATAGTTGTTCTTGGAATCGTTCTTGGAAAATTATGGGGATGTAACTTCCTACAAAAAAATAAATATGCCTTGAGAATACAATAACAATACACACCTAAAAAAACGAGATTTTTTACTGAACTTACATACATAGAGTTGTTTTTCGCTTTGGCACCCGTCTGGCTAACGAAATCACATTAAAACGAACCAGTCCAAAGGGCACTAAAGGAGTACGACGTATCTTTCTCGGAAATCAAAATAAAGCAACTTCTTGGGCACTCCCCGTTGAAGTCACGTATTAATGTAAAAGTGAGTTTTTCGTGACTACATGCATATGTATCTAAATACAGTTGCTGTACTATGGCACCAGACTGTCAGGCGCCACATGTTCTACTTAATTCATAATTCATATCAGCATTTATAATTGGTACCTACGATACCGGAATTTTGATACAGGATTATATCGCAGTCAGGATTTAGCATGTCAATTTGAAATTGCAAGTACTTACTTATGCATAAACTACATTTTTATTTAGATAATCTCAATCGAGGTTATGATTAATTCGTTTGTGTACAGCTGTATGATTGCCTAAATTAAAAAAAGCTATTATAGGCTTGACTTGCATACATATATGTATGTACATATGTAGGTATTTTTTAAGAGAATGGAATTATTTTCGTATTCCGTCATGTTTTAAAGTATTCAATTTGACAACAACCAACTATTTTGATTATATTCAACATAACTACTGTAAAAAATGTGATATGTCGTTTCTGTTCTAAGATCAAAATAGTTACATTTTGTTAATTCCATAGAATTGCCTATGGTATATCAGTTACTAAATTTCTGGTTTCGCTTGTACCACATAGATATTATAATGCAATAGATTGGACACTCGAACATAATATTAAAATGTATTTTTATTTTTGCATATCCGATCTGTATGTTCGTCTATCTATTCGGCTGTACAATAATTCGAAAATGCGGTAACCTAAATATATGTAGATAGCTGAAAATTTTATCACGATCCTGGATTTTTATACCTTAGATGAAATCTATAATACTAAGTTTGTCATTCCGTTTGTAACACCTCGAAATAATGATGGTAGAGCAAAATGGATTGGACACCCACGCATAATATTAAAAGTTATTTTGATTTTTGCATCTCCGTTCGTCTGTCCGTCTGCTCGTCCGTCTGTCCGTCTGTGCGCACGATAACTCCAGAACGCGTATACTTAGAGAGCTGAAATTTTGTACACGGACTTAGAAAAAAAAGCAAAATTAAGACAAAAGTAAAAAAAAAAGTAAAATGAGACAAATTGGGCAACTTCTTCGTGGGGTTGCCATACAAAACTTTCGTTTTCCACTATGTATTTGGACACTTCCTGAGAACGCGTCGACATAGAAAGCTGAAATGGTGTTTTCATTGTGCTAGCAAATAAAATTTCAAGAATGGACTAAATATAGGTTTTTTACGTATACTGTGAAAACGATCAGTCCAAGACATTTTTATTGTACTAAAAACTTTTCAGAATACGAAATCCTATAAAATTGATTATAATCATTTTTCTGTCCGACAAACCGTTCTAGAAATATATGCGCCACTTCAAACATCAAAATTGTTGAAATGGGTGACCATACGAAATTTCATACAGGCATTATTTATCTAGGGCATTATTCATCTAGGGTTTCATAAGAATTGGTCTTAGACAAATTTTAGCTTTTTTACTTGTTTATAAATACAAGTAGAGCCGAAAAAATTAGGCAAGAGAAAACTCCAAAAATTCTTAATGTATGTAACTGTAACAATGTCCTCGTCGGATTCAAAATCTTTGTTAAATCCATAGTTCAATTTTATATGTATAACTTACACAAATTGCTCGTTCCTCCCCTTTAACTAAATAGGTACAATAATCTCACATCTAAGCATGGGCAGGACTCTCACATATAATCATGGGCAGGACGAACTGCACTACTGCGTTAAACAACATCTAATAAAAGACCTTCACACTATGCAACGATAACTTATATTGAGAACCTAGCACACCAAATAATACTGGATTTGTAGTTCGTTGCTCTGACGCTATTTCTATTCATGCTGTCCAAACTTAAATACACGAACTATAAACCCTGCTCGTGAGTTCAACCTCCAAACCAATTTCGACCGTACTCTGAAATATTGTGATTTCTTCGTATCCTGAATGGTATAAAAATGTAGAATAGTTTACCATCTGTTTTTTTTCTTTCCTCCTGCAACATATCCTAATTCTTCATCTTTCCCTGTAAAAACTGTGCTTAGAATCATAAAAAATTTCTAAGCCTTAGCAATACTATAACAAGGCAAAACTTTTCACAGTTCGACTTTGAGCTCCTTACATTATCATTTATTGCGTTTTTACGCTCTATCTGATTACGACGAAATGTAACAGGAAAATTGTTTACTTATTTTGAATGTAAAATTGAAATATTGATCTTATTTACGAGTTGAAAAACAGCTGGCTCCAAGGAGTTGTTTTTCTTTAGTGTCATACCCCGGTTAACGTTGCCCCGAACTACGTTGTATCGCTGGAACGTCGGTCTGCCATTATAGCCATACCCCAATGTCACGTCCTGTTGCTTCCCTTAACGTCCTGTTGCTTCCCTGTAACGTCCTGTTGCTTCGCTGTAACGTTTTTTTAACCGGTTTTCTATAATTCAATAAGGCGATATTTGAAATTTTGATTTTGTACATCAATTTTAATTTTTTTAACACAGCCCAAATTTTTAGTAATTATGGAGATGTCACTACATACGTATATTGGTATAATAGCAGATATTCAATTGTCTCGTATAACGTTGTTCCGGTTAAAGTCGTGTTTTTATGGAACAGAAGTAAAATAAAATCGCGAAATAAAGTGGTGGCATTTGATTTTGAAATTGGTGAAATCCTGTGAAACTTTCCTTCTTTAAGTGAAAAGAAAGATAATTTTATATTAAACTGTGAGTGAATTATCAAAGTAATGGGACGGAAACTAGAGGAGCTACGCATACAGGAATTGAAAGTGGAGTTGAGGAAGCGGTCATTGCAAACGACAGGTCTAAAGAATGTTCTAGTCGAGCGACTTAGATAAGCTCTGATAGAGGAAGAAAAGAGTCCGGAGACACTCGTTTCCGAAGAAGAACCAGAAGCTGAAGAAGAGCCTGCGATGAATATAGAACAGCTTTTACGTACTTTAATGAGCAAAATGGAATGGTTTTGTTGAACAAAAGAATTCTCTCGAGGAACACAAGAAATCTATGGAAACCCGTCTGAACGAGCAAAAGGATGCTTTTGAAGAACAAAAAAATTCTCTCGAGGAACTCAAGAAATCTATGGAAACCAGTTTGGATGAACAAAAGAATTCCATGGAATCCCGTTTAGATGAACAGAGGAAATCACTGGAAACCCGTTTGGACGAACAAAAGAGTTCTCTGGAGAATTGTCTAGAAACTCGCTTAGAGGAACAGAAGAATTTCCTGAAAAACTCGTTAGACGAACAAAATTTAAAAATTGAAGGAATGCAGCAGGAATTGGCGGAAGATCAGCAAAAAGTCACCGAACAGCTTGACAACTTTAAAGCAGATTTGGAGAAGATGAAGCATCGACAACCTCGGCACGAAATATCCAGTGCAGGCAGAATGAAACCTCCAATATTTGATGGATAAAATTCGTGGCATATTTTCTAGAGACAATTCGAGACAGCTTCCCAAGTAAATGGATGGAATGATGCAGACAAAGCTACAGCTCTGGTATGAGCACTTCGCGGTCCGGCATCAGAGCTATTACAAACTATATATATATATATTGAAAGGCAACGTGATTATACTTCATTAGTACGGGCGATAAGTTACGTTATGGAGATGAACCCATGCACCAAGTACATCGCTTGCAGTGACGCAATAGGATTCAGAAGCGTGGCGAATCACTACAAGAACTACAGGCTGATGTGGAAAGATTAGCTTATCTTTCATACTCTAGCGTCAATGCAGAATTCCTTAATGAAGTGGCAACAGAAGCATTTGTGAACGATATTGCAGATCAAAATTTACAACAAGTGCTAAGGCTAGCAGAAAAGAAGTCAACAGCAAAAGCACTAGTCTATGCATTAGCGGATGAATCTGCCAGACAAGCTTCTCGAAGTGCAGTACGAGTGAGAGTAATTGTGGTGGAGGAATGTACTTGCAACAGAATGCAGTCATCACAGAGCACTCCATCATGTGGTATTCTTCGATGCTAGAATTGTAATAGACCAGGCCATCTTCAAAGGGACTGCAGAAAACGCCGACGAAAGGAATCACTAGAAGATAAGGACAGAAAAGAATGCCAAAGATGTCGAGCAGGGAGAAAGCTATTCGGGGAGAGACTAGAAATCAAACAGCGACTAGTCGCATCAGCTCCTCTGTTCAGCAGTCGAAAAACATGTAAAAGCCAACTTTCGGGGCCGAAGTTGGTTGGTAGAGTCGGCAGCCCCGAAGTCATCATTCAAGTATCCCAGTTGCAGAGAAATAATAGCAGTCTTGTTATATATGATAGCTTCGCAAAAAATGACTGCGCTCTCATTATCGACACTGGGCCTTCGAGATCAATTATTAGATCAGATCTTGTCAAGAAGAAATGGATTCACAATACCACCACCAAATATTTACTAAGAACAGCAACTGGAGAAGCAACACAGGTTTTTGGAGAAATAACTTTGGATGTTCAACTAGGCGAACTAATATTTCCTCACACCTTCCTGGTTTCAGACATAATGGATGAATGGATTCTTGGAGTAGACTTTATGACCACATATAAAATAAATCTAGATATCGGAGAACGGATACTCAAATATGGCAACATAGAAATTCCTATGAGACTAGGAGGAGGAACAGATTATCCTGCAAATATAAGGACGATGGTCTGTGAGAATATTACTCTCTCTGCATGCTCCGGAACGCTAGTATAGACAAATCTTACTGATAACATCGGGACCTGCCCATTCTATTTGGTGGAACCTAACTCTACAAAAGTTACATCCAACATAATTGTAGATAAGACTTTAATGAAGGAAGAAGGTGCAACATTAATTCCCGTCAGAGTGCTGAACACATCCGAAAATGAGGTACAACTGAAAGAAGTTGATATAGTTGGAAATTGTGAACCCGTTTACCAGATTTTCACTTTGGATAACAGTACTAATGTCAAGGAGACAAAACCTATACCAGCTACTACTCAACAGGTTCAAAAACTTCTTTTGTCCCGTCCCTTAAGTGAACAGCAATACAACGATACCAAAGAGGTGATCAATGAATTTTCGGAATTATTTGCAATGAATGATGATGATTTCGGTAAAACAAATCTTGTCCAGCATCGGATCGATACAGGAGATTCTAGGCTCATTCGGCAGATACCATGAAGACTACCATTAGCCAAACAATCAGAAGTTGCAGATATGATAAACTCCATGAACGAACAAGGCATAAAGAGGAATCTAATAGCCCTTGGACATCGCCAGTTGTTCTGGTCAGCAAAAGGGATGGCAGCACCCGATTCTGGGTAGACTACCGGCAACTAAATAACGTAACGAAAAACGATAGATATCCGTTAACAAGGATTGATGACACACTAGATACCCTTTCCGGAGCGCAAAGGTTTTCCACACTGGACTTGAAGATTGGTTACTGGCAAGTGGAAATACATCCCGAGGACCGAGACAAAACTGCTTTCTCAGTTCAAAGTGGCTTATTGCAATTCAAAGTAATGCCATTTGGATTATGTAATGCTCCAGCCACATTAGAACGATTCATGGAATGCGTTTTTCGTGGACTAAATTGGAAAACATGCCTCGTCTACTTAGATGACATAATAGTAATCGGAATGACATTAGAGGAACTTAAAAACAACTTACGGGACATACTTCAAAGACTGAGAGATGCGAAACTGAAGCTCAGTACGAATAATGCGCTCTATTTAAAAATGAAGTTAAATATTTGGGGCACATAGTTTCATCACAAGGAGTAAGAACTGATCCAGAGAAGATAGCAGCTGTCAAAAATTGGACAGTTCCAAAGGACAAACATCAATTAAGGAGTTTTCTTTGTCTAACTACCTACTACAGGCGAGAAAAAGGAGAGCTGTTCATATGGTCGGATAAATGTAACGGGAGTTTCGAGAATTTGAAGCAACACCTCTGTGGAGCTCCAATACTTCACTATCCTAAGATGGGAAAACTTTTATATTGGACACGGATGCCAGCAATGTAGGTATCGGGGCAGTACTTTCACATGAGGAGGATGGTCAAAAAGTGCCAGTAGCTTATTTTAGCAAAGTACTTTCAAAATCAGAGAGAAATCATTGTGCTACAAGAAAAGAGCTACTTGCCTTTGTTAATTCACCAAAACATTTCCACAAATATCTCTACGGACAGAAATTTATCCTTCGCACTGACCATGCAGCGCTCAAATGGCTTTTGCAGTTTAAGAACCCTGAGGGGCAAGTGGTGAGATGGATAGAGCGACTCCAAGCTTATGACTTTGAAATCTGACACCGAAGAGGACGTATCCATGGAAATGCAAACGCTCTTTCACGACGTCCATGCAAACTTGAATGCAAACATTGCGTTCGGGTGGAAGGAAAAGAAACAAGGGGAACTATGCAGCTGATAACTGTGGAACCATCGTCAGGCTGGGACAACGAGAGCTTACGAACAGCATAACCAGAAGACCCAGACATATCACCCATTCTTGCTTGGAAAGAAGACTTGGAAAGACCACAATGGAAGGATGTTTCGGAGAGGGATGAGAAACTGGGCTCAATGGAATTCTCTCCACGTTGAATGCGGTGTATTAACACGTAAGTGGGAGGCAGCTAACGGCGAGTCATTCCGGATGCAGATAGTCGTCCCAGCATCAAAGGTCAAAGATGTTCTAGAAGAAATGCACAGGAGGACATTTGGGGGTGAATAAAACAATTTCCAAAATACGAGAAAGTTTTTCTTGGTTACATATGCGAGAGGATGTGGAGGAGTGGTGTCGCAGATGCACTATCTGTGCTTCTTGCAAAGGGCCGCCACACAGAAGCAGTGGAGAAATGCAGAAGTATAATGTAGGTGCCCCATGAATATCCGTAGATATCGCTGGACCCTTTCCGGATAACGATAACCGCTGCATATTAGTTGCTATTGACTATTTCAGTAAATGGGCTGAAGCTTATTCAATCCTTTATCAAGAGGCAAACTTTATTCGGACCAAGAACGGAAATTCGAATCACGGACCATCCAAGAGATGTGTAAAATGTTGGGAATAAGAAAAGAAAAAGCAGAACAACTCCTCTGCATCCACAATCTGATGGCATGGTAGAGCGCTTCAATAGTATATTGGTCGAGCATCTAAAGAAAGTAGTCGACTATCATCAACGCGATTGGGATCGACATTTTCCTATGTTCCTAATGTCTTATCGATCAGCTGTTCACAACACGACCGGACAAACTCCAGCAAAGGTCATATTCAGAAAGGAGATGCGTTTGCCCAGCGATCTCAAGTTTGGTACACCCAGATGTGAACAAAAGTTATCAATCAGACCATTATGTATCGGAACTTGGACAACGATTAGTTGATGTACACGAGGGCACGAGAGCAAAATTAGCAGTAAATACCGATCGGAAGAAGACCCGCTATGACGTACATGCTAATTCAGCCGGATTCCATGAAGATGACCTTGTTTGGCTGTACAACCCGAAACGACATAAGATTACACCAACACTGGGAAGGACCGTATTCAGTACTAACTAGAATTAATGACGTAGTATACAGAATTCAGCGTGGTACAAGAGGCAAACGGAAAATCGTTCACCTTGATCGTTTGTGTAAAAACTGCGAGCATCAAGACCGCGGACCATCTGTTGTTCGAGGCGAACTATTTTTAGAAGGTGGCAGTGTTACGTGGCACAAAGTGATACAAGTGACATATATTGGAAATGGAAACAGCTTGAGGTTAGTGACATCCTAGTAAGCTTTGGGTTCGGAGAACGCAATATTCAGGAAGGTTCTAGGATAATTTGGAGAGTATAAATACGGCGCTATTCACATCCAGGAGCCGAGTCTTATTTCAGACAGTAAAGTGAACGAAGTAAACTATGTATTTGGATTGCGATAATTAGACGTACAGTACTAGCGATAACTAAAGAGTTGATTTGATAATTAATTGTGAATGTTATAAAAGTATACAGTGAAGTTAAATAAAAGAAGAATTTTTGAATTATATCTGCAATATTTTGTTTTAAATAACGAACTAAAGCCACGCTTGTAACAATATTCTTATGGTTACCGGTTCTCACGCATACAGGTATGGTTGTTTTTCGGTAAATTAATTGAAACGGTCCATTTTTCATTGCGTTATAATTTATTTAAAAAAAAGGCGTTAAAGCAAATCGTTAATGGTGACGATAACTCATGTATGATAATTTGGTGCAAAAGGACATCGTGTGCCAAAACCATTTCTATTATCAGAAGCTATATTCACGCCAAGAACGTTATGTAATTTAGCAAGTTGGATTGTAAGGATGTATGAAGAGTGAATATGTAGTTATGGCAGCAGTTGTTGAATTATTAATTACATACCTACTGCATGCTCGCCAAGGATTAACTTGAATACAACTATATATTGTTTATATAAAATTCTACTTCTATGCAGAATACTTGTAGGTGTAAAATGTACATATATATATTCATATGTATATTAAACTTAAGGTTAACACCAACGTTAAGCTAGGAAGAAAAATTTTACTCATTGATGTACTGTAAAGGACCGATTTTTATATTACCAACATGATCGTAATCAACATCACTAACTTGATATGAATATATGGACTATTTTATAACACCTCACAATATCATCAGTTGCATAAAACGCTCATTAAGTTGTGTCAAATTTTATTTATGATATGATATCTATATCTCATTGTCAGTCTCTGTTGACTGCCGACTCTTGAAGAAACAGCATTAAAGACAACAGTGACCTGACTAAAGACAGCAGAAATCTGCCAATGTCTCGAGCACAGAAATTTATTTAACCTAGCAGAAATTTCGTGCCAAATAAAGTTCTTACCGTTTGCCTAAACAAACATGGAGAAATTCCTGTTAACCGAGGTGGCAACGCCATACGGCGGGTTCCGGTACAGGCTTCTCCCTTCGGTGCCGTGAAGAAGCCCTCTGGCCTTCTCAGAACACTCAGCCAACTGGCCGACACGGGTCACTCCTAAGAACCCTGAGCAGTCTAACCGGTTCACTACAGCCTTCAAGATCATCGCAGTAATCTACAAATGCCTGTCTTTATATATCATAGGGTATGCTAAGAAATAATGCTGGTAGAGTAAAATGGATTAAACATAATATTAAAAGTTATTTTGATTTTTACATGTCGGTCTGTTTGTCCGTGCATCCATTGGTCCATCTATCCCCACGATATCGTTTGTGTACATAGAGAACTGAAATTTTGTAAGAGGCTTTTGAAAAGCAAAGTAAATTTAAGTTCGAAAATGGAACAAATCGGGTAACTCCGTTACGTGTAGCCATACAAAAATGTCCTTTTGTTTTTTGTTTTTTTTTTATATATTTGGACTCTGCCTGCGAACACGTCAACGTAGAGAGCTGCATTTTCGTACACGACGTTTTCATACAAATAGTAAATATAATTGCGAAAACGGGGTAATCGGACAACCTTTCTTGTTGTTGCCATTATAAAAGTTTATGGTTTTTACTTATATTGTGAAAACGATCAGTCCTAGATATTTTTATTGTACTGAAAAGTTCTTCAGAATATGAAATCATAAATAGATCAATTCTAGCGTTTTTGCTTGTATTTGACGCATTCGAAATTATTTCTAGCATCAAAGAGTACCTATCATTTTAATTTCGAAAAACGCATGGAAAAATATGTTTCTAGGGTTCCGTACAACAAAAGGAAAAAATGAATCACTCGTGCGTCTGTCTCTCTATTACAGATGTTTTTCTCGAAAACCACATGACGTAGTAATTTGAAATTTGGCAGAATGTTACGTTTTCATGACGCGCATATACAGGGTGTTTCCAGCTAGGAAGTCAATAGAGCAGGATGTGATAGTACTCATCTAGGCAACAAAAAGTTTTATGGTAGGGAAGAGGGTCATATGAACCCTTTAGGAATTACAGGGTGATTAAGAAAAAAAGCTAGTTTTTCACAAAACACCCCGTATCTTAAAAGGTACAGGGCGTACGGTCACAGTTAAGAGCTCATTGTATGCAGAACTTCTTGGTCTTTCCAACGACTGCTCAACCAGTTATGGGGGTATAAAATAAAAATGTCGGATTTTCTAACCTTTTTTTTTTACTTCCAGTTTTTTTTAAAAAAGGTCCATAACATAACTATTTTTTTTATAAAAACTATAAACTGTAGACTCTCCTCTTTAATTTTACCTATTACACTCTATGTCGTTACTGTAGCCGTTAAAGAGTTATTAGCTCTTAACCTATTCTCAAAGCTATTCTCAAACCTATTTTTAAAGATAATTTGTTCTCTTAGTGACTGAAAATCGTAAATTTAAAAAAAAATAGTCTAATTTCGGTATGCCCTGAATAGATTATGAGCTACAGTTGCTACAGTTAGGACATAGAAGGTAATAGGTCAAATTAAAGAGGAGAGTCTACAGTTTACAGTTTTTATAAAAAAAGTTATGTTAAGGACCTTTTTGCAGAAAAAAACCAAAAATAGAGGACAAAGTAAAAAAAGGTAATAAAATCCGAAACTTTTATTTTAGATCACCATAACTCCTGGGAGGAGCGGGATACGAGGCGGATTGAGCACACATTGGAAAGGCCAGTTCTGCATAGAAAGAGCTCTTAACTTTTTTTTCTTAATCACCCTGTAACTCCTAGACGATTGATATGGCCCTGCCATAAATTTTTTTTATTTTGCTAGATGAATACTATCCCCTCTTGCTCTATTTACCTCATAGGCGGAAACGGCCTGTGTATCAGAGATTATAAAATCCTTTTTTTTTAATTTTTTATGAATGTGGGTTGGGCCCACTCAAAAACATTTTTTTTTATCTTGTGGGTATCGTTTGAAAGATTACTTTCAAGGTATCAACAAAATTTCAAAATTTTTGTTAATTGCTTATATAGATATAAAAGAGTTATTTACCACAAATCAGTAAGTGAGAATTTGAAAATTTTCAGCAAACTAAATTAAATAAGTAAGTTGGATTGACTCTTATTAATTATAATAATTCCATAATTTGTTGTGAGTTCACTATCCAAAGCATAGGTATATCAGAAGAAATATCAGTGTTGGAGATTTAATAATATTGATAGTTATTGAAATTTAACTCTGCCGATTTAAATGTATATCAAGCGTTGCGTTGTAGCTAATTATTTTCTTTTTATGTTTTACAGATATAAACAACGCTTCATCATACGACACATTCTCATCCCTCCCTTAAGAAGCTTCATTCCCAGCTTAGCACTACAGCCGCTGCCGCCGCCGCTATCATCGCCACCATAATCAAAGTAGACGAAATCATTCAGAACACCGGGTGTGATAGAATAACATAAAACAATCCTAAAACAAACAAAAAAACAAAAAGTAAATTCAACGCTTAGTCCTGTCCTGCTGCAAGAAAGCTCATCGCCAATATTGCTTAAGCTTTCACTACTCCTATACAAAAAAACGAAAAAACAAAACCGGACGAGATAAATCAAAAAGCGAGCACAAATTGTCCTGTTGCTAACTTCAGTCTCAATTAAATCAACGAAACATTCAAGTTTCCTCTAGTCGTTTGGTTTGCCATAACTAAAAACGAATAAAATTATAATTTTTCCTGCTACATATTTTTTGAAGCAAATTTTAAAAGTAAAACGCAAAGAATCGCAGTAATCCGTTCCCGTGGTTAAACGTCAGAGTGAAAACGCCAGCATCGTTCTCTGGTTAACTATTGTTTCGGTCACAGTTCGTGCGAAAAGTTATAACGTAAACCACAGTTCAATGCAATAATATTGAATTAAAAAAAAACTTGTGTTTTAAGTTTGTTTAAGCAAAAGTCTTTTACATCGATAAATTTTGTGATATTTCAAATAAAAGTTTTTAAAGGGAGAAATTTTTCCAAGAGTATTCAACAGGAGGCAAAAGTGTTAAGTAGATAAAAAGTTAATAAATATTTTTATAAAATTACTTAAAGGAGATAATAGTCGTTACTATATTTAAAATATACGAAAAAATAAGAGTGTAAAATTTGAAAGTTTGTAATATAAATAGTCCTAGCCTTTCACAAGGTAAACTTATTTATAGACTTAGTGCTTCAATCAAATTTTTAAAGAAAAAATAGTTATTTAAAATTTAAAAAGAAAATTTAAAACCAATATATAATAGCAGAACTCTGAAAAATACGCGTACGTATTACATATAATACACAATAAAGCAAAACTATGGCGGCAATGATGAATATGAACAATCTATTAAATGGCAAGGATTCGCGTTGGCTTCAATTGGAGGTTTGCCGGGAGTTTCAGAGGAATAAGTGCTCCCGGCAGGACACTGAGTGTAAATTTGCGCATCCCCCAGCAAATGTAGAAGTACAGAATGGAAAGGTGACAGCATGCTACGACAGTATCAAGGTAAGTCCATATTTTGTTGTTGTTCAAATGTCCTTGTCAGTAGCGAAATTGTTGTATTTTCTGTCTCATTTGCTGTCATTTTGAAGCTCTTGTACTTCTTCAAACATTGCCTATGAATTAAGGGAGAGATCTTTGAAAGATATCAGGTCTGTATATTTACTCGAAACTTTTTATCCAAGCTTCAAAGTTTTTACACAACTCGAAAGTTTTTTACCCATAATGTGTATGTTGAGTTCTCGGATTTTTAGCTTGGCCGCTTAAGCAAGTTGATTGCATCAACGATATTAAATAGTTTCTTTACTTGTGTATGTGAAACCATTTGTCCTCTTTCCAGAAATTTTATAAGCATGAGAAACATCCCGAAAAGTTAAACTCATCTAGTAGATTTTTTGGTTAAAAAAAAAACTTTAGCCATTTAATTCGGTATTTTGGAAGTTTTGGTGCCGGGAATTATAATTTTTTAGACAACATTTATAAATTTTTATTATGAACTTGACATGTCAGTTGGGATCAAATCTTGTAATCCGATTGACTTAAAACTTGACATATGTACATATATAATTCCGATGAAACGAAAATGACTGGCTTAGGCCTGCCGACGGTTGTCTACAATCGGCTTCTTTAAAGGTGAAGAAATTTGTTGAAGACAAAGCTTAGATCATTTTGAAGCATTAAAATATGAATGCGAATTGGAATAAACAAAGCTTGGCACAATTTTGGATAGCATAGTTTTTTTTTCTGCGATATACCAACTTTTGCAGCAATACAACAGAATCAATAAATATGAAAACAAGCTGTACAAAATGTTTTCAATTTTACAGTGGGTTAACGGATAAATGTATTTGAAGATAGAAATTGTTTATTTGAAATTTCATAACGCAATTAAAAACTATATATTTGTATTATAGGTATGTAGTTTAATTCAATTACGGTAATGCTGAGAGATAATTCCATTCTGATTGGATAATGGTTGGGAGCTTTCATATTGAAAATTGATAAAATCCTCCCACTCCTTCGATATGTCGCCATATCTAATTTTTCCAAAATTCTCTTTGAAATGAAAGTGTCAAAAATTTTCTGGTCGTATTTATATAATATGTCATTCTGAATTAAAAAAATAAGGCTAAAAAAATAGGTATAATTGCGGTACTTTTACAGCTCACCACCGATAAGTTTCATATGTGTGCAAAGTTTTATCTCTATAGCATATGCGGTCAAATAAGTAATAAGATTACAATTATACTATACTATGACAGATTACAGACGATAAAAAACTCTTCTGTCTTTTCAGATCCGCCATATTGAATTTACAATATTATAAAAGTGTATTTTCATCTAAGATGTGTAAATTTGTCAAATTTTAGATAAATGCTCAACGAACCACGTTCCGTTTCAAATTTTGTAAAGAAATATTCTTATCGTAACCAAAGTGATGTTATGCCTATTACCCGAAAAACTCCAGAGAACTAAACTATTCAAGAATAATATCAATTAACTACGTATATTATATTTAAAATCTAACAATCTGCAGCTACCGGGAAAAAGTTTCGCTTCGAGGCATTGGTAAAATATTCATGTTTCAGAGCTTCGGTAATATTTTAATGCTTCAGAGCTTCGGCAAAACGTTCATGTTTCAATCGAAGCTTCGTATAATTCGAAGGAGTGAAGTTTCAAATCACCTGCTGCGAAATATATACCAGCGCTGTTGGAAGTGGTGTGTGTATAATATTATACTGGCAATGAATCATAATCTGTTACTATAAAAAACAAATACCATAATATTGGTATCAAATGGATTGTGAGTGGGGAATTATATGAACTCAAGTCGCGCCTTGGCATGCCTACACACTTAAGATATTTTGTACCCCTCATCCCATGGCATATCACTCCATGCTAAGTCTGGTAGCATATATGAAACAACACATATAAAAGGACATCTGGTTGCACTCTATTCTGAATCAGCTGACACTTTCAGGCTAATAACTCGTCGCAAAATTTCATTAACATGTTTTCACAAAGTAAAATTTCTTGTTCTAAATTAACTATTCTGTATAGGATTACCTATACGTGCAAAGAAATCTAAATTTATTAATTTATTCATGGACGTGGAGAAAATCTGAAGCCAAAATATATCCACAATTCTGTTGCAAGTAATCGTAAACCCACTTAAGAGACTCGGAACTTTATCATTTCTGTTATACCTGGAGAGTGTAAAAGCACAAAATATCGGTTTCAACTTTGACATTATAAAATTACATTCCAAAGTTACGGGGTACTGAACTAGAACCATTTAAAATTAACTTGGTACTATTCTTTAGCGCTAACAAAACTTGAAAGTTCCAAGCACTTTTTTTCTTGAGAAATGTTTCAAAAAAATCGTCTCTGCCAGTTTGCTTGCTATATGTATAAAGATTTTTTAAAATATCGCGTTGCGAAAGGAGATGAACGTCAATTTATGAGGAGTATTAAATCCTGTGACTTGTAGTACTCGTGCTCAACTGCACAATCGACGTTTTGACTGTAATTTGTAGATGACTGTGGCACTGGAGAAATGAACCGCACGAGGGGTGATATACGGCACTACTGATATCTTTTTTAATAAATTGTTTTAGTTGGGATAACATCGCACTATTCCCGAGGGCACAAGTAGATTTTCTTTACATAAAATGTGATAAGTTTGCCTGGTTGCAGTAAGTACTTGCAAAATTATGATTTGTAGATGACACTTATTCTTGATTTATTGGCGGGCATTTATTCGTCTGCTCCTTAGAGTCGAATATTAAGCAAGGTAGCTATAAATTTCCATTGCGAATGAATTCGTTGTTTTCACTTAAAAACTTTTGTGTGATGTTAAGTATGATGAAGTTTCAGGTGAAGAGCTGACAATGATCTTTTCATCCATGCATTGAAGTCTCGCAATATATAAGTCGTAGACATTTGACGTAACTGAACACTTCATGAAAAGTCTAGGCACTTCATCAAATGTAGGCAGATAGTGTAACAGTTTTCGCTTAATGAGTTTTTACACGAAGTCTCTGAAATTTTTAATCAGCGATAGTGTACTAGGAGAGGCAAAGGGCGAGGTCGCACCCAGGCCTACGACACACACACACACACACCCGGTTATATCGGGTGGCATTACACTATCGGCGTAAAAGCTTTTAGCATTTCATGAAATGACTAAAAATTTCAGACACTTCGTGTGAAAAAGCTTTAAACGAAAACTGGTACACTATCTGCCTACATTTGATGGAGTGCCTAGACTTTTCATGAGTATTCTTGATGCAGTAGATATGCATACCTGTTTGCATACTGCATCAGGAATACTCGTGTGGGATGCCCCATCGGGTGGAAGTTTTGCTATATCAGTTTGTGGAATACCTTTTTTTTATGTATACCGTGAAGTTATCATTACATCCCAATGGCGCTATGTGGCACCATTGGTTTGACTACAAATATTTTTTTTTCATTGACTTAGTTATTCTCGGGAGCCCTATTATTACTTATAACTTAGGAAATTATAATGTATTCGTCATCGAAAAGTTTTAGAAACCTATTCCAGTACTAATTCATTCGTTCATTTTTTATGATGCCAAAGCCTCCGCTCCTCACGAAAAATTAAAAATCTTACAGTACTTCTTTTTACAGTCGTTTTTCTGACTACCTATAGACATAATAATCGATCAAGGTTGATAATATCGTCACTCAGAAGAATGTTTTTTTCGCTTATTCAAAAAGTTTAAAAAGTGGTAGGTATTAATATCTTCAAAACTCTATGCCCATGACATAAATTGTTGCAGTTCTTACTTTGATTTGAGAATTTTCACAATATATATTACTCAAATTTAAAAGCAATAAGATAAAATAAAAATTCGTGAAGAAACATGTAAACATTTTAAGATTTTTATACATCAATAGATATATCAATTCTCAAGATTCTAGCTTTTCTCATTAAATATAAAATTTTATTACAGTATTGTAGTGGTAAATTACATATGAAGCGTAGTTTGAAAATTGAAACGGGAAAAACGTAAGTGCTTAAAATATTTTCTGAATATTTAGCAACTGCGTACAGAATTAATTTTCAAAATAAAATTGAAAAGTTCCCTTCATTTTAGATAATCATGGTTGCCCTACTTATCTAATATCCCGCAATATGATAGCCAATTTAACTTAATGTAACTTAATTTGGGAATTTTTGCCCCCTGATGGGTAGTAGTATGGATATGGGGATTCCAGCTCATTAGGGTTTGGTGCAGAAAATGTGCTATGAAAAAAGTGAGTTGGGTGCAAAAAGCACCGCTTGGAGTAAAATGGTATTAAGGAATTGTGATAAGCACCCACTAGTATGGATATGGGGATTCCAGCTCATTAGGGTTTGGTGCAGAAAATGTGCTATGAAAAAAGTGAGTTGGGTGCAAAAAGCACCGCTTGGAGTAAAATGGTATTAAGGAATTGTGATAAGCACCCAGATGTGTAAAATGCGAATTTATTTGAAATTTGTATGAAAGAATTGTTAAGAGCACCGGCTTGGTGCTGAAATGCTGCGGTTTTAGGTGATAAGGCAGGTGGTTGGTCGAGAGTATTGTAGTAATTTCTTGAATTGGAAATATTTGCAAAGAGATTGTTTATGGGAATGCGGTTT
Source organism: Dioctria linearis (assembly GCA_963930735.1). NCBI lineage: Eukaryota > Metazoa > Arthropoda > Insecta > Diptera > Asilidae > Dioctria > Dioctria linearis. Next base: position 128,247,290 of record OZ005740.1, on the reverse strand, counting down.
TACATCCGATTTTTATTTTTTCGGCAATATATCTTAGATATGCAGGAAATAGTTTGGTTCCAAGTGTTAGAATTCTGATTTTATATGTGGGAACCAGGATTTGATTCTATAGAGGAAATCGCGGTTTAAGACTATGAGATCCCGATAAAATTGAGACTGATAATAGTCTTGAAAAGGAACTGTAGTTGACCGAGAAAAAAACTGTAGATGTAGATAGCCGTCCATGAGTATTGGATAAAATAGGGGCTATAAATTGAATCATAATTGGGGGGTTATTTGTCAGTACGATCGCAGTGTTCAATAAGAAAACAGCATTTAAAAGTAAAACATAATGTCTTTTACAACCTCAGGCAGTTCACAGGAAACCTCAATAGAGGAAGACTTCCAAACCTTAGAGGAACTAAACTCACTCAACTTTAAACCTCTGCTGGCTATTAAAAACATGGAGATATGTCAGGCCTATAAAATTCTGCAGTGCAAAAAATTGCAAACGAAGTTCGGAGAAAGAGTTCATCTTGATTTAGAAAGTTACCAGATGTTCTTGCCAGCGCGGTTCACCAGAATTTCTCAACGGACCATAGAAAAACTCAACACAGGAGATTTTTATATTACGTATGGGGGATTAATTGGAAAGGCGTACAATGTGACATTTTCGAAAGGTGGATCATATTTTAATTGTACCTTAAGCTTGTGAAGACTTTTTTAAATAAAGATTTTTTTGTTATAACATAATCCTTGTATTTTATGCACATATACAAATAATTCTCTGAATTTTTAATCTCATTTTGATTTGAACCCCGAAATAAAAAAAAAAAAAAATACTTCACTGTATCAACCAGCATTTAATGATCTAATTTAGCTGCCTAGCCAACTGATCCAGTGAAGTATTTATCAAAGCTACCCAAAAATTCTCTTGCTATTATTATAAATACTTTGGTCTTATTCAAAAGTGTTCAGTATATCACCTACGTTCAGAAGATGTTTTGGTCAGAAACAGTTAGGGGGAGATCCAAGTATTGTGCATGTGAAGCCGGTTGGCTGTATTTTAGAATTATACATATCAATCCTCAATCTGGTAAACTTCTCGAATTATATATGACACCTGAAGATGGCAACAGAAGTCTTGTACTTCAATTGAGAAGTGGTGATTCTATACCCCCTGTACTACATTTTCCGTTCAACTTTACTCCTTGGCAGCACGTTAGATTAGAGGTTTTTGGTAAGAATCATATCAAATAAGTCGAAATACTTACTTAGCGATACTTAAATCTCAGGAGGTGAAATTGTCTTAGTTGGTGAAGCTCAGGCCGGAACAGTTAGATATAAGGCGACAAATCATTTTCCGCCGAATTGTCCCTTTGGTGATGAGGATGATTGGAAATGGAATCATCCTATGAAAATACAAACAGGAAAACTAGGAGGGGATGCTATAAATTCAAGAGAAGACTAAAGATTCACTCAGTTCTTTTGAGTAGCGCAACATAATAACATTAAAAAAAGAATAAGTAGAGAAAATGAAAGGGTATTCCATCAATATTTTGATCCTAGCGCTATTTATACTATATAGTAATAGTCATCCTATCCCGTTAAGTGTAAACCTTATAGATAAGAGTACTAGTAATTTGAATTTTGCTCTGAGTCTACCCAATAATGACACTATACAAATCGGTTTAACTTTTCGTCTGATGACTTATAGTAATGCTAGTGATAACCACGAAGAAGAAAGCTCTAATTCACAAGAACGCGATGATGAAATTATTACCACTACTACTACATCAAGGATAATTAGAAATGATAATAATAATAATAGAAAATTTGTGACTGTGGAAGAGGCTATTGAGGGTTTTAGGCAAGAGCTGATTAAAAAAGAAGTGGAAATTGCTGGAATTATTGAGAGCAAATATACTTTTTATAGACACTTCAAGCTTGAATTTGATGATGAAACTGTGCTTCCCATTCGTTGTACTTATGATAGTAACTATGTAGCACGCTCATTGAAGATTTCGTGTTATGAATATCATGAGTTTGAAACAGAGAGAATTCTAAGTAACGGTGAAGTAGAGATTGTGAAGAAAGTTGATGATAACTATAAAAGCGATGTGGAATTAGTTAATTTAAGGGGGATGAAACAGACATATCAAATGGCTATTTCCTAAACACAGGAGTTTCAAGAAAAATTATCAAGAAATGGTTAGTATGTTTCTGAAAGTTAGACTGTTAAGATGAATATTGAGAAGTTTTTAAGAGAATATGATAACATTTTGCTTGAAGATCATAAAATGAGAATTCAAGAACATCACAACTTTTTAAAATTATATAAAAATATGGAGAAAGTTAAGTCTAAATTTGGTGAGCACTACGTAAGCTGTCCTTGGTCGAGAGATGATACAACAGACGGAGCGGATACTTGCGAGTGTTATGATGTCAGAAGATGTTCAAAGCAAGTACTGGACCTTGTTAGACTCTATCACAGATTAACAAAAATTAATTGCGAAACATGTTCAAAAAAGTGCGGTTTAATTTAATTCTTGAATATACATTTTTATGTACTTGAATATTTACGTATGACTGTAGACTGTAGACATTACAACCTTTTAAAACTCATTTTAATTTTTTTGTAAAAAATAATATGTATTTGAATATCTTAATTACAATATATCTTTTGTATTAATCCAAGAATTGTGTTTTGATGCAAACCCTAACCATTTTACATAAGCTTTATCTCCTGCTTTCTTTAAGATTTTTTCTACCAAGTAAAGATCTGAGTATTTTGCCTTCTGAAGTTCCATTTCATAAAAGCTACCTTTTATTGCTTTTCCTAGGTGATCTTCTAAGAGGTACGTTACAGGATTCGTTATTTGGATTTTTGTAATTTTGAAGATTTCAGTAGTCCAGTTTGGTGTATAGCCCTTTTCAAAAACATGCTTATATTTACTTATGCGAACAAAATCTCCAACTTGGAATTTAGGTATACGAAATTCCTTTAAATTATTGTATACTGTTGAAAGTAACTTTTTCTCCATATGCTTTGACACGTCGCATGGTCTCATTTTTATTGTTCGATGCTTAGTTGTATTATATTTTAGAACTAGCGGTTTGATGATATCCACCCATCGATAGGATCCACGCAGACTAAACTCTTTCCACATCATATTTTTCAATGTTCTATTAAAACGCTCCACTATAGAAGCTTTTAATGGGCTGTATGTTGAAAAATGATTAATCTGGAATATTTTCATTAAATTTTGGAAAGAACTATTGTAGAACTCTTTCCCATCATCGGTTTGTAAATTTTTTGGGGTTCGACCTTTTTTTAATATGGATTTCATCGCTTCGGTAACTTCATTTCCAGTTTTTCTTTTTAGTGGAATACCCCAAGCATATTTTGAAAAGGTGTCAACAACTGTTAGTAAAAATTTGTGTCCGCTATTTACTTTGTAATAGGTACCCATTTCGACTAGATCAGCTTGCCATTGATCATCGAAACCCTTCATGATTACGCGCCTCCTTTGAAAATTCTTTCGAGCAGGTTTATGCAGCTCATTAACAAGCTGCTTTTTCTTCATTCTTGCGTATTTTCTTTCTCCGGCTTCTTCTTAATTATTAATGACTCCACATTTATTAGGGCACTTAACGTACTGTTAACTTCTTTGATTTGAAAATCAATATAACTCATCAACTTAACATCCAAGGCATTAATTGATTCATTCGTATACAATTGATTTTCTGTTTTATATTTTTCACCCGCTGACTGTATTAAATTATATACACTCTTTAATTCTCTCTCTAGAACTATGCTGACTTTATCAACTTTCTCCGTTAGATTGTTGTTGACTAACTGAATTTTCGAACTAATTGAATGCAGACTTTTATCAACTAAATTATCAACATATATTTTAGTTGCTGCATCTTCATCTTCCTCTGGTTTACCAACATGTCTAAGATTTTTATTGTTTAAATTGTAATCTCCATTTGAATTTAGTTGAAATCCTATACCAGGCGAACCCTGAATTCCTCGGGCTCCAGAAGGACCTCTCGGACCTCGTTCACCAGGACGCCCCAGTTTTCCTTGTTTAGAAAAACGCCCAAACTTATCAACACTCATTATTGTATTAAAGAAAACAGCAGAAAAAGTTCGCTAATTATACTATTATATAAGCTTCCCTCAATTCTTCTATAATTGACATGATTTCGTTGTTGTGATTGTTATGTCCAGCCTGTTGTGATGCTATTAAAAGTCGAAGTCTGTCTACTAGCTCATTAGGGTCATCCCAATAAACATAATCAATATTACTTTTAGGTATATGCATTAAACCTTTTCCTTCATGATTTATTAGTTTACTTATGATTTCTTTATACTTAAGCGCTTTACTACCTTTTATTTGTCCATCCTCAAGATATCCACGTTTATAAGCATTAGTATCTTTTAGAATTGCTTGGTAGTTATTTAAGTCTACATTATCATATAAACTATTGATAGGTTCTTTCATAAAGAGGAGTTCGCATAAGCCTAGCGTTAATTTATACGGTTTCCCTTTAACAATGAAATCATCTTCTTGGACTAATATCTTTGAATTGCCAATTTTCCATTCATCATTGTACAAATAAATTCCATAAGTGTAGTCAATTTTCGGATTTTTTTCCATATATAACTTAAAATACCGATCAACTAATCCGCTTGATAGATTATGTATAGAATCTGCTTTCTCTATCGGAGTTCTTGAATGAGTAGGTGTTGCAAACTCATCTTCTGACAGAAATGAATAGTTTATGTGCTTTGTTGGTGTACTTGTCGGGTAAATTTTAGGAAATTTTATTTTAGGAGTTGATTTCATGTCATCGTAATAATCGTCTTTGTATTCAACTTTAATTTCATATTTTGGATCATGTTTTACTTTAGTCATGAACTCTTGAGGGGGCTCTGTTATAGGTAGTCCATCCTTTGAATCATGTTTTACTTTAGTCATGAACTCTTGAAGGGGCTTTGTTATAGGTTTGAACGTTTCCTCAAGATGAGCTTCAGTCTGCACTCGCCCAGTTCTCAGGGCTCGGAATTTCTTTTTTATAGTATTTCTAACTTTTATAATGTCTTTAATCAATTCCTTCCTATTGACATGAGGTTTTGTATTTTTCCCCATCTGAATTCAGAAAGCTACTTTGAAAATAGTCTACGAACTGCTTTTGAACTGCTCTATGAACTGCTTTAAACTGGTCTATGAACTGCTTTAAACTGGTCTATGAACTGCTTTTGAACTGGTCTATGAACTGCTTTAAACTGGTCTATGAACTGCTTTGAATTGGTCTTGGAACAACTTTGGACTGGTCTGTTAACTGCCTTAACTGATATATGAAAATTATTGAATATGAATCTGAATAATATTTAAGGAGCGATATATGTGTCAAATCCTTTACGGAAGCGCCCCCTGTCCAGGGTGCTATCCTTATCTATCACTACAAATCCATATTTATCTTTCCAACATTTAGCACAAATAATGCGAAAATTATCAAATGTCATGTCAGTGCTTACATGATCGTTGTAAACATGTCTAAGATTCATTTCATCTTGTTTGAATAAAATAAGAAGATTCGCATTATCTCGTATTAAATGTTTTGGGATATGAGTATAAGTTTGACATAGATAAAAGCAATCGATGTTATTATGTCGACCCATACAAAAATAAGAGCGTATATTGTTCTGTTTTCCACATGCTACATCATCAAATATAAAAACCGAATTAGGTTTGGCTTCTTCTGGTGAAATAACGTCGCAATTATCTGAAAATGTATGGTAGCCTAGCCCAGTTAAAGGACGTAATACTCGTTGTAGGTACTGATATTTCGGTTGGTATAATGATTTTGAATAAATGTAAATATTTTCAAATTTGAGACCATTCGGATGTTCAATCAGACCAATCATGAGATTTGTTTTACCACAGTTAGAAGGTCCAACAACTATGGCTCTTATATTATCTGATAAAAGTGGGCTATGCTTTTTCTTCAAGTTTTCAGATTTTATGTCTACGTTTTTGATTGATAGGGATTCCTTCTGCTTGATGAACTTCATCATGAGAACTAACCTATTCATTAAGGAAACTCTTTCTTTTATATCAGTCTTAATCAGATTATGATGCTGTAAGGACGTCTGTTAAGAGAATTTTTCTATTTGAATGATAGAACATAAAAAATCTCGGATTTTTTACCCCCAACGCAAAAGTCGAAAAGGAGGTGGTCTGCTAAACACTGCTATTAGCAATTTACCTTTTGAGCTTCATCTACCAGGATATCAGTATTGCGGTCCTGGTACCAAATTGCAGGAAAGAATAGCTAGAGGTGATCCTGGAATTAATCCCCTTGACACAGCTTGTAAAGAGCACGACATCGCATATTCCAAATTCAAAAATATTGATGATCGTCATATAGCTGATCGAATATTAACCGAAAAAGCTTGGCAACGTGTAAAATCTAGAGACGCAGCGCTTGGAGAACGAGTTAATGCCTGGCTTGTGACAAACGCGATGAAAACAAAAGTGAAATTCGGAATGGGGCTAAATAGAAGTAAAGTTAGTCCTAAGAAGAAGAAGAAAACCAGATTAGCATTTCAAACAGGAGTTCGTGAAGCAAGAAATATTTTAAAAGCGAAAAAACCAGATTCGCTAAAAGAAGCCATATCCCTTGCGCTTGCTGCTACTAAAGATGTATTTAAGAGAAAAAAGAAGTATGTAAGAACACCTCGAGTAATTCCTATACCAAAAGTTGGAGGAATTTTACCACTCATCCCTATTTTTGCTGGACTCTCAGCACTCGGCGCTTTAGTAGGTGGTGCAGCTGGTATTGCAAAGGTAGCTAATGATGCTACAAGTGCTAAGCAACAACTTAAGGAATCCAGTCGACATAATGAAACGATAGAAGCTATTGCTTTGGGGAAGAAGGGGAACGGTCTATTTTTGAAGCCTTATAGAAAAGGACTTGGACTTTTTTTAAATCAACCTTCAAAAAACTTTTGAAAACGCTGCCCAACCGACCATTAAATGAAATCGATTTACACAAATATACAAAACACATTCCACATTTTAGAGGAGTCTTTATGCGAGATAATCTCCCTAAGAAAACAAAAAGATGTGAATGTGGAATTATTAATTTGGACTCTATATCAGGTCCTGGTAGCCATTGGGTAGCGTATTATAAAAATGGTTTAGAAATTGAGTACTTTGATAGCTTTGGAAATTTACAACCACCAAAAGAAATCCTGCAGTACTTAGGGAAAAATATAGTATACAATCATGAAGCTTATCAAAATTATGAAACAGTTAATTGCGGACATTTATGTCTGGAATTTTTATATAGTCGTCGCAAACTTGTTAAATAAAATTAAGTTTAGTAAGAAGATATCTGAATTGTTAATAAGAAGTATAAATAAATTGTTGTATTTAATAAAATGTCATTTCATTTAGAACAATCATGTCATTAACACTAACCTTAACTGGAAATTCGTCTGTGCTGGCAGCTGAATATTTTCCACCGATAGATTTGACTACAGACTATGTATGTGGACTCATTGATTTCCAAACTTATAATTCAATACCTAACGTTGGTAGCAAAAATAACTTGTTTCATGTAGGAAATGAAAAGATTAAAATACCAGAGGGATCGTATGAAATTGATGATATTACACAACTCATAAAAAATGAGTTAGACAAAACTGAATCTAAACCAAAAGTATCTATTAAAGCTAATAATAATACTTTGAAAAGTGAAGTTATAAGTACTGAGAAAGTGTTTTTCAACAAATTGAATTCTATTGGATCATTATTAGGATTTAGTAAACGAGAATTGAGTTCAAATATTGTGCATGAATCTGACTTACCGATTAATATAATTAAAGTTAATGTGATACGTGTTGAATGTAATTTAATAGCAGGTTCATTCATAAATAACACACAAGTACACACCTTACATGAATTTTCTCCTAAAGTGGGGCCAGGATATAAAATAGTTGAAGTTCCGAGAAATGTTATTTATTTACCTGTAACCGTCAAGAGAATAAGTTCACTTACGCTGAAGCTAGTCGATCAAGACGGTGACCTTATAAACTTTAGAGGAG